>JADANN010000420.1:0-1200000 GCA_018806985.1 Angiostrongylus vasorum
AAAACAAGCTTTGGAAGGAAGATCCGAAGATTTTTCAAGTGGAATCTTCAGTTTCTTGTTCAACTTAAAAAATATAACTTTTGCAAATAGCAATAGTTAATGCGCTGCGTTCATAAGCACACACGAGTTGTCGTTATACCCCTTGTTAAGAACTCACCAAGATTCACTCTCTTCTTGATGAACGAACGAAGTTTGTCACTTTATTCTTTGTTGACAAAGAAGCTGACGTTTCGAAAAATTTCGCATTCTTGAGAGCATGGGAGAGTCAAAATGACAGACGCTATCCAGGTGGGAACCCGCCGAAACTCAGCGACTGTGTATTAACAAACTATATAGTAACTTCGTCGTGCTTGCTCATCGGTCTTGGGATTTGCTCTCCGACTGATATTTTAATGTGGGAGGCACATTACGCTTCCATGTGAAATCTATAAGGTGGTCTGCACCTGGAACACTCACTGGAGAACTTATACGAAGCGGTGAATGCGTGAAGAAGCTGTTTTGTTTCCAATGAGATTGAAATCTGTGCCTCGTGAAGATTTTTCTGATGAGACTATGAACGTGTTGCGTTGACTAGATTGCAGCAAAGTTGATAGGGTCTTAAGAAGCTGAAATCCGCAGTAGGACCATCTCCCGTGGATAAAAGCTGTAGTAACAACCTCTTGTGTAGTTTTAAAGAAAATAGCGAGTCATTGCACAATGTCGGGATCAACAGAAAGTTGGTCTTGGGATTTACTTTAGTTAAACTCGTTATTGCTCTAAAAGTTATTATGTTCTTTACAAGTGCATATTAGGTGATATTCAGATATTTTGTTTCTAAGTGCTAACATTTTTCGCAACGGTTCACACGAATAGCTTAGTAGCAGAGACGATGTTCAATAATTTAAAAGCTCAGTTTTGATTACACATCTTCACAAGATCCTTTCAGAGTCTGGAAGGTGGTTCTAACTGTATCTGAAGAGTTCCCTCTCATGTACAACGGCTGCTGACAGATGTAGGAAGGCCCCCGAATGGGTACGCCAGACTTCCAGAGAGGATCAACTTGACCAGTATTCAGCGACATTCACGAAGAAGACCAAAATTCCGTAGGCATCCATATGCAAATACGTAAGCCTTCGTTGATGACGATGCGAAGAGATGTATCAAATGAAGGAAGTATGCGTGATCTTGACTCATGCATAATTTTAAAAGGAAACCAAATTGGGAGGTAGTAGCTCAGTAGTAGTGATGCCTTCCTTCATGAGTACGGTTCTTGTTCGACACCGCACTGCACCATTTCAAGACTGTCATCCCTTTGGGGTCGGGAAATTGGTCGGCGGAAAGGACAGTGAGGATTCGAACTTGGCCTGGTGTCCGAGTTCTGCGAATAGCTCAGCATCATTGTGGTTGTATTCCTTCACCTATTAGATCCATTCTTCCTTATACTCATACAACAGTCAGGTAACACATGTCATCAAGCATATAATTTCCTACCTACTGGGCGTGAGGTGTGTTCGATGAACTTCTTCCATGAACATTTGTTCGAAATGAACGACCACATGATTTCGCCTTCGTTGGAGCCGCGAAGGTGGACTGAATTGGGGTCCCGCAACGATTTCACAAGTTACCCTACGGTAGTACGATCGACGGAGACGCAAATGGATTTTTGCCGGGAAGAAAATTTTTTTTACTTCTTCTTGAGAGAACTTCTAGAATTCTCTTTATGCACCTCCTCGGGCATGGTTGCATTCATTATACAGGATTATTGCTTGTTTTATGAGTTATGTTACAACTGTCTTGCAACTTTATAGTTCAGATCGACATGGCAATGGATAAAATCTTTGATTTCGACAACCAGGAGTACGTCAGTGAAGTCGTAGTGTTCAGGCAGGTTTAATTTATATAATGAGACTGATTCCATTATTGTGTTATGAACTTACAATCTCCACCTTCATGTCTTTACAATTCATCCATGATTTGGTTGTAAACCTCTCTTCTTTTGACTTCACACGATTCTTCCTTAATCCCTACTTCAATGCTGTGTTTATCTCGTACCATGTTGTGGTTTTCGGAGAGAGAATTCCATTAGGAAAAATAAACCTTTACAGCGTATGGTGAAGAGTTCTCTGTTCCTATAAAATATAGTGAATGGACACAGAGCAAACAGTAGCAGAAACTCAATGGTAGTCAGCTAGGCCTTGACTGTTTTTTACTTACCACTTAAGATAAAGGCTGCTGAAGTTCCGGACAAGTACTTACTACTTTCAAAAAAACAAACATGAAATATGCTGTGGAGATTTTCCCGTAGTATGAAGGAACTGGAGAGCGCAACCATATGAATAGCGAAATAAGCATGTGTGCAATTTGGACTCCAACAGAAATGCTGTGGACTAACGTAGTTTCTGAGTGATCGCTATCATTATGACAGCCATGTGTGACAGGGTCACTCTAATACTTCATGTTCCCCACATTTGAAGTAGAGATCTGCTTTTTTTTTCAGGGAATTCTTGGCAAAAGCTATGAAGTCGCGTGATAACTTAGAGAGATGTGGATTAAAAATGGGATGCAGTGACAACTGGAAGGACGATCTTGTTTCCTCGTTGAGGAGACTGAACATGAGCAGCGATGGAATTGGCGAAGTAATGAACCAGCTGGTGACGAACGTGTTAGTACTATGGCTATGTTACCTTTTAAGTTTGTTAAATTGCGAAGAAACGACGAATGAGTTTCCATTAGAGTTGTCTTAATAGTCTCCAAAATCTGTTGAGCTACCAACCTGTACCAGTTGGATTTCAGTAAGATTTAGGTTGTCCACAAGACAGTGCTAGTTAAATTTTACATTTCCTAGGCATTAACTAGAAAACACTATTACTGTACACGTGAATGATTATGGACAGATTACCATGACGTTAAGGATCAAAGAATTTCGACATCCAACGAAACAGTACAACTTCGACAAAGATGATGGCCGTGGACGACTGGCTATTCCAAAGAAAACGCCACTCATGAGTATGAAGTAAGACTTGAGGATTTTCCAAACTACGCTTCATCAGTGTTTTACACACACGTATAAATCTATCTACATACGGAAATTACAAGTGAATTCGTCCCATAGATCAATCCGCATTCACTTTTGTCTGGAGTTACTACCCTATCCTTCACTTAATAACATCTCGCCAAAAACCGCTTGAAGACATCTCACGTGAGACTGACTCTTAATTACCTTAGTAGTGCTACTAGCGAGAGTTCATGTTAAGTAAATTTCCAGATTACTACTGGCGGAGAATGAAAAGAGAAGAAACCCGCATTATAAATCTGTAGTGTTGCGTTCGATGAAGTATGACCGTTTCGACCCAACTGTGATCTCTCGTTGTGTTCGTCGCAAACCCAAAACCAATGCGAGCATACGTAACCATGCATCTTCAAAAAACGGCCCAGGTGCTACATTGCTTTCTGCCTTTTCTTCTGAAACCTGTGGTTTTTTTTTGTTACTTGTTGTTGTTTCAAGGATTTCAATAATGGGCATGCAGCTGGCGTCGAAGAAACTGCTCCATTAAGTGGTAAGTTATCAGCGTTATCCCTCGACACTTTCTCCATCTTAGTGGTCTGCTACCTTCCTTAGGAAAATTTCTTTTTAGAAGTAATAGCTGTCCACGAACTTGATGGAAATGACACGGCTGATAATCAGTTTCTTCATCACGAGGATAGATCTGCGTACTCTGCGCATGTGCCCAATCCTCATTCCCAGGGTAGATTAATTTAAAGCTTGATTTTGACTCCTTAATGGTTTCTTTACTGTAAAATTTGCTTTTCTTTTTCATCACTTCTGTTTGAGAAGCTGTTGTTCGTAACCATGAATACTTGTTATTGTGCATACAACGACTTCCTTGGATACCTGGGTTCTTGAGGCCTTCATTGGTTGCGTGGGCCCCAACACAATTTCCAATTTTTCGGGCTTTTCCTGGTTTAGCCATTACAGTGGGTTAGGGAAAAAAAAATCCACGTTGTTCTGTAAAGTCGGAAACAACGTAGTTTTTTGTCCTAGAGGGATTTGGAAAAGTAGTTTCATTTAGATATTCACTGCGTTTCAGCTGAAGATGCCATCCCTATCTATAACCCATATGAGGACTTGCTCCAGGCACAGAGCACTAGCACTATGCTTTGCACAGATTACAACAATAACGATTTGAAGAACCAATCACGTAAAGTTTTACAAACTGATATTCTTTATAGCTATTATATTGTGTGCTGCATACATAATCATTCTTCAGTGCTTCTCAGTTATTCAGTTCATATATTTTTTTTCAGTCTTCTCTACTCTCCTACCACCACTCGTAAGTGTGCATTTTCCAATAATTTTATTCTATAATGTCTTGTGTTGGAGCGGATAGCACAGTAATAGTGATGCCGGTCATCACGAGCGCGGTGCTGGTTCGATCCCACTTCGGACTCACCAAGCACCTCATCCCTTCGGGATCGGAAAATTGGCACCAGACTTTTCCGGGAAGAAAAAAATCACTCTCTGCAATCCAAATTGGAGCGTTCTAGCCCGACTATCTCAGGACTGCAGGGAGAATTGGTCGACCATCATTCTACGACACTCAAGATCAAATGGAAATCCTCAATCAGCAGCCGAAGCCACACGTGAAAAGTTGGAAGACCTTCTCGGATATTGTATGCGAGGAAACGAATCGATATGACATTTGCTAGGGTCTGCACTGTAGATATGAAAAGGGCTCGTATAAAATGTCTTGTGCTTAGTCTATTCAATTGTGATAATATTGTGTTGAAACCGTTAATTTCATCTGTTTTACAGAATCCACAAGTTTCCGGGATGGATCCCGTGTTCGACCAGTGGAGTCCAAACCCATCTGCTGCGGAGTGTTGGCTCCATACACCACCGTTACCTTATTTCAATAATGCTCGGAACACTGGTGATAACACGCTAATGCCTATAAACAACCCATTTGTGTTGTTTCCACCCGGTGCTGAATTGAATACTACAGTTAATAATGAAATTCATGTAAACAACGCTGAAGCCTGCCCGTTTACCACTAACCTACACGAGCCAGGGAAGCACTTTATGACGTTTCCTCATTACTTGTCCCCATACAGAACAGAGAATCCTACTGCGCACCGTCAATCCGTTGGCGGCTCGTTCCCAATTCCAGCTGTCTCTGACATTCAAGTCGGAGATTATCGTAGTATTAATCAGAATTCCTACTTATTCAATCAACCATTGCAACAACTACAAATGTTCCCACAAGAAAATTTATGCGCCAGAGAGGAAGCTCCATACGAAGTTAAGTTTTTTTTCGTTATACTGTAGAGTTCTTTGGTGGCAATATCTATTTCCCCGGCAGTTAATATTAAAAGCTTTAAGTGCTTTTCTGCCTTACAAACTTGAAGGACTTTAAAAAAGTAAGTCCAATCACTAGTTTTAGGATCTAGTTATGACCCCGCAAAAGATTCCTTGCCCACCGTAGAACATAAACGAAGTATCGAAGAGAATTCAACTGAACACTCTGATTTGGTAGGGTTAAGCACGTTGTTTTCTATTTCGATTACATGCTTTGCCAGTTTTGTTTAACTAAAGCAACTTCATACTCAGAATGATATCGTGGTCCAAGTTTCTATTCATGTTGGTTATCCTCGTCAGCTTGAAAAAGAAGAACTGCGACGTGGTAGATTATTGAAAGTAATAGATCGTTTTCTGGCTCTCGGTTCTAATACCCTGAAAGAACTAAAGAATTCAATCGATTGTCCAGCAGACTACCATATACTTGATGATGTTAGCCAACGATTTCTTACAGATGAAGATCTTTGTAAGGTAATATTTGTCCGTGACTTGTGTTATTTAGTGCTGCAGCAAACCGTCATATATCCTCCTCCAACTTTGTGAGCCCAAATTTTGTGTCCATTGCCCGCAACGTTTCGTTTTTTTAGAAGGTTTTCTACATTGCCAAATAAGTAGAAGACTCCGCCTTATTTGAGTACTCCTTAGGATCGCGTGTAAAACGTACTTTCTCTGCTTCTCACATTGTTGCAGTTGGTTCTATGCCGTGCTCTGCGCTATTCAACCGCGGGGCGGGCATGCTTCAGGATTCTGCAAATTGGTAGCAGACTTGTGTGGAAGATTAAAGAGAGCTGACTTTTTGGTACATCTATAGGCCATTGCAAGTCGTTGCATAAGCTAAATATGTATTCAACCACCTTCGCGACCTCACAAATGGAGTCCAATGCATGGCGCATTCCCGGGGGATGGGTTAACGCTGCTCGCTCTGCTTTTTTTTAAATAATAATTTGCCTTACAACATTAACTGCAGAATCCTAGCAAGGCCTTCAGTTTCTCGAATTGCATATGCTTCTGATGAAAGATTCGTTTGGATACAAACAGCTTACATTGAGCAATATTTTCTTCTAGTACCGCTATCCATCCTCGTTCTTCTTCATTCACGATACATTCTATATTGACCGTGAACCAAAAGGATCGCAAGATATTACAGAGTAAGCTTCCTGGTTAATAACTTGTAGAATATATGTGCAGGTGATTGTGGAACAACGTAGGAGTTTATCTCTAAAGTCAGTTAACAAACCTGTAATGTTTATTAAGTGTTACAGAAAGATCCGTACTTGGGCGACCGAAAAAGGGCTGGGTGAAATGAAAGTAGCAGACATGAATACAACGAAGTTCGTTTTTTGTTTTTATAATGATCCTTTTCGTATTGTTATAATGATAAACTCATTTCATGCAACATTTTGGTAAAGAGAATTGAAAGTCCATCTGACTTCGTGTAGCTCGAGATCATTCGTTGTTTAACTCTCTCACGTCGAATGGCACTTACAGGTGTCACATTGGTCTAGCGCGACTGGCCAGTAAGATACCTATAGGTGTTATTTTCTTTTCCATACTTCTGTTAATCAATCAAGGGTTTATCCAACGCATATGCTGTCGCGAGTGGCGTCCATGGGACAATGTCTTACTAATAATTTCCTCCTAATTCTTCATTCTCTGGCCAGAGGCTATTGCTGTTGAAGGGAGCATGCGGCCTAGAGAGTGAGGCCAGTGAAAAGGCACGGAAGACTCTTGCTCGCTCTCCCTCAGTGAACTGGCAACGCGTGCAGTGTGCAGCATCATTTTTGAGACGCAGTTTGTTGGTTTTTTAATTTCCAGTAGCTATGATGACTTCCGGGTGTTGTTTGGAATGGCGGAACATCAAAACTAAACATCGTAGCGTTCGTTGCACAACGTATGCAACTTTATTTCATGCTGACAGCAGTACCATTGCACAGCGGACGGACGGTTTTTTCATACACAAGAGTTGTATATGTACCAAAAACATGGCAGGGTGTGTAGAGGAACGTGGAGCATAAACAGGATAAGAGAAGCGCAGAAGTTTCTTCAAAACACAGAGCTAAACCGATTTACGGAACAGGGATTACAACAGGATGGGACGCGGTGCGCAAACACTGCCGATGTGGCCGCTGTGACACCTATAGGTGTCACAGTGAGTGAGGTTAGAAATGAGGTGTCGGTCTCGAGGGCGTTTGCCACTGAAGGTTACGTGCGCGTACACTGGCATTATTCTCATTGTTTCTCGTTGGTTTTTATCAGTACACCGGTTTGCTGAGTGTCGATAATTAGGGTTTATTCTTTGCATTATAGGTTGATAGACCTTAAGTGTAGACTTGGAGCACCTTACTTGTACATGCACGTTGGCTCGTGTGAACATCTGATCTCGTTCAATGACATCGCTTTACGGTAGTTTTTTTCGAATTGATTTATTTATGTAAGCCTCTCTTTCTTTGAACATTCGAAGTCACCAATGGATTAATTTACTTCTGACGGTTTCTTGACAAATACTATACATTTCGTCTTTTTTTCGTACTGTACAAGATTCATACCAGTATAATTGTGAGTATTATTACAATGCTAACCTTTTTGTTTACTGCCTGCTATAATTTTCACGACAGGCTCTTATGCCAAATCGACCACAATGATGCTGGGATATTTGAAAAAGGTGTCTGCGATGGGGATCGAACACACTAATACCGTTTCCGGTGGCTAACGCTTTCACCCTTACACAATGCACGTTCTTTGAGAGAAAGGTGAAACAAAGGATTCAATGCCGATTCGGGCTCCGCACATCAATCACGCTGACGGGTGATTACTGATGGCACTGGTAGATAAAAAAACTAGCTGACAGAAAGGCGATACCAATGACCTGCATGGTGTGGTAGTGAACGCGTAAGCACCCGGAAAGGGGTATTAGCCCGTTCGTTCTCCACCGCAGACACCTGCGGTCCGAGTTTTGCAAATATCTCAGCATCATTGTATAAGGCTTATCACTAGAATTTTCAAATATGCAGCATGTTCTCTATATGGTATAAATTGCATTGTTCTCTATGTGGTACTATGCTAAGTTTTTGAAAACATGTTACTGAATGACCTTAGAACCTCATAAAGTATATGCTGAAATGCAGCAGCATATGAGGACTACAGAAAGGACGTTTTGCTCTTGCTGATCGTTGTTTCCACTTGACTGTAGTCTAAAGCAGTAACGCTGCGATGGATATGTGGATTATTGTTGAAAAAAACTGGAACGTTTAATCTCGCCATTTAGCGATGTCGTCCATCCAACAGGTCCGTATCCATTGCCATTTTATGAGCTGAACACTCGCCGAATTTCTTGCGCTGGATGTAAAATGGCTACCTCTGAGTAAGTTACAAGTTTAACGCTTTTTTAGTGAGGCTATTATATCTCGCTACTTGGATTTTCATAAGAGAAATGTTTTGCTTCATTTCAGGTGGGTGGTGTGGAATCACGAGGGCACACCAGTCCCTGTTCAATATTTTTGTGAATCATGCTATAACGATCTAAATTTTGATGTATCTGGAAAGAGGACGTTTAATTTCAAAGCAGCTCCATTGTACGATCGTCACAGTAGGAAGACAGATGTGAGCCGAAGTATTGATTGCTTGATATTTACATTACTACATAATGTACTAATGTGGAGGACAACGAGGCCTGATTTGGGAAGAAATACTTTTTCCTTGCTATTTTAAAACTTTGTTTGGGAAGTTTGCATTAAAAGGATGAAGGATAAAGCTCTCGGCGTTGGTCAATCCCCTGAGGGATGCACCATGCATTCAACTTCATTAAACATCGTTTGGAGGTGATTGAATGCATATCTGGTCTTTACAATGACTCGCGGTAGCCTATTGATGCATCGAGCCTGTGCTACTATCCTCCCAGACAAGTCTGGTACCAATTTGTTGACACCAGAGGGATGGAAGGCTCTGTGGGCCATGGGCGCGGCAATCAATTCCAAGTGTGTGTTGCAGAGCTCCTCCGACCAGTGCGCCACACGCGTCCCTTTGTAAAATTTGCATTAAAATGATAAAGGATGGATTGTACTAGAGAAGCTAAGGAGCGTCACTTAATGTAGTTCTTGGTAGGCCGTTGAAATAGTTTCAGTTTATTGTGCCTTTGAACTTGGAACAAACAGCTGAAGGTGATCTTCGTTGACTGGAGTAAACAGCGTATTAGTCTACAAATCTTTACCAATAAAGTGCAACTTTTTTTATTGCTCGGGAAGAAAAAAATGATTTCTCTAGAGTTCACGGAAGCAATTTTTCGTTGATGATCGTATTTCGAACACCAAAGCGCTGGCATGCTCAAGATTTCATAGAACAGGGCTCAATCGTTTCGCTCTTGGACCACAGCCGAGCACCACTCTGGTTTTAGACTGGTGCAAAGGATGGTCCGGTTTTTTAACCATTGGTATCACGATTTCGCAGATGTAACTCGTTATCAACTTCAAGCATATGATGTTGATGTACTATTCGACAGCTATCACTTATTAAAACGAATTTCATTAAAGAATAGTATGACTAAATGCATTGTGCTTATCCATTTTTTCTGAGATAGAAGACCTTTTTCAAGATTTAATATCTCAAAAGACGAGAACTTGTCGCAGATTTGGATTCAGTTCTACATTTTGCATGCAGGCGATTCCACTGACAATTCTGCGTGTCGTAGTTGGTTCAGGAGCTTTCCCGAAGTTGGCTTCCATCTCGGCGATATTTTTTCCTGGAGTTCTGTCCAAAATCAAAGGCGTGGGGACCCTTATTTTTGTTGGAATTGAGACTGACACCAAACAACTCAAGTGGTCATATAATTTTTTGATGTGAAGGTGGTTTATCTCTGCTCTTCCGTGAAAACGCCTAGCTTCCTAACAATTTCATTGACACTACTGGCTGAATGAATCTCATACATCACGGTTAAATCCCACGGATCACCTAGGCTAATGCAGCAGAAATGTAGTATTTGTCAGTGGAATATAGTTTCTCGAGTTGGCTGTCGGAACGGAATAACGGCCAGCTCGAATCAAAATGCTCGACCTTCAATGACCTTGCCACGCGGGATTTTTTGACGTTGCCGTAGAGCAAAAATCTCCAACCTAGACAATTAACCCGTTTATAACAATAACAACACAGTAATAACAATACCAGGTTCCACCACCGTACCCGATATCAAAGTCGCATTGGCAAATCTCCTTCTGATCCACAAAGGGCCGTGACTGCCTGTGGTGATGAAGACCCTGAGGCAGACGTTGGCCTTGCTGACCTCGGGATTCCAGGGAACCATCAATGGCTTAACCAGCAAATCTCCGAAAAGGGGAGATTATGCTGGGGCGCGCACATCCAATGAGGACCGGCCGTTCAAGTATCATTTAAGTATCAAGTGATGACAATATGACGCTATCAAAGCCATACAAGCGATGAGACGAAAACAGGGCTGAAATAGCGAGAAAAGGGTAGAGAAGGAGGGAGAGGTTATCTGTGAGACAAGAGAATAGGTTTGCCATAGGATGGTCGAATAATCTTATGTACATTGTCACACAGAATGCAGTAGCTACGGAGCAATGGGCTTGATATTGTAGAAGACACATTTGTGGATGTAATAGCGGTAGTGTGGAAGGTAGGAACTTAACATGATAAGCGGTGAACATAGAGAAACAGATTTAATAGAATTAGTGCAACTTATGATTTCCCTTGGTAGTAGTAGTTTTTAAGTTAATTGAAATGCAAAAGCATTTCTTACTTTCGTACAAGTATGATGACTTCGATTAAAGCTATCAATTCGAATAATCTTATAGCTAAATTCCACTATCTTATACTTCCTTTTATTAAGTTTTTTTTAACGTTATTTAGTTTGGCTTGAAAGCTGCGTTGAATTTGGTGGTCATCGGTAGAGCTGTAAAGAAGTGCGTAGAAAAATACTTCTATACTTGTCCAGATAGCATCTTTACATGTCGTCCAAGTCTCAACACTTCTTCCCACTCGTTTCGTTGTCTCACGGGTGTCGTCCGCGGAGGTCGGATTGGCGTGAGGGTTCTATTGCGCCGCGACGATCCGTCGCCTACTATTAGCGTCGACATTCTGAATGCTGGTCGCGCGTGTTTTCTCTGGAATCGACAGTTGTGCTTGATTGTTCCATCTCTTTATCAGTGGTCGTTGTGATCGGATAAGAATTTGCAGCTTTGCAAGTGAGATTGCTTAATGATGTTAGCGATCCTTGTGACCAGTACCCCAACAGATCAGGTGCGATAGAGAAGCCTATCCGGGTGTAAAAGAGGAACTGAACGTGTTTTGATAGCAGTTCACAATTATGTAACTCGTTGGACCCGCAAGTCAATTGAGGGTGTTGATTTAACAGTATTCATGGCGAATTCTTCGATTATACTATTTAGTTCGCCGAACGTGGACATTCTGACGCAGTCGATAATGCCGTGCCGGACGTAGAAGTAGCAAGTGGAACAATTTAATATGAGTGATTACTTTTCGGTATTTTTTACTGTGATGTGACGTGTGTAATACTAGAACACTTTAACACTGATTTTCGTCATGTTCAACACTGTCATTCATGTGAGATATCCAAAACTGATGATTTCCAAATCGACCATCATTTAACTCCGGTAGTAAAATAATCGCTATGTGCTTAAATTGTTCAACTTACACGAGGTTGATAAAGATGTTTATTCGGCTAACATTTCGAAGTCTTCGTCTTCATAAGAGCTGATGATCAGAGTGACGCCTTTTTCCTAGGATCGAGTCGGATCGAGACATCAGCCGAATAAAATTTAAATTTAAAATTTATTTCTGTCCGGAGTCTTTTCAAGGGACGATTTTAAGTACTTCACGACCTAATAGGTTTCTTTTACTTCGACTTCCCTTTATTGGTTGAAGAATTCTGGAACGATTTTGTTTATTCGTTGTCGCATCGAGTCCATTTAAATAAAGTGGGGCGCCGTCGATGGAGGTACTTCATTCGATCGGTGCTCCACTTCAATGGATTCGATTTGGTGTGACGACGAACAACCACATCGCGAGGACTACCCCTTGTGGACCATCGATTTGGATCAATCCGACTATGAAGAAGATGAAGGCGTGTAAATGTAAGCAGAATAAATCCTTTTATCAAGTTCGTGTTAGGTTCATAGTCGAAGAAGATACCTATTATTTCTGCCGAGGTTTAATATCGGTCGGTTCAAAAAATTCTTGTTATCTTTAGTTCTCTATTTTGTGTGTTTCATGGAAGTCGTTAAAGGATAAAGCAAGCAAAAACTTAGTTTTTGTGTCACATGACATTTGCTAGCTGTTTATTACGTTTTATGCGGTTCTCATGTAGATCTGTGCAACAGGATTGTTCAGTATTATAATAAGTAGTCGATAGCACGGTGAGAAGCCAAAGGCGATATGTCGGAAAGCTCTGTGCCTAGTTGTAGTTTTCTAAGAAGGATTCGTGCTCTCTTTCATGCGTGCACGTTTGGCCCCACAATTCTAGCTCTACACTCGATCGAAGTAACTTGTAGCAAGTCTTCATTGCACCTTTGGATTAATTCTCCTAGTATGTTGCGAGTTCTGGTGATAAGCGATCATTTGGATCTCGCACGTTGAGCGTACACTAACTGCTTTCTTTGCAGCTGCAGCCACAACTCCTATTCCCTTTAGGTTATATTTGATGATTTCTCATTAGCGTGTAAGTTAATAGTTACCGTGGATTTCCCTCATAAGGCGATCACATGTCGGTTAGTCTAGAGTCAGCGCGGCGCGTCCCTAGATGGCGCATAGAGGGTTAATCGCGGAACAAAAGCGACTTTTAGTTCCTTGAGAAGCAGGTCGATCCAGGCGATGGACTTCCTGTATTTGCTACGCCGATTTGGCACATCTCTTCTTTGTCTGCGATAACGTTCTCATGCATGCGCGCGTGGGTTTGTTCTCGTTTATGTGATTGTATTGTACGAATTGATCCTGCCAAAGGTCTGCAACCAAGAGACGGGGAAGTAACTGGAGCCGGTTAGGAGTCGGCTCCAACAAATAAGTTGCTCTGGAAGAGACTGGCAAGCTACTCGTGAGTATAGCCAGTCCCCAAGTTGAGAGCTCAGCAAGCTGCACATGGGTATCCAACGCTAAACACAGTAAAAAAAACGTGCCCTATTCCCCCCTAAACTTGAAGGAGCCCCCTTTACGCTAACGTTAAGAGAGACGAGTACGGAAAAGTTGCTAATACCTCAAGGACATTATATTAATATGCTTAAATCGCAAAGGACTGAAGTGACGATCTGTACCTACAATGACCGCACATTTGCACCTAAGTCCTTGACAGAAGACCTGATCATGCAAGGAAGAAGGATAAGGTAGGAGGTCATCGGACTGGATGAGAAGAGACGACGTAGGAGCGTCCGTCCATCTTTTTTCACTATCACTCTCAATAAGAATTCAGTCGAGGTCGACGTTGTTGTCGTCAGCTGACATCATGATAGGTATGAGTGACAAAGCACTTAAGGAACGGAAAGAAGAGATCGACGGAGGAAGTTTAGAATGATGATAACGACACAAAAAGAGAGGGCTTATATACGATTTAGGCGGATCTGGTAGAATTATCCTCAAGAGTTATAGAAGGAACAGTTGCCACAGTCTCTGTGCTGAA
Organism: Angiostrongylus vasorum; assembly: GCA_018806985.1. Classification (NCBI taxonomy): domain Eukaryota; kingdom Metazoa; phylum Nematoda; class Chromadorea; order Rhabditida; family Metastrongylidae; genus Angiostrongylus; species Angiostrongylus vasorum. The sequence goes on from JADANN010000420.1 coordinate 13,974, forward strand.
AACTAAATTTATCCCGCCCATTTATTGAGGTTGTCAGTTTTTGTATCCCTTGATGGACTTTTACTTCCAATCTATAGGAAAGCGGCTGTACCTTTCAACAAACATTTCTTAGCTCATAGCAAACTTTATCAATTGGAATAGGACTATTTGAGTGTGGATGTTTTCGCTAACAGAGCACTTACCACTTTCTTCTCAATAAAGAAAAGCCTCTTCTACGGCTTTGTCAGAGTGCCAAATTCGTTAGCCATCCAGTTACCGAGAACCATCGGAAATTATTGAAAGCATGCGTTTTGTATAATATAAGGCATGAAACTTATAGTTTTGGAACAAGGAATTCGCTGTTTTCCGTTACCATTTCTTCACCCGGTTGTCGTATGGAGTGCTCGAATATAAGAAATACCGTAATAATTTCAAAATTATGTGCATAATCCTTCTAAATTCTGACAGCAATGCGCTCGGAAGGGTAACTATAGCAAAAATTGAAGCGCATAGTAGCAATACTGTACCATTAGGCAGATAATGCGAAGCCTCTTGTTCTCAATGTTTCCACCCCAAGAACCCCCCATGTATTGAAAATTTATAGTTTTTTATTCAAAAACCCATCACTGAATAGTCTAAATCGCGAACGACGTCACAGTTTTTTCCAGTTCCCGCTAAATCAGCAGTGGTTGCATAGTGGTGGCACCCAGTTCTAAGCGGCTGTTGATTTGCTGTGGATTGTCTTGTGTGTTTCTCATTGCGTTTTGCGCGAGCTTGTGTAGAGTCTCGACGACTGCAGAAGTATCCAGCTTGGTGGTGCGTTTTGTAGTGGTTTTCATGATCGATTTTCTATTAACCTTGGCACTGAACACTAATTTACTGTTTCCTTCGTGAGCACATACGACGTTGTTATTACACCTTGTTCTCGATCCCTAACCTCCTGGCGGATTCCGCCTCCTTCGGAGCCTGGGAAGGTCAAGTTGATTTGCAATCTGGTCAGCGCAACAATTGCATAGTTTCATCAAAAGAAATAGCTTCTTTTTAAAAAACACTCAATTTTTTAAAGAGAAGATAACGGGCTGTTATTTGCAGATAAAAAATTTCTGCCGAAGATTTGACAAAAGCATGAAAATGGTTTGCGGGAAGAATCATTCAGACGCCGATCATCACATACAAGAGCGTTGGGCGAATTGCAGGTACTACATGTGGTGGAAACAATTCCACATATAGGTTTTGGCTTTTTTTAAAAGGTTTTTGTTGTTTTGTTAAATGTTTGGCAAATCTTACAAAACACGTGAACTAATTTACAAAGACGTGTGTAGCACAACACGGTTAGAGGTGTCCTGCCATGCACACTGAAGCGGTCCCTAGTTCGGTCTGATGCCGCAAGGTCACCAAAACTTCCATCCTCCGGAGATCATTAAATTGCAACGGGACTTTCTAAACTCGCATCGTTCCTTTCAGTTCACAAAAGCTAGGCTGCATCCAATGGAGATCTGGGAACGCCTTTGCAAGATCATCTCAGTATTGTGCGGAGAATCTGATTGACCAACGTTCAACGACATTCACAAAGACGGACCCAAGCAACAACCGAACCCCCCACGCAAAGTTTGAACACCTCTGTGAATGATGGGTGCGACGAAGCGAATCGAATGGAAGAAGTGTTGTAACCCTCACAATATGTAACGTCAGGTCATATGGAAAAATTTAGCGCCAGTGTTTAACTTAAACACACTGCCGATTATCTACTGCCAAATTCCTTATTCTTGCAATGTGAGTCTTCGAAATCGCATCGTGTAGGATCGAGTACAATGGAGCACTGTAGGAATAACGCTATTCAGTGAATGTTCAATTATTCTATAGTCTGACAAAGGTAGAAATCTTTTTTCAGGAGTGTTGCTTTTTTTGATAGTATTGGTTTAAATGCAAGTAAATTAAACTAAGCTATGCTTATGTATGGCTTATGTACTTATGATTTTGATAACCTTTTTAGGAAGATTGGTCCACGGCTAGATCTCACAAGGGCATTGACGCTCTTTCACAAAAAAACATTTTCATGAAGTGTACATAATTGCTTTTGTATGCCCATTCACGCTCAGCGGAACGATATCGCCGAATGCTGCATTTACATCTGTCCAGGATGGGAAGTCAACATGATGAACGACTTAGCTCGAATTGAGCAGGAGGAAGCGGGCGGCTTGGGGAGCTTTCAAGAGTACGGAGGGTGTAGTGAGTAGAACAAAGAACATCCCAAGTCCGTTCCCACTTTTTTCTATTCCAGGATTCGCCCTGCCTTAATGTATGCGCCAGAATCCTGGTCTATACGTAAGCAGGGTGAAAGACCATTCAGCGTTGTAGAGCGCGCGGTCCTAAGGATGATGCTAGGAATGTCTCGTATCATACAACTGAGAAAGGTGGTCGGAAGATCTGACATATGACAACGATAAATGATCAACAACGCCGCTGTATACGACAAATTGTAGAAGATAAAGTGGTCCGGACAGATAGTGTGTACGAACAACAACCGATGACCAAGGGCAGTTAGCGACTGGATTTCTGAGGATATCAATCGTACAGTAGGAAGACCATCGACTTGAAGGTTAGAGTTCTTCACGAAAACCCTATAAGAAAGATATGAAGCTGGAAGAATCTTTAGAGTGAGCGGAACGCACCGGGCTAGGGCTTCACGCTGCACAGAGAAATCGACTGTTTACTGGCGCTTCGCGAGTCACTCGACGACAAACGGGATCGCAGGAGATACAGGTGATGTACACGTATAAAGATATATGTACCGCGGCTTGGAAGTTGCGATCTGAAGTTTGAGCTTTGTCTTCCGGTAGTTCGCTCACGTTTAAAAGGAGTTTGGCATTTCCATCGAATAGGCTAAGGGAGAAGTGTCATGAATAGTCGCCGTCATGGGAAAAAGCACAAATTCATACATCTCTCTCTGTCTCTCTGGTTTAGAAAACTCGTTGAACGTCTGTCATTCAGTCATAGGAAATAGTTTTGAAAACGAATACCTGTGATGGCGAAATCTGAGCGTCCTCGGGCGGCTTTCTAGAAACTTCGGAGAAAATCTTACATTTTCTTTAGAACGGGGAGAAGAAGTGTGTGGGTGTCATAAAGGGGAATATTGCTTTCGTACATCTTAGCTGTGATCGACAATTTGGCAGACCACAAAATTGCAAGTGTCTTGTTATCTACTTTGGCTTGAATAATCGATATATCTGATGTTTGATAATAAGGCTTTAGAAAGACGATGATATCGAAAGCTTAGCAGAATTATTGTCTAGCAACGTCGTATAAGCTGAATAATCCGAAGAAACGTATTGATTATTCACGCAGAGATTATGTGAAAGTCGGTTTAATAGCAGTATTAATTCTTTGTTTTGCTATGCTTTGTGCTAGCTTTTCTGAGACCGACTGCTACAGGATGGATTGTCGACATGAAAAGAAAGCATTAGCAGTCGACAACCAATGAATACCCATTCTGTATAAAAAGAGCCCTGCCGGGTAAGGTTGCCTGGTTTGAGCGGTCCTTCACTGAAGAAGATAAACTTTCGTAGTAAGCATCAGTAGTACGGAATGGATTTCGGCTGTTTCGAGTACATAAGCAACAAATTATATAATTATTTTGCCTCTTTGGACGCAGGACCGCGTAGGTGCATGTTCCATCATTTCCTCAATTTTTTCTTCGGCGGTTGGCGGTGTTTCACTGTCGTTTGACGGCCCTTTGAGAGAGTACGCTGCGACAGTTTCTGTAGAAAGCGCAGCGAAAAGTAAAGGTTCTTGTGTGGAGCGTGTTTCCAAAGGCTTATTCGTCAATGATACCAAGCTATATTATTCCTATCTACTTGTTATCAGTTATGTAAATGCAGTCATTATTGTGTTTATTTTAGATGGAACCCGTTCACATTTTCGATTTAGCTCGAGAAATCATTGTGAGAACCTTGAAAGAAGTGCGTCACTAGGGTAGTTTTAACCTTTCTTCACTTTCATTTCATCGAAATGACTAGCGCCAAACAAGCCTCCCATTCCCTCGGTAGCCTGAAAATGCTGTTAGACTTATTTGGTATGCTAACTGCGGTGCACAAGACCTGGGAACGTCCGCTGACGGTCGTACTAGTCTTTTAAGCAGAGTAAGCAATGGACTTCACTAACCTTCATGGCCACTCATGAATGAGGTGAAATCTCCTTCAGCAGCAAATCCAAAAGCTTTAGTGAATTATGGATGCGAAGAAGCGAATCGAATGAAAGAGGTATTGAGATCCACACAATGTGATGGTGTCGGGATCTATAAAATATGAAAAAAGCTATATGAAAAAAGCTGAAGGAGTTCGAGGATAATTTTGAGGACCTTATTTAATCTGAATAATGAGTATTTTTGTACTCACCAGTTTGGAAACGATGTGTTTGTAAGCTTCCTAGTGATGTCACACCAAATTAACATCATATTTATCTTTAAAGGTCGTGTTACACACTTGCGATAAAGCAACAGAAGAAAATCATTAGAGGAGATTTTTAGAGCAAACCATTTCAGGCAGGTAGCATGGACTTCAGTTTAAACCACTTCTGACATGGTTAGAAAAAAAATTACAGGCAGCACAGTGGTAGTGACGTCGTTCATCACAACTATTGTGCTGCTTCGTCCTCGCATCTGCTCACAAACTCTCGCATACCATCACGGTCGAGAAGTTGCTACCAGACCTTTATGAGGAGGAAGGTGTCCGGCATTTCCATCAGGAAGCCTGGCTAAGAGTAAACCAACACCAGGATCCACCACTGTCCTGGTATCAAAGTCGCACGGTGGCAAATCTCCTTTTGATCCACAAGGGCTGCGACTGCCTGTGGTAGTGACGACCTGCGGCAAACTTTGGCTAGGTTGACCTCGGGATTCTAGGGTGCCAGCAAATCTCCTAGAAATGAAGGTTATGCTGGGGGGCCCGCACAACCAGTGAAGACGGACCATTCAAGTGTCAAATGTCAAGTGTCAAGATGCTTTCATTACTTGCTCCCTTTCTTCGTCTTAACCTCTACTAGTTACATCTATTATGTCATTCTAATATATTACTCTTATAAAAGTTTAAGAACGTAAAAGTAAAAAATGACGTGCACCTCCTGCAACGGGAAGGTTAACAACGACTGAGAGTTAAGTGAGAGTCTGCATGTTGAATAAGCACGATTCTTGTGAGGTTATGAATGGATCTCATATGGTCTCATCTTCTACCACCAATACTTCATTGAATGAAGTGCATATTTCGTTCTGCACATTTCACTGTGTAGAAGCGGCACTTCAGCTGCATTTAATAATTATGCACTAGTACCCACTAATAAAAGTGTCAACACGAAACCCTAAAGATAAAAACTGCTGCTGCATGCTTTGCACTGAACAGAAAGAGAAGGTTATTTTCAATTAACACTCTTTAAAATGCATTATAGATAAACAATTTTCAAACCGATCGTCATTTAACCTTAGTGAAATAATCAACACGTTTTTTAAATTGCTGAGCTTACACGACGTTGAAGTGAAGCTCGTAAGCTCAGCAATTTAAAGACATGCAATATTGATAGTTATCCCAATACAGAATATTATATGGGTTTCATAATGATGTTGAGTTATTTGCAGAACTCCGGACATCTGGTGTCTGCGGTGGGATCGAACGCGCTGTTGCTGCAATTATTTTTTCGGGGGCTAACGCGTTCGCCACCACACCATGCGAGTCCTTCGTCTCGCCTTTCTCTCAGCCGTATTATTGACCTTATATATATATATATATATATATATATATATATATATATATATATACGTATATGTATATATACAAGGGTTCATTTTACTCTGTTTAACATTTTTTAATCCTTTTGGTTCTTTTTTTATTCAGCTCCTACATCCGATGGTATTTCTTAGTGTGTTAAATTGTAACTGCGTTAGTAAATTCCTACGAGATCACTCGTAAAGAAAATATATGCTATGTGTATATTTAGTCCAATTTGGGATGAATTGACCGTGGAACGATATCTGAATAAATGTGCATGGAGAAATAGGTATATACACCGACGACAGAGCCATATGTGAACTCAGCTACAATTCGACAGCTGGCCAACGCAGACATCGATATAGACAGATACGACAAGGTTTCAGGTAGCAACTGTTAATTTTCTCTTCCGTATTGGTTTAGCATTGGAGGAAATTCGATGAAGGCTAAGGGTTGCTGGGGATCTGAACACTCACTAAGTGCCGATGTTTTTTTCTTGCACGACCCGTTTTCATATCGACTGTCCCGATCTCGACGGTTCCAAAATTCGATTCGTTTTCTCGCACCTTTCATCCACGAAACTTTGAACTTTTTCGTGTGAGTTCTGCTGCAGCTTGAGGATTGTCTTCTTTACGAATGTCTTTGATTGCTGGTTTAGTCGATTTTCACCGTAATGCTGGGTTAGCCGAGCCAAAAGCGTTTCTATTTGGATTCCAAGGAGTGAAGTATTCCTAGACAAGTCTGATACCGCTTTCCCGATACCGGGTGGATGAGAGACTTAGCTAGCCCAGAGTGGGGTTGCGCCAGTATTATCCTTCCACTGTGTCACCCGTCCCACATACGCTGACGTTAGGAAATAAAACTATAGTTGTGGCAGAAGGCATCAGTACAACTATGAGAAATATCGTAATCGGATAGTAACCGAGGGTAAAGTTTCGCATGGAATTTAATGCTTAGTTTGGCGCTACATAACCTAGATGAAGGTAGCTATTGTATGGCAGCGTGTTCAATATCGAGGTGGCTTTTCAACAATTCTATTCGTATTTGGCTGGAGAAAAAGCCTCATTGCTTCTGTAATGGTAATCGCCCAGCTCTACAGTGCCAAAGTATCTACCTTGTCTTATTTGAGAACGTAAAAGTTGATGTTTTATTGTTGTTTTTCCTCTAAAGACGTTTTTTTAAGTGTGAATAATGTTTCTATATCATGTCTCTGATCTCTTTAAGGGAATTCGTTGTTCAGTCGTAGTAGCACTTGGGGTCTTGCTCTTGAAGCTCAAAAAGTTACAAGTGTTCCGAATAGTATGGCAGACCAACATGGCCATCAGTTAACGAATAAAGTGCGTTTTTAGATGAGCGTACCAGATGAAGTGGCTATGCAGTGGGCAGCTCATATTGTCGAACTGAACTCGCAAGTGTTTCGTGTCAGCTTTGCAAAATGTCCGCTGAGCGTCGATGCTATCAATAAGTTGTTGAAGGCGTAAAAGCCAGAACAATTCACCATAGAATTGGAGCCCATCTTTGACAGCATAACTATCAAAGATCTGTGTTACAGCGATACTTTTAGACAGGTTGCTTGGCAAAGTCTTTTTCAGTTTTCTTAACGCTTGCAAGGAAACTTGACTTTCTTCAGACACAATGGAGAAATAATGACTGCTCTCGGTACTAAATCGACATATCTGAGCTCCTTTAGATAAAGTGAAAACCATTGGAACAAAATATCCTTGTCTACAAGGAATGATTTTTTTTACTGTACTTCACTGAAACTATGATCTGCTGGATTTTTCCTTCATTTTTGCACGAAGGATTGTTTCGAAGACGAAGTTAATAGAACGAGGGAGATTTCATACAGCAATTCATGATTATTTTCTTCACTGTGTGAATAGGTGGCGTGTAACGCAGTAACAATGATGTTGATCCTCACCAGCATGGTGCTGTTTCGATCTCGCCCTAACCCACCAAACCTCTGATTCCTCTGGGATTAAGGGAATTAGTACTAGAGTTGTCTAGAGAAAATGCACTCTACAGTCCAAGTGAGAACGCACTGTACCCAAGCTATCCCAGGACTCCAGGGAGAATCAATTCGATCAGCATTCAACGACATTCTAGATGAAATGAAAATCTTCAAGCAGCACCCGAACCCACACGCAAAAAGATGAAAGACCTTCGCCGATGATGGATGCGAGGAAACGAATCAAACACTAGAACTCCTCGGATCCTCACAGTAGATGTAAAAGAGGGGTCGTATAAAAAAAAGACACTATCGGATGAAAGTTTTCAGAATCTCAAATTTCGTCTTTTGTTTCTTGAGGGTTTAAATTCAAAAAACAAACTTGAAATCAGGAGAGTGGTTTATTTAAACTATGTAATCTCTTGAAGCGATAGAGCAATGTTTCTGCTGTAAGGCTTTACAGTTCCCAGCTGACCCACTGGTGCATTAGTAGAAAAAATTACCGTCTGTTGTTGAAATGCCATCTTCGTCGCAAAAGAATTAAGAGTTTTCATTAGAGCTATTACATCATACGCTTCTCACAATAAAAAAAAGGCTATTTCATGCGATGTTGGAGGTGGTAAGAAGGGTGTCTAAGCGAATTGAGTGGCGCTACCTATGCCTGGAGTTGGTGAACGAGGTCACGAGATCTTTATACCGTGTAATCATACTATTCCCTATGGTTATTGCTAGGTGACGATGTAGGGTAAGAGCTGTAAGTGAGGCAGTTGCATATTACCCTAACTGACAAATCGTATTCATGAAACGGTGGATAACTAACCTGAGAAATGTATCATAGTACGAGAAGAAAGAGCATGTTCCCCAAGACGCAGGGAATAATCTCTATGCCAATCAAGTATCTGAACGTCTACTTGTCAACCACCTACATTTTCTATTTACGGGATAGGTGAATGAGCGAAAATCCCTTGAGTGTAGTGTGCGCAACATTTCAGAGTTGTTTCCAATCCAGATTTACTTTCATTGCAGTGCATTTCACAAAAGTAGGAACATGAGGACTTCAATCTTATGGCTTGATTAATCAAATCTTAATGCTTAGAGTTAAGTTTAATTTTATATTCACTTAAATAATGTTTGGTTTCCTATCTGACCCTACCTTTTAGGTAGAGAAGTTGAGTCTAATGAACTCTCTCGTAACGGACAGTGATCCGCGACTGATAAAAGCACAGTATTTAACGATCTATGGAGCGTCATATGTGATTTTGGAAGGCCTTCGCCACTACTTGTTGTAAGCTTTAATCCCACGTTTTAGTCCACTGCAAACGCTCGTTTTAGTAGCTTTCATCGGAAAAGGAAACTTCCATTGTTTTGTGCTCTGTTCAAGTTGAGTAGGTTTCTTTTTCATCATCCGTGTAGATTTTCTCCCGAGTTTTTTCTTCGTGGATTCATGAATTTGGTTAGACCGAATGTGTGAACGGAACAACCAAGCGGGCAGTTCGCTAGGCTCTAGTGTGGTGCCAACGTTCGTTGTTATAACGTCGCATTATCAATGTTTGCTTTAGAACTTATGGATTCCAGCATTTCTCGAAATCTTTTCGTTTTTTTTTAAATTATTTGTGACTCGTTTCATACGTCCTTCGCTGAATAGACGGTTACCGCGGTTCTGGCTTCTAAATACGGGGAAAAGGAGGGAAGCAGTGTTGTACGATGTTAAGTAATTATTCCAGGATTGGTATGATGGAAGAAGAAACATTAAAGTCTGTCACATCTCAATAGCGGGAAGCATTGTTCCAGAAGTAGTTTCTACTATCTCGCCAATTCTGAGGCGATCAGTACAACGTGGAAAGTTAGAAACTCTCACAGCTCTGTGCTTGTTACTGTCATCGAACCAGGTGTGACCATTGTAAAAGTATTTGATACGAATGCCGATCAATAAAACAATGTTGTTCTTAGCATCTCGCCATGCTTTGCCTTTACTAGCAATTTAATTACACATTCTTTCCTACATTGGTGCCGCAAACTCTTAAATGTCTCTCTCTCTTAAAGTTCTCTAACCTTGTATTAGAAGCTCAAGAAGAACTTTAAAACGAATCAGTAATGTTTGGACGAGGAGTACATCACATTTCTATCTCCATGGTCATCAAACGAAATCCCCCTATTGCCACTTATATTGACATAAAGTCTAGATAACCAATTAGCTTTCCGATTCAAGCTGAAGTGTTGTCACCACTTTGTCGGTGACATCTCTACTGGTTTGAACTAACTGTGGAGACTATGGCCTCGTAAATGAGTGCGCAAAATTACTCCGTGAATATTTGTGGGTTAAGTTGTTTCATGTGATGATAGAGGTGAGGAAGCGCTCATCCTCTCTGTCATCCTTACCATAGCCTCTGAATATGAATTGTCTGTTGTTTACCACACTTCGACTGATGAATTATCAACTTTGGTGGTCTCTCCAGTCGTAGCTGTGTGCTGCTACCATCGACCATATTGCATTGTTTGAACGTATAGGTGTTAAACTGCTGCCGAAATTAGTAAAATTTTCGTGAGAACGTTCTCCGTTTCGCTACTTTTTCATTTACATCATCATAATTCACATGGTTTGCAGATCCCAGCACTTCCATCCGATTCGTTATTTCCTATCTGTCGTCCATTAAAGTTCTCGGATTAACGCGCAAATTCAACTTATCGGTAAATGTTGGTTGAGTTCTCCGTGGGATGCTAGAACACCTTTACTGAAGCGTTCCCAGGCCTTTACCGAGGCTATCCACTGCTATTTATGGGGCGGAGAAAATTCTTTCCGCAGCACGGTACCAATTTGTTGTCTCCGGAGTAATGAAAAGCTTAGTTGACTAAATACAGAGTCGAACTCATGAACATCCATGTATTGTGGTACGGCATCTCTGGGCAGTATACTTTTTGAGCCATTTCCGCTTGTTTTGCTCCCAATCATCTCTACATCGTCTCCCAAAATTGCCGGCACATAGTGACTATGATAAAGACTATGGCACTGTGGTATAATGGAACATATAGAGACTCTGGTAGATGGAAATTACGAATTCTGGGGTCGTATAACCAAACAGTTACAGTTTCGGAACGAAGATCAACGTTTCAGCAAGAACTTAGACACGGTGTTCGCATTTCTTTATTGTTTGATGGTACCCCCACCTACCTTATTAACACTCCGAGACTCATCTTCTTGAGCAGACAAAAAGGTCCTTAACACAATATTCATCTCACACTGGCAATTGTTCCGGCGGATTTCGCCTTCTCCAGATCCTGCAGATGATTGGAGTAATACGGAACCTACTCAGCCACCTTCATAAACAAAACGGAAGAAAAGTGTGTCACAAATATATTTACTGTTGATCTATCGATAAGCTTATATGTTGAATGTATACATGTCGTATGTTCGATTACTGGTGCAGGCATGCAGACAGACACGGTTCACTTCACTCCAGTGGATCTTAGTCCCAGATGTCCTTGGTGCGATTCCCAAACATCTCCTTGAGCGAATATATCTGAAGAATTTAGCTGGAAACCGGGGTTTCTGGTTTTGCTTACTTGGCCGGACAGTTAGGTGGTTCATCTTCACGTGTAATGGGCATCGGTACATCTTCCATTCGTTTCCTTCTCGCGCAGTTGTAGTCTATAGTGCATGGTGATGACTTGCTTCGAAAATGGTGACATCAAATCGGAATATTCTGCGGTCTAGAAATCGTTCCCATCTGTGAATGCTGAAGGTTGACACATGCCACGGACACATAGGCCATCCGAGGAGACACATCGTTGCGAAGTCCACTTCACTCTTCTTTTCATCCATTTCTCATCTGTGCTTATTATATGGCGGGCCCATCCGTGTTTCGCCATCGATCTACACTCAACCCGGTCTCGAAAATGCGGTAGATTCCGAATATCTAAGCTGCGTATTCGCGTGGGCGTTAAGAGTGCTCTGTGAGTGGTCCACAGAATCTTTTGTGTGGTTGAATATCAAGCATTTCGCGTTTTTTTATTTTTCCTTTAAAAGGCTTGAATGTGGCACATGTTGTTATGTCCAATTCCTTCCTTATTGTTCTCTATGTTCATTGAACGTCCTAAACACATGTACGAGGTGGTCTCTGTAATCAGGGAACCATCTATTGGAATTTATTCGCCTATGTATCGTGATTTCTTCATGAAGTGGGTCTTCGTCCTATTTCCACGAAGTTTACTCCTGTTTCCAGCTCATGATGCAGGTTGAGTATCGTCTCTGCCTCACTAGAACACCTCGAAAAGATAAACGGAGATTTGACTAGAATTTGCCATCAACAGCAATGACCATTTCGTCCCAGTCGAGCGACTGCATTATCCAGTGAAATTTGGCTGGAATCAACTTTAGCAAGATAATGTCGCTTTGTCGAATACTGCCTTCCCTATGGGAATGGTAAAGGTCGATGAAAAAAGCTGTATTTTTTTGAATGGAGTTTCGTTAATTGTCAACTAAAGTTCTTATGTAGAATGGATCAACTCCTTCGTGGGTGAGCGCTGATAAGAATGCACTCGCTTCAACGTGTTTAAATGCTTTCTCGTTGTCGACAAACGTTAGGACAAAGGCAGATGGTTGCTCTGACAGACGTCTATGACTCTGTATACAATCCGGGTGTGGTCCCATACAACGGTGTTCCTGTCGTAATCTTGCTTGTTCAAGGTGCATGTGCCTTATCAAGAGTCATTAATATGCACAGTACAACAATCCTCGTGAGTAACTTGTAGATTACATTGAACAAGTATATCGGACGAGAGTTATACGGATGCCTTCAGTTATCTTTCTTGGCCAGCCCACCTTGCGCGATGTCCTATCGGACGAGAGTTATACGGATGCCTTCGGTTATCTTTCTTGGCCAGCCCACCTTGCGCGACGTCCTTCACTGGTCAGGATTTTTCCCGCTTTGAAGGCATGATCTAATGTGGGTTGTGAGAAACACATGCAGTTAATGGCTTTCATCTTGAAGAAAACCTGCTTTAACATTATCGCGTCCTAGAGCTCTTCATGCTTTCTATCGTAACTGGAACTTGAGAGAGTAGAATCCAGGCAGGTTCTTCACCAGCGGGGATTTCGAGCTCTTGGTCTTAGACGTCTCCATTGGGAGACGATCTAGACCAATGATAAAAGTAGGTGGAAAACTCATAAAAACGATGAGTATCTAGACAAGTTGTTTCCATCGCGTGTGGAATCTAGGTTCCGGAATTATCTATTGAGGTTATGCAAATGTATGGCTGAGTAGGTTGCACATCATGTTGACCTTTCCTGGTTCTGAACAAGGCTAAATCCGCTGAAATGTTCTCTATCGTGAAATAAATATTGTAGTATCAACCTCCTTTGTGCCCATCCTACCCCATACGTCGACCACTGAGATTTAAAGGCTTCATGAGTCCGAGACACGGGATCGAACCATTCATCGATCCAGTATGTCTCTCAACGGTTTACCGCCTCATCATAGCTTGGAGGTGTTGCTGTGTTTCGGGCTGTGTTGTGCAGCGGAAGGATTCATCCTCCCAGTAGTCTTCGGTCCTTCGCAAGCTGAGAAGGAGACCGGCATTTCCATCAGGAAGTCCAGCTAAGTGTAAACCAATAGCGGAATCCACCACCGTCCTGGTATCAAAGTAGTCACATGGTGGTAAATCTCCCTCTGATCTCCAAGGACGGCGACTGCCTGTGATGGTGAGGACCCGGAGCAGACTTCGGTTTATAGCTGACCTTGGGACTCCAGGAAACAATGGCTAAACCAGAAAAACTCCAAGAAAACTGCAAATTATGCTGGGGCACGCAAAACCAGTGAGAATGGACCATCCAAGTATCCAAGGACGTCACGTCATCAAATACCATGCATCGTTGAGTAAAGGAACATTTTTTGCCTAGTAGAATAACAACGATAGCTTTGTGCCATATAAATATGGTTGTTTATAGCCATCAACTGGCAGAATCACGCAAGCAAAAAAACATCTTGAGACATTGGCGTTGTAAAATTGTCCCATATTCCATATCAAAACGTGATTCAGACGGGCTGGGTCCTTTGTACCAATAGGTAGTCACTAAGGTGATATTCTAACAATGTGTCTGTTATACACAAAAAAGACAAACTCGTGCAAACAGTTAACTAGGTTAACATAGTAGAGTCAGTCCCGAATAACGCGCTCCAAAGGCAGCCATCTGGCCGATGGTAGCTGCTGACGGTGCCGGACGTTCAGAAAGCGTTAACAATCAGGAATTTTTCATGGTTTTTATACTTGTTGTCACTTTTTCTGTTTTCATGATAAGTAAACACAGGTTTGCTAACAACGTGATCTACTCAGTACAGTACTGACAGGCGTTTCGGCAGATTTGCCCTGATTAGCCTGGAAGAGTCAATTGATGAGCTTTTCCACATGGCCCACTGTTGTCACTTCATCGTATTCGTCGCCTACCGGTAGTTGTCACGTCCTGTCTTATTATTTATCACTAGTCGTCTGTTTCTAGGACGTGTTCCTGTTTTTTTGCTTCATCTGATTTCTGAGCAATTTATCATTCTAATCTGTCACGTTAGTAGATTAAGGGGCCGACGACAAATGCTTGTCTGAAATACAACGACAATGATGCTGAGGTATTCGCAAAGGTTGGACCACGGTTAGATCGAACCACGGTTACCCTTTCCTGGGGCTCGCGTATTACACACTGCGCCACGAGGTTCCTGCTCTGCGTTTCTCTCAGCTTCTCTGATAATTCATCTAGTCGTTCAGTATGTCACCACCGCAACCCTTTATGGTCGCTTTTCCGAACAGTATTGCTTTCCAGTGTAGCACTTCCTAACCTTGTTAATAGGTGGTTATTGATTTGTTACGAGTTATTTTGTGCAGTTCTTGTTTGAATAAACTTCTCTATGAGCTTTAACTTTCGGAGAATTGTCTAGTTCAATGACATATTTTATGTTAATGTCAAGATGTAGTCTATGGTCAATGATGGAGTCTTATTTGCAGATGGCAGTTTGTGCCGAAGATGTAACCGAAGCACGGAAAAGGTTTGCTGGAAGAATCCATGAGACGCCGATCATCACGTCCAAGAGCATTGATCGGATTGCTGGTACGTGAAAATAATTCCTCATGTACGAACGGTTTGCTAAAAGAACGTGTTCAGATCTAAATTGTATGCCAGGGACAAGTCTTTGCCTACAGTTTGATGATTCAGAAAGACGATTTCGTCGTAGTTAAAAACCGCTGTTTTAGTTTATTTTCACTGCTTATAACACAAAGCATACCAGTTTTGTTCAAAAGAGGGCGCCTTTTAGCGCAGTCGTCGGAGACGCCCTGCAATACACATGGGGTCGATCCTCGCGGCCCAGTCTCAGCAAACCCTCCGTCCCACCGAGGTTCGGCAAATTTGTACCATACTTGTCTGGGAGGATAGCAGCACTGGATCGCTACATCGATAGGCCACTGCGAGTTATTATAAAGGCAAGATATGCATTCATTCACATCTAGCGATACTTAATAAACTCGAACGCATGATACGTCCTTCAGGGATTGATCAACGGCGAAAACTTTATCCTCTTTGTACTCATACCGAGGCGTTTTTGTCTTCTCTCTTTCTCTCCAATCGACTTTTTCTTAATCCCAGTTCATAGCGGAATGAAACAACTCTAGCCTTATCATCTGTGTATGGAAATTTGTAATCCATCTATACGTAACCAAATCATACTACCACAATTATGCAGAGATATTTGCAAAACTGCAGACCGTAAGAAACACCCGCATGGTGTGATGGTGAACCCCCGGAAAGGGTAATAGCGTGTTCGATCCCTACCGCAGACACCTGCGGTCCGGAGTTTTGCAAATATCTGAGCATCGTTGTGGTTATGTTTCATATCGCACCCTGCCATGAAAAAACAATAGGCAGTAAATAACAAGTTAACATTGTAAATCATACTGGTTTATGAATAAAAAATCTATTCAATCTTGTCCAAAGAAGCTGTTGACAATAGAATTCGATTCAAAGTAAGGGATAGAGCCTTGCAAAAAGTAGTTCACATTTTGTTTAGGGTAAATATCTTGTGACAAACATTGGTACCATGAGGCATTATAAATTTGGTCAATAATGTCGATCATTTGTATGCGAGCATAGTTTAGGGAAGAAGTTCACAGAACGGGCACTTTACGGTACTTTGTGAGTGTTAAGAAAAAAGACATGTTATTTTCAGAAATTTCGGTTCAACAGTTCACCATGCTCTTGAAAAACAGCACGGTGTTGTTGGTTGCCTACTTTTAAATGTTGCTGCAGGAATGTATTACTGCTTGCCTCAATTGCTTAGAACCATTTACTCGCAGTTTACTGCCCAAAAGTATTTTCACTTTGCGTAGTGCTATTGCCTGATGGTAGAGTATTGTGTCGCAAATGAATTTGTAAGAACAAAAGTTTGTGAGGGAAGTGTTTTTGGTTCTCAGTCCCAAGTTCTGCATGATTTGGAAGAACGTTGCGCATATGAGTAATGAAGTTTCCCTCTAGTAAAACATTTGGAAATTCTCAAGCCACTGTGATGTTTTCTTTTGCAGGATGTCAGGTGTTTATGAAGTGCGAACATCTGCAGAAAACTGGTAGCTTCAAAGCACGAGGAGCACTAAATGCCGTGCAGAAGGCGAAGGAAGAGCAAGCGATTCGTGGAGTGGTAGGAATTGTATTAATGGATACTTACTCAGATACTTGGATGGCCCGTCCTCACTTGTTGTGCGGGACTTAACCTAATTTCTGTTTTTTCGGAGTTTCGCTGGTTTAGCCATTGTGGTCCCTGGAGTCTCAAGGCCAGCCTAGCTAAAGTCCGCCCCCAGCCCCAGGTCATCACCGCCACAGGCAGCCGGCGCCCTTGTTGATCAGAACGAGATTTGCCAGCACGCGACTAGTTTGGTATCAGGACGGTGACGGATCCTGGTACTGGTTTACTCTTAGCTGGTCTTCCTGACGGCAACGCCGGAGTTCTTCTCAACTTCGGAGACCCTGCTGGGAGAGTACTCCTCCCGCCCTACATCGCAGCCCACTATCCAGAAACACGTGCCAACCACGATGAGGCAGTAAACCGTTCAGTTGGCAGGATTTATGGATAACGCTTTTTGTAGATTTAATTTCCGTTCTTACTAAAGCGCTGCTTCATAGATAATTTTTGCGGTCTGTTTTAGTAGTAAGCCCTTCAAAATAAAGGATTTCTGTTGCTTTCGGTGAGGCTTTTGAGGTGCTCTTGTTTAGTATAGATCCTGTTCATATTGTGCCAATATGAGAAATCTTGAGAACATTAATGCGCGTATAATATTAGGTAACAGAATTTCTATGTCGGCATCTGAGAAAGTAGTTCTGGATGTTTCTTATTTCGTCATCTTTTGATCATTGAAAGAGTTAATTCATTTCGGGTCACTCATTCGTCCGGTAACCATGGTCAGGGTTTGGCTTGGGCTGCTTCAGAAGTCGGACTGCCGTGTTACGTGGCTGTTCCGAGGAATGCTCCTCCGTCAAAAATGGAAGCAATGGTAGAGTATGGAGCTAAGCTGGAACTGTGTGATTCAACGGTGAAGAGCAGGTATGAAGGCGGTGCTATCCAAATGTTTTTAAATGTTTTGCCGCAGTTAAAGCGGTTTAATAGTACAAATCATTTAATAATCAAACTTGCATGACCATATCTCACAGAAGGATGATAGTGAACTCTTTGGTCTTCGTGAAACTTCTTAATCTATTGTGAGCCGAAATATTTATTAGTGCAGTAAGGGAGAAACATCTAGTTTAGTACTTGTGCTTTGTTAGTTCGATTTACACAATAGGAAACATCACTTGTAGCATAAAAAATTGACTTCTCGATCAGTTGGTGCTTTTTGAGATTCTGTTAAAGGTTCAGCAATGGAGCCCTATGTTTCAGGGAGGATACATGCGCACGAATAGCTGAAGATCTCAATTTTTACGTAGTAGAGCCTTTCGATGACCCTAATGTGATGTGTGGGCAAGTAAGTTCCTCGGGTGCTTTTCTTCTGGTTAGCTATTGAAAGAATTTAAATCTGATGCTATTGGTTATGATTTGTCAGGTTACGAAACGAAATTACTTAGGGTACCCTTGCTGCAGAAATAATTGAGCAGTCACCGGATGTAGATGCAATATTTTTGGCCGTAGGTGGAGGTGGGATGGCAAGCGGGGTTGTTGCATATGTGACGGAAGTACGACCGGATATCAAAGGTTTCTACTTGGATATATAATTTGTTAATATGTATTACAATAAAGATTTGTATCAATGATTTCAGTGTTCTTAGTTGAACCACAAGGCAAAGATCTGGCTGTTTATCTCCAAAAAGGTGAACTGACGACTGAACGAGATGTGGTAGACACTATCGCGGACGGTATTCGAGTTCTGAAAATAGGCGAAAACTGCTACCCAATTTTGAAGGCCTTAGCAAATAACGTTATCACCGTGGTGTGTTTATAAACAATCTTTTGATGGAAATAAGCAAACCAGTGCAACTTTTGCAGACAGACTATGAGATTCGTACTGCGTTGAAGTTAATTTGGACTCGAACGAAGGTAGGAAATACGAGGTTTTGTTCTGTGGACTAGGTTATCGAGTCTAATTATTAATGTTCTATTGTAAATCATGGCGGACACTCAGGAGTTAAGCAGTTCAATAACCATTTCTTGGTATAAGTAGTGGCAAGAAGCTGAACTGAGAATAGCAGTGATATACTCCATATTTGAATTAAATTTTTTAGCAACGCGTCGAACCTTCTGCTGCAGTGCCATTGGCAGGTCTTTTAAAGGTCTCACCTTCAAATCTTGGATTGAAGAAAGTAGTGTTGATCCTGTGCGGCGGAAATGTCGACCTTGACTTTATACCATGATTTAAAGGTTCTGTATTTCCTTATCTTTGATAAATTGTCAAGTTGAACTTATAGTGTATCAAATAGTGGTAAATATTGCTCAAAATAAACGTTTTGCCCATTCTCTTGTAGCTCCACATTTTCTTGATCAATCTTTTTTGCTGTTGACACTTTTAAACGATCGCTGTCAGGAACTAGAGATGCGGGACGCATTTTGTAAAATCATCTGAGGATGAGTTTACGCGCGCTTTTCTCCGTTTTTGATGTTTGTGAGTGAATTGATGCTAAACGAATCAAATAAGACTTCGTAACAAGATACTTCGAGTTCTATGGAAGACTTAGTTTAGTGGCCGATTTTTACGCTTATTTTCCTCTCTTTCTTTAAAGGTTGTAACCAGACGTGATGTGGAGTACTTCCAAAGTCCTCACTGAGGTACCACGATGCAGAGGACTTAAAATGTGACTGTAAGAGATCAGTGAGGTTTGGAGATAAATCAGGTTTGCTCAAAGTCATCTTTTCGAGATTGTCGGATAATTTTGAGATTGGTTTGTAAAATTGTTGAAGGGATGTCCATAGAAGCTTCCTAGATTTTTTACTCAATTTTGAGAAGGAGCGTGTATGGTTGGAGGTGCCTTATGGTACACATGGTCCTTGGTTCGATCATGCGCGTACGGGTCACTAGCCTTCATCCCTCCGTTGTCGACGAGTTGAGTACCATACTTGTTCAGGAGGGGTGGCAGCAGTGACTTGTTACATCGGTGGTAGGCCACCGCAAGATACTGCATATGGCAAATATAGATTTAGTCATGTGTAACGATGCTTAACGATGTCGAATATACAGCGCATCCCTCAGAGATTGATCAACGCTTAAGGCTCTACCTTTTACCCCTTATTTGGAATGTGAAATGAGAATTGGTATCAGATTTGTCTGGCAAAAATTCACTGTCTACAATCCAAGTGCGAACGTTTTAGCCGGGCTATCTAGAAAGAATCGACTCGACCAGCATTCAACGACATTCATAGCGAAAAGAAAATCCTGAAACGGCAGCCGAACACAAGCTAGAGTTGGAAGCTTTCGTGGATGCTGAATTCGAGTAAACGAATCGAATGCGAGAAATGCTGCGACCTGCGTTGTATATGTGAAAGAGAGCTCGTTTTAAAAAAAAGTGAAGATTGGGAACGTGGACTCAGAATTCGATCTGTCCGTTGTGATGTACGTGTACGGTACCTACTTCTTACGTCTACTGAAAACGTCTTTACTAGATTTCCTAACCATAGTTCATGTTTGTGGAATGGTTACATATATGTAGGAGGCAGATAATGCATTAATTTTCTCAAACCGGTATTTTTTGGTCATTTTTCTACTCATTCACAATACTGGTTCTCTTCAAGAGCACACAGATGTTGGAAAAACATTCACCACTATTGTTTCTTCCCTCTCCATTCCCAGTCGGCAACTATCCCAGCCCAGATCGTTCTTTATTTTTTTGAATTTTTTTTGTGTTTATAAAGTAGAAAACGGAAGAAAGGCGGGTCTCATAAGATTTTTGCTAACAATCCAGTGGTGTTAGGTTAAAAAAGTGTGATATATAAGAAGTATTTTAGTGAGAAGTTAGTTAAGAAGAAGTAAGAAAACTAAAAACCTCTATTATTTATATTCTTGTTTAGCAAATACGAGGTGTTATTTTATTCCTTCTGTTTATGCACAAACTGATGATTCTGCGTTTTTAATAGACAGCCGGTCATGGGAGTTAGAATCTCTATGTTTTTTTGAGTAAACTATTAATTTTAGAGTTCAGGAATCTAATACAGAAACATGGATTTCGACTGTCGACAACAGCGATATCAACTGTTATTTACAGTGTATGGTATAAACTTCGTTCCATTATTATTGTGCATACACTGATTCCATTGAGGTCCTTCATATAAGCGATCTCGAGCCGGCTAGTCGCGAGGCTACGTGGCGCGTCCCCGGGTGGCGGATAGGGGGTTAATCGCGGAACAAAAGCGACCGTATGTTTACCTGAGACGCAGGTGGATCCAAGGGGATGGACTCCCTGTTTCTGGTGCGCCGATTTGGCACATGGTTTCTTTATTTACGAGGCGTATTCATGCACGCGTGTGAGGGTGCGTTCAAGTTTATGCGAATTGTATCCCACGAGTCAATTCTGGTCGGCCAAAAGCCGCAACCAATTGACAGGGAAGTACATGGAAGGCGGTTAGGAGTCGCCTCCAACAAATAAGCTCCATGTCAACTCTGGGACAGCCTAGCAAACTACGCGTGAGTATACCCAGCCTCCACGTTCAGAGCCCAGCACGTGGGTATCAAAAAAGCTGAAAACAGTAAAAGAAACGGGCCTCATCCCGTAACCACGAATGAGCCCCCAATTTCGCAGCGTTGGGTAGGACGAGTACGGTGAGGCTGCTAAAAGCTCAGGGCCAATGGAAGCTGCCTGGATCACGAAGAACTAAGGTGAAGATCTGTACCTACAAGGCACGTACCCTTCCATCTGAATCCTCGATAGAAGACTTGCTCATGCAGGCGAGAAAGATAAGGTACGACGTCATTGACCTGGCCGAGACGAGATCTCGCCACCCCATTCAACGCCGCCTATGACACCGGAGAAGAACTGTTCCTCGGAACATGCGACAGTAGAGGAGTGGGCGGCGTCGGCGTTCTCGTCAACACGAATTTGCCCATGAACATCGATTCATTCGAACAACTAACAATCCGAATCGGACGTTTACAATTAAAAGGACGTGGATCAATACCGGCTTTGACAGTCTTCGTCGTTTACGCGCCGACATCAAACTATGAGAAGGAAGAAGTCGAAGCATTCTATATGGACTTGGAGAAGTTCTACAGAGAAGACCACACATTCTTCAAGGTCATCATTGGAGATTTTAACGCTAAAATCGGACCAAAAAGAACGTCTGAAGGACCTCACATTGGGACCCACGGATTAGAACGGAACGAACAGGGTGAGCGCCTATCTGAGTTTATCATGGTGACCAAGACAATCCATGGTAACTCGCAATTCCAGAAGCTCCACCTTCAACGCTGGACGTGGGAGTCTCCCAA
Organism: Angiostrongylus vasorum; assembly: GCA_018806985.1. Classification (NCBI taxonomy): domain Eukaryota; kingdom Metazoa; phylum Nematoda; class Chromadorea; order Rhabditida; family Metastrongylidae; genus Angiostrongylus; species Angiostrongylus vasorum. The sequence goes on from JADANN010000420.1 coordinate 35,592, forward strand.
TGGAAAGTACCATAACGAAATAGACTACATCATAGTAAACAGAAGGTTTTGCCTAAACGACGTCGCTATCGTCCCAAAAATTCTACACGGGACCAGACCACCGTCTCTTTCGTGCTAGATTCTGTTCCTCGTGGAAAGGAGAAAAAAGCCGCTAAATTCAAATACCGAAGTCCCAGAGCCACCGCAAACTTTGGGACTTATTCGATTCATTAGTCGGCTGTTGGGGAAGATGCCGTTGTCGACAACACCGACGAGGAATACCATGGGCTCATTCAACATCTTCACGTTAGCGCTATGAAAGCTGAGAGTCCGAAACACACCAAGAGGCGTCTGTCTCCAGAAACACTCGAGCGGGTACGCCAGCGTGGAATCGCACGAGCTGCATGTAACCATGAACTAACGTCCGAGCTTGCAAAACAATGCAGACAGGCGATAAAAGAAGCTCTTAAAGAAAAAAGAGCAGTAGTAAAAACCCAATGAAGCTTCGCCAATTACAAGACCAAGATGATTGCAATCCGACGCCCAGACGGAACAGTTACAGCGTTCCAGAAAGGCAGTGGAGAAAATCATTCACGAATACTACTCAGGTCTTTTCGATAGCCACGTCCACCTTCCGTCATATGAAATAAAGGAGGATGGATATGTTGTACCACCGGTTCTCCCTTCCGAAATCCGATATGCCATTTCGTCGGTGAAAAATCGAATAGCACGAGGTCCGGACAGTATAAGATCTGAACACCTGAAGAACCTTCCGACAGTCGTCGTAAACACATTGGCTCGGTTTTTCACACGTTATCTATCTGAATGGAAAGTCCCTACTCAGTGGAAGACTAGCAAGTCCGTGTTATTGTTCAGGAAGGGTGACCTACAGGATATCGGCAGCTATCGTCCAATCTGCTTACTCTCTGTCGTCTACAAACTTTTCACTCGAGTCATCCTAAACAGGATTGATAAAACAGTGCACGAAGTGCAGCCATGTAAGCAAGCAGGGTTTCGAAAAGGATTTTGTGTGATGGACCACATCCACACGATAAGAAGACTCACTGAAGTATTGCGAGAGTACAAAAGACCGCTCTGTCTCACCTTCATCGATTTACAAAAGGCCTTTGATTCAGTCGAGATAGAAGCAGTCATGGTAGCTCTTGATAGTCAGGGAGTCCCTACTCAGTACATAAAGATTCTTCGTTAGTTGTACAAAAATCTCACAACCAAGATATCACCATTCTACAACATCGACGTCAGAAGAACGGTTAGGCAAGGCGATACCATTTCGACAAAATTATTTACCGCCACCGTCGAGAACGTCTTACGAACATTGGAATGGGATAACATGGGAGTGAAAATCGATGGTCGGCAGTTACATCATCTTCACTTTGCTGGTGGCGTCATCCTTATAACACCAAACATTAGCCAAGCGGAACGTATGCTGGCCAACTTTGATAAAGCCTGTGGAAGGATTGGTTTCGTATGCCCCGTTTACGCTCAACGGAACGAATTTCTCCGAATATTCCAGTTATGTCTTTCTAAGTCGGGAAATGAACATGGTGAACAACTAAGCGCCAAACGGCTTGGGGAGCTTTCAAGAGCATCGAGGATGTAGTGAAGAGAACAAAAAACACCCGACTCCGTGCCTACCTTTTCATCTCAGAAGTGCTTGCTGCCCTAACGTATGCGCCAGAAACCTGGTTGCTGCGTAAGCAGAATGAAAGGGCACTCAGCACGCAGTCCAAAGGACGGTGCTAGAAGTATCCCATTTCACACAAGTAAAGGATGGGATCCGAATCTCCGACCTGCGTCAACGATCAAAAATGAAAGATGCCGTTCTGGACGCCAAACAGTCGAAGATAAGGTGGGCCGGACACGTAATGCGCATGAATGGCAACCGATGGACAAGAGCCGTTAGGGACTGTATTCCTCGGGATGTCAAACGTACTGCAGCAAGAACACCGACCCGATGGTCAGAGTTCTTCACGAAGAGCCTAGAAGAAAGATTTGATGCTCGACGAATCCCTAGAGCGAGCAGAACTCACTGGGCTACTGTTGCACCTGACAGGGAAAAATGGAAGGTTTACTGGCGCTTGCTCGAGTCTTTCGACGATCAACGGGACTACAAATTATACAGGTGATAGATTGATTACGTGTTCTCGTTTAAAGAGTGCGTGTTAAGAAAGCAGCTAGTTCGAATACTTACTTGGATACTTGGATGGACCGTTCTCACTGGTGGTGCGGGCGCCAGCAAAATTTGCATTTTTTTCGGGGTTTTTCTGTTCTACCCTTAGTGGTTCCCTAGAGTCTCAAGATCAGCCTAGGCAAAGTCTGCCCCAGGTCGTCATCACCATAGGCAGTCGCCACCGCCCTTGTGGATCAGGTGGAGATTTGCCACCATGCAACTAGTTTGATATCACGACGGTGGTGGATCCGTTTATTGGTTTATCCTTGGCTGGGTTTCCTTATGGAATCGCTCGACTCCTTCTCAGCTTGGGAGGCCCTGCCGGGAATGAATAGCTAGTTCCAATAAAGCAATATTGTCTTACGAAAATGGCGAATTCTTCATAGTTTCATGAATAAACGCAATCATTTGTACACTAGTTCAAGAAAAAAAAGAGTACCGTAATCAAGTTTACTATCGGTCTATCAGTACAGCCGCGTGTTCTCATCTAGTGATTAGTTGGCAGTTTCCACGGTCTGAATGGTCTTTCAGTCAAATACCGACCGTTTTGAAATAAGAAACAGGCAACTTGTCGAGTAGGAGGAAATTGCCTTCTTTTCACATCAAGAATTCAAATCATATCCATAAAACGAAGGTTGTAAAAAATGTGGTGAGACCTGTAAGACACTTTGTTTAATTCTGTAAGAAGGAAAATCCAGTCATTCGTCTTAGTTATTGTTGCGTTTTTAGATGTGGTCGCCTTCTCATCTTGTTTTGAACAATTGGAAAGGTGTAGCAGAGTATGTATCAGAGTAAAAGAACCGATTTTATGACGGAAATATTGCACTGATTAAGAAAGTAGAAGGACTTTAAAAACTTTTGAAGGTAAAGAGTAAGTTGAGAATTTTACTGGATATAGTGTAATTTATTAGCTAGTATTAGTAAGCGATTCAGCAAATGTTGCATTATATTTCATTATTGTGGGGCTAGAAATGGTTTCTTTTTGGATAACATCGCTCTCTTGGTGGTAGTAGTTTTCATATAATGAAATCAAAGCAAGCTACAGTACGAAAGGCCGACTTTCAATAAACCTGGGCATCAATGATTAATTTATGTCTTACGAAATGTCCTCGCTAAGCCAACGCGAGATTGTTACTTCTTGGAATGCAATGGCTAACGTTTCGCCGACTTCGCCTTCTTCCGAACTTAGACATATTGTTATATCAGAATTATGTCTATTATTCGGCAAACACTTTATTGTCTTCATGAAAATTTAATGTACAAACGAAACCTTAACATGTAAGTACTTATCGTTTTCGTTCCATAAACAGACCACTCTTATAGGATGGCGAACGAGTCAGCTGTAATCACCTCTAGTCCCGCTCCTCGTCGAGTGCCTTGAGCGGGCACCGGCAAATCTTCCATTTTTACCTGTCATGTGCAAGAGTAGCCCAGCGGGCTCTGCTAGTTCTAGGGACTGGTGGAGCATCATATCTTTCTTCTAGGCTTCTCGTGAAGAACTCTGACCATCGGGTCGGTGATCTTCCTTAAGAGCGTTTGACATCCCGAGGAATCCAGTCACTAACGGCTCTTGTCCATCGGTTGTCATTCATATGCATTACGTGTGCGGCCCACCTTATCTTCGACTGTTTGTCCTACAGAACGGCATCTTTGATTTTTGATAGTTGACGCAGGCCGGAGCTTCGGATCTTTTCCCTTACTTGCGTGAAACGGGTTGCTCCTAGCATCGCCCTTTCGACTGCGTGTTCGATAACGCTAAGTGACCTTTCATCCTGATTACGCAGCGACCAAGTTTCTGACGCATACGTTAGGGCAGGATATACCGCTGAGATGAAAAGGTGGGCACGGAGTCGGGTGTTCCTTGTTCTCTTCACTACATCCTCGATGCTCTTGAAAGCTCCCCAAGGCGCTAGTTTCCTCCTGCTCAACTCTGGAGCTAAGTCGTTCATCATATTGATTTCCCGGCCTAGATAAACATAACTGAAGCACTCGGAGATATTCGTTCCGTTGAGGGTGAATGGGGCATACGAAACCAATCCGTTCCTCATGAACATCGTTTTTGTGAGATTTAGTCGAAGACCAATCTTTGCCACAGGCTTTATTAAAGTCGACAAGCATATGTTCCGCTTGGCTATTGTTTGGTGTTATAAAGGCGGTATCATCAGCAAAGCCAAGTGGTGTGATTGCCCACCGTCGATTTTCACTCCCACATTATAATGCGAAAGAAAGCCAAAAAATCGGAGGGTAAGGCGCGAAACGAAGTGTACTATCGACTCGCCCTCTTTTTTTTTATTTCTGAGTTTTTGAAGTTTATGCAAAACTTTCCAGGAGTTGTGCGCGTTGATATTTTGATTTCTACACCATGGTCGTGATTGCCACTTCAAAACCATCAGCATTGTTTTCCTGCCCAATGTTTTCAACCTAAAGAAATACTTTATCCAGTTCTCAAGTTTCCGTTTAGATATTTATGAGGACACACATTAGTGAACATTACATACATTACATTATAAACCTCTCAGATCAGTTTTCTGATCTGAGTAAGGTTTATTGTTTATGGTATGTAAACCACATGCTGGCGGTCTTACTGTCTGGGAAATAAGACAGTGTTAGTTTTAATAGGAAGGTTATTGCAATGGTATATGAATTAAAGGGTGCGTGTGGCACAGTGGTCGGAGGCGCCCTGCAACACACGCGTGGAATAGATCTCCGAGCTCATGGCCCACCAAGCGTTCCATCCATCCGGGGTCGGCAAGTTGGTACCAGTTGGGAGAATAGCAGCACTAGTTCGATACATCGGTAGGCCATCGCGAATCACTGTAAAGGCCAGATATGCATTCAATCACCTTCAGTGATGCTTAATGAAGTCGAATGCATAGCTTATCCCTCAGGAATTGATCAACGCCGGGAGTTTTATCTTTTATTTTATATGAATTAGATTTTTATTAGGACTAGGTAATATTCACCGAATAGGAGGATTCTCCTCCTATTTTCATATTTAATACTAAGGGGAAAGAATTCGACTGCACAGAGTTGTGAGTAGTAGAATGTATAATTTTCCGGTCTGTTTATATATAAGGCCGTATACATGTTTACTTCTCCATTTTTCCACTATTCTTCTCTGTGGCAGTGTCTTACTGTGGCTTCATGTGTCTTCTGAGAAGAACGACATGATTATTTCTGCTTTTTTTCGTGTAGCACAGCTCTTAGGGGTGCTCTGCCTTGTGCACATGGTCATTTGTTCGATCACGCACCCAGGGCTCACCAAACCTTCCATCTCTTTGGCACGAAACTCTGGGAAGACTGCAGCACTGACTTTATACATCGGATGTCATTGTATAGGCCAGATATGCAGTCATTCACCTTTAACGATGCTTGATGAAGTCTAATGCACTTCTCAGGGATTGATGAACCAAGAGTTTTATCTTAACCAGGGGTTATGAATCTTTTAGATCGAAATAAAGGGGGCGGGTAATACAGTAGAGATGCCGTTCAATATGCGCAAGGCCATGGTTCTATATTGAACCAGACCAACCGAGCCTTTAACTTACTGGGGTCTGGGAATTAGTACCAGACTATTTGCCACGCAGGCTCAGAAACGCCCTAGGACGTTCATACCAGAATTTTAAGGGGAATCAACTTGACCAGCAGTCAAAGCTATTCACGAAGGAGATCGAATCTTCTACCAGCAGCCAAAGAGTAGTGCAAATCTGAAGACATAAGTGATTTATGAAAAAGATGGGACAGATCGAATGAGTGTTGGGATTTGCACAATATGTAGTGTTGGACCTTACATTTGGAAGCCGACTTTCATTTAACCTCGGCATGATTAATCAGTACCTTGTTTTCACAAGCTAATACGAGGTTCATATCAACCTTTATAATAGTTCTGTGGGACGCATCATGTTGTTTATGTCCAAATGCTGGATTATAAATGTGTGGTGAAATAACGGAAGAAGATTGTCAAGAAGAGATTTTTAGAGTGAACTATTTGGAGCATGTGGCAGTAGTATTGACTTGGTTGAAAACTGTGTGGTATTGCACTGCTGAGTGGGGCCATTTCATTCCAGCTGTGCTCCAGTGATTCAATTCGATGCGATCACGAAAATCCACATCAGAAGTAGAGAAAATTTTGGAAAACCAACTTGGAAGAGGACAACGTGCTTTATTGACCCATTATTAGCCTATCAATGAGAAAAAATTACACACTGTGGAGTATTTTCTACTTTGTTTTTAACTTGATGAAGGATCATTAGGAGTAATGAAGTCCGTGTGTCAATACATAAATTCGTTAGCTGGACGACAGAGCGCAATATTGGCGAGATGGATAACCCAAATCACTGTCTTTATTGAGGTATGACGACACAGTGAAACGCATATTTCACTGAAGTGGACATATGTTCTTTTTTCGTTACATGCTACATTTTCCTGTCTTATCCTCTCAGAATTGATTTTTTCTTCTTTAACTCCAACTATTGTTTTTAATATTAATATGTTCAATATGTTAATTCGTGAGTGGCTTCATCATCACCTGCACTTAGAAAGAACCCTGACCCACCACGTTTTGAAAACGAAAGAGTTTCAATAACTGTAAGTTAGCACACGCAGTGGGAGTTTTCATACTGAATACACGACCAATGAATGAACACTTCATACTGAACAGGATGAAAAGGTGATCGTGAAGTGGTCCACTTTAAAGTAAATTAAAGGCAGTTAGTTGTCCGAATAACGATTACTATATAGATTCATGGTTGATCAGCGGGTCTTCCTCAGTGGAAGGCATGTAAAAACGGCTCTGAAGAAGGCGATACTGCCGAAACGTCAGCTACGGTTTTGTTGTATGTGTGTTATTGTATGGAAGTAAACGTATGCTCATTAACAACCTCGCGATTGCTGAGAGAGAAAACGACGAATGTGTAGACTCATTTTGCTTTGTTTATATGGTTCATCTTTTTTTTGCTTCGTTCTTATTTATCCCTACGTCGGAAAAAGTGTCTAGTATGTCAAACCGTGGTTTTATTAGTAAGTTGGCATGCGAATGCTTACACAACAAGTATGTAATATGTGTGCATTTAGTCTAATTTAGAATGAATTGATCGTAGGGCGATACATTAAGAAATGTCGATGGAAAGAATATATATGTACAATCACGATAGAGCCATATATGAAGTAAACTACAGTTCGATAATTGACTAATGCATTCATCGATACAATAATGTTTCACGCAAAAACCATTCTAGTATTTTTTGTATTAGTTTCGGGATAGAAGAAAGTTGGTGCAAACATGTGAGCTGTTCTAGATTCAAAATTCTCCATGTGCTGATGTTAGAAAAGAAAACCATAGCTCTGATAGGGCATTAGCATAACTGCGAGGAGAATCATATACGCATTGTAAACGGAAGTAAAAGTTCGCGTAAAGTTCTCGAATGTTCCTAAGAAAATCCTTAGCTTGGTACCACATAGCTCAAATAAGGATGGCGATGGCATGTCGGCATATTCAACATCATGACTTTTCGTCTAATTATATTTTTACCTATAAGTGGAGAGAAATAGTTGTGGTTGTTACATGCAAAGAAAATTTCGCGTGTGTTTTTAAAAGTTTTTTTTTCTAAACTAACATTTAAACCGTAGCACAATATCAAGTAGGAAAATAATATTGTATAAAAGTGATCTATTACAAGACGGGACAAGCTACGATAACTAATTCTGTGGTACCTCAATCAACTACTATAATTCACGCTGACTCACGGCTACAAGTCCTTCTTTCTCGTTGACTTTCCTAAACTTTTCTTTAATATATATAGCTTGTCTAATATGTAGATGGGTAGCGTAACCACCAAAAGCCAGTAGTATAGCGAACTCCAAAATCTGAATTTCTCAGCGATAGTGCAAGGGATAATAAAGTACCTAAAAGGAGTTACACAAAACAAATACCTGTGAGTATCCTTGAAATTTTTCAAGAGAAAACCAGTGGCGAGCATATCAAAACCACGACATCGAAAAGTTAGGATGTATAGATATCTAAACCACGCAGGCCGTTGATTCGTAGTCGGATTTACGGGCACTTGCTTAAAAATAATATCTTCAACACTTGTGCACATCGGTACGACGAGAAACGACCTAAATTTACAATAACAACAAGACAAAGACGGCTAGCAACCACCATGGAAACATTGCCTTTGGTCAGTTAACATATGTAGTAGCATCAACATATTTGCTCAAACACGACTTGCACTGCGAGATGTTATGCATCGTAATATTTACAGCTAAAGCAAATTTACCAACGGCATATTTGGAGAAAAACTGTACTCACATAAAATATCCTCCGTAGGTGCCATGCCAGAGAGCTGACACAAGCATTGTCAGTTCAACTCTAAAAGCAAGCCTTCAATAATTCTCAATAAGTAACAGTACAGTATATGGATGAACGCTAGAACACACTAATAATAAAAGGAATTTGCTGAAGAACACTTGAAAATTAACACATACGTACGCCCTTGGAAAAAAAACCAGGGTTATCACACAAACCTATACAACCGATTTGTTCTCGAGTAGACATAAAGAGCCAGCCAGCTTTGCACAGACTTGTTCCACGATCGGATACCGCTACGAAACCCATCACTAAATTCGATCTGAAAACTGCAGTTTAGCATTTGTTGAGCAACACATTTTAATAAACAAAGGTGATACCACAACATTTCAAACAAAATAACCACGAATTAGGAAAATAGAGGAAGAAAAACCTCAGATATATCTAGGTTTACTATTGCTTCCGAACTATATGTAACATCTGAACGACCTTTAAGCTTCCTGGAAACATTGGATAAATCCAGTGTCAATAGGGTAACAAACAGAATTCTGGAAGATGACTGAATTTCCAAATAGATAAGGATATGCACACCTGTACTTTTCCAGATTGGTCGGACCTACAACAATTCGTGGTTCCGAATCTGCTGGATAGACACCAAGGCCTAGTGTGACACATATGATCTCAGCTACTGCCCACGCACTGTAAAGAATACTGGAAAAGGTTCGAAGATGAACGGGGAAGATCTTTGTCAATCAACTTCTCACATAGATATACTGCTTCCTAAAAGGTCAGAACTTTTAGGGTCTATATAATGCAATCTGAAGATAAGATGTAACGTGAAAATGAACATTTGAAAAGTACTCACCTGTAGACTCTAGCTCGAAAAACAACAAAAACAGCTGCAGCATAAATCATCCGCTGCAGAAACGTCATCTCCCAAACGTAATCCGACCGAAGACCCTGTCAAAACAAAATCACCGGGACTTTGAGAACTTTTGCAGTAGCAGATGAAATGAATTCATAAACCTCTCGATAGGAAGAGATCTACACTGAAAAGTCTTTGTTGATGTTGCAGGAAAGAGAAACTTTCCCTTTATTAGTAGAACTCACATCAAGGGGATAAAGCTTGCTCAAAAGTATGAAGAGTGGAACGCTCCAGCATAAACGAAGAGCGCGCTGCTGTATTTCCGAAAATGGTGACCACTTTTTAAACAGAACAGGCTCTTGAGAATCCAGCAGCATCTGATACGTGTAGTACGGGCCTGCATAGAAGAAACTGTTGTAAAATACCGTCTAGACAAAAAATTCTACTCTCAAATTAATATTGGGGTTAATAATTATATCAAACACAACTAAATAAATGAATGTTATCTGTGTTTAGCCATGTTGATAAAGGTATTACTGCCAAATGAAACTTCTCACCAACCTCATATCAGTTTACCAATGAAGAAGTAAAGTAAATTAAAAAAGTGAAAAAAATTGGCATATGCTTAAAACGGCGCGTGTGGCGCAGTTGTCGTAGGCGCCCTGCAACACACTTGTGCAATCGATTCCCGCGCCCATGGCCCACCAAGCCTTCCATCCCTCTGGAGTCGGCAAATTGGTACTAGACTTGTCTGGGAGGATAGCAGCAATGGCTCGATACATCGGTAGTCCACCGCGAGTCATTGTAAAATCCAGATATGCATTCAATCACCTCCAAAGGGTGCTTAAGGAAGTCGAATGCATGGCGCATCTATCAGGGGATTGCTCAAGACCGAGAGCTTTATCCTTTATCCTTTTTATGTTTAAAAGGAGAACATACGAATATTGCAAAAGTTAAAAACAACAAAACAGTTCCGGCTCACCAGTGAAAAGTCCCGCAAAGTGGTAAAAATAATTCAAAATATCAAGAATACTAGGCTTGGCTTCAAGCAAACGTTTCTGCCTCGTTATTGAACCTTGCTGAGCATGACCATAAAAAGAATCAGAAACTTCAAAAGACAAGCCGATCACCTTAAAGAAGGTGTCTGGAAGATAGTAATAACGGAATATTTTCTGTAGAAAGAAAAAAAAACCTAGACCAGAATGCGGCGACGGTTACTTCCGAATTATATTACGACTGTAGTTTACTTACTCGAAGTGTCATGATGAGTTGAACGACATTGGTCAGAGACGCGAGTTCCTCTACACAGAAAATATAATGCAAGTACCGCAGAACAATCAAGTAGGCGAAAGAAGTGAAGAAAATTAGAGATGTCAACCATCTAAATGACAAGAGTAAAATGAAATATCTAAACAGATAAAAGAATAAATATAGGTATATGTATAAACAGATAAATAAAAAATATATACATATGTGCGGCACAAAGAGTTCAGCGCTGATCAATCCGTGAGGAATGTGCCATGAATTTTACATCATTAAGCATCGTTACCCGCACGTGTGGAGCAGTGATCGAAGGTGCCTTGCAATATATATGGGGTAGATCTCCGCGCCCCATGCTCACCACGCCTTCCATCCCTCCGGAGTCGGAAGACTGGTACCAGACTTGTCTGGGAGGATAGCAGCACTGACTCGAAAAATCAGTAGGTCACTGCGGGTCATTGTAAAGGCTAGACTTGCATTCAATCACCTCCAACGATGCTTGATGAAGTAGAATGCATGCCGCACCAAGGATTGATCAACCCCGAGAGCTTTACCTTTTTTTCACATCGTCAAAGATGATTCAATGGATATCTTATCTATAAAATGACTTCCAGTAAGCCAATGATGTATCGATTCAGTGCCGCTACCCTCGTAGACAATTGAGGCATGAATTTACAAAGTGGAAGAATAGACATCCGCGGTGCGAAATCTAACCAGCATAGTTATGCGTTATTATATTTAGTTGGTACACTGCTTATCAGCAAGCTCAGTGTTACTATTACAGCGTAAAAGACAAAGAAAAAAAAACGCAGCGAGACTCATAAGTACTAATAAAGCTCCCACTAATTGTTTTTTATATGCCGCAATGCCTTTCTCGTAATAGGAGTATCCCGTGTAACGCAAGTAAGGGAAGCGATCCGAAGCTCCGACCTGCGTCAACGATCGTAAATCAAAGATGCTGTTCTGTATGCCAAACAGTCGACGATGAGGTGGGCCGAACACGCAATGTGTATGGACGACAACGGATTGATAATAGGCGTTAGCGACCGGATTCCTGGGGATGTCAAACATACTGCAGGAGGACCACCAACCCGATGGTCAGAGCTGTTGACGAACAGTGCTAAGCGAGTGCCTAGATCGAGCAGACCCCACTGGGTTACTCTTGCACACGACAGGGAAAAGTGGGAGATCTACTAACACATGGTCGAGTCACACGACGATCAATGGGACTACAGGTAATAGAAGTGAACGCTTTTCTTGGACCTCAACACCCGTAAGAAGGACACTGATGTAGTGCACAAGCGACTGCAGAAAAAAGTGAACAAAGAAGATGCAGTGAAATCATGATGTAAGTTTATGAAATACCCACCTACGACTGACTTGAAATTGATTGTTCACACTAGTGCGAATGTGTAAAGGATCAAATCACTCGAGTGAGCCCCACTAAAGTAACTATTTATCAGAATGCCGAAACAAATGACCCGTGTGGTGCGGTGATGAACGCGTTAGTCCCCGAAAAAGACAACAGGCAGCTCGATCCCTACCGCATACACCTACGGTCCGGAGTTTTGCACATATTCCAGCATTACCATGGTTGTATTTCACATCATACCTTTCCACGAAAAAAGAATACGCGGTAAATAAAAAGTACTACATTGTTTATTGGCATTTTGCTCAGTGGATTCCATTCGCTGGAATAAAATGAAAGACATTCAGCTTCTGAGGGCCTTTCGTAGGGACCCAGTCCCACTTCTATCGCTGAGCTCTGCGATGACACTAACACACCACTAGCAGGCCTTGAGTAAAAGTGTCAAACTCTTTGCTAGTTTGGATGACCTTGCCAGGGAATAAATATCTGCTCCACTTCATATTTCAACGCCTAAAAAATGTTCGCATGCCACTGTTAAGCGAAAAAGCATTGATGGGGAGATTGGTTTGTATAAAAAAAGCTCTCGGTGTTGATCAATCCCCTGAGGGATGCGCCATGCACACTAAGCATCGTTTGGAGGTGACTGAATACATAATTGGCCTTACTCACATGACCCACCGATGTATCGCGCTAGTGCTGCATCCTCCCAGACAAATTTGGTACCAATTTGCCGACCCCAGAGGGATAGAAGGATTGGTGAGCCATGGGCGCGGAGACCGATCCCATGTGTGTGTTGCGGGGGCGCCTCCGACAACTGCGCTACACGCACGCCCTTGGTTTGCAAAGTAGCAAACAGTTTAAAATCAAAAAAATAAGAATAAAGAGACCAATAGAAAACCTACCTAGTAGGCGCGAATTTGATACAAATTGCTACATACATCGCCAAGGAAAGTGAGTAGAAGATTTTCCATCCTTAAAAACTTACGTATTACATTTTTTATATACCACTAACAAACTACTTCACAATTAAAATGAAGCAAATAAGTGTAACACTTTAAATTCTTACGTAGTCAAGTCAGTCCTCTCAATGGTTTACCGCCTCATCGTGGCTGGGAGTCCTGGGCGTCGGAGTGCGATGTACAGCGGAGGGATTCATCCCCGTCAGGGTCTCCTAAGCAGGATCGACCACCGTCCTAGTATCAAACTAGTCGCATGGTGGCAAACCTCCCTCTGATCCAGAAGGGCTCCGACTGCATGTGGTGGTGACGACCAAGGGCAGACTTTGGCTAGGTTGACCTCGGGACTCCAGAGAACCACAATGGCTAAACCAGCAAAACTCCGAAAAATTCAGAATATGCTGGCGCCCGCGCAACCAGTGAGGACGGGCCGCCCAAGAATCGAAGTATCCAAGTATCCAAGTCAAGTCAGTCACCTATTACAACCACTGCCATTGTAAATCCTATCGGTCCTCCAACATGCGCGTGTAGGGCATCATTCTGATACCATCGCAGCAGCAATGCAACGAGAAATGAAGACACCAGTATTCCTATAGATAAAAAAGAAAAGAAAACTGTCTTAACAAAAATCTCAAGAAATATAGTACTACTTCAGGTACTCGAATTCACCTGTGTAGATCCAGTCGTCATGGGATAGTAGGTCGAGAAATGAAGACGTCATATGATAGTAATGTAAATGACAAATCCTGAACATGGCCTCGTCATTTTGAATAAATGGATCAAGTTAATAATCGAAACGTATATCTTCTAATAGATGGTCACGTCCAATTGTATCAGTTATCGATTAATAAGGGGAACATTCCCGTTGCGATGACGGACACATTTCCTTCAGATGTGACCATTAGACGATAAAAAATAATTTTTTATGGATCTCCGATATGTTGGCACAGTGTTGCTTCAAGCAATACCACATATATGAGACATTCAATAGAATAGAAGATTCTAAAACCACATAAGAAATACACAATCGTTCATAGCTTCGTTCAATCAAAATTACAACGTTTAAAATACCCTATTATGGTCCAACAGAAGCTCAGACGTCAACAATCTGCGTCCATACTAACGCCGTTCGGTAAGTAGTGGTGAAGATGAAGTATTAACAGAGCTACAAGTATACAAATCGATTCAGAGATGCTTAGCCGTAGATGAAATAACTATGAACACGTCTAGGATAGGCACCTAATAGGCAACATACAGTGGCGGCAATGGCTTGCCTTTTCAATATTACGATTTATGGTCATTACCGACCGATTTCAAAAAAAGTGTAAAAATATTTACAAAATACATACATAAGACATGAAACATATAGGGTGTACATGTAGTATAGATAACGAAGTGGTTAGCTATCAATTGATTCTAAGCATAAAACTACCACTTATCAATCCACAGATTTCAATAGTAGTAGTGGTTAGACACCATTGACGGACTGCCGCACAACAGCAGGAGTGAACACGAACTTCTAGAGCACCAATGTGTTCACCACTTTGGCTGGTACTTCTCTAAGGTTGAATTGATTCGGAAGCGACACCAGCTCAAGTCGACTTCGTTCATAGCGTAGCTCATTGGAGCGAGCATTACAGCTATTGCAACCTTAACGTTTAGTCGTCAGTTTTTATTTACTGCCTACTCTTCTTCAATAGCATGGCATTTTGAGAACTATAGCCATAATGATGCTGAGATATTTACAAAATTCTGGACAGCTGTTGTATGCGGTGGGGATCCAACACGCTATTACACTTTCCGGGTGCTAAGGCGTTCACCACCACACCATGCGAGTCCTTCGTTTCGCCTTTCTCTTAGCCGTGTTATTGACCTATAGGTGCTATCAGCAATATAGGTGCTTAAGGCTAGTTGAAACAAAACCGAAAATCACTTCCAGAAATACTTGCAGATAAGAATATTTCAATGATAGTAATGTAATGTGTTACTGAAGGAAAATGTGCTACTGAAAAAAAAAGTAGGAAACAACATACAAAGGATAGAATCGCCAGCCAAACCCAGAATCTTAATAAACCAAGGCGACAACATAAATGCCACTGAAGACAATACACCCACATCACGTTCGTCCAGAACATACTTACGTCAAGAAACGTTGTAACCCTGAATACAAAACCACAGGTAATCTGCAAAGTAACAAAAGGTTACTGAAACCACCTTTGTTTTGAGGACACGGAATCCACAGATGGTTAGAAAAAAAATCTGGATGGCAAAATTAAAGGAGATTGGGAACTTACCTAAACAATAAAAGAAGCTCGTAATTATCATATGCGTGCTGTCCCGGTTTAAGGTATTTGAACTGAGCGGGGATGAACGTTTTTCGTATATTTCCTACTAACACAGCAAATGACGTCATCATTCTCAAGAGCTGAAGCAGTAATTCTATTGAATCGGCTATCTTCTTCCGCCTGAAACAGGCACACGCAAGAGGTCAAATATCTGGCCCCCACTCCACTGCTTCCACCTGGACAAGACCATACTTACCTCCGCTCTTGACGGGCCAGCTCACGCAATTCTTCCCGTCTGCGACGACGTAGCCGCTGGGTCAGCGCTTTGCGATCTCTCTTTGCTCGTCTTTCCCTTTTCTTCTCATCCAGTATATCGTAAGTATTGGTGTAGTTTGGAGCTAATATATCGAATGCATTTTCTTTAGAGATCTTTTTTTCCACACATGCTGATTTAAGGAGTTTTGGAATTGAAGTGACGATACGGTTCCACGTGTTCTTACTCTTCTGTTAATAGGTATATTAGACACCATAAAGATTCCAAGTATAGCATACGGTTTTCTCTACCTCATTTTCATCGTATGCAGGAGTTGGTCGAACTGCCACCGTGTGTTTGAAGGTAATTCTAGAAGATGTGAGACCATTAAAATGATTGTATGTCATAAACTCGAAGAACCTAACTCAAAACAGTAATTAGATGGCTACTTACTAACACTCACCCATAATTCCCTACATTAGAGTTACTGTTGATAGGTCTACCAACTTCTGCATTGCCAGGTGATCCACATACTGTTAAAATGAAATGTTTATTATCAGCCTAAGATAAGACAACGACATATGGTACGGAAGAGGAAAGAGCAAGGATTAAAGAAGAAATTGGGAAAAATTATTGAAAGATTACAATCAACGCTCGTAGGCGGTTCTTTAGACGGTCGAGAAGGTCGTACAGGTGTTGCAAAACCACTCTCTGTTTTTGCCTCTCGATGACCGGAAATTATAAAAGGGTTAAAAGAACAACATTAGACGAGCTAGAATAAATACCAAGACTCAAAAAGCAACCTACTTAGTTGTAAATCAGCTTGAGAGTCAACCGCTTGGCCTATATAGACATATTTCCTGCATTCTGCTTCTTCCTGAGCGATCACTTCCGGTATTACACGACGTGGACCACACGTTGTTGTTTTAACATCTTGATAATCAAAATCATCGATATCATTTTCACCGTCTTCGTCTGAGGAAGAGTCGATTTCTGATTTTAACATATGTTTTTCCTTTTCTCTAATCTCTATAGTATCCATTCTATGAAGTTCACGCTCAGCTTTCGTTCCTTTTGCACCATAGAGAGCAAAGTAAAGTTCCTGAAGCCAAGCACATAACAGTAACTTTTCGTTGCTACACTACCAACGAAATGCAACTGAAAAACTTGGCAATAAGGGCCAATTCTAGCCACCTTAACCACAATGATGTTGAGATATTTGTGAAACTCCGGACCGCAGATGTATGCGATGGAGATCGAACTCGTTGTTACCTTTTCCGACAGCTAACGCGTCCACCACCACACCATGCGGATTTTTCGTTTGTCCTTTCTACCCGCTAGTTTTCTATCTATCAGTGCCATCAGCAGTCACTCGTTAAAAAACCACAACGATGCTAGGGTATTTGCAAACTTCTGTCCCCCTTATTTACTAAACGTACCCAAATGAGGTAAACAAACGATAAAAAGAACTACGGGGTTTCGAGAGTTACCTTGTAGCTACGATTCGCATACTTCGTGTAACGTTTATAGATGAGATTACTCCATACAACGATGTAGTTTTCTCGGCGCAGGGATTGAAAACAAGAACAGAGCGTCAGATGCATCCAAAACCAAAGCAAGTCGTAGCTTTTCCATAACGTGAAGTAAACACAATTCGTGTACACCGCAAGGAACCAATTAAAATGTGCAAGGCATGCGAGTATAAGCCGATAGACGAACCAGAATAAGAAACAACACCACTTCATCCTTCGATCATGTCATAGCAAAGTTATAACTGGAACAGAAGTTACTAATAAACTAAAGGATAAAGCTTTCGGCGATGATCAATCCTTGAGGGATGCGCCATACATTCGACTTCATTAAACATCGTTGGAGGTGATTGAATGCATATCTGCCTTTTAGAACGACTCACGGTGGTCTACCGATGTGTTGAGCCAGTGCTGCTATACTCCCAGACAAGTCTGGTACCAATTTACCGATCCCGGAAGGATGGAAGGCTTGGTGAGCCTAGGGCGCCGGGATCGATCCCACGTGTATTACAGGGCGCCTCCGACCACTGTGCCCCACGCGCCACTAGGGGTTGATTAATATATATTATTGTGGATACAATGTACTTCAAACTCCATACATAGTATAAGGTCTAGAACATGAAAGTTAAGAGACGATAGAATAGTACTGTACCTGGCAAAGGGACAAAAAACATCTCACAATAGGTCAATAAAGATTAGCACTGTGTAATTACACACATTGCGCGCCACCGCATCACTACACTTTCCATATTCCAATGACTGTCATCATTGAAATTGTATTGATATCTGCAAGTGTTTTACCAGTCCATTCAAATATATATCCTCCTTAAGTATATGAAGATTTAGAGGCACGTTTAGCGCAATGTTTAGAGGCGCCCTGCAATACACATGGGTTCGATCCTGCGACCCAGGCCCGCCAAGAGTTCCCCTCTCTCTGGGGTCGGCAAATTAGTATGTGACTTGTCGGAGCAACACTGACTCAATACATCGTGATGCTACGAATGGAGTCGAAAGCATAGCGCACCCCTCAGGGATTGGTCAAAGCCGACAACATTACGCTTTTATCCTTTGTTATACGTGTATTCTATGCTTATATGTATTTTTTTCATTGAAAAAAATGAATAAATGGAGATGAAAGTTGGAAACGAAAGAATACATATTGATTGGTCAGGCCGAGGTTAAAGGAAAGTCGGCTTTTGAAGTATTGGTTCGCTGTGTGCTAGCTATCTTTGTGCTTTGAATAGTCATATATGTATAAAAATATGCGTATATTTAAATGTAACCAAGCCAAATTTTGGTTTTATGGAATTTTTCGTTTGTTCTGGATGTGGAGATTTTCTTGTCCCTCTCACTTTCAGTGGCTAATGAGACAATTTCCAGGTGTGTGATTACCTGGCTTAGAGCTGCTTTCAAGGATTTGAAGATCCCATGGTTCGTTGTTCTCCAGGGCGATATTATTTTTTGTTTATCGCAAAGAATCACACTAGGGAAAGTCTTGAGAATACTATCATTTCGTCTGTTCTACAACTAAGTCTTTTAGGGTAAGAAAAAGGCATTTGTGGACAAAAAGAATGCTACGCACTACCGACTTGTTCCTAAGAGTACTGCAGAGAGTGCAGCAGTCGATGAAAAGAGGTGTGCTTCAGTTCTACGTTTACTATTCGATACTTCTTTGATTCTGAAAGATATGGCTTTGAAACGTTCTCGCTTGTAGGTTTACTCCCACTGAGGAACATTTGAAAGAACAACACAAATATGGTATTTATTTTGATGATGATTATGACTACATGCAGCATCTACGAGATATTAGAGAGGTGAGCGATGCCTTACTTGGATGCTTGGATGGCCCACCTTCACTGGTTGTGCGGGCCCCAGCATAATTTCCGTTGCTTCGGAGTTTTGCTAGTTTAGCCATTTGTGTTTCCGTGCAGTTCCTAGGTCAGCCTTGCCAAAGTCTGCCCCAGATCGTCACCACCAGTGGCAGTCGCCGCCGCTGTGGACTAGAGGGTGTTTTACTACCATGCGACTAGTTTAATACCAAGATGATGGTGGATCTGGTATTCGTTTACTCTTAGCTGGGCTTCTTGATGGGAACGCTAGACTCTTTCTCTGCTTGGGAGACTCTGCGGGGGAAGGTTCTCCCCGTGTACATTGCGGCCCGGCAACCAAGAACACCTCCCAGCCACTATGAGGCGGTAAACCGTTGGATTAAGTAAAACTGTTTTTTAAAAATGTTAACTGAATTGAAAGTGTACTGAGTACCATTACAGGTGTTTTCTTTTGCTAATGGAAAAGAGATGCTTTCGAAGAAAGTGTTTCCTGTATTTATTTTACAGACCGCAACCCTACAAACGTTGGACGAGAAAGATAGATTTATAGTTCATGCACCAAAACTGCAAACTCCAACACCGTCGGCTTTGTTCGGTGAAGTAAAATCCCTACCAAAAAATGAAGAAGATGACATTTTTGATGAAGATATCGAAGAGGCTCTGGAAGTACGTGGGTGTAGAACATGGTACAGCGTCTTGATTTAACTCCATTTTTTTTAGCTCCGTTTAGTTGGAGAACAATATCTAAACTATAGAAGGTTGAATTTCATGAGAAAAGTTCGTCAAAACATTTTTTTGCTTCTACATGTTGATTTGTGAACGTGCTTTTCTTAGAACCTCGACGCTTATCTATTCGCTTCTTATTTATTTTTGGGTGACCCAAGTTCCTTTTCTTTTCTAGGGTAATTTTGAAGGTGATCTCGGAGGTGGTCTTGAAGACGACTTTATAGCTCTGGCTGGTGGAGTTATTGAACCTATGTCGAAAACATTAACTCAGCATCGACAACCACCTGTTCATTATGAAAGTGACGGAGTACGTTTGTTTTATTCTGTGCTTTCTTGTCAGTAATGATTTTCATCGTTGAATTAGTTCAATTACAGTTTTTACTGGAAATCTGTTTTAGTTCCTCGTTATGCTTACTTGGATATGGATGATCCATCTTCACTGGTTGTTCGGGCGCCAGTATAACTTCCATTTTCTCAGAGTTTTGCTGGTTTTGCCGTGGTATTTCCCTATAGCCCCAGGTCGTCGCCACCACAGGCAGTCGCCGCTTTCGTGGATCAGAGGAAGATTTGCCACCATGCAATTAACTTGATACCAAGACGGTTATGGATTCTGTTATTGGTTCACTTTAGCTAGGGTTCCTGATGAAAACGCTGCACTCCTCAGCTTGGGGGACCCTGCTGGTTGGATGAATCTTCCCGCTCTACATCGCGACCCAACAACCAAGATCCTCTCCCAGCTACGATGAGGCGGTAAACAGTTAGAAGGGGTTCCTCATTATAGTTAAATTAAATATTTTCACCAAAAGCTTGGCAAATTTTGGCATTCAACACTCCTTCTCGTAGATATCATCTTTATCTTGTTCGATTCTTGGTAGTAACTAGTCCGAATATTTACTAACTACAGACGACCACGCGAATCTGCGGTATACTGCGTACACTTTTTTTGCTAACCGTTTGCTTTCTTTACCGTCATTTTTTTCAGAGTGATGATTCCGACTTTGATGATTATAACTATGGTGGGAGTGATAATGATGTTGAAGAAGAGTGGGATCAAAAAACGGTCTGTGCTGTTCTCAGTATGACTAGTTCTCCTATACGTTGTCAAGTTGCTGCCTGCGCTACTTTAAATTGGTTATTTTCTTAACGCTTAGTTACGCTGTAATGCTCCTCGACGAGAAATTGATGAGAGGTTCGACCAATTGCTCGAAGCTGATTATCATTATGACCAGTTGGGTGAACTAGACGGCGGTGATCATCTAGTCGGCGGTGTTCTCGAACCGACAGATGAAAGAGTAAAGCGGATGATTAAGGAAAGCAACGGAGGGCCTGTAGATGATGAAGAGGCATCAAAAGAGTGGACGAGACAACGCATGCGACTCGTTGAAGCTAATATTGTGAAGGACGATACAATGGAGAATGTTGAGATTGACGAGTCATCATCCAAGAGATTGAAGTGGGATTGTGAATCTTATGCTACACAATATACAAACATCTACAATCGACCGACTCTTATTCAAAATCCTAAAAGTGGCAAGTTATCTCGCCGTGCGCTCAAGTCCCTTGATCGAGAGGCTCAAGAAATAGATGACATGGATGTGTGCGATATGGGAACATATCCTGACGACAACATGAGTCAGTGCTCAAAAATGTCTACGTATAGACCTAAAGGTGAAACTTCTGAACAGCGCCGCCTTCGGAAGCAAGCGATCAAGGAAGCTCGACGACAACGTAGGCAGGAAAAGAAAGGAAATAAGCTTGCGTTTGCAGAAGAGCACAGAAAGATTGCCAGAGAACGCGTTGGCCAAATCAAAACAATTCCTATTGTTTAGCTTTCTGTGATGTTTTGAGCCGTTTTTGGAACAGAAGACTGTGTCAGTTATTAGGTATTGCATATTTTACCATGTGGTTATTGAAAGTCACAGAAAGCCTTATGAGAATATGGCCCACAATCCAGGAACATGCGATATTGGTGTTAACAATTGTTGAATCTTAATTGTTAAGGACTCAATAAGTTTGATTTGGCACATTACATTGTTTTGTTACTGTTTTGAAATAGTCTTATACCTTTCTTCTTCGTTCGTTCTTGGTGTATATGATTATAGTAAAGCTATTTTGTGGTTTCTTCTCTTCATATATGCAGTGGAACAAGGCGCATATCAAACGCTAGCTGCGGCGGTACTTCTCGGATATTTCTTTGGATCCCTATCCTATGTATTGAACTCAGGGTTTCATCAATATGTATTTCTTTCACGTCTTTTTTTCCTTTGTGGAGATTGGTAGTTTTTAGGCCCTTTCAAGTCATTTATTGACCACATTTGTTATTCGGAGAGGTTTTCTTCCTAAGTCATAGCTATATTGGCATGCAGTCTTATATACCTTATCAGATAATAGCTTGTGAATAGTGTACTTTGTCCGCGCAGAAATCCGAATGCTTCTTTTACCACTATGTTTGCTCCATAGTATCATGCTTAGTTCCTAGTTTCAATAAGGGCTTATTCCTCCCAACGGTTTACCGCCCTCATCGTGGCTGGGAGGTGTTCCTGGGTGTCGGACTGCGATGTGCAGTGGTGGGAATTGTCCCCGGGAGGGTCTCCCAAGCTGAGAAGGAATCCGGCGTTTCCATCAGGGAAGCCTAGCTAAGAGCAAACCAATACCAGGATCCGCCATCGTCCTGGTATCGAAGTCGCATGGTGGCAAATCCCCTTCTGATCCACAAGAGCAGCGACTGCTTGTGGTGGTGAAGACCTGGGGCAGAATTTGCCCAGGCTGACCTCGGGATACCAGGGAACCACAATGGCTTAACCAGCAAATCTCCGGAAAATTAAAGGTTATGCTTGGGCCCGCACAACCAGTGAGGACGGGCCGTTCAAGTGTCAGTGTGTTAATAAGGGCTTATTTATTATCTATGCTGGCCATGGATAGTCATTATCTTGATGTATTGATAAGCTTATTGAGGGTCTTATAGTTTTTAACTAGGACTCGTGAGACTGCATAGAAATACCAGCTGCTGCCTCGAGTCGATCCAGTTGTGAAGAAAGCGATTCGGGCAAAGCAGGTACAACGAAGATTTGTAGTTTTTAGTTTCGTTGGACGTTAATTCCTCCTTGGCGACATGTGGAACCATCGTACCATAATGTCCGACTTCTCTCGAGTTACAAGTACTTGCAACTGAAATGGCAACGTTTTTCCAAAATGAAGTAGTCGCAGACCAGTGGAGTACGTGAAGCGTAGTTGTACTGCCACAGTGTGGCAACCTCCACAGGTGCGCACTGCGGAGAGAATCTACCTGATCTTATAAAAGGGAATCGTGTATGTGTGGCGCAGTGGTCGAAGGTACCCTGGAATACACACATGGGATCGATCCCGCACGTGTGACTCACCAAGCATTCAAATCCTCCGGGGTCAGCAAATTGGTACTAGACTTGTCTGGGAGGACACTGGCTCGTCACATTGGTAGGCCACTGCGAATCATTCTCTAGGTCAGATGTGCATTCAGTCATCTCCAGCAATGCTTAATGAGGTCGAATGCATGGCGTATCACCCAGGGATGGATCAACGTCGAGAGGTTCATTCTTTATTCTTTTTATCAAAGAGGAAAGGATTGCAAATTAATTGGGGAATCTGATGCAAAAGAAACCTGGTGTTTCTTTGAATGACGAATCGGGAAAGATCTTTATCTTTTGCGAAGATACAGATATCGAAGTCGAATGGATCACAAAGCAAATTGGATAGGAGGCTGGTAAAGTCCACTTTCGCCTCTTTTTTACCTAGATTTCATTGGGAAAAAAAATGGCCATCTCAATGCATTTTTTATTTGGCGTGTGTTTTACTGACTCAGCAAGTTTGTTTTTTTCACTGTAGTCGCAAGATCGCCATTTCCAAGTGTTTTTAAGTACTTCGTTGCCCTAATGAAGTCAAAAAAGTGTTTACTCTCTTGCGACTAGTTTCATTTCGTGGTGGCGGTGATTCCTCCTGGCTTAGATTTGCCGTTAGATAGGCCCTATCGATGGAAATGTCGAACGTTACAGCAGTGTTAATTGTGATAAAGATGAACTTCCTCAATATCCATGTTCATTCTGAACCACGCTAAGATGGTGCAGTGAAAAAACCGTTTTATGTCAGCTTCTCTGTGTCAGCTGACTCTCTGCTTCTTTGTCTGGCAATGAGCGGTGTCTGGTCCGGTTTCTCTTTGTCCAGTGGGAATCAAAAATGTTTCTAGTTGTTAGTTAACGCTGAAAAAACTAAGTAGGCTCATTTCCATTTGTTTGAAGTGACCAGTTTCATTCTCATGCACATCATAAGAGTTATCTGAAGCGTTACTTAATCCTAGATTAAGGGAAATAGTCGTTTGATCACCATCGAATGCATTTGTTCCTCTACATGCACTTATGAGTTACGACTGCTTGCATGGATATACGGGTCTTGATTACAACCCTGTTCGATCTTTGCAGTATGTTTGAGTAACTCTGAAATTTGAGCGATTTTGGTGTACCGTCTTTGAAACCAATGCTATAAAGTATTGACTCATTCTAATGGTGTGAGGTAACTGTTTATGAACAGTTTTGTTGCAAACTGCCTTCAAATAACCTATGGTGGTTTGCTTTAACGAGAAATATTGAATTAATTTCTAAAGCGCCGTGTTTTTCCCCTCTGTATAAGAATTCCAGCTTATGCTCAAATCTGCTAACGAACCAAGCATCTGTGCTCAGGCCTAAACAGTTGTGGTCTCTTAAATGCAAACGGTCCATCAAACTCACCATTAAGTACACACTAGTCAGACCTAATAATACTGGACCTTGAATCTATTTGTTTATGCTAGAAAGATTTTGTTTGTGGTGGCCTTATACGCTTCCCATCCGAAGTTCTCGTCGTTTTCAAGAGAAGACGAGCTTATTCTTGATCTCCTCATCAATATATTATGGAAACATCCAAGGCGTTGATTATCAACTCGTTTTCATTCCCTCTATGAAGTGTCGCTAGGTTATTGTAAGTGTGTATTATTGAATTACTCTTTACTTTATCTTTTTATTTACTGCCCAGTATTTCTTTTTCGCGGCAGAGCATTATGTGAAATGCAACCACAATGGTGTTGAGATAGTTGAAAGCTTGGACCCCAGGCCAGGTTCGAACCCGCTACCTTTTCGGCGGGCCACGACTTATCTACGGCACTATTGAGGCCTTTGCTTGCAAATATCTCTACATCACTGTAGTCAGTTTTTAGTTTGTCGCCTGAACAACTGGATGATTGGTCCATAATTTATGTAGGGCTTACTTCATTCCATATTAGACTAACATTTTGGAATTAAGGAGACTTCACCCTTTATATACACACATAGAAGTTTCCAAATTTTAAAGGTATCATCTCACAGCTTATAATGGTGTAACGCTTCATCAAGGGTGGGGAAATGTCGAAAAACTTAATGACGATTTTGCGTATCGTGAGCTCTTTATTGCATTGTAAAGTTGTAGGTGTAAAGTTTTATATCAATTACTGGAACTACTGGCGCCTGTAGTGCAATATTTAGAGATCCCCTGTCATACATAGTTTATCGGTCGCTGGTTCGACCCTGCACCTAAGCTGAACCAAGGACTTATTTAAGAAGATAAAACACTCAAAGCCTACATAAATCATTCTGTAGGTCAAATATGCCTTCATTCACTTCTGTCATCACCTGTATCACCTGTAGCCGTTGATCGTCGAGTCACTCAAGCGGGCGCCAGTAAACCTTCCATTTTTTCCCTGTCGCGTGCAAGAGTAGCCCAGTGGGTTCTGCTCGCTCTAGGGATTCGTCGAGCATCATATCTTTCTTCTAGGCTTTTCGTGAAGAACTCTCACCATCGGGTCGGTGATCTTCCTGCAGTACGTTTGACATCCCGAGGAATACAGTCCCTAACGGCTCTTGTCCATCGGTTGCCATTCATGCGCATTACGTGTCCGGCCCACCTTATCTTCGACTGTTTGGCGTCCAGAACGGCATCTTTCATTTTTGATCGTTGACGCAGGTCGGAGATTCGGATCCCATCCTTTACTTGTGTGAAATGGGATGCTCCTAGCATTGTCCTTTCGACTGCGCGTTCGATAACGCTGAGTGACCTTTCATTCTGCTTACGCAGCGACCAGGTTTCTGGCGCATTCATTAGGGCAGCAAGCACTGCTGAGATGAAAAGCTAGGCACGGAGTCGGGCGTTCTTTGTTCTCTTCACTACATCCTCGATGCTCTTGAAAGCTCCCCTAGCCGTTTGGCGCTTAATTGTTCACCATGTTCATTTCCCGACTTAGAAAGACATAACTGGAATATTTGGAGATATTCGTTCCGTTGAGCGTGAACGGGGCATACGAAACCAATCCTTCCACAGGCTTTATCAAAGTCGGCCAGCATACGTTCCGCTTGGCTAGTGTTTGGTGTTATAAGGATGACGCCACCAGTGTAACTGCCGACCATCGATTTTCACTCCCATATTATCCCATTCCAATGTTCGTAAGACGTTCTCGACGGTGGCAGTTAATAATTTTATCGAAATGGTATCGCCTTGCCTAACCGTTCTTCTGACGTCGATGTTGTAGAATGGTGATATCATGGTTGTGAGATTTTTTGTACAACTCACGAAAAATTTTTTTTATGTACTGAGTAGGGACTCCCTGACTATCAAGGGCTACCATGACTGCTTCTATCTCAATTGAGTCAAAGGCCTTCTTTAAATCAATGAAAATGAGACAGAGTGGTCTTTTGTACTCTCGCAATACTTCAGTGAGTCTTTTTATCGGGTGGATATGGTCCATCGCACAAAATCCTTTTCGAAACCCTGCTTGCTCACATGGCTGTGTCTTCGTCTACTGTTCTATCAATCCTGTTTAGGATCACTCGAGTGAAAAGTTTGGAGACGACAGACAGCAAGCAGATTTGACGACAGTTGCCGATGTCAGTGAAGAGCCGAGCCAGTGTGTTTATGAGGACTGGCAGAAGGTTCTTCAGGTGTTCAGATCTTATCCTGTCCGGGTCTGGAGCTGTTCGATTTTTACCGACGAAATGGCATGTCGGATTTCGGAAGGAAGAACCTGTGGTACAGCATTTCCATCCTCCTTCATTTCATATGACGGAAGGTGGACGTGGCTACTGAAGAGATCGGAGTACTATGCGTGAATGATATTCCCCATTGCATTTTTTTTCGGGGCGCTGTAACTGTTCCGTTTGGGCGTAGGAGTGCGATCGTCTTGGTCTTGTAGTTGGCGAAGCTTCGGTGGGTTTTGCGAATGCCTTTCCCAGCCTCTGCAACTTCGACCATTACTGCTGCTCTTCTCTCTTTAAGATATTCTTTTATCGCCTGTCTGCATTGTTTTGCAAGTTCGGATGTTAGTTCGCGGTTGCCTGCAGCTCGTGCGACTCCACGCTGGCGTGTCAGCTCGAGTGCTTTCTGGAAACAGACGTTTCTTGGTCACTTTCGAACTCTCAGTTTTCGTAGCGCCAGCGTGAAGATGTTGAATAAGCCGATCGTATTCCCTCGTTGGTGTTGTCGACAACGGCATCTTCCCCACAGCCGACTAGTGAATTGAATACCTTCCAGTTTATGGTGGTTCTGAGACTTCAGTTTTTGAATTTAGCGGCTTTTTTCTCCTTTCCACGAGGAACAGAATCTGACACGAAAGAGACGGTGGTCTGATCCCGTGTAGAATTGGGACAACAACGACATCGGTTAGGCAAAACCTTCTGTTTACTATGATGTGGTCTATTTTGTTGTGGTACTTTCCATTGGGAGACTCCCACGTCCAGTGTTGAGGGTGGGGGCTTCTGGAATTGCGAGTTACCATTGGTGGTCTTGGTGGTCATGATAAACTGAGAGATCCACTCACCCTGTTCGCTCCATTCTAATCCGTGGGTCCCAGTGTGACGGTCTTCAGACTTTCTTCTTGGTCCGATCTTGGCGTTAAGATCTCCAGTGATGACCTTGAAGAATGTATGGTCTTCTCTATAGAACTTCTCCAAGTCCATATAGAACGCTTCGACTTCTTCTTCGTCACAGTTTGATGTCGGCGCGTAAACGACGAAGATTGTCAAAACCGGTATTGATCCACATGTTTTTAATTGTAAACGTCCGATTTAGGTTGTAAGTTGTCTCGAATGAATCTCGATGTTCATGGAAAAATTCGTGTTGACAAGAACGCAGACGCCGCCGACTCCTCTACTGTCGCGTGTTCCGAGGGACAGTTCTTCTCCCGTGTCATAGACGGCGTTGAATGGATGGCATCGTCTCGTCTCAGCCAGGACGATGACGTCGTACCTTTATCCTTCTCGCTTGCATGGTCAAGTCTTCTATCGAGGACTCGGATGCAAGTGTTCGTGCATTGTGGGTACAGATCGTCCCCATAGTTCTTCGCGATCGAGGCAGCTTCCATTGGCCCTGAGCTTTTCAGCAGCCTCTCCGTACTCGTCCCTACCCAACAGCTGCGAAATTGGGGGGCTCTTTCGGGGTCAGAGGAATGAGGCCCGTTCTTTTTTTACTGTTTTTAGCTTTTTGATACCCACGTATAGCTTGCTGGGTCTCTGAACGTGGGAGGCTAGTTGTACTCACCGCGTAGTTTGCTAGGCTCTCCCGAATGGACATGAGTTGATTTCATGGAGCGACTCTACCGCCTCATATACTTTCCCTGTCACTTGATTGCAGACTTTTGGACGAGTTGACTCGTAGAATACAATCCGCATAAGCGAGAACGCACCCACACAAGCATGCATGATTATGCCTGTCAGATACGGAAAACATGTGTCAGATCGGTGCAGCAGAAACAGAGAATCCATCCCCCTGTATCCACTTCCGTCTCACGGAAACATACCTTCGCTTTTGGTTCCGCGATTAACCTCCTATACGCCACTTGGGGACGCGCCACGTATTGTCGCGACTAACCGGTTCGAGATCATCCCTCATATGAGGGACCTCCGTGGCAATTCTATCATAGTTAATTAGATGTACCGCATATCCTTAAAGGATTCATGCATGAATGCCGAACGCTTCATGTTTTCACGAAGAGAGGTGTAATGAGAAATAAATGTTACGATGAATAGTAGTCTTGTCTTCACTACACGCTAAACATTTTGTTCGTCTTATGTTATCATACAGTTATCGATTTGAAGGACTTGGATAGGACAGGTATCTTGTGTTGGTCTTCGTTTTCGGTGATAGGAATGCACTGAAACGAATTTTCGTGGCTCATTCTATTATGTGAGTGCAATCGATTTCAAATGATTGTCAACAATGTCATCCATTGACATAATCGTCCAAAACGATGGCTCAACGTGTCACTCACTAGTGGATCATTTTCGGGAATACTAAAAATTCTGTATCATTGTAAACCGACTTCCACTTAACCTCTGTATAAATGATCAGTATACCTTGTTTCGTCCATAAGCTAACACGAGGTTCTTGCCAATGTTTATTCGGCTAACGTCTCGACGTCTTGGTCTTCCTCAGAGCCGATGATCCGGGTCGATGTCCACAGTAGTTCGTCTTCTCGATGTGGTGTCTTCGCCGCGCATCGAGCCGGATTTTCTTTACTGGAACATCTCTCGAACGAGTCGTACTCAGCCGGAGATGCTTTTATATACAGGATTTTTTCTTACTGATTCGTAGTTGTCCGGTGACAATAACTAGTTTATCCGGTCAATCAATCCTGCAGAAGTCGGTACCATTATTAGCTAGCACGAAACATGACAATATCATTGTAAACCGTACATTTCATTTAGCCTCAGTAGAAATGATCAATGAGATGAGACGTGACGATCAATGTGATTAGAAATTCTGCAGTTATCTAAGCCGCCCTCGTTCCTTGTACGAAAATGGAAGTCCTAGGATTACACTTACTTAAACACTTAAATGATCCATGATCATAAAAGTGGGGCCACTTAAGCATATTCCCCCATTCACTTCGTTCTCTTGTCGTCGTTCGTGGTGGTGATGTTTGGTGCACGATGGCGTGTACGAGTGTTAGTATGAAGTGTCCGCTTGTTGCTTTATGATTCTCTTCGATTGATTCATGTTAGCGATATTATTCTTCCAACTATCCATATGCAAAGGGAGCATGTGGCGCAGTGGTTGGAAGCGCCACTGCGACACACACGTGGAATCGATCCCCGCGCCCATGGCCCACAAAGCCTTCCATCCCTCCGTGGTCGGCAAATTGGTACCAGACGTGTCTGGGAGGATAGCAGCACTGGTTCGATGCATCGGTAGACCACCGCGAGTCATTGTAAGGGCCAGATATGCATTTAGTCACCTCCAACGATATTTCGTGAAGTAGAATGCATGGCGCATCCCTCAAGGATTGGTCAACGCTGAGAGCTTTATCTTTTATCCTTCAATCATATGCTATCCATAATATGCTTTTCCCAACAATGCTGGAATTACTCCGGAAAAGTTCATGTTATATGAGGTTTTCGAAGCGCGTCTACAGTATCTCCGTCCATGTGTAGTTTTTCACTTTCACTATTTCCGCTTCGCATATCTCTGGCGTGTTGTTCTCCTGCACGTGAACCTCGGATTCAAACTGCATTTTCAAAGAGGAATGGAGAAAATCAATAAATTAAACTGGTGGTCATCGAAAAAAATTGATCACAGATTGAAATCAAACTGGTTTGCGTTCATTGAGCCTGCTAAGATCATCAATAATTGGACATATGTTCCTTGATTAGACTGATTGGACGTATGTTTTTTGTAGGGGCACATGTAACGAAGTAGTTAGAAGTGCTCTGAAGGTATAAAAACGTGCTTGTTTGTTCTACCATGCACGTCGGGCAAACCAAGCCCTTGTTCTTTCCGGATTGGCGAAATGATACCAAGTTCAGATTAACTGACTTTAATGCCGATTCGTGCTTTTCCAGATCATTTCCGTTGACGAGTGATTGCTGATGGCACCGTTAGGTAGGAAACTGGATGAGAAATGCAAATCGAGGGCACCATTGGTGTAGTGGGTAGCACATGAGTCTCCGGAAAGGGTAATCACAGGTTCGAATCTGGCCAGTGGTCTGAGTTTTACAAATATCTCAGCGTCGTAGTGGTATCAAGTTTGTTTGGGACGATGATAACACTGATTTGTTCCGTTGATGGGCCCCCTTTCAAGACATTGTTTGTATAGACCAAACATGGATGGCTTTGCGATGCAACGAAAGGAGTCATATGCATGGCGGCATTACTCCAGGCTTGATAAACGCTTAAAGTTTTATCCTTTATTCTTTGTGAAGATATCTGGAATAGCCTTACTATGGCCTCCATATTTATCCCTTTTGATGCTTTTTAAGACCCGTAATAAATCATCGCTATCTTGTCTTCGTGGTAATATTTGACAATATTTTTCGTTCGATTATTTCCGTTAATTTTCGTAGTTTGGTCATTCTTCTGGTTAAGACATTCTGTACGTTAACAGGAAGCGTTGGTAATAGAAAATCTTCAAACTTTATAGGAGTTCACTTCATCCTTCAATTTTCTAGACATGGGTACTACCGTGGCCCGTTATCCTAAATCTTATGAACTTAGTGAAATTTCCACTCGTTTTGAATCCGCACTTCTGTCATCCACCAAGATAGTTGCTTTTGTCCAATACGGCGTATACGGTTAAGGTTCTGTGATCCATAGACCGTATCCGGATATCGACACAGCTGCCTCATGTGAATTACGCACATTCCCATCAATTTTCTGTGTTTATGCAGTATGCTTTTTGCATCACGCTGGTAACGATTTTACCGTCTTTCTCGTCCATCTCGTCATATCATCGTTAACCCTTCTCATTACATGATCGGTTATGATTTTACTTTAGAAGTCTATTCCACCAGATTCTCGAGACGTTCTATTTTTTTAAAGATATAGACTTCGAAGATGGTAATGAGGTTTTTTTTGCCTGTTCTATTCCAGATGACATCGTTTTAAGTGTTCTGTAGGTGGGGCGTGAATTCCTCGACGTGTTTGAGGTGCAGGGCTTGTGTTTGAGCTCCATAATAAAGCAGTGGGAAGGTCTGTTTAGGCGGATTGGTAAATATGGGTGCCTGTATCCATAAACTGGCTGGCGGTTTCCCTTGAAAGGCAGCTCACACCGCTCTACTTTTGATGTAGTAGCCGTTTCTAAAGTCGTTTTAGTGTAAAGATTTTCTACTAAAATGTTTACGCTTTTCAGTTACAGTCGAGTAGTGTAGTCTCCGTGCCCTAACAGGGTTCTCTTGACAAGCACACACTAGGTTGTTGTTATGCTATTTATTCACAAAAGCTGACTTTTCCGAAGATTTTTTTCTTCTTTAGAGCCTGGAAAGGTCAATTTGAGTGCAATCTAGTCAGACAAATACCTCCTCAATCCTAAATGAAAGACCGCAAAACCCAGATTTCAATCACATTGGGAAACAAAACATCTTCTATGAACACTCGCCGCTTTTTTTTGAGTTTCGTCATCAGTCATCAAGTGTATCATTTCACACAATACCTCGAACTGATACTTTAATATGGGAGAGGCACATCCATGTGAACTCAGTGATTGTGTGGAGAAACTATTTTGTTACTTTCCAATGATATTGAAGTCTAGGTTTCGTGATTTTTTTGTTGGGATTATGGAGATATTTGGCTGACTAGATTGCAGTCCATCTGATTTCTCCAGGTTTTCAAGAAGCCGAAATCCGCCGAGTCGTAAGCTTTAGTGAATAAATAATAGTATAGCAACCTCACTTGTGCTTATCAAGAAGACAGTGAAGTGATCAGTGCTCAGGTTAATAGAAGGTAACTCTGTCAAACGCTATATCCCACTGAATTGTTCGCCTAGCATGAGATTGTCACCAAATATTTATTCGGCTAACGTTTCAACGTCCTCGTCTTCCTCAAAACATATGATCCGATTTGATGTACGCAGTCGTTCATCTTCTCGCTGTGGTGTTTTCGCCGTTGTATCGAGTCTAATCGTCTTCTGTGAAGCACCATGGGAACGAGATAACTCCATCCGGCATTGCTATTTTCTGCAGGACTGCTGTTGACTGATTATCAGGAGATAGTGCTTTCTTTTCATTTCAACAATTCATCCTGTTGCAGTCGGTATTCGAAAAGGGTAACACATAGTGAAATAATACTGCTATTGAACTGACTTTCACTTAACCTCTGCTTAAATAATCAGTATATCTCTTTGGATTGTTCAGCTTACACGACTTTTTATACAAGTTATATTCGACCAACGTTTCGACGTCTTTTAATAAATGCTTTTTATTCGCGTTTTGATGTCCAGTACTTGTTGGCTATCCTTCTGTAGGCCTCATACTTCGTCGTTTGATGATAGTCGCTTCCGTTTGATGATGATGAAGTTCGGCACGACTCGGTGTTTCGCTCTGTGTTAGTATCACCCACTAAGATCGAAGCAGAATTTCGCTCACGTTGAAGGGCTTGGACCAACCCTGGAGCATCGTTCGCAGTGTTAAAAATGAATGTTGAGAAAAGCCAGGAAGCAGTAGTTTTCGTTGTGTTCTTGGGTGTGCATGTAATGTAAGGCTTTTTCGTGGGAAACAAATTCAGCGTGTACCTAAATCAAACATGCAGAGGTGGCTGTAACTCAGGGCGGAAAGTCGGCAACTGCGGAGATGTCACACAAGCGTCACTTTTTTTTTCTTTGAGGTGATAGATCTATGTGTGTTGTTAAATCAGGCGCATCGTCTACTCCGTGGTGGCGACTACGTCCATCCCGAGAATAAATTTTTGATAGAGGGGGTTTACTGTGCAGAAAGTTCATAAGCTGCGTAAGTTAGCAAGTTGTATTTAGTGATGCTAATGTTCTTGTAATGGAGATGTAGGACAATAAAGCAAGGTGGACGGATGTTTGAATCTATGCTTGATAGCCAATGAAATGAATTATGTATCTATTCTATCAATATTTCATGATTGTTTAATAGGAGTTTCGCCTCAGGGAGATCTCATCAAGAGCTTGGAGATCACTCCTCTGAGGAATCTGTTCTGGTGTTGCAGTTGCATGGTAAATCCCACAAAAACGATGTTCATGAGGAATAGATTGGTTTCCTATGTCACATTCACGCTCAACGGAACAGTTATATCGGAATACTCGAGCTACGTCTGTCTAGGTTGGGAAATCGTCATTATTAAACACTTAGCTTCAGAGTTGAGCAGGAAGAAGCGAGTGGCTTGGGGCGCTTTCGAGAGCATCGATATAGTGAAAAGAACAAAGAGCACCCGAGTCCGACCTGACCTTTTCGACTCCACAACTCATCCTACCTTAACGTAAATGTCCTAACCTGGTCGCTGCGAATGCACTAAAAAAGATCATCGTTATCGAATGCGTAATCAAAGGACGATGCTAGGAGTCACCCGTATCGCAGAAGTAAGGAAAGGAATCGAAACTCGACCTGCATCAACGATCAGAAATCAAAGATGCCGTTATACGCGAAACAGTCGAAGATAAAGTGGGCCGTACATAATGCTATGAACGACAACGATGGACAAGAGCCCTTAGTGACTAAATTCCTTGGGATGTTAAATGTACTGCAAGGAGACCACCGACCTGATGGTCAGAGTCCTTCACGAAAACCCTAGAAAAAGGTATGATGTTCAAAGCGTTCCCAGAACGAGCAGAATCCACTGGGCTACTCTTGCGCGCGACTGAGAGAAATGGAAGCTTTACTGGCGCCCGCTTGAGTCACTCGACGATCAACTGGACTACAGTTGAACAGTTGAAGTACAGAGGAAGAAATGCTATGGTTTGCAGGTGTGTCGCGGACGTTTTTTTGTTCCAGTCCGGTTGTAATAATGTCTATTGTAGCCCGAAATTAGGTCCCTTTCATTGGTTGGTTCACTATATGGATTAGGCTGGCTGGCTTGTTATGTCCTGAATCCTTTCTCTCTTAGCATTAAACGAATGACGAGCAAATGTAATACTCCATTGCCTTCAGGTGCAATCGCCGTCCCATATGAAAAGAAAGAAGATTTTCTGCAGTGCAGCTAAGTTCTTTTTCATGACGGCGCGAACCACTTTATAGACCTTAGTCTTTATTCTTAGGTGGGCTTTGGCCTCAGTAAAATAGCCGAAAATCATTTAGAAAAAAACTATCAGAAAAAAATACGTCGGGAACTGCACCACTACCATATTGCAGTTCAGTTACCGGAAGCAATTCTCCGTAGAGAGGAAGTATATCATAGGAATGGTACCTACTTATGCACCTTGAGTAGTTATTTACACACCTATTAAAAATCCATACAGCGCTCTCATAAAGCATGGAACTACGAAATTTCTTGAAAACGAGATTGAGTTGGGAAAAACAAACGGAATGATGTTTGTATTGGTATAATACAGAGCATAGTTACTTGTTTACCTGGATGGCCCGTCATCACTGGTTGTGCGTGCCAATGCATAATTTCCATTGTTTCGGAGGTTTGCTGTTTTAGCCATTGTGGTTCCCT
Organism: Angiostrongylus vasorum; assembly: GCA_018806985.1. Lineage (NCBI taxonomy): Eukaryota > Metazoa > Nematoda > Chromadorea > Rhabditida > Metastrongylidae > Angiostrongylus > Angiostrongylus vasorum. The sequence goes on from JADANN010000420.1 coordinate 70,558, forward strand.
GAGTCCCCAGTCAGCCAGGCCAAAGTCTGGCTCAAGTCGCGACCAGCCTATGCAGTCGGCGCCCTTGTGGATGAGAGCGAGATTTGCCATCATGAGAGTGGTTTGATATAAGGACGGTGGTGGATCCTGGTATTAGTTTACTGGACTCCTTCTCAAGCTTGGGGGACAAATCCACTCGCTTTACATCGCAGCCCGACACCCAGGAACACTTCCTAGCCACGATGAGGCGGTAAACCGTTGGGAGTTTACTGAAAGTATAACCATAATTTAACTGAATTTGTTATTATCCAATATCCTTGCACTCCAGGACGTTTGTTCTTTCAAGTTTTTCAGTGACATTGTGACACTGCTTTCCTGAACACTGCACGTCTGTTTTTTGAAGTACTCCACAAAAAATTACTTCGAGATAGTTTCTCTATAACAAAAATGGTCTTTCCTAGTAATTATAAGCATTTTTTGAATAACTGTGGTGAGTGGACAACTCAACCGACTACGTTTATGGTTCCTATGAAACTGATGTTTCTATGCCTTTTCCATTCACCCTTCCAAGTTCTGTACTGTTATGACCCATCGATTTTCGTGGTTGTTTGTCTTGTGTGTAATACATGTATATTTAGGAATACCCTGAATGCGAGCGGGGTGCCTCACATGGTCCTTCCTGCTGTCATTGTTCCAGTTGAGCACGAGCCTATTCATCAACTGGGACAGTGACATTATCGCGACTGACCAGGAGACCAAAGATGCGGAGGTAGAAGACTTCCGTTTGCTCTTGATTTTTTTGTGTTTTGGTACGAACTTAATGCGAACCCTTTTAGAAGGACGCTCTAAGCATGCATTTCGGGGCCAGCAGGTTTAATGTTAGCATCTTTCCGTCATATGAAGAGATGAAGAAAAAAGTAAGAAAAATGTAACTACAGTCACATATTTGTTGTATTACTGTTCCTTACTTTTCCTTTTAGACTTTATTGTCACTAGTTATTGGATTCCTGGTTTGGTTTTTTTTCAGAGTTGGACCATTCATAGATGTCGACCCTTCCAAACTGGTGAACCACGATTATACAAGTATGACAGCATGGTTGAAGGTAAGTTTTATATGTGAAAGTGATTTGCTTAAGATTTTCTAGGTTTATATCTTATTTTACTTTGTAATAAATTTTCTTCATGTAAATGGTTCTTTGGTTTACGGGCGTACCATTTTGAAAGCACGTCATCCCGTCCGATCCGGCAAGTTAAGCAACGTTGAGAATTGGTTCCTTAATTAATGGTATTGTATTCGGTTACATATCGAAATAATCTTTTGTGAACGAACCTTAATTTAACCTCTGTGTAAACAGTCAATATATTGTGCTGGCGAGCTAGTTTTTTATAAGTTTTATTATTGCTGAAGCTTCGATGTCGTCGTTGCCTTTAGGATCACAAGGATTTGCACGCAGTCTCCAAAGCGGTTGTTTCTTGGGCTGTTAATCTTCATATTCTCATTGCCTCGAATCGTTATAGTTTTGGAGAAGGAAAAAAGGCCGAAACATTAGCCACAATAAATTTTTTTGTAGAGACATCCCATCACTCTTTCAAAGCATGTTTCTTATCTGATGCAGATAATAGCTTTCGGACATGGATTATTTGGTCACTTAATAGGTATAAGCAGGTTGTTTTGAAATTCGACCATGGGTATCCCTCTAACTAATTCATCTTCGCTCCGAGAAAAGCGGCTAACTTAAAAGTTTGGCTGAGGCTGTAGTTATAGTCACAATATTCACCTTTTTTTTATTTACTGCCCATTCTTTTTAACGGCAGGGTATGTTGCGAAATATAACTTCTATAATGCTGAGATATTTGCAAAACTCCGGACCACAGGTGTCTGCGGTGGGGAACGAACGCGCTATTGTCCTTTCCGGGGAGTAACGCGTTCACCACCATACCATGCGGGTCCTTCGTTTCCCCTGTCTGTCAGCTAGTTCTATCGATCTTTTGCCATCAGCAATCCGGAGTTTTGCAAATATCTCAGCATTACAAAAGTTATATTTCGCAACACGCCAACTACTAAATGAAATGCGTTCGAAGAAATCTAAGTGCGCATTTCATTGAAATGACCTACACGGAAAGAAGGTTGATTATTGTGCCTTTGTCATTTTGTTGGTTACGTCTTCATAAAACACGAGTGGATTTTAAGCGTTGCATCCGGATCTGAAGCAGATCGATTGTGACTTCTATGGAGCCACGTTCAGAAAAATGCGTAAGAAAAATCCGAACATTTGCACGCTAGGAACTTCACTCAAAGTCTTGTGCAACAAAGCAAAAAAATAAAGCTGTTTGAGTTTATTATGTCGAAAACGCCACTGATTAGAAGTCACTACTGAGGAAAGGAATCGGCGTTTGTTGAATATATTTGTATAGTACCTATGTATATGCACACACATATATATGCCCATGTATACACACGTGTATGTACATATGTATATATACTTGGATATTTGGATGGCCCGCTCTCACTGGTTGTGCGGACCCAGCATAATCACCATTTTTCGAAGATTTGCTGGTTAAGCCATTGTGGTTCCCCTGGAATCCCGAGGACAGCCCGGCCAAAGCCTGCCCCAGATCGTCACCACGACCTGCAGTCTCAGCCCTTGTGGATCAGAGGGAGATTTGCCATCATGCAACTTTGATACCAGAACGGTGGTGGATCCTGGTATTGGTTTAGTCTTAGCTAGGCTTCCTGATGGAAACGCCGGACTCCTTCTCAGCTTGGGTGATCCTGCCATGAGGACGAATCCCCCCGTTGTACATCGCAGCTGGTCACTCAAGGACACGTCCCATCCACATGAGGCGGTAATACCGTTGGGAGGAACCTCTGACCACTACACTAAACGTTACATCATTGTGCATAATTACTTATATGTTTAAATGTTCTCTTTTCAAGACGTGCAGACACCTGCAGTTCCACCATTCGTTTCATTGTATTGCAACGGTCATCTCTTCTGCTTCTTGAGAATTGGACATCCTCCTTTCCTTGTACGCATAGTTTTCTCTGGAACCTTATAACCGTTTTAAGGCGTTTTATTATTTCCATCACAGGCAGTTGCCTACTTTTATGTATTCGTAAGACCTTTGTTGCCCTACAGTCTTCAAATAATGAATTCTAGGAAAAACAGCAATTTCAACTATTGATCAATGGAATGGGTGTAACAGCCGAGGTCCGATATCGCGATTAGGAGCACCAGAAGATCTCTTAGATGAAAGCTGATGTTGTAGACACTACAAAGAATTGCAAAAGTATCGACAGCGACTGAGTAGTTTCCTTGAATATGTAGTGTTGTGATCTTTGAGCAGAAGGCCGCACAAATGAGTTAGTATTAGTTAAAGGAGGATATTTTTTATTCTACACGATGTATCTTCACATCTACTATTCGAATTCCAGCATTTCTTGCACTTGATTCGTTTTCTCGCATCCACGACTACGAAGGTTTCTGAACTTTTCTTTTTTTGTGCGTGGGTTCGGCTGCTGCTTGAGGGTTGTCGTCTTTTCTATGAATGTTGTTGAAATTCTGCTCGGGTCGATTCTCCTTGGAGTCCTGAGAAAGCTGGATGAAGCCATTCCCACTTGGATTGGAAGGAGTGAACCGTCTCGGACAAGTCTGGTACCAATCCCTCTACCCCGTAGGGATGAAGGGCTTCGTGAGTCCAGGGCCAGGTCGAACCAGTCCGCGCTCGTGGTGAACGACATCACCATCAATGCGCACTACGGGCACTCTAGACGAAGGTAGATTTGAATAGATTGTCTGTTATAATCATAGTCTAGATTGCTTTATACCCTTCCTTATTTTTTGGTTGACAATCTTCCTCGAATGAAATTTATTCGTGATTATCATGAGTTCCTTCGCCCAAGTTTTGAAATAGAAATAGCTCTTAAATAGGTTAACTTGGTAAATGGCCGTTTATGATGAAGCTTTTTTTCTGGAGGACATTTGACCTATTTTGCTTATTGATGCTGAAGTAAGTAACGCATTTTTAGGAGACGGAACAAAACTATCCGAACATTACGTACCTTTATTCGATTGGTAAAAGCGTATCTGGTCGTGATCTTTGGGTTCTAATAATCTCAGACAATCCAACGTACCATGAATTACTTGAACCAGAGGTGAAGTATATCGGCAACATGCATGGGAATGAGGTTGTCGGGCGCGAGTCGCTGTTGTATCTGATCGAGATCCTATGCGTAAACTATGGAAAGAACGGATATATAACCAATTTAGTGAATAGTGAACGAATTCATATTATGCCCTCTATGAATCCGGATGGTTATGAGCATGGCATAGCCGGAGATCGTGTTGGATACGCAGTACGTTGTTTGCTTTATATTCTGTTTATGTATGTATAAGGAGGTTAGAGAGAAGGAAAGGGAGGGAGATAGAGGAACAGAGTTCAAGGAACGGAGGGGGAAAAAACAGGAGAGGCATGGCGAAGAGAACACAGAGAAGAAGAGAGAGATGGTTGGGTATAAGGCTATATGGATACGGAAGGGAAATTTAGCGTGCTTGTTTGGCATCGTTTCTTGGAGTTTAGGGTCGAAATAACGAGCACAACGTTGATTTGAATCGCAATTTTCCGGCAAGATATCCAGCACATCGCGAGCAGTCCGGCGGTGGAGATCCTGAACCAGAGACTGCTGCCGTCATGCAGTGGTTACAACAACATCCATTTCTCGTCAGCGCCAATTTACATGGAGGTAGCATGTTTAGCAACGTCTCATCTTATTCATTTTCCACATTCAACCTTGCATTTACATCGCTTTATTGTTAATTTCCTATAACTATTTTCATTCAGGCTCTCTTGTAGCTAATTATCCATATGACGATTCGGTGACTGGCCAAGACCAAATTTATTCTCCTGTAAGTTGTAACTTATAGAACCTTGTACATTCTCGATAAGCGAAACTTCTTACTCAACCTTTTTCAACAAGGTTTGACCAAATTAATGAACTTTTTTCTCCTAAACGACTTATGTACGATTTATTCTTGATGTTTTCTTTCCATTTTCTATATAATTTGTAGCAGGAGGAGATTCTATATCGATTGTTGTTCTGACATGCACAATTTTCTTTGGTAGCAGTTGTTTTTCACTAACACGCCTACTTATGTGAATGACCCGTCTTCACGAGGGTACAGTCTCCAGCTCATTACCCTTTCGTTCTCTTCCATCCTCTGTGGCCAAGACTCATGGTGGAAATCTATTTCTATTAGTCAATGGATCATTGAAATGTCCATACCGTTTCGCTTCCTTTGTGTGATTCTTTTATGACGCTTGCCACGGAATAGTAATAAGTTCCTTCTGTGAAGATGTTTCCGATTTTCGCATTTTTTTTATGCTACTGGACGATCACCATGTTCAGCAGCACGGCTGTCAACCTCATTTTGGTGCATTATTCTAAATTTTCCTGCCAAATACTCACCTTCACTGTCCTATCCGATTTTGAGACTGGTCTCTTTAAGAGCGAATTTGTAAGTAGATACAAACCTCTTTGTGGATTGTTTCTTTCGACTGATTAGAATTGGTGACTGGCATTTGGTGATGGTTACATTCTTTAAAGGCGGAGGTGGAATATATAAAATGCCTATGGACACTGATAAGATCTCATAGGAATTGTCATAGTTGAAAACGAGGAACGTAGAAGTGTATGCCACCGGAATTTCTTGACGGGCTTTCATGCACGACTGATAATTCGTGTCATTTAATTAATAATATCGATCTTCTCAATGCGTCGTTTTCTTGTTCAGCAATCGCGTGGTTAGTTAAACAGCATACATTTACTTCCATAGAAAAACACAATACAATACAACAGGAGCTGACGTTTCGGCAGTATCGCCTTCTTCAGAGCCGTTTTTACGTGCCTTCCAATGAAGAAGGCGATACTGCCGAAACGTCAGCTACTGTTGTATTGTATTGTAGTTTTTCTATGGAAGTAAATGTATGCTGTTTAACAACCTCGCGATTGCTGAACAAGAAAACGACGCATTCATATTCCAATGCCGAGGTTAATAGAAAGTCGATCCTGGGATCTTCTCAATTTTTGAATTTGGTGCAAGGCGATTACGTTAAAATTGATCTAATTTGCAGCAAGGTGATTTGTGAGGACAGAGTTCAGAAGAAGCCATTTTAGTGTTGTAAGCGCAAAGAAACGAACAACTTTCGTCTAAATGGCGTATATCGGTCCTGATTTTTTTCTTCTGTTATAGTGCGATCATATAGAATTTGATGTGTTCAGTGTCTTCGGGAAAAACGTAAAGGCCGGCGTTTGAAGAGAGTGTTCTGCAGTTATAGGCGCAGAGCTAGAACTAGTCTCCCTAGCATGTCCTGAGCGTGCTTGTCTTGCCGGTTTACAATGACCTTCTGTTGAACCCGAGATTTGATCGCCTCTCATCGGATGTCTCACCGCCCGACGTCGTAGACGGCAACACCCACTCTGTGGTCTACTGAGGCCGAAATTTTGCTGGTTTAGCCAATGTGGAGGTGCGAGGTCAGCGTAGCTGAACCCTTCCTCATGTCGTTGCCACACCACACGGTCTCCGCCCTTGTGGGTCAGAGGGAGATTTGCCACCGTGTGACTAGTTTGATACCAAGACTGTTATGGATCCTGACATTGGTTCACTTTTTTTCTGGGCTTCCGGATGGAAACGTTGGACTCCTCAGCTTGGGAGACTTGGGAGACCTTGCTGGGAAGGTGAACTCCCCTGCTGTACATCGCCGCCCAAGGCCGTGGTTCAGCTACCAACCACAATGAAGGGGTTAACTGTTAGGAGGAGTGAGAGTTAAAATACGCTGTTACAGTGCCCTCATAGTGGCTGCTACCATCCATAGGAGTTTCAGTGAGGATTTCCACAATGATCTTCGCTACTTGGGAAGTTGCAGAAGGTTTTAGCCTAATATCGTGCTGTATTTAGAGTATTTTGGCGATATATGTGACAAGAAACTGCATTCACTTAATGTGAATGCTGTTGTATCATTTCATATTTTTTATATTACCCTGGTGCCAGTTCTAACCTTCAGTTTCCGAGCAATTTCGCTCCGTATGAGGTAGTCGTATTAGCTTTTAATAGAACCAGTGGGCATCGGAGAGTGGATGGTAAATTCGTTAAGATTAGGCATTCTATCTAAGACGATATTGCAGTTCGTATTCAGTAGGCAGTCATGCTAACCGTAGTGGTTAGCACAGTGTTTCAACATTTATTTTTTGTCTGCTCGTTTTTAATGGCAGCGTACGATGTGGAGTACAACCATAGGAATGTTGCGAAAAAATTAGGCAGAAAATAAAAGTTGGAACATTGTGATTTTGACTGCAGCTTTAGCAGAACTTCAGCAGAACTGGGTAGCACACCGACTTATGCTCCACAAATCTTTTCCATTAATGGGTGATTGCTGGTAATACCGATAGAGTAAAAACATAGCTGAGAGAAAGACAAAGCGAGGGCCTCTGTTGGTGTGATGGATAGCACGTGAGCTCCAGCAAGGATAATCGAAGGATTGAGGCCCAACTAGTATTCCAAATTTTGGTCATATCTCTCAGCATTCTTATTGTCGTAATTGTTATAATTGTTATGCTATCTTGTTTTATGCTACACTATATGGTACTTCTATTTTATGTTGTAGAATCAAGTTTCTCTATCATGTACGTTTAGTTCAGAGTCCTGATGATAAACTATTTGTGGAGTTGGCATATCGATACGCCCGAGCTCATCCGCGTATGTGGAAGACTGGACGTCGATGTGGTCTTTCTGCTGACGGAGACGTATTTTTTAATGGAATTACAAATGGCGCTGCTTGGTACGGTATTAAAGGAGTCATTTACACCATGTTATTTGCCAAGTATCGGGAAAATAGTTGGGTTAAACATGTTTCTACTTGTCAGGTACCATTTGGCTGGTGGAATGCAAGACTGGCAGTACACACATACGAACGCGTTTGAGATCACAGTTGAGATGGGTTGTTTCAAATTTCCTACAGATGATATGCTCCCCAAAGTTAGTTTCATTCTGCAAACAATTGCCATTACTTTATTTTTTATAACTCGAAATAACTTCCCAACGGTTATCTCCCTCATCTTGGCCGGTAGGTATTCCTGGGTGTCGGGCTGCGATGTAGGACGGGGGGACGAGAAGTCTGGCGATTCCATCAGGAAGCCCAGCTAAGAGTAAACCGATACCAGGATCCACCACCGTTCTGGATCAGAGTTGCATGATGGCAAATCTCCCTCTGATCCACAAAGGCTGCGACTGCCTGTGGTGGTGAAAACCTGGGGGCAGACACTGGCCAGGCTGACTTCGGGATTCCAGGGAACCATATTGGCTTAACCATCAAATCTCCGAAAAGTGGAGATTATACTGGGGTCCGCACAACTAGTGAGGATGGGCCGTTCAGGTATCAAATAAGCGAGTAAGTAAGGTTAGAGGTTTCTTGCAATACACACGTGGTCGTTTGTTCGATCCAGCTCCCCAGGCTCACCAATCCATCCATCATTCCGGGGTCGACAGATTGGTACCAGACTTGTACGGGGGGATAGCAGCAATGCCTTGATACACTGTTAGCCCACCGCAATTCTTGTATAGGCCAGACATGCGTTCGATTCCCTTTAACAAAGCTTGATGAACTCAAATGCATCCCTTGGGATTGATCAACGCTCATAGGTTTATTTTTTTATCCTTTATGCATCGCTATAAATTCAAACATCCAATCACTATAGCTTGCGACTCGTGCGGCTTCGAGCTGATGCCTTTTTCCTCAATAGGACACTTTTTCGCTTACAGTTTGAATTTTCTCATGCTTATTCTGCAAACACTTGCCATTACTTTATTTTTATAATTCGAAATATCCCCCTCATCATGGCTGGGAGGTATTCATGGGTGTTGGACTGCGATGTACGACGGGGGATTCGTCACCCCAGTAGGGTCTCCCAATCCGAGAAGTCCGGCGATTCCTTCAGGAAGCCCAACTAAGAGTAAACCGATACCAGGATCCACCACTGTCCTGGTATTAAACTGGTTGCATGGTGGCGAGTCTCCCTTTGATCCACATGGGCGGCGACTAACTGCGGTGGTGACGACCTGGAGCAGACTTTGGCCACGCTGACCTCGCGACTCCAGGGAAACACAGTGGCTAATCCAGCAAAACACCGAAGAATGGACAATGTGCTGGGGTCCGCACAACCATTGAGGACGGGCTATCCAAGTATCCAAATAATTCGGAGCAGTAGTCATGAATGCTTTTTTAAGGATCTGGGCTGAACATCAGTTTTCGCTATTGTCATTTTTGGAAATGGCACACAAAGGTGTTTATGGCTTAGTAAGGAGTCGTGATGGAAAGCCTGCTCGGAATGCAACTATTTCCGTTGGACAAGGTAAGAAAAACACGTTTTTTTTTATTATCTATCACCTGCCGAAATGTCAATCTAGAAAAAATCTTCTGAGGAAGTCAAGTATATTTTTGACCATATAATTTTATCAGTCCGATATATTTGCTGAACATCTCAGCTTTCCCACCTTATATTTTTACCCGTTTCTCGACAGATTAGTTGCCTTAATCAATGTGATAATCGGTTGCTAAGCTGAGAAATACAGCGTAGGCTTCACGAAATTATTTAAAAGTACGATATTCTACTTCAGTCCTTTTTATGTTATTGTTTCCTAAGGCTAAGGTTGTTATTTTTTGATTAAATGCGACTTCGTGTTGCAACTTCTCATATCTGTTTCAGGCAAGACCATAATTACCACTTCTGAAGGAGAGTACTGGAGAATGCTACCACCTGGAATTCACGAAGTTTGTTACTCTTTGTTCCTATTTATGTGCTACTTTGCGTTCTTTTTTCTAAGTAAAGTTTTTGTCAACATATCGTCTTTGTGTGAAAACCTGCATGATCAAAGAAGTTGTGGCTTTGAGGCTATTGAGCTGTATGGCAATGTTAGTGCTGTTGCAGTTGACTGTTGAAGCTGTCGGCCTAGAGTCTGAGACACATATGGTGACAGTAGGCCACGACGCACAACGCCATGATTTTAAACTAACCCCATGTCAAGGTGAGGATGAAACTCGTGCAGTGATTTTACGTGGAAGGGGGAAAACGCGTATGACGGTGGTAGGCATTTCGTCGAGCGCTGCCAAAGTTATACGAAAATTGGCTCACCTTTTGTGTTCTGGTGAGTTTAAATTAGACACTAATATCCGCCTTTTAATGGGACCACTGCTAAACTCTAAGGAGGTTATTAAGGTGAGGAACGATGAATTCTTAAAATGTTTAGCTTTTATTGTGAAGTTTTTCATTGTACACTTTTGCAAGTTCAATGTGTTTTGTATTGTACCGGTCTTTAGAGTATCCAGAAATTTAATCCAGTTGTTGTACTAGCGGTTTCCGAAGGATTCGTCGAAACAGTTACATTTAGTCCACAACAATATCAGCCACAGCTTTTCAACCACACAATGGTTGAGGAAAGTCTTTCGAAGATATTAGGATTTGGAGCGGGTTGCGAAAGGTTCGTTAGATAGTTCTTTTCATAATAAACACAAAGTTGCTAGGAAGGTGAAGATGGGAAAGGCAATCTTTATGTTGTTTATGTATTTCTGGATTTTCCTGTGTGTGCATTCCAGAGTTGTTTTTTCATGGCTACATTGTTAATATGAAGTGAAACTGGGAAATGTTTAAGTTTCTAAAGTTAATTAAACTACCAACTTCACTTAGCGATCATGGATCTGGTGAAAACCATGGACTTCTTTCATGCATTCCGATTTATGACACTGCTATCAGAAGTTCGTTTCCAGGCCGTTGAGGGATTCAAAAGTGGCACTGGCGATGGATGAATTAAAGCTACGTACATCCTTTGAGCTAGGAATTTCACTAGGTTGCAATAACTCCGTGGACTTGTCAAAAAAGGCTGCTACTGTTGGAACGATGATTAACGTGAGTAAGCAACATTTTCATAGTTTTTTCTAGAGCCGCTTAAAATGAGTTGCAAGCCAAAATCCTTGATCCATAGAGCATTCTGAACTAGCTGTGCATTCTGTTTGAAATAGCAGTGAATGTGGTGGTAGAGTTGTCATCGATCTCATCACATCTGAGATATACGAAATTAGACAAACATATGCTTCGGAATGTTCACGTTAAACAGATCGGCAATCGAACGAGTATGTTCCTATCTCATCAAAGCTCATGTCAATTTAATATTTTTTGGAGTTGATTTGACTAACAGTGTATGGACGTCTCTTGACTATGTCGTACAACATTGGCTGTATTAAGCTACTGATGCTTACACTTAGTTTTATTTTTGAAGGCAAATCGGACTACGGCTAGTTTTGTATCTTTACGAACTTGCTGCTTTTCTCGACAATAGAAAACAGTTTCGATAAATAGAAGATTGAGATGTACAGAAGATGACTTGCTTACTTGGATGCTTGGATGGCCTATCTTCACTGCTTCTGGGAGCCCAGCATAATCTTCATTTTTTTCGGCGTTTTGCTGGTTTGGCCATCGCGGCAATCGCCGCCCCTTGTGGATCAGAGGGAGATTTGCCACCATGAGACTGGTTTGGTACGAGGACGATGACGGATCATGGTATTGGTTTATTCTTAGCTGGGCTTCCTAATGGAAATTCCGGACTCCTTCTCAGCTTGGGAGATCCTGCCAAGAGGATGAATCTCTGCTCCGCTGTACATCGCAGCCCGACACCCAAGAACATCTCACCACAACGAGGTGGTAAACCATTGGGAGGTACAAAAGATGACGGACTTATAAAGGATACTTTGCTCTACCACTCTAGGGTTATACATGGTGTGTGTGCTACTATTCACCATACGTTTTATGGTCATTGCTGTAAGCACTCTGAAATGTTTTCCCACATATTTTTTATGTGCAGAATAGAGCTTTCTATGTCTCTGCCCACCGCAACATCTGTGTTGGATAGACTATTGAAACGATCTGGCTGTTGAGTAAAGTTGTCATTTTGTAATTTCGTTGGTGTTTATTTCCTTATGATTTTCTAGATGCTGAGACAAACCATCAGAATGGATATTGTGCAAGAATTTTCTGTTATTCCATCAGCAAATCCGTCAGACCATTTCACGCCAAATCAAATGGTAATGGTAACTAGGTGAGTTGCGACATTCCTTTTATCCAGTAGTCAGAACGGCTTTGTATCCTAGTGTTTCTTTTATTTATGAGGTATAACGACAAAAATTAAGTGCATCTATACCATTATTGGAGCAAGAAAATTGTTTGACCAGAATAGGTGCAAACGCTCATCTAAATTTATATCGTATGGGCAATGGTGAACCACCTTATACTCTGGTAATGGCTATAGAGAAGGTTAGTTGTCTTCAATTCAGATGCAACGCCATTGTCATGTTTGTTCTATATCATTATTACATGACTCACGAAAATAAGTAAAATTGTTCTATAAGTGTATTTACTAAGCAGTTGTTCGCCACTTTGTTTGAAAGTCAGCGCCCAATTTATAGCGGACAGAAACCCTTGTTTTCGAAATGATGTCAAAGTGGTGTGTATCGTCACAGTTCGAGGGTGTCACAGAAATCGTTTCTGATTCAACAGTGATTTTCATGCCGGAAATACCATCTACACAGGTATTAGACGATATTGTGGAATTATTATATAACCTTCCATACTATCGTAACATCGAGGTATTGTAGTTAGCCTGCCATGACTATGATACGATCGCACCGTTTCAAGCACTTCTGAATGAAGTTCTGAATGCGGTGCCTCAAATTGACTACGTAGTAATGTTTGGAAGTGGAGGATTAAAAGTGAGTCCTATTAATTCCATGTGGCTTTTTTTTATCGATTCATTATTAAACTGAGTGAAAAAGTGTATTCTAGTTCATCTCTAGGTGGCTTCCATCTAGTCTTAAAATTATTTTAAACATTTAACGCAACCCGTCGTTCTATCTGTGGTGCATATCCGAGCACATGCATTCGACTCATTCCACGCATCCATCATCCACGACAGGACTCCAATTTCTTGCTTTTGTGTTCGGCTTGTGCATGAATTTCGTTTAATGCTACTCAAGTCTATTATCCCGAGATTGCTGGACCAGAACGTTCCTACCTGGACTGCAGGGAGTGAACTTTTCCCAGACCAGTCTGATACCAATTGGGTTAACCCGGAGTGATGTGAGGCTTGGTAGGTTGGGACGGGATCGAACCTACACTATCGCAGTGGTGATCAGTATCACTGCCACTGTGCTACCAGCTCCCTATGTTAAATATTCAAAACTATAGTCAAGGTTTTAATCGTTGGTTAGAAAGGCGTTGTCTTTAGAGGTGCTGTTAACATATTGGAGACCATGTGCACTTTCGTAACTACATCCGTGACCGAAAATAAGTGCACCTTTCAACTTTACACCAGCATCTTTCAATTCATAGTGATGACTCTTCTGGTTTGAAATGCAGACCAATAGACGCTTCATATCACCAAAGCGCAACGCGAGCCTTTTTTGTTCTTTTTTTTCATTGAGGAGGCTCGTTTCGCGAACAGAAAAGATGTAAAACAGTGGAATTTTGTCCACCTGGGCGCGATGATATCTTCGAACAGATCAATGCTGGTTGTGGTTGCTACGACTGTATTCTAGTTTTAAAAATTTCGACTACATTTGTTTTGAAATTTGAGTTTTAGGTAAGGTTATGACTAAAACGGCATTTTTAAAGATTTTATGGGTCTCTTCTATAAATCTGGCAAGCTGTCAATTCCTCAAGTGCGTTATTTGTGGGAGAGTTATCGGCGATGATAGAAAAGGTAGCACAGTATCGAATATGTTGGTTGAGTTTATGGGCTAAGCTGCAGAAAATTTGTAGTAGTAACGAAGTCGACCAAGAACTAAATAAGAAATACCCAGCTTTAGAAGCTTTTTTTTGTTACATAAAGGACTAATGGCCCCTGTTAAGGTTCGGTACATTAACGCGAAAGCCAATATATCAGACCGACTGGCCAAAACATATCAGATGTATCACACTCAAATGTCGACTGGGACAGAAGACATATGTACTGGAGGTAGGACTGAAGGTTTGTTTCATGCATGAAAATTCTCCATGGCGTTGCGATTCGCTCTACTAGTCCTCGCACCTTCTATATAACAGCATCACTGTTATCTCCTTGATAGTCATCTCCTGGGAACTCTTCATGTTAAGTAGAATGGATTAGCCTTTTCTCGATTTCTCGGTCACGTTGTCCATTCCATCTCGCAATGTTTTATCACTGAGCAAGCATAGGGCATTTGTTGCTAACGAAATCGTATAGGAACTTTGAAACCTAAATAACTTGAAAAGTGGAAGGCATTTAGAAGTGTAAAACCATCTTTGTGATTCCCAAAACACCATCCCGTCTCTTGAAGCGTTTTGAAGTTTTTGAAGGTGTGAAGAAGTCAGAATAGAATTAACAAAACAATCCCGCTACAAAATCACCTTACTAGTTGGTCGGTGTCCGTAATCTTTCCTATTGTGCTGAACATTACTGGAAGCACATTGGATAGATGAAGAATAACTGTAAAGGAATGCTTGAGTTTGAAAGCGTTCAGGATCATTAGCGGCATCCATACTGTGCCAACACGCATCAAAGTGTCGCGTGTATAATGTCAGTCCGCATGTTATTCCTTGACCTCGGAATAGTTAAACTATGTTGAAATGGAAGTTGATATTGACATTTTTGATAGATAAGAGATTACTATGCAACTACTGGAGAAGGAATCTAAAAGATTCTTCACTTCTGTTAAACATTTACTATTACTGTCGTGTTATGTACAAGAATGGTTGTAACATTTTACCCATAATCTTCTATGGAAAACGTTACACATAATGATAGAAGAAGAAGTAGTGTGGGAGGGTCCATGACACGCTGTCTCTTACTGTAAATGTTTTTTGACAGCATAGTGAAAATAGAGTAAGGTAAAGGTTATGTTCATCGAATTTTATTTAACAACGGTCACATATGCGAGCAAAGTTTGGTTCTGTTCAAATAGGCGAAGGTTAAACAAGGTTTAGTAGACAAGAAAACTTCACTTCTAGAGTGGAAAATCTTCTATAAAGTGGTGAACTAGACGAGCCAATCTCCAGAATCCTTCATCGCGAGCTCTTTCGACTGTTTTGTTTTAATTCCTCAGCATATGCTTAATACTTAGACGTCACAGAAGCAAAGATGCAGTTGTTGTCATTGAGCCGTCATCGAAGACGTTTTTATTGAAGAAATCCAAACAGGGGAGCAGAAAGATTATCAAACGGGGGTACCCTAAGCTATGTCATCAATGACCATCGTTGACTGGGGCACTTCTTACGGTTCATCAGTTGCTGTACAAAGACTGATACGAATAATATTCCGTTCATTGTGATAAACAGCGAGACATTTAACAACTTACTGGCGATATTTTTTGGTGAAAAATAAAAAATCCAAGGCGTAACGCACGTTCTGTAAACCAGGTTTACAAAGTGTGGAACATTACTGGCATATTATTGTAAGTCCACTTTGGTGAATCAGCAGACGTTTATCTCTATGAGACATCACCTGCATCCCCTGTCATTCCATTGATCGCCGAATGACTCGAGAGTGCGTAAGTAAAACTTCCCTTTTTCTATCTGTCACGTGCAAGAGTAGTCCAGTGAGTTCTGCTCATTCTAGGGGCTCGTAGAGCATCGTGACTTTCTTATAGGGTTTTCCACATACCACAGATCTCCGTCGTTGAGTGATTTCATGCCGATTAGCCGCGAGGCAAAGTGGCGCGTGCCCAGGTGGCGGTTAAGGGTCAATCACCGATCAAAAACAACTGTTTACGTGGACATATTCATGCATGCGTACGTGGGTGTTCTCACTAATGTGGACTCTATCCTGCGAGTTAATTCGGCCGTGAGCCTGCAACCAAGTGACAGGGAACCACACAGAAAGTCGTAGGAAATCCTTTCCAACCAATGGGCCTCTCATATTTCTTATGAAAAATTAGCAAGATATCTGTGATTATGCTCAGCCCCCCACGTTCAGAGCTCAGCTACGTGGATTTTCAAATGCTAAACACATTAAAATCTATGAGACATAATCCTGTTAATCATCGAGTCGTTTGGGCGAGAACTAAGATTACCTCCGACTGTACCTGTCGCCTGCTAGTACTGTTCAGTGAGTCTCATTCGTTCGACAGAAACTGGAAGCGTCAAACAAACATATCGTACATAGATTTTAATGAGAGTGTGTCAAGGAATTATTCGGCGTCTTAGCTGTGGAGGAGTACATAAATTTAACTCTCTGAGAATAGAGGTGGAGCTTTGCTAACTTTCTCCAAATCAAAGTACAGAATATAACCTGGACATCCCGTCACGCATCTACACTAGTATGCATGTGCATGATTGCAAGTATCCTTATACTTGAGGATTCCAATGACCTGTCTTCGCCAAGGGTGATGTAAACCCAACAGAATCTTATGAATGGTTTTCATATGGTTGTTTAAGAATGCTAGATATTTAACCACATTTAGCCATATTTTCTCTACCTGCAGTCACACTACATGATCTCTTGAATGACCTTGCAACCACTCACAGGGAGGTCTATGACGGTAGATGTTACTGTATATTGATTAATACTGGAACATATTTCAAGTATGTAAAGGTTCCCATACTGAAATTCTACGGTTCGAACTTTTCGTTCTATGTTATATCAGGTGTTTCAGAAATTAAGGTCCGATTTTAAATCGTGTGTTCAAAATGGCATATATTAACTCAGGGCAAACTTTATTAGTCAAATTAAAATCGCTGGAATCCGCAAATTAGGGTCTACAAAAAACAGGCTTGCTTATACCGGCTGCTTAAAATTCTGGACCTCTGGAGGCGCCGAAGTCGTTCAAGTAAGTTTCGGTTCTGGCTTGGTTTCTGAAACATTTCTCGCAAGGGGAGTTGTCGAAGGGATAGTCTAGTGATATTTCTGGTATGGTGGATGAGGCACAGTTTCGTAACCCAGGTTGTTCAATTTTTCGCCGTAAGTTGTTTGTGTGGCCACACGTTGTTATGGACAAGTATTGTTCCCTTTCTGTTGACTGATGATGGCCACAGCAGTTGAAGTTTCTTGTGCATTTCATTGGTTTATTATACGTACTTCTCCATCGTGATCGTTTTACCCGGATTCAGGCGGCTGTGATGGATCAAACCAGCTGTACACCATCAAACGGACGGCATACCCTTCGTTTGGTGCAATTTTTGCTTTGGGAAGTGCTGCGAAGCTTCGTCACTGTCGAACTACTGAGCGGATCGTCGCCGCTTATCATATATGGTACATTCCTCGTGTATGTCGCAATGCGGTGGGGAACGGGTCGCTCTGGTTGCGCAGAAGTGCCGACAATTATCATAATTGCGATTTTTTTGGTTGCCATTCAATTCATGTCATTTCGTACATATTTGTCGAGCTTCATCGACTTTCTAGTTCCTTTAGATGTCCTAAAACAGTTAAGATGCTTGCAATGAGTTCTGCAAGTTTTTCGAGTGGTTGTTTGTGAATTTGCTTGTAAGGAAACTTTGAATTCATGGTAGTCTATAGCAAAAGCACGTCGGTGACCTCTCATCTTGAAGATCGAATTCGCCGCGGCGAATTTTTCTAGGCTATTCTTCCGTTCGCCCTGGGCCACCTCATCAATGTTCCTAGCTGTTCTGTTTCTGCTGCTTAGGTCCAAGTTTGAATTCTGGAACGAGATTTGTGGAAATTTTTCTTTTGACATATGATGTTTCAGCGTTTAAAATCTTCAAAAGTACAATTTATATTACAATTCAGTTGTACGAAGTGACACACATAAAATCAGTCTTGCAATGATTTCTAGTAATGTGGCAGTGGAAAGAAAAACTGTGACTAAAATATGCAGGAAAGTGAAATCTCAAATCGGGGATTCCTTTTGCAAAGGCTTAAATATGGCTTTTTATGCGATTCAAAGTTGTTTCAAAAATCGTAGTGATTGTTTCACCACTAGTGAACTTAACTTATTCTTTCCCTTCTTGAAAAGTTTTTAGGCATAAAAACTCAACAAAAGGTGCTAGATTTCTTTGAGTGGAATACGGCAGTTTCATGGCCGTCGGCACCAGATGTGTTGCTTGTGCAGACCGGATGTTGCTACGAAGAACGCGGATCAGGACATCTGTACGCAGAAAATCGCGAGAGTATTGTTACCATGATGAAAGAAAGGTTAGCTTATGGTCTGCACATTATCAACATTTATACATTTAATGTACTAGCTCTCTATTACTATTGGAATTTGGTGAATATTTTTCTATACTTACCTGTGAAAATTTTGCAGTCAAGTAGGAAGAGTTAGGAAGCATTTCGGTTTTTTTTTATACGTTGTGCATCTACAGCACTTCAGTTTCTGTTGTTTTTTCTAGCATATATACTCTTTATTTTCATTTTATTTTACTCGACCTCTCTTTCACATCTTTACATATCCCACCACTTCTTGCATTAGATTCGTTTCCCGCACCCTCATCCACTAAAATCCTCCAACTTCTGCGTCTGGATTCGGCTGCTGCTTGAAGATTGTCGTGTTCATTACGAATATCACGGTGAGCTGGTTGAATCGATTCTCCCTGGCCTGTAGTCCTGAGATACCCGGTTGGAGCGTTCCCACATAGATTGTAGAAAGTGAACCTCTCCTTTGTAAGTTTGGCACCAATTTCCTTACCCAGGAGGAATGAGCCTTAGTGAGCACGTGGCGAGTCGAACCCGCAGGTGGTCGCGATAATCGGAATTACTACTGTGCTGTCCACTCCGTGACAGATGTACAATATTGAAGCTATCTTAAATTTTGCTAATAAGTCCTCTTCAATAGTAATTGTTTCACCATCCGATTATGTGGGATTGACGAAAGTCATTTGTGGGTATTATGACCAAATGTTTTAACATTCGGCAAAGTCTTGGCCGTTTAGGTTAAAAGGTGTTCGTCTGATTACCGACGATCCTTCGTTTGCATTGCGCAGCTCGGTTGGTAGTGTTCATTCCGTTCATATGACTTCTCCCACTTTTGGTTCAACGTTCATCGGTCTTCCAAACGGTATGCATAGAATTCAAGTAATGAAGGGGGAAAAGGTCTACACAGAGTTCAACGTTCAGGTTAGTCTACGTTATTTTCAAGTAGCATTTCTTTGAAGCATTCAATGTTTTTCGCCTTTTTCTTTATCTAAGGGTCTTTGTCTAGGGTATTTTTCTACTTTAAAGTACCGAAGTCAAGAATAGGAATAGGCACTCTGACCTATTCAGGAGTGATGTGTGGATAAGTACGAATTCATAAAGCACTTTTGAGTGCTTACTTGTAGTGGCTGTTGCAGATTGCGGATTCGAATCCGCTTACGGAAAAATGGATTTTCTTACATCGTTCGTTCGTGCGAAGCAACATCGTTATTGTAGCCTCATTAGTCCTCCTTACTTTGCTAGCATGCGTGAGTTCGCTTGTTTTTTTACCGGTTTATCGTTTTTCAAGTTTTTTTTTCGTATATCCCTCTTCAGACTTACAGCGTCGGGATTCCTACTTAACTGATATATCTCATTTAGCGAGTGAGCACCATTTCAAATCAGTAGAATGTCTTATGTTTCGTGTTAGATGAAGCGCTAGTACATTTCCACGCGTTGACCAGTGTACGCTTCGCCTTGACGAATGTTTTGTCTTAGTGCAAAGTTTCTATTCATGCCTATGCAATAGCTCTGACTAACAAGCATAGCTTATTCATTTTTGTTTAGCATGTAGTGGATTTGTATATGTTCATTAAGGCATAAGAGAAAAATATCATAAATACCAATTTCTTTTCTCATAGCTGACATTCATCCCAACGGTTTACTGCCTCATCGTGACTGGGAGGTGTTTTTTGGGTGTCGTGTTGCGACATACAGCGAGAAGATTCATCCCTCCGGCAGGGGGCTCCCAAGCTGAAAAGGAGTCCGGCGTTTCTTTCCATCAAGAAGCCTAGCTAAGAGTAAACCAATACCGGATCCGCCACCGTTCTGGTATTAATGACGCATGGTAGCAAATCTCATTCTGATCCACAATGGGTGCGACTACCTGTGGTGATGATGACCTAGGGCAGACTTTGTCCAGGCTGTCCTCGGCACTCCAGGAAACCGTAACAGGTAAACCAGCAAATATCCGGAGAATGGGAATGATGCTGGGGCCCGTACAAACTGTGAAGACGAGCCATCCAGGTATTCAAATAAAGAAGTGAAGCTGACATTGACTGAAGTCTTTTTCAACATCAACTTTGCGACAGTTTGAGTCATATATGGGTCAGGTTTTCCTAAATCAGAGTTGTGTGTACGTGTATGTGTTTGTTTACTTCTTTCTGTTAGCTTTACTACATCTGTATATATCATGTTGTTTACTATTCTAGTCTTTTGAGTTTTGAACGATGAGATTTGAAGGTCTGGCAGAAATGTATGCATTGAACGAGCATCATTTCTCAGATGCTGCACCACACTCTGTAGTCACTCTATTCTGTATTGTTCGCGACTTGTACTATTTTATCACGTGTTCTTAGTGTTGTGAAAAGCTCATGAAGTATCAGATGTCCTTTACTAGATCTCTTAAAAAGAGTTGCTACGTAAGCATTCTATATGGTCTGAACGTAATTTTTGTTTTTATTGGATTTTAAGCTATGGCTTACGGTAGCGTCACGTAGTCTAGCGTACGCTGTACGGTAGATCCTAGTATACGGTTTACAATGGCGTCAGTTCTACTGGGTTCAGATTTATGATTTACGATTGTGAATGTCCAGCTGCTCTGCTTATATTTCACTCGATTATTCCAGTGCTTTGCTTGCCGTCAACGACTGACATCGGTGTTGAATCGACGAGGCATTTTCACGGGTAGTAGCGATACATTCGAAAGAATACCACTGTACAAAAGTGACGATGAAGATGAAGAGGACGTTTTCGATTTGCAAAAATTGTGACAACGTAAGAAGACGAGCGGGATATTTTAATTTTACAGAAATTACTACGTTTATTGCTAACCAAGTAACCGTTTTCACTTCCCTTCCTATTCTGTTCTTTATCATCTTTCATTCTCACGAGACGTAATCCATATGTTAACACCCTTCCACGCTCATTTCTTTCCAACTACACAACCCACACATGCAACGTACTTTGAGAAAGGGTGTTCATCTTACTCATTTCATTATAATATTAGAGTCTAATCGTTATCAAATCGATCAGTCGATTCAGATAGATAGTTCAGCACCAACTACGTTGACTAATCATCTTTGCAGCATCACTGTACTACTCTTCTATCTACTCTTATTCTATCTACTACTATCTGTTAAACATCTACTACTCTTATTTTTAAGTGCCAATTTCTACTCACCCAGAACAGCATAATCAATTCACGATATTTCTCTTTGAAAATGGTATTAATTATGCTAATAGTATTGTATAAAAGTGACGAGTATTGGGTTTGTGCCTTTTGTGGCCGTCATGTGATTCAAATATGTATTGATCGTTATTTTCACTCATTCATTTCACTTCTGATCCTTATAATGTGCTGAGCTCTTCGAAATGATGAGATATTCCGTTGTATTGATTCGCTATTTGTAACATTTCTACTCTGTTATGATGATAGAATTGAAGTGCATACTACTGTTATTTGAAATGATAACGTTAAAAAGTTGAATATGAGTTCTCTTTTACATGAATGTAGGTGTACAAGTTCTGGGCTATCCTAAATCGTAAATAGTCTGCTTAGCACGAGACTGGTATTACAGAATTCATTAGGGATATAATGAATGGCTGACGTTTCGTCGGTTTCGCCTTCTTCAGAGCCTGGAAAGGTCAAATTGAGATGCGATCTATTCACTCTCATAACCCCAGCAGATGAAACATAACAAATAAATTTGTATTCGCATAAGAAACAGCTTCATTTTAACACCTACCGTTTATTTGTTGTAAGTATTTCAGTTAATTGGTGGAGAGCAGCCGCACAGAGTCATTCATGGGCGAGGACTGTGCCAGTGTCAGGTCATTGGATCAGCCTGAGAGACAGGCGAAACGAAGGACCCGCATGGTGTGGTGGTGAGCGCGCTACTCCCCGGAAAGGACAATAGCGCGTTCGTTCCCCACCGTAGACACTGACCGTTTATTTGTTGTAAGCATCTCAGTCAGGTGGTGAAGAGCAGCCGCACAGAGTAATACACGGGCGAGGACTCGAGGACTGTGCCTGTGTCAGGTCATTGGATCAGCCTGAGGTATGGCGTCAGGTCACACGTGATGACAAGACACTCCTCCTTGCGGTACATCTTTGGATTTTTGGAATTGATCCAAAATGCTTCAAGAGTTTCACGCGTTGATGTTTTCTGATTCCTTCGTGAGGATAGTGGCTCCTACTTCAAAATCATCTCTGTTGTGTTTCCACGTCCTATGCGGGCCCTGTGGAGTGTTTTGTTTTAATTTAGATTTACCAACTAGGTATTCTTTTATGCGTATCGTGGTCTACCCATTTCGCCAATGTATTCGTCCCCGCCCGCTTTACAAGAGATCAGATAGACTGTACCCGAACTCATGCAATCACCATCTCTACCGTTAGGACAAATTGTGCAATTTTTCGTTGTACACAGACGGTCATATAGGCGGTTACGAACTAGCTGACGTCTTAGAGTGTCCGATGGTATTTCTATCACTCTAACGGAATTCTCTGGATCGGCCCTTATTAAACAACGTTTTATGGTTGGACTCATTTCTTCTGAAATAAAGGGCAAGAGGAAAGGAACCTTCTTTTTGCTAGAATTATCGTTCTGGGGCGTCGTTTTTCTCTATGCCTATGCCGAAAAGCGACAGTTTCGTAGACATTTGAAATGGTTGGCGCGTCTCAATGATTCTTCTTTCTGCTCTCAACCTGGTGCCGGTTCGAAACATATTTCTTATGAGCGCCCTTTTAGTGTGTGATGGATGAGAGTATAGGTAATGAACCAGTATATTCTTACTGCTTGGCTTTCGATACCATTTTGTGATGTAGCCGTTTTCGGATAGGTTAATCTGAACGTTTAGAAATGGAAGCCAGTTTTCTTTTGGTTTCTCACGGGTGAATTTTATGTGCTCCGACTGTCCGTTCAATAACAGAAAGCATTTGTGGATCTCCTCTTGTGTAGAGCAGGTGACAAAGCAATCATCTGTACACCTACAGTACAGTAATGGCCTGAGATCGATTACTGGTGCTTCCACTTTAGACAAAAAGGCAACGGCAAGAGTTGGTGCCAGTTGCTGTCCCATTGCCAACCCTCTAATTTGCGCGTAATGTTTCCCAGACCATCTGAAGATCGAGTTGTTTAGGAAGACCTTTAAGAGGACCATGAGCTGCTGAATCGAAAAGCCGTACATGCTAATTGCTCGTTCGTGTTGCTCAAGAAACTCGCGAATGGTATCGAAAGTTAAGCAGTAAGAATATACTGGTTCATTACCTCTCCTCTTATCCCTCCCACACTAAAAGGGCGCTTATAAGAAACACGTTCCGAGCCGCCACCAGCGTGTGCACAGGTAGAGAGCAGAAGGAAGAATCCCTCGAAACTGGCGCGCCAAATAGCCATTTCAAATGGTTACGGAACTGTAGCTTCTCGGCATAGGGATAGAAGAAAAACCACGCCCCAGAACGATAATTCTAGCGAGAACAAGGCTACGTTCCTCTTGCCCTTATTTCAAACTGCATAATTTACCCTAACGGTAGAGACGGTGATTGCATGAGTTCGGGTACAGTCTATCTGATCTCTTGTAAAGCGTTCGGCGACGAATACTTTAGCGAAACGGGTAGACCGCTCTTCGTACGCATAGAAGAACACCTAGTCGGTAACTCTAAATTAAAACCAAACACTCCACTGGACGCCCATAGGATGCAGAAGCATAATGGAGAAGATTTTGAGGTAGGAGCCACTATCTTCACGCAGGAATCGAAAACATCAACGCGTAAAACTCTTGAGGCGTTTTAGACCAATTCATAAATGAATCGCAAAGAAGAGTGTCTTGTCATCACGCGTGAGCTGGCGCCATAGTCCAGGCTGATCCAATGACCTGACACAGGCACAGTCCTCGCCCATGTGTTACTATCATTGTGCGGCTGCTATCCACCAATTACCTGAAATACAACGAATAAACGGTGGGTGTTTAAATGGAGCTGTTTCTTATGCGGATGCAAATTTATTCGTTGTTTTATCTGCTGGGGTTACGAAAGTGTTTGGCTGAGTATATCCCTTGTCAGTTTGACTTTTCCAGACTCTGAAGAAGGCGAAACCGCCGAGACGTCAGCTGTTGTACCCTAGTAATTTCTGTAATAGCAACCTTGTGTCTGCTTATTGAAGAAAACACCGAATTATCAATCAATGCCGAGGCAAGTAGAAAGTCGGTCTTAGGGAGTCTGCTTAGCATTTAGATGGGATGGATTTGTTGTGTGAAATGACTGAATTCGTTGTTGTTGCTCAAGCATGTTTTAAACGTCAAATATTTTAGCTTTGCGCTCACTCATACATAACTATTCCACTTATAAGAAATCTGGAGATTGGTGCCAAATTTGTCTCCATTTGGCTCGCCTCCTCCAATCTATAAAAACTGGCAACTGAGGAGAACACCGTGGCAGGGCTTTCTCAGAATTCAAATGAGAATTTGTTCAACCAGCCACTCAACGACATTCGTAAAGAAGACCAGAGATCTTCTAGTAGCAGCAGAAACCAACATCCGAAAACTTTCATGGATGGCGGATGTAAGGAAACTATTCGAATGCAGGAAAATGCTGAGATCCGCACATTAAATATGACCACTGCCCTTATAAGTAAGAAAAAATTCACGGACTCACTTGGAAGCGTACCAGTCGTCTACTCGTCCGTTTTCAGAGTTGTTTTGTGTACATGAGACAGTATACTGTTGGTGGAATACACTTTACGTTTACAGTTTTGGGAGATTTGCTGCGGCACTTGGTCTGTTGTTCGATAGGCATCCAGGTGAAAATCCTGAACTCTCACATGTCCGGTGAGCTGCATATCGCATTTCGATACCAAAGATCATCCTTCCGCTATGATTTTACAGTAAACGATTAGGAACAATTAAATGGTGGGGCCGCGTCTAGTTACCACATTTACAACAAAGGTAAAGGGTTATACTTGGGAGGATTTTCCCAAATGACTTATGCATGACCAAAATTGAATGGATGCTTATGGAATGTACTTGGACGAAGAAACTGTTTCATTATCTGTCAGATGCTTAGAATAAGAATGTTATTCTTCCTATACTTTTTCAGGTCGTCGCAAATTTTTTTTGAGTAAAGTAGATGGGTCTCTTCATATTTGTTCATGAGAATCCGTGAAGTCACATATTACACTACAGTACTAGCCACATTGTGACGGTAAACCTCTCGAGTGTTGTCAACATATTGTTACGATGAGTGCTGCATAGCCCCGTGTTAAAAAGCATAAAAGGGTAAAGCTGTCGGCGTTGATCAATCCTTGAAGCATGCGCCATGCACTCGATTTCATTAAGCATCGTTGGAGGTGATTGAATGCATATCTGGCCTTTGCAATGACTCGCGTTGGTCTACCGATGTATCGATCCAGTGCTGCTATCCTCCAACACAAGTCTAGTAACAATTTGCCGACCTCAGAGATGGAGTGCTTGGTGGGGTTGCAGCGCGGTGATCGAACCCATATCCCCTGTGAGTCCAGTGTCACTCTGTGGCTTTTAGATTTTTTGTTCTAGTGCACCTACTCCTTGCTAGAAAAAATCGATCCGTTTAAATATGCATAAGATAGATTCTTTTCATAAAATTCATACATCAATGGGAAGTTCCCGTTCTAAAATAGCTTAATGTGTTCTTGGGTCAGTTGGTTCGATTAGTGAGTAGTTATTATTGAAATGAGATCGTATCATATTGAATGGCGATCATATTTGGTAGTGATCCATAATTCATTAATGTTTATTAAAGCAAAAAGTTGATAATCAGGATATCTACAACACAGGTATGAACAATAGTGATGTGAAACAAGCACAGTAAAGTCCGAGGTGTTACTGTGTATGTCAGTATGGGTGTAGATGATAGAGGTTTGTAGCTATTTGCATAATTTAGTAGCTCTGGTTGTACTGAACCGATCACTCGAACCGACAGTAATGGAGGAGACAGGTCGATCGTTTTGGTGGAAGTTCGTTTTTAGTAGGCTTATGAACAAGACCGATGAAGCTGATGAATGTTCACAGTGTGATGTTAAGCGAAAACCTCTTTAAGCGGAAAGTCGTTTGTTGTACTCATTAGAAGAAAACCGGACGAATGAACGACCAAGGATTAGAAAATTTTTCAACTTCGATACTATGAATCGCTGGTGCAATTCCACCTATTCTTGATATATTTCCGCGCCAGCCCTTCCTACCAAGAAACGCGTAACTTATAAGGACAGCGATAAAAATGAGTGAAAGGAAAAAGGAAGATCCATATCGTCCTTTGTCCATCGCCCCAGTTTTCTGTTTCATAATTGGATGAAAAGGAGAAAAATTAAGATAACATCAATAAGTATTGATTGAAGATCTATTTATTAATAGAACTGTGTAGGAAATGACGGGGACTCAAAGGAAGTGGAATTTACATGACTTGCACCATTCTTTGGTGAACAATTGGCACCACTGCTAAAACCGTTCAATGTCCAGCGTTTGACGACCACTCAACGTAAAGGCGAGAAAGTCGTCAGCTAGTAGTAAAAGAGATTACGGTTATAGCACCGGTAGCAATTGCTCATCAGTCCTCAACTGGAACTTTTGACGACTCTGTAACCAATGTGGTACTGAACTAGCAATTTTGATTTGGATTGAAGTTCGGTAACCTGCATACACTACCACTCGGATGCATATCGGGTAGATCTAGTCGGCAAGCGACCGAATTTTCTTTGTAAGTTTTCATTGATGCCATTATGGAGGCCACTGAACGCATGGACCAATGAACGGAAAGCAGCTTGAGATGAGACCAGATGTA
Source organism: Angiostrongylus vasorum (assembly GCA_018806985.1). NCBI lineage: Eukaryota > Metazoa > Nematoda > Chromadorea > Rhabditida > Metastrongylidae > Angiostrongylus > Angiostrongylus vasorum. The sequence goes on from JADANN010000420.1 coordinate 97,528, forward strand.
TGTATTAATAACTCGTTACTAGCGGATCGACTAATTTGGTGACTATTACTGTTTGTTGAATCCAAAATTTGGTGCACCGGCTGCTGAGCGGAAACTACACACAACAGTACGCGAGTTAGGTGATTGTGGTGAACGAATCGGTACCATCGATGTCTCACGTTCCTCATCGTAGCCACCAGCACGTATTTCACGGAGACAGTCCAACTGCAATATGAAGACAATCAGATTGTTTTCAGAGAAATGGATGTGAAGAGAAGAGCCAAAAGTTTAGACCTTTTTTAACCACTCGTCAAGAAATGAAGATGTTTCTGTGTAGTTTAAAAATGTGATATGATGTTGAACGGAATGCCAACTAATACTGAACAAATAGAAATAAATGGCAATAGCTACAATGTGTATATGATTGATGATAATATAGTATGAATAACCAGCGGTCGCTGGTTCTGTCTCATCAACGAGAGGAAAGTTTCAGAGTTCTGAGATAGGCTACGTTGGAAGCCTCTATGTACCATCGGCGTCATCAACATCTCCTTCGCTCATCTTGTTCGCTGATCGTTCAATGTTTTCTCCAAGCTTGAGAAACAAGAATTTAATCCTCTTGTTCCCAGAGTCCTTTTCAATAATTACCATTGTCACGGATCAATGTATTTATTGTCTGCTTGGCACCGTTCGGAATGCAATGCCGTAAAGATCTTTTGTCCAGTAGTGCTCATTTCCAGCTGATCACAAACGTCGTCGTTTCTAATCGTTTACTATTGACACAATATAGTCCGGACTGATTTGTTCATTTTCCTCTAGCAAGTTGTTCAAAGCTTTTGATGAGGTGAGGATCATGACATACTGCCATAACATCTTAATATGGAAATAGCGAAATGCTGAAGTTGTTGTCGAAACAGAGAAGTGCAAAAGGAAGTTCATCGTTCTTTTTGTCTCTGTTTCGTCAATGTTTTGACCACACCACTTTTTTCTTGTCGTTTGGTTCAATCGTCTTCATTTTATCCTGGTTTTAGCTTCAAACTACTTAGAAATTGCCTATGTTGTGCTAAAAAGTTCAGGAAGGATAAAGGATAAAGCTCTCGGTGTCGATGAATCCCTAGGGGGTGCGCCTTGCCTCTGACTTCATTAAGCATCGTTAGAGGTGTTTGAATGCATATATGGCCTTTACAATGACCCATGGTGGCCTACCGATGTAGCGAGCCACTGCTGTTATCCTCCCAGAAATTCGTACCAATTCCCCACCCTCGGAGGAATGGAAGGCTTGGTGACTTTGCGGCGCGGAAATCGATCCTATATGTATTGGAGGGCGCCTCTAACCATTGCACTACACGCTCCCAAAAAAATTTGTAAAAAATTATATCTAGTACCTGTAACGAGCTGATTGGTAAGGCTGATCTGAATACTAGCCACTGAACAGTTTCACGAAAAGGCTCAACAGTTTCCGAACCTTCATACATCCAGAATTCTTTGGTCTTCTCTGAAATGAATCCTAGTTTGCTTATGCAGATTTCTAACTTTAATATACACCACTGTTCTACATTTTCTTCACATATTCATTCTTTAGTCAAATAAAAGCATATCACTTTGTGCTTTACAAAAATCACCCTTTTCTAGAGGAGCTAGTAATCGACTTCTTCATTTTAGTTATTCTTAGAACAAAAGAAGAGTAGAATCGACACTGGCAACACCTATATAATCCTTTTCTTCCTCTGGAAGAAGGCGTACTGGTGAAGTTTTGAAACAGTGAAACAAAGCCCCAGTGAGCAGTCAAAGAAATGCAAGCGGCTTACCGGGTGGTGGGAAAAGTCCAGCAAAGTTGAATTGAGCGATGCGAATCTCGTTTCCTTTATAGGTGATATTTGGCAGAAGTTCAATGAACGGTGTGATTACCGGATTTTCGTCGTGTGATTCCTTCAAAAGAATTACTGTAATTTAGAAAATTTGATGTAACCCGTACAAAGTTTGTTTTCTTAGATTATGACATTATTCCCTTTCTGCAGTATCACTGATATTTATCTCTACTACCTACTGAAGGGGAATTGATTGTTCTCGTTTGCCTTCTTCTGAGAGGACAAGTCGTCCTTTAGTTTTTCATATATTGTGTAGCCTAGTGATCTTGTATAATTCTCGGGAGTCGGATTTCTCACTTTTACACAGCGTCTTCCGATCGTTCGTTCGAAAAGTCTCTCTTTATGGATGTGCAGAAATTGACAACATCTTTGCCTTCGTTTCTCTTCGTCATATCTGCTGCTACATGACATAGATGAATAAGTTGGTGAAGTTGCTAGCTCTTCCTTAGATTATTAAGCTATCTTTATTCGGTTGACGCTTCGGCGAGTTCGTCTTCATCAGAGCTGATGATCCGTATCGGTGGTCCACAGTTGTTCGCTACCTCGATATGGCGTCTTCGTTGTCGTACTCGTACAGAGACGGATTCTTCTTCAGCAAATACCGCACGAATGAGGCAAGCACACCCGGCAGTGTCCTTTACACAGGGCTGTTGTTTGTTGTTAAGACTATCCGTTGACAATAGTTTGCTTTTCAACGGATAATTCACGCTGCAGCAGTCGGTATTATGTTAGCTGGCACATAGCAAATAGCAAAACAATTTTCAAACCGACCGTCTTTTAACCTCGATAGTAAAATGATCAACATGTGTATAAATTGTTCTGTTACTTACTACGTGTTGGCTAACATAATGACTGCTGCAGGACGGATTATCCGTAGAAAAACAAATTGTTATAATCTGATAGTCATATCAACAACAACTGCGCTGTATAAAAAGACCAGGGTGAGTATGGCTCATTCGAGAGATGCTCCACTGAGGAAGATGCGACTCGATAAGAAGATGAAGACACCACGTCGAGAAGACGGACAACTGTGGATCATCCACTCGGATCATCAGCTCTCATGAGGACGAAGACGTCGAAATGTTAACCGAATAAACGTAATTTATCGACCTCGTGGAAGCTCAACAATTTATACGCATGTTAGTATTGGCTTATTCTGAAGAAGTATAACTATATATTCGGAAGTTTGTTTGTAGTTCCCAAGATCGACTTTCTATTAACCTCGGCAATAGATTATAAGTCTGTTGTTCTCTTTTTTACAGCAATCGCGAGGTTGTTATTCAGCACACCTTTACTTCCTTACAAATATAACACATACAAAACTGTAGCTGACGTTTCGGCAGTGTCGCCTTCTTCAGAGCCTGGAGGGGTACATTAACATGTAGGCTGAAGGATCCAATATCTATCTGAAGGATAGGCTGTAAAGTGTAACCACAATGGTGCTGAGATATTTGAAAAATTCGGACCGCAGATGTGTGCGGTGGGGTTAGAACTTATTATTACCCTCTCCAAGGGCTAATGCGTTAACCACCACTTTTCAGCTCAGACAAAGGCAAAACGGAGGACTCATATGGTGTGGTGGTGAACGCGTTAGCCCCTGGAGGGGGACAATAGCGAGTTGGATTCCTTTATGCAGACAGCCAACGTCCGGAGTTTTACAAATATCTCTGCATCATTGTAGCTATATTTCGCATCACACCCCTGCCATGAAAAGATCAGGCCGTAAATAAAAAGTTACTACGTTATGAGAAGGTTTTTAGAAAAAAACTAAGGTTTTGTGAGTTGGAAAATCCGGTGGCATCATATATACTGTCTACTTTAGAAGATCTGTGGCTTTGTAGTGGTTAGGGGAATTCGTATGATCTCCTCATTGTTTTAAAAGTACTACCGTTATGGACGAAGATCCTGGAAAGTTATCGAAATACCTCCATGAACGAGTCAGTATCAGTCATTTTACTTGTCGTTTCCTATAAAACACACTGCAAACCGATAACAGTGAGAGCTTCTTTATTTTGTTACTACTGTTTTTTGCTTTCTGGCTATTTTATTCACATTATGTTTACAAGATTAAAATTTGTAGTACACTTTTCAAACAATACAATTACTCACAACGACAGTTTTTTTTTACATTCCGCAATAAACGTAGCGTGAAGCTAATACAACCGGAAATATCTGTGTTGTCCGCGATGGGCAACGAACGCGCTATTACCCATTCCAACGGCTAAGGCATTCACCACCACACCATGCGGCTCCTTCGTTTCGCGCCTGTCTCTCAGCTAGTTCTATCGATCAGGCCCATCAGCAGTCACCGTCAACGGGAATGATCTAGCAGCCTAAATCGGCATTGAATCCAGTTAAGCGGGGCTGTAGTTGAAACAAAGGATCCGCATGGTGTAGTGGTGAACGCGTTAGCCCCCGAAAAGGGGTAACAACGCGTTCTGTTCCCCATCACAGACACCTGCGGCCCGGAGTTTTGCAAATATCTAAGCATCATTGTGGCTATATTTCACATCATACCCTGCCATGAAATTGTAGAAGGCAGCAAATAAAAAGTTAACACTTATATTCTTTTACTATGTCTTCTTGTAAATATAAAAATCGGTCCTCTCTTCTTTCTTAGTTCCTTCCTTTAACAATGATTTCCAACTAAGTTTGCTAATTTTCTTTTGCAACTATTTGTTTTTTCCGGATGTTATGGAAGCGATCTGAGAAATGGGAAGGTTGATGGAAGAAATGCGAAAAAGGCGTTGCTTTAAGTAGGATGCTTTCTTTCTTCTAACGTCATGCATATTGATTTATTGGCACACAAACAACGTGGAATTCCAGCATGTGCTACCGTACACCACATTTTAGTTTTTATACGAAAACACCTGGTATTTTTTGTTGGACTGCGAAGTGTTCAATGAAATGAGGCTTACTGGGAGTCAATGAGGATATGCACAGCATTGTAAAGGAACGCTATCACTCACGTTCAGGAAAATCGCTATTGCCAGCACTCCATTTGGTTGCTTCAATGCTAGTTCCATAGTGGAAAAACGAGTATTACGATGGATCAGATGCAATTCACCGGCGTAGCCGACGCCTGCAAGTCTCAAACCGTCTAAAACGTTACTGGTTCATCAGAATTGCATACTGCTACTAGTAAGAACGTCTAGGCAGAGAAATATGGCAAGGATTTCTTGTAGAAAACAAGTTCTGACTAGGTTCTTTCTATGGCTATGACTTTTCTTTCTTTTTGCCATTTAAGGATATACTAGTACACTTCATGTGAATATTGATTCTCGGCGTTCCCTTTTTTTTCTAACCAAAATAGACCTTATATTATTAAAGATGGATGAGCATAAAGTGATATGTATGTAGCCAATAAAAATGACGCAGACAACCCCCGAGCATTATCAAAACAAATTATTTGTAAGAAGTGTCATGAAATGATCACAACATACCGCCAATAGTGTGCTCAGAGCCGTTCATCGGTTCGGTGCTCCAGTGCCAGGTGAGCATATCTAGATGGTACTGTTCTTCAGGTAGAAACGAAACCGCCAGCTCGGAGTCATTTCCCTCACGTATGAGACGCAGTGCATCACCGGTGTTCGTGGCATAGAACTCACCTGTGCTATGGTACTCCACCCTGAAATCAAGCGGATCATCTGCAAAAAGGTATTCTAGACTCGACACCGTCACTCGTTCGTTGTTGTCGCTAAGATGTCAGTTATGTATGCTGAACATTTCTAGCACCTAACAATAACATGTCTCTCATAAGTTGAAGGTATCTTGCTGGTATATCTCGTAGTAATTCAAAAGACCGATTTTCACTTAACCTCGGCATGAGTAGTCAATAATACTTTGCGAACTGCTTTCGTCTAAGCTAGGGTGACGTTGGTATCCATTCTTTTTTAAAATGCGATGAATCGCAGTGGAGTGATTGCTTATGGTGGGTGAACAACACCCAGGTGACCTTACTCTATCTAAGGAGTTAAGCGGCCCTGATGAAGGCGAAATCGCCGAGGCCAGCCGTCGCATTCAAAAATAAAAAGCATTTTCAGTACGGTTTTCGTTTAAGTTTAAAGTTCGTCTTAGATGCGAAAACAGCAATTTCGTGTAAGTCTGCCGTAACTTACTGTAGAAATGCAAAACTGAGAAGAAAGGTTTCTCAAACATATTACAACAACTTCGAAGACAAGCAACTAACTATGTATTTGGGGCGCAAAAATAAAGAACCTCAAATAATAAAAAAATTTTAATGTGCTTCCAGGTCAACGTCGTTGACGGGTGATTCTTGATAGCGCCTATAGGTCAATAACACGGCTGAGAGGCAGGCGAAACGAAGCACCCACATGTTGTGGTGGTGAACGCGTTAGCCCCCCGCAAAAGGGTAATAGCGCGTTCGTTCCCCACCGCCCACACCTGCGGTCCGGAGTTTTGCAAATTTCTCAGTAGCATTATGGTTATATGTCACATAATACCCTGCCATTAAAAATTATTAGGCAGTAAATAAAAATTGGCGACATTGTAATATATAATTTATCGAAATTGTTTCTTGGGAAAGTAGTCACTGACTTTGTTACTAACTAAATACCAGATGTGTTTATTCCTCCACTGTTAGGCGAAATTGCTCCAAATGTCGTGCAGTTGATATTGAATGGCTCACCTAAACTCAGCATTCTGTAGACGCTCATCAAAAACAGTGATGACGGGGACGATATCAATTGGTGATGGATAGCGTCCTAAACCGGATACATGCAGCATTTTCCCCCAATGAATCGAGTTTCACCTGAAATTTGAAACCTAAGTGCAACTAATTCCATTAACTAGAGTCAGCTACAGTTCTCCCATTCTAGATCCATCACAGCTCACCTTATTTAGAAGTTCATTTTTAGCGTTGAGCGCGCTTTCGATGAGTTTTGGAGCACCATCCTAAAAATTGTCTCTTGTTACATAGGGATTTAAAGTGACTCGAAAAATAACTATGGACCCATAGAATATGTGAGGAACAATAAAACATTCAACTCTGATCAACTATCAAGAATGCACCATGCAGTGAACTTCATTGGGTGATTGGATGCATGTTTGGTCTATATAATGACGTTAGGGGACATACTAATGAATCAAGTTTGCTTTTTTTCAACTTCTCAGATAAGTTTTGCAGCAATTTCCCGACATCGGAGAAATGGAAAGCTTCGTTTGTCCCTGGAGGCTACGTCAACCCAACTACTAACTATGTATTGCAGGGCATCTATAGGCATTCTGCAGCATGCTTCCATAAGGGTAGACTGTCACTACCAGATTTACCTTAAGAGACTGGAGATGTGCACCAATAGCCGGCGCTCCTTCGGCCATGGTAGCTGTTTCTTCTTTCAACGTTTGTAGATGACCTGATAGTTGACTTAGAAACGCCATCTAAAACAACGTGCATTGATTGACGATGAAGATGATAAAAATGAATGATCACGGTAACGAATCCTCAGAAGTTCATCGCCAAGAGGTAGTAACAAGAAGTTGTGACAAAATAACATAGGATAGCATTTATGTCATTAAAAGAATACAAACAAGATTCTACGTAAGATTTTGGTATGTTTCGATCCATGTCCTCCATAAATGTTTGGCAAAAATATGATGTTGGTTCAACATTGGAGTGCAACACTGGTTCCAACGTTCATATTGCATTGCCAAGTGAATGAACGTCAAATATTTTTTTTAAAATTTACATGGCCCGTCATCACATCTACTGTGCGGATCCTTGAACTTCTTGAATTTGATTCGTTCTTGCTCGCACTCATCGTCCGCAATGGTCTTCGAACATTTGGCATATTGTTTCAGCTGCTGCCTGAGGGTCTTGTCTTCTTTATGAATGTCGTAGAATGATGGTCGAGTCAATTCTCCATGCAATCTGGAGATAGTCGGGCTGAGACGTTTCAATGTGGATTCGAAGAGATCGTTGGGGGAGGGGATCAAATTAGCGCCTTTCTTTCCTGATTGACAGCACCAGTAACCACTGCGCTATCCACGGCCCCAGTGTTAAACATAGTCGCATATTTCGTCAAGTATGCAGATATTGGACTGCATGTGTAGCGAAGATGTGCAATACACATGTGGTCTTTGGTTCGACCCTTCGCCCTAGGTCAACCACCCAGCCGTGGCCGGCAATTGGACTTGTCTGCGAGGATAGCAGTATTGACCTGATACCTCGGCAGGCACGCACACCTCTTTGTACCAACTAAATGTGCATTCATTCTCCTCCAAGATGTTTCGACTGAATGACGCATCCCTAAGAGATTGATCAAAGTCGAACACTTCATCCTTCATACTTTATTCAGATACACTCCGCGTCGTATAAAAAATTCGCAATTTCGGGAAAGTTTTCTCGAGATTATTAGTTTTGAATCTTAAAACATTGTAATAAAATTAGAAGAAACAGAAAGATTCTTAATTCCGCTGACGGGTGATTGCTGATGGCAGCGTTAGGTGAGAGAAATGCAGAACAAGGGAGTCCTTGCCGCAGTAGGTAATGCGCGAGCAGCCGGAGATGGAAATCATGGTTCGATCTGGCCCGGAGTCCAAGTTTTGCGAATATCTTAGCATCGCTGTAATTGTAATTCACATCATACCCTACCGTGAAAAATTATAATAGACAGAAAACAAAAGATTAACAGAAAGATTATTTTAATGATGCTGAGATATTTGCAAAATTCCGGACCGCAGGTGTCTGCGGTGGGGAACGAACGCGCTATTGTCCTTTCCGGGGAGTAACGCGCTCACCACCACACCATACAGGTCCTTCGTTTCGCCTGTCTCTCAGCTAGTTCTATCCTGTCAGCGTTAAAAAAGAGTAGGTAGAAAATAATAAGTTAAAATTGTGATTATAACTGCAGCCTCAGCTTAACTGGGTTCGTTGCCAATTTTGGCTCCCCAGATTAATCCCTGCTGATGGGTGATTGCTGATGGCAAAAGATCGATAGAACTAGCTGAGAGACAGGCGAAACGAATGACCCGCATGGTGTGGTGGTGAGCGGGTTACTCCCCGGAAAGGACAATAGCGCGTTCGTTCCCCACCGCAGACACCTGCAGTCCTGAGTTCTGCAAATACCTCAGCATCATTAAAGTTATATTTCGCAATATATACCTTGCCGTTAAAAAAGAGTAGGCAGTAAATAATAAGTTAAAAAGAAAGATTATTATTTAGAAAAAGGGCATGGAAACCAATACTGAGTGTTTTTTTCTTCATAGCGATAATAAGAAGAGAATGTGATTTCTCATAGCATGTAGACAACAAAGGGCAAAGCCGAGAATTATCTGTCAGAACACGCTAATGAAGTGAATACACTCGATTTCATGTGATGACGTCAGAAATCTGAGGAGAAACGCCAAGTCATCAATTTCGTAAAGGCGGTTCGAATTGATTTTTCCTTTGCCATGCATCAATTCCTAATTTTACCAAATCAAAATGGTAACGACATGTTGCTGTTTGGGATAACGTCATTGCTTTAAACGTCATCGGTTCGCCACCATTGAGCCGCCAACGCAGTCATCACTCTCCGGGAATGATGCTTTCAGCTGTTACTTTCCGGAAACCAGAAAAAAAGAACCACGCAGAATCCGTATACATAATGTCAGAAAGCTTGTGACTGCAGCTTTCAAGGAGATTGACTGAGATACTGAATGCGAACGTCTTCTACGTTTGCTCCTCATTAAAGCGTCTTTCTCTTGAAATTATGGTGAATTTTAGAGAAACTGCTTTTTATCTGAGTCATTGAGAACGACTAAAAAAATATATTCGGAAAACTCTGGAGACGCATGAAATCTTCTAGTGTTCAAGTGATCTGAATCACTTTCATAGAGTTCCTTTTTGAACAAATTCGGTGTTACTCAACAACATTGTCACCCGCAGCAACATTAATTTGCTTAATTGTTAAGAGTAACTCAATCTGCCACTAGTAAAATGTTCATTCATCCTTATTGCGAGCCGGAGGTGTTCATTTGGCCCCTGTATGTTTGAAGGATATGAGAAGCACCACACTTCTAGTGTCAGCTGCCTTACTTTTATTGCCCTTAATCATGGAGTAGTCGCGCAGTTCGCCAGGCTTTGTCATATCATGGGCCATTGCTTCAAATAGCATTCGGAATGGGAATGGCTAACACGTTAGCTTAGTCTACTTTACTGCATTACGTTAAACCTTTGTCGACCAAAGTATGATATCTAGGTACCTCCCAATCCAGAGCGCTAAATCGTCGAGTAAGGTCATTATAATATCGTCATCAGACAATAAATACTAATTTACGAAGTATTTTGTAGATGAATATTCTTTTTTGTTCCTTATGAATTGCTTTAACGAATGAGAATAGGAAAAATGTGCGAAAAAGAAAAGTTGCTCGTTAGTTAATGATGGCATGAATGAGTGAAATGTGAGAACACCTCTAATTAGATGGCGTTACTACTTTACGGCTATACCGGAGATGAAGCGTCGCGTGAAACATCAATTTAGTTCCGACATTGTGAAACGCTTCGTCAGAGAATAAAAACCATAGAATGCACAGTAGTATTTCGTTTTGTTTCGAATCTGACGTAACAAAACTAATGTCCAAAACCGACTTTCTATTCACCTCGGCATTGATGGATAACTCGGTATATTCTTGATTTGCACATATGAGGTTGTTATTATAAATTATTAATTTACAATAGTTGACGTTTTCGGCGATTTCGTCTTCTTCAGAGCCTGGAGGGCGCATGTGGCGCAGCGGTCAGAGGCGCCCTGCAACGCACACGTGGAATCGATCCCTGCGCCCCAGCTCCACCAAGCTCTCCATCTCCGCGGGGTCGGCAGATTGGTACCAGACTTGTCTGGGAGGAGAGCAAATTGGCTGGATACATCGGTAGGCCACTGTGAGTCATTGTACAGGCCAGATATGCATTCAGTCACCTCCAAACGATGCTTATTGAAGTCGAATGCATGGCGCATCCCTCAGGGACAGCTTCATAACCACAACAGAAAAGCCATGAAACTAAAATTTCAATCGCATTATAAAGGAACAGCCTCTTCGCATAGTAATCGCTTTCGAAGAAGCTACTTTGCTTTTAATGAGGCTGAAATTTTAGTTTCGTGTTTTTTCAGCTTTTGGTTATGGAAGTGTTTAGGTGGATAGATTGCAGCAAACTTCCTAGGCCCTGAAGAGGGCGAAATCCACCGATTCGTCAGGTAAACAAATAATATATTATAAGAACCTCGTGTGTGATAACAAAGAAAATCGCGAATTATTCAAGAAAACATCTTCTAGCAAAGAACTAAAAGAAACAAGGTAAGGTTTAGTATGTGGACCCCTACGCCTTCTACTTCCGTTATTTCTTTATTGTTGGTAATAGTAACAGTCTGTAGTAATTAGTTTATGGGTAGACAATAGGCTTTGCAATAAGCAAATCAAGTGCCTCAGTGGTACAGTGGGTAGCACGTGAGCCCCTCGAGAAAGTACTCGTGGGCTTCAGTCTGGCCTGAGGTCCAAGTTTTGCAAATATCTCAGAATCACAGTGGTTGTATTTTACACCATACCCTGCCGTTAAAAAAAACACTAGGCAGTAAATAAAAAGTCAAACATTACGATTACTTTGACGATGCTGAGATATTTGCAAAACTCCGGACCGCAGGTGTCTGCGGTGGGGAACGAACGCGCTATTGTCCTTTCCGGGGAGTAGCGCCCTCACCACCACACCATGCTGGTCCTTCGTTTCGCCTGTCTCTCAGCTAGTTCTATTGATCTTTTCGTCATCAGCAATCACCCGTCAGCGGGATTGATCTGGGTGGCCCAAATCGGCAACGGACCCAGTTAAGCTGAGGCTGCAGTATAGATAGATTAAATTAAAGGATTAGCTGTTTTTTATTTCACTGAATTTACCTACAACCTACTTCTACACGTAAATATATCAACACACACACACACACACACACACACACACACACACACACACACACACACACACACACACACACACACACACACACACACACACACACACACACACACACACACACACACACACACTGCACACACACACACGCACACACACGCACACACACACACACACACACACACACACACACACACACACACACACACACACACACACACACACACACACACACACACACACACACACACACACACACACACACACACACACACACACAATCACGGGTGTGATAAGGTATGTTCGATTTGTATTCCATAGTATAAAAGCCTACTGCTTTGCTGTTGTAGAAACGTATTGAAACGCCATTCGTGGTTGCATCCAATATATAAGTTGTGTTTCTGCTTCAAGTGGACTCAACGAGATACCTGTGAGCACAACTCTGGTAGTGTCATTTACTTACTTAGTTGATACTTCAACGGCCCGTCCTCACTGGTTGTGCGGGCCCCAGCATAATCACCATTTTTCGAAGATTTGCTGGTTAAGCTATTGTGGTTCCATGGAATCCCGAGCTCAGGTTGGCCAAAGTCTGCCCCAGGTCTTCACCACCACGGGCAGTCACAGCCCTTGTGGATCAGAGGGAGATTCGCCACCATGCGACTCTTGATACCAGAACGGTGGCGGATCCGGTATTGGTTTACTCTTAGCTAGGCTTCTTGATGGAAAGAAACGCCGGACTCCTTCTCAGCTTGGGAGACCCTGCCGTGGGGACGAATTCTCCCGCTGTACATCGCAGTCCGACACCCAGGAACACCTCCCAGCCACGATGAGGCGATAAACTGTTGGGAGGTAAGTGCCATTTGCGAAAACAAATTTTACTTTTAAGTTGACAAAAATGGCTAACTCGATAAGGATGGATGGAGGAAACACGTTAGCAAATTGTGAATGTATTTAACGGGTCGCTGTTTTAATAAGCTTTCATTCTCATCACTGGCGCCGAACAAATACGACTTTCATAAAGCGTAGAAAAAAAACGAGAAAAGCTACGTCATTCCTGTCGCGATCATCGTTCCAAAGCGACAGGAGAAATTGTGATCACTGCTAATTTGCGGCAAGTAGCCGTTATCGTCGAATGTTTTCCTTCCAATTTCTTTTGAGTATCGTTAACTTGAAGAGGATTTCTTTCCAATTTCTTTGAAAGATACGGGTAACGCAATAGCACAGATCCGTTCAATAACACATGCAAGACCTTAGCTCGACTCCTCATTTGGCTAACTAGGCTTCCCATCTGTCCGAAGAGCTCCTTCCGATCCACAAAGACTGCTTACTGCTTAGTAACGCCTCTAGCACAATTATCCTTAGAACTCTAGCGAAAATCGACTTAACTAGGATTCAACGAGATCCATGATGAAGACCAACCCGAAGAACCTCGGGGATGACGGATGGAAGGCAACGAACCGAATGAAAGAAGTGCTAGGATCCGAGAAATCTGTGATGTCGCGTCATGTAAAAAAATCCTTGACTAATATTAACTTGAATAGATATTCTTTATATAAAAAGACTTGAGGAGTTTGGTTACACGAGATATATTGAAACGATATTGATAGTAACTTATCATAGGGATAGATAGCGCAGTGCTATGTCGTTCATCATCAGAGTGGGTCATCATCAGCATGGTGCTAGTTCGGCCATACGCCGGTCTCACCAAGCTCTTCATCCTCCCGGGGTCGAGAAATTGGTACCAGACCTGTCTGGGAACAGTCCGCTCTCTCCAATCCACATGGTAATGCTCTAGCCTGGCTATCCTAGTGCTCCGCGGAAAATCGACTCGACCACCACTTAACGACATTCATAAAGAAGACGAGAATCTTCAAACCGCAGCCGAACTCACAAGCGAAGAGCTCGAAGATCTTCGTGCATAAGGAATGTGAGAAAATGAATTGAACGCAATGAGCGCTGGAATCCACAAAGTACATGTGAAGATGTGTCGTGTGGAAGAAAAGTGCTCGTTAGTTTGCATCACTAAACATAAATATATTTTTTGTGTCACAATTGCATTTTCTGCACGATATGTGAGAGACGAGCTAAAAGTATGAGACTCAGCCTTGACTTCTAACATAGTACGCTCGTCGGTTAATGTAGCAGAATGATACATGAACGAGGTGAATTTCTGAACAGCTGTCTTCTCTCCTGGCCAGTAATAAAAATGCACGGTAGCTGAAGGCTCGTAGCGAGTTTAAGTGAAAAAACCCACTCAAAATGAAAGAGCATAGGTCGTTTTCCACGTGAGTGATCTTAAACTACCACACCCTAATCATCCTTGAAAAGAAAAGATTCAAAGAGAAAATGAATTGCTAGACAAGCTTAATAGTGAACATAGTGATCTGAGAAAGAACTAAACCACCAGGTTGAAACAGAGCGATATCCCCTGGTGGATTTAGCTGAATTGAAGAGGATATTCCAGTATTCCTAACAGATCCCTGAAGTTTCACGGGAAATAATTAGATCTGAACAATATTTCTCAGTCATGTCAAACATTCACTTTCATTTGATCGTTGCTATTAATAACAAAGCGAAACTTTCATAAGAAGCTTGAAATAAAGCGAAATGATAGCCACGTGAAATGTTGCCACGTTTGTTCCTGACTTACTACGATGTGTCTGTACAGTCAGCGTACCGTCGGTGCTGAATAACCTCACGATCTCAATCTTCGTACTTCATCGCCGTACCCTAACTTACAACTCATACAAACAATGTCCGTGTATGCGACTGACTGTAGACGACGATGAAGTCGATGTTGGTGAACTTCTTCTCCTCTACGTGCTGTTATCTCACGGAATTGAGAGATTGTAGTGGCTTATTTGCTATTTGCTTGTTTAATGTGTATGACGTCTGCATTGTGATGGCTTACCTGCTTCGAATGCCGTTTTAGTATGAAAAACACGAAAGAAAGCGAGAAAAAGATATCGACTCAACATGGAAATAGCAGCAAATACATAAGCCAGCGTTGAGCCGGAGTGTTTTGACTAGTTGGTTGTGCTTTTCACAGCAACTTGTCACTACGTAAAGTGCATTTTGATGGAAGGAATTGATTAGCTTGTTGTTTTGCAGTCAGAGCAGATCGTAGTAGCTGAAATGGAGCAGGTTTCTGGTTGTAGTAGCTGGTTACTACAAAATTCACCGCTCACACCTTACTTTGTCGTAGTGTGAATGAATGTTAGACAACTCCGTTCCAGCACTAGAAGTTTGGAATAGACTCATATATCTCAGAGGCAATATATCTAATTTTGAAAAACCATATTTGAAATACTAGGCATACGGTATGACTCCGCCTTCAAGTCAAGCTATTGATTTTCTTCGCCCAGAACTACTCTTAACTTCACTGGAACGAGTGCTTCAGACCAGATCCTGACACAGCTGCGTTATCCGTAATCAATAAAAATGTTACCATCTTTTATTCCACTAGGAGGAAAAAGAACGTTTCATTGAAACCAACTCACGACTTGTTGCAGGATTTGTCTTGATGTTAAAAATAACAATATTCGCCTAGTTGTGAGAGTTGGAAATATGCTTAGACATCAAAAGCAGATTCATTTTTTAGTCCTACGAAAAATCAGGTATGATGAGCATGATTAAGGATAAAGTCAGGACAGGACAGAATTCAGTAAAAGATTAAAGCAATACTCAAGACCTGGATAAGTACTGAACTAAAGTGATGCTGCTACCAATGTCGATGTTCATCTTTCGTCTCTAGTCAGTTTTTCCTACTTTTTACTTCCTTCATTTCACACTGGACTACCAGTAGGTTAGCCAATATGGTGAAGAATTTTAACGAGATATTCATCTGCCTGCTTTTTTCTTCTTTATTTTTGTTCCGGGCAGTTAATTCTCTAGCAATTATGCGGGTGAGCGATGACCGTCTATACGAGAATATAGAAAAGTACCAAAGAGGAAGATAGAATAAGAAAAATAATAGTGTGCCATCTCATCCTTCGTCTTAGAACATTTTCTGCAAAATTTAATAACCAAGGGAAAACGCCATTCACGTGATCCTATTCTCGGAATTTATACGAAAAGAACTTGTACTAAATAGATTGGGATTAGAATCAATTCAGAGAATGTCACTTCTCACGTCGAGCAGGTGTCAGAAATATCCATAGGGTTATTCAAGAATAACTAGGAAAATGATGAAAGAAATAACACTTAACCTCTAATCAACATGTATTCGTTCATGGACAAGTTAACACGGGAATGATTAAAAAAACTTTGTTCGGCTAACGTTTCCACGCCTCCACTTTTCTGAGAACCGGATGGATCCTAATCAATTGTTCACAGTTCTTATTTGCTTCCGATATGGGTCTTCTGAGGAAGGCAAAGACGCCGAATAAAAACTTTTTTTATCAACTTCACCTTTACCTTATTGAAGAAAAACACAAGTTCATTAGTCATCTGCTGGTTATAGGACTAGGTGGAGCGTTACGATATATCTAACAAAGGATTAAATGCGAGACCAAAGTGGACCACGTACTTGGCGTCGATGGATCCACGTGATAGGCACCCCTCTCTGCTGCACCGCAATGAGTTATATTTTCAGTAAACACATGTACGTAATTATGCCATGAATGTTCTAGTATGTATGCCATTGTGCCTTGCATATTTAGTTGGGCAGAAACTTTAACGAAGTGACTAGGGAGGTATATGGTTGGAGTACTGGGCACGAGTTTAACAAAACGACAAAACACAAAGGTTTGCTTGCGAGTGTCCAACAAGCTGCCACCGAGTACAATTAGCTCCGAAGTGTAAGCTCTGTGAGGCTGTCATACTACGAGATACGATGAGAATAAAGTACCTCATGTCCAACAGGGAGGAAAACCAAGCCCCTCTATTATTCTAGAGTTGGCAAATTGTTTTTATGCTCCATGAAAAAATAAGAACATCGAGACGATACATATGGAGTGCTCTGGAATTTACTCTATAAGGCAAATGCACTTTCGCTTTCGATAGTTAGTACAAAGCAGATGACAGTAGTAGGAGTGAGACCAGAAAACCATTCTCTAAATTTAATGATATACAAAAAAATCTTTAAAAAAGTTGGTTGAAAACATTTCAAAAAATTCATTGGCAGATAGTTTAACTAGCATTTAACTGTTATATAATTTTAATTACTACAGTCATCGTTCCACGCGTCTCCCTCATTTGAGGGATCTCGAGCCGGTTAGTCGCGAGGCTACGTGGCGCGTCCCCAGGTGGCGTTTAATCACTGACCAAAAGCGACCTTTGTTTCCCTGAGACGCAGGTGGATCCAGGGGATGGACTCCTTGTTTCTGTTGCGCCGATTTGGCACATACTTACTGTATTTGCTAGGCGTATTCATGCATGCGTGTGTGGGTGCGTTCTCGTCTATGCGGATTGTATTCTACGAATCAATTCGGCCAAAAGCCTGCAATTAAGTGACAGGGAAGTATATGGGAGGCGGTTAGGAGTCGCCTCCAACAAATAAGCTCCATATTCACTCTGGGAGAGCCTGGCAAGCTATCCGTGAGTATACCCAGCCCCCACGTTCAGAGCCCAGCAAGCTATACGTGGGTATCAAAATGCTAAGCACAGTGAAAAAGAACGGGCCTCATTCCCCCTGACCGCGAAAGAGCCCCCAATTTCGCAGCGTTGGGTAGGACGAATACAGAGAGGCTGCTAAAATCTCAGCGCCAATGGAAGCTGCCTGGATTACGAGAGAACTAAGGTGAAGTTCTGTACCTACAATGCACGCACACTTGCATCCGAGTCCTCGATAGAAGACTTGCTCATGCAAGCAAAAAGAATAAAGGTACGACGTCATCGGCCTGGCCGAGACGAGACGAGGCCACCCATTCAACGCCGTCCATGATACCGGAGAAGAACTGTTCATCGGAACATGCGACAGTAGAGTTGGCGGCGTCGGCGTTCTCGTCAACACGAATTTATCCATAAATATCGATTCATTCGAACAGCTTACAACCCGAATCGGACGTTTATGATTAAAAAGATGTGGATCAATTCCGGCTTTGACAATCTTCGTCGTTTACGCGCCGACATCGAAACTACGTGACGAAGAAGTTGAAGCGTTCTCAATATGGACTTGGAGAAGTTCTACAGAGAAGACCACACATTCTTCAAGGTCATCATTGGAGGTTTCAAGTGTCAAGATTGGACCAAGAAGAACGTCTGAAGAACGTCACATTGGGACCGATGGATTAGAATGGAACGAACAAGGTGAGCGGCTATCTGAGTTCATCATGGGGACCAAAACCGTCCATGGTAACTCGCAATTCCAGAAGCCCCACCCTCAACGCTGGACGTGGGAGTCTCCCCAATGGAAAGTACCATAACGAAATAGACTACATCATAGTAAATAGAAGGTTTTGCGTAACCGATGTCGCTGTTGTCCCAAAATTCTACACGGGATCAGACCACCGCCTCTTTCGTGCTAGATTCTATTTATCGCGGAAAGGAGAAAAAGCCATTAAATTCGGAAAAGCAAAGTCCCAGAACCACCACAAACTGGGAGCTTATTCAGTTCATTAGTCGGCTGTTGGGAAGATGCCGTTGTCTATAACATCGACGAAGAATTCGATCGGCTCATTCAACATCTTCACGTTAACGCTATGAAAGCTGAGAGTTCGACAGTTACCAAGAGACGTCTCTCTCCAGAAACACTCGATGCTGATACGCCAGCGTGGAATCGCACGAGCTACAGGCACCCGCGAACTAACGTCCAAACTTGCAAAACAATGCAGCACAGGCGATAAAAGAATATCTTGAAGAGAGAACAGCAGCAGTAATGATCGAAGCTGCAGAGGCTGGGAAAAATTCGCCATTCGCAAAGCCCACCGAAGCTTCGCCAATTACAAGACCAAAGATGATTGCACTCCGACGCCCAGACGGAACAGTTACAGCGTCCAGAAAGGCAATGGATAAAATCATTCACGAATACTATTCAGATCTTTTCGATAGCCACGTCCACCTCCCGTCATATGAAATAAAGGAGGATGAATATGTTGTACCACCGGTTCTCCCTTCCGAAATCCGACATGCCATTTCGTCGGTGAAAAAATCGAACAGCACCAGGCCCGGACAGGATAAGATCAGAACACCTGAAGAACCTTCCGACAGTCCCTCGCAAACACACTGGCTCGGCTCTTCACACGTTACCTGTCTGAATGCAAGGTCTCTACTCAGTGGAAGACCAACAAGACCGTGTTATTGTTCAAGAACGGTGACCTACACGATATCGGCAACTATCGCCCAATCTGCTTGCTGTCTGTCGTCTACAAACTTTTCACTCGAGTCATCCTAAACAGGATTGACAGAACACTGGACGAAGGACAGCCATGTGAGTAAGCATCGGGTTTCGAAAAGGACTCAGTACGATAGGCCTCATCCAAACGATAACAAGGCTCACTGAAGGATCGCGAGAGTACAAAAGACCGCTCTGTCTCACCTTTCATCGATTTGCAGAAAGGCCTTTGATTCAGTCGAGATAGAAGCAGTCTTGGAAGTCCCTGGATAGTCAAGGAGTTCCCTACTCGGTACATAAAAATTCTTCGTGAGCTATACAAAAATTTCACAAATCCAAGGTACCACCATTCAACAACGATATTAACATTGACGTCAAAAGAGGGAGTTAGGCAAGGCGATACCATCTCGCCATAATTATATACCGCCACTCTCCAGAAACGTCATGCGAACATTGGAATGGGAACAACATGGGAGTGAAAATCGATGGCCGGCAATTACACCATCTTAGCTTTGCTGATGACATCGTACTTTATAACACCAAACACTAGCCAAACGGAACGAATGCTTGCCGCTTTAATAAAGCCTGTGGAAAGATTGGTCTTCGACTAAACCTCACAAAAACGATGTTCATGAAGAACGGATTGCTTTCGTATGCCCCGATTCACGCTCAACGGAACGAATATCTCCGAGTGCTCCAGTTATGTCTATCTAGGTCGGGAAATCAATATGATGGACGACTTAGCTCCAGAGCTGAGCAGAACGAAACGAGCGGCTTGGGAGAGCTTTCAAGAGCATCGAGGATGTAGTGAAGAGAACAAAGGAACACCTCGACTCCGTGCCCACCTTTTTGACTCAACGCTAGTTCCTGCCCTAACGTATGCGTCAGAAACCTCGTCGTTGTGTAAGCAGGATGAAAAGATCACTCAGCGTTATCGGACGCGCAGTCGAAAGGACGATGCTAGGAGTATCCCGTTTCACACAAGTAAGGGGATGAGATCCGAAGCTCCGACCTGCGTCAACGATCAAAAATCAAAGATGCCGTTCTGTACGCCAAACAGTCGAAGATAAGGTCGGCTGGGCACGTAATGCGTATGAACGACAACCAATGGACAAGAGCCGTTAGTGACTGGATTCTTCTGGGATGTCAAACGTATTGCAGGAAGACCAACCACTGACCCGACGATCAGAGTTCTTCACGAAGAGCCTAGAAGAAAGATATGATGCTCGAGGAATCTCTAGAGCGAGAAGAACCCATTGGGCTACTCTTGCACGCGACAGGGGAAAAATGGAAGATTTAATGGCGCCCGCTCGAATCACTCGACGATCAACGGGACTATAGGTGATACAGATGATGGTCATCGTTATGGAATGTGTGGGTATAAAGAAACACCGAAATAGACTCAACATCCGGTACAAAATACTTCCATATTCTGACAGCAACGCATTTTCGTAATGGACCATAGCAACACATACAATTCTATCATGTCCACAATCCCTAAGTCACTCTGGTTGGTAAAAGTCTTTTTTTTGCTAAAAAAACACAAGGTCCGCAGCCGACGAAAAATTGCTCGTATTCCATTCATAGAGCCACGCTAAACAATGCGTGTCCGTTGTAGGTTAACGGCAGTGGCAAGGCAAAAAACCCATGAGGGTAGAAAAAGTACGCGCTGTCATCAATGTGTCTAATATAGCACACCTAACCGCCGGTGAGAAAAGATTGAAGGATTATGGACATTTGCCCTCACTTCTTTTTTGCTGAAGAACTTCACTGTATCGTATTTTTTGTGCTACTAATCGTGAAATAAGAACGGATTGGAACGATGAAACTCTATAACAACGATTTTCCACTGATTAATTTTTTTACTGCTTTAAAGTAGTAAATATGGCGCGAAATGCATTCTTGCGTGCAATTTTTCATAATAGGCATAGGGAAAGAAGAACAATAGTGAGAGAGGACTTAAAAGATTTTATAAGCTTTTTGTGTCAAGATGTCCAAGTTTTCCGTTGAGGACCAACAATCTACGTATGACAATAGGACTATAGCTGTTCTGAAGTGTTTAGAGAAATGAGCCGAAATGAAAGAACCTGACGAAAGACAACTTGGACCTGAATAAAGTCGATATCCAGTAAAAAGGAGCATGCTTCGTCGCTGGGGGAATTTCCGTAGCCGACGGAATGGCGCCGACTGCGGGAAGCGAAGGGCCCCGCGCAGCTCCGCCCCCCAATTGTGTGGCGGCCGTGATAAACAAGTATGATATTTATGGCAATTAGATTATAAGCGTAGATTCACTGAATCTATTAATAGAATAATGAGATTTTTAGAACTGCCACAATCATCAGATGAACGGGCGATCTGAGTCCGCACTAGGTTTCATCGCAGTTTTTGACCGAGATCACCGTCGTAGGTGACATTTGTCAACTACCATTGATGCGGAAAAATCTTGATGACATCTAATGGGATGATATAGCTATTTTGTCACATTTGCACACATTGTACATAAATCGACGTCACTGAAGCGTGTTTATGAAATGGTCATAATGAACGTGTTAGGTGGATGCATATAGCTGAAAGATGATAGCAATATATACGTTTAAGAAGAAATAAAAATACTTAACAGATTGAAGTACCTAAGGGATGTCACTAGATACTTTAGTGAATATACGATTGCCTAGAGGATAATTTGTGAGTAAAGTTGTCAAAACAACAGAGAACCGATCTACACTGCGTCTCTGACAATCCTTAACAACGAAAACAAAGAGCGTTTCTGGAAGTCGTTCTATTTCCCTGGGGTTCACATTTTGCCACTTTCTTTATTTACTAGTGAGAGATGTAGAAGAAGTATGACGCTCTGATGGCAATCAACCATTTTTTTTAAAATAGAGTATCAGGAATCTGAAATGACTAAAAAATTTAAAGGATAGCTTAGCGGTAGAGCGCTCGCTTAGCATGCAAGAGCTCTGGGGTTCGATCCCTCATGTTGAAAAGAATTGGACAAATTTTCTTGATACTTTAGAACTGGGAAAAAGTCAACGGCGTATTGTCGGGGCAAATTTTCATGTGTCAGACACAAATTTTTTGGACGTAGAGGAGAAATAATCCGTTATTTTTTTCGGTAAGCAAATGAGAAAATTTGTTATTATACATAGGACTTACTTACTTTATAGTTGAATGGCCCGTCATCAGTAATCACTAGTTGTGTGGGCCCCAACATAGTCACCATTTTTCGGAGATTTGCTGGCTAAGCCATTGTGGTTCCTTGGAATCCCGAGGACAGCCTGGCCAAAGCCTGCCCCAGGTCGTCACCACGACAGGCAGTCGCAGCACTTGTGGATCAGAGGGAGGTTTGCCACCATGCGACTTTTATACCAGGACGGTGGCGGATCCTGGTATTGGTTTGCTCTTAGCTAGGCTTCCTGATGGAAACGCCGGACTCCTTCTCAGCTTGGGAGACCCTCCCGGGGGACGATTCCCACCACTGCACATCGCAGTCCGACACCCAGGAGCACCTCCCAGCACGATGAGGCGGTGAACCGTTGGGAGGTGCACATAGGACTAGCTCCGAGAATTTTGTTTTGGACAAGAATCTTTATGATGAGCACTCTTGTCTAGTTTCTCACAAATAGCCTGTGAATAGGATTATTTTGTTGACAATAAATGGACATGGAGAACGGATTACTATGTGAATATGAGACTCGGGGATTCCTATGAATGCAGAGAATCCTTAGAAGGAATAAACAACAGAATAATTATCAATGACCTTATAATGAAAATGTGGTGAAATATTATAACTAGACGATATTACAAAGAATCCGTCAACGCTGTTGTGACATTACTCATTATGTACGTGGTAGATTTAAAGAATGAATGAACGAATATACTAGACAGGAGTCCTATTCTTCTTGTAAACGTGCAAAATGATGGCGAGAGAGCAAGATATTCTTTATGGAATAGTGAAGACCTTCTTATTGTACATACCGTAACGCAGTTAGAGACCTAGGTTGTAGCCGTACTCTGCCATTTTAACGTGCCCAGACCACGTTGAAAAGTAGGCTATACATATATAGAACTACCGTACCTAAGGGGAGACGAATAGTACTGGACAGTACCGATGGTGTAGTTGGTCTCAATAAATCTGCTTTTGTACGGATCCCAAGATCGTTCTATGTCCTCGGCTATTATTCGGCATAATGTAATTAATTCATTCCGAATAATGTACAAACCCAATAATTAGTGCTGTCAAGTAATATAGTGGTGTGTTGTTTTCATTTCCATAAACCAAAGCAGTTGTAAGAGTTAAAGGCGTAAAAAATGATTTCTGAAGATGTATGCTTTCAATCAGTTGGCAAACATACTAAGTATCAGTGCTGTCTGGGAAGAATAATAGTTTCAAGGCAGTAAACATCCCGCAAATTCATGAAGCGACCTGTGCATGTAATGATGGGCTGGGAACGCATTAGCGGATTAATCCTTAGGTTGCAGCGAAAATCCCATTCTACTGGGATTCAGCGTACCAATGAGGGTAATAGGCCAATAGGCAGCATTTCTTCTAGCCGCAATGGAGCCCACATATCAATCCGGCAACCAAAATGGACGACGCTTGCAGGACAATTAAGCTAATGGAACCAATAGAGAAGTTCAGGTGCTCGCATATGTAGAAAAGGGTCATCTTAGTATTTCAGAAGGTGAGTATAGGTGAGCATACATGTTTCTTTCTTGTTTCACGGAGAATTAAGTGGGCACATTTTCTTTTCTTGCTTCGCGAAGAATAAGTCGTTCGGCGTTGATCAATTCCTTAGGTAAGCATCATACAATAGAGTCCATTCGCAGGTATTTTAGAGATGATTGAATGTGCATCTGGCAGATAATATAAATTAAGAGGGCGTAGCAATGCACGAATTCAGTGTTTTTATGCTCTCAGACATCTCTTCTAGCAATTTTTTCAATACTGAAGAGATCGAGGGCGTGGTAGACTCTGGGCACTGAATCGAACCAATGAGCGACCTTCTGAGTATTGCAGGGAATTTCTGATATGACATACAATACCTGATGGTTTGCTAACTCATAACCCGTTTCGTCGTTCCAATATATCATGTCAGATATGCACCTTTTTGACGGTTAGGGTGGCTTCAAAGAAAAAAGGAAATGGATGAAAATTCTTCAAAACGGTCGTCATTTAGCCTCGGCATTAATATTCAATACCTTTTTGCATTATTAAGCTAAAACGAGGTTGATGAAGAGGTTTATTCGGACAACGTTTCGATGTTTTAAGAAAATTCACCACCAAAAATTCTTTTTTGACCAGAAACAATAAGAGTAATGAATAGCGTGTTACATGCAAAAGAGCGAGGGTTTAGGTACGAATGTTGTGAAGTTGGACACTGGTTCGACTCCGGCCTCAAGCTAGCCTCATTCATCGGAACCATGAAACACTGTTTCACCAAATTGTCTGATCATGCAGTAACTATGCTTTGGTTAGGAATGATTGGAAACACCTCTTCCTAACGGATCTTTTTTTCTTCCATATAGTGTTCGAAGATAGAGCTTACTTTCAGAACATTCTTTGTGTCTCCTCAACCTCATGAATATACAAATAAGCTTACTCCCGGCAGTGTATAAGAACCTCTGTTTCCCTGTGAAACACTTTTTCTTCCTTCCTTGTTCGTCAGCTTCCTGCTCAGTCCTCGTTTTATGCACGGCATTTGCGTGGAATAATTGCACGATAATTCATTACTCGTTGATTTCGTGTATTCGTAAATTCATGGATAGCGCAACTCAGCAGTTGCAATTCATTAAGGTGGTGTCGTTTACGATTACGCTTTTTAGATCGACATTTAAGCAAGAACCCCATTCCTTCTTTGCATTCACTCATTCTTTCGTGTGCTTTGGTGATTAACGTCGTTAATTTTATGCCTTATTCAGTGTTATATTTCCAGCACAGTTCTCTTACCATAGATTGTGATACCCAACTCTATATACCGTGGGAGGCGTATATAACGCAGGGTTTCAAGGTGCTTTGTAATACATGCTAGACCAGCTGCTGGTTCGATCTACCGCTCGAGACTCATCGAGCCTTCCGTTCCTGTAGAGTTGGTAAATTGGTACTAGACTTGTATATACCGTGGGAGGCGTATATAACGCAGGGTTTCAAGGTGCTTTGTAATACATGCTAGACCAGCTGCTGGTTCGATCTACCGCTCGAGACTCATCGAGCCTTCCGTTCCTGTAGAGTTGGTGAATTGGTACTAGACTTGTCTGGAAGAATGAAAACACTGAATTGGTAATCCTTTTTTGGATTATGGATTATCAAGCTGAAACGAGATGAAATCGTGGTAGCTTAATCCTCCAAGAAAATGTTGTTGATTTCAATGCTTTAGCTTTTATTTACTGTCTATTCTTTTTCCACAACAGCGAACGTTGTGGGATTACAACGACAAGGATGCTAGTGAGCAAAACTTGAACCTCATTAGTTGGCAGCTTCGAACCCGCAATTATCTTCCCATGGAGCTCACGTACTATTAATAATATCAACCAAAGCCCTTGATTTGCTTTTCATCCAGCCACTTTTTCTTTTTTTTACTGTATCGGTGCTATCAGCAACCATTTGTTAACGGAAATGGTCGGGGTAGCCGAAATCGGCACTGAAGTCAGTTATGTTGAAGCTGTAATCGACTTCTTCATGCCAGGATACGATGCATAATA
Source organism: Angiostrongylus vasorum (assembly GCA_018806985.1). Taxonomy (NCBI): domain Eukaryota; kingdom Metazoa; phylum Nematoda; class Chromadorea; order Rhabditida; family Metastrongylidae; genus Angiostrongylus; species Angiostrongylus vasorum. Next base: position 123,245 of record JADANN010000420.1, read on the forward strand.
AAATATTACTGAGTAGTTTTACTGAGTAAAGGAAAATCAGTTTTTGAAATATCGACTTCATACATACTTCATATATTGGTAGGCCACCGCAAGTCATTCTATCGGCCAGATGTGCTCCTTCACGATGTTCGATGAAGTCAAATTCATTCCGCGTCACTCAGGAACTGATCAACGTAAAACGCTTTATTCTTTAATCTACAACACCATCAAATGTGATATGAAAGTCGTCGACACTGTTGTTAAAGGTACACTAAAATCTTTGAGATCTCTTAGGTATCATTAGCAGTTTTCTTCCAGAACATTTCACTCAGCCGACAAAAGACATCAAACACGACAAACATACGAATTTCTGACGCACAAAAATTTTACTTTGTACAAAACAAAATATAAGAAATTCCACAGAAATCTGGTCTAACGTAGCGTAGAGGTGCAATAAGGAGAAATAGAAGATGCAAAACAGTGAAGATTATAGGCGCTCGTTCGAGCTTAAGATTCATCTACTTAACGAGTTGTGCATATACCCATCGAGTTCCACCTTTTTACGTCGTGGGGCTATCGAGACCTCTTGTCGTCATGTGAGGTCAGTCAACGGCTAAATGCATCACTCATTATCCCCTCATTATCCACTCATCACTCTACATCCCCCTTCTATTCTACTACTCACACGCCTTCATTGATTTTCGATACTACTGCAGGAATAGGACGATGGTGAATGTAATTCCTCACAAGGAAATTTAATCCTCTGCAGCGTTACGTTTAGTGAACAGACAATAGTGCGAAGAAACTAGTGTAAAGAACCCATCCAAGAACTGCTGGAAAGGAAAAAAAGACCCTTGCGAACGAACTTTCCGCAATAGAAAAGAAGCAAGCGGATAGGATATTAGGGGCTCAAAAGGACATATTCGACTATTGTCTTCAACTAGTGTTAGAATACACAATAGGTGCATCCGTTAGTAGGGTAGGAATCGCTTAGATTCTTCAGTGTGGTACGAGGAGTTGTGATTTCTTGTAAGTATTTTTTTAATAGACGAATATTTAATGAAAGCTACTTGTTTCATTAATTTAGAGATATTACCATGTCATAACTTAGTGTTAAGGTACAACTAGTGACTGGCAAGAAAACGCTCATATAAGATCTTCGACAAGAAAGTCTGATGTTCTGCATTTCGAATAAAGCGATAAAGGAGTTCCGCGCTGATCAATTAGTAATGGGTGCGCCACGCATCCGATTCTATTCGTAGCGTCGCAGGGGTGATTAAATGGATATCTACCTTATGCAATGAATTACGGTGACATACTTACGCATCAAATCAGTGAACCTATCTTCCTAGACAGGCCTGAGGGCAAGCTACTGATTTCGGAAGGATGGAGGACTTTTTTCTTTCTGTGGTGCTATATCAAACCTGTGACCAAGTGTGGATCATTGGGCATGTCTAACCACTAGGCTACACAAACATTGTATTGCGAATACATCCTCAGATTCTTCTAACATCGAGTTTGTGTGCAGTATTCTATTTGAAAACAAATAATTCAATAGGCCGAAACGACAAACCAGATTAAAACAATGGCAAAAAAAGTGTTGAAAAGAATTTGTGTTGCTCGTTCCACAGAAATTGCGATGTAAACCTTCAAAACGTATTAAAACTGGGAAAGCTCTGTCTCCCGGTCGGCTTAAATAGCAGAGTAGGTGGTAAATAGAAATTAAAACATTGTGAACTCCTTTTATTTATTGAGAATTACTATTTCTCACGGCAGGGTATTATGTGTGATACAACCACAATGATGCTGAGGTATTCGCAAAACTCCGGACCGCAGGTGTCTGCGGTGGGGAACGAACGCGCTATTGTCCTTTCCGGGGAGTAACGCGTTCACCACCATACCATGCGGATCCTTCGTTTCACCTATCTCTCAGCTACTTCTAACGATCACTACCATCAGCAATCACCCGTCAAAGGAATTGATCTGGGGAGCTCAAATAGCCAATGAACCCATTTAAGCTGAGGCTTCAAAAAATTCAAATCGGCAATGGACCTCAGCTTAACTGCATTCATTGCCGATTTTGGTTCCATAGATCAATCCCATTGATGGGTGAATGATGATGGCACTCATCAATAGAAAACTAGTGGGAGACAGTCGAATCGAAGAACCCGCATGGTGCGGTGGTGAACGTGTTAGCCCCTCGGAAATGGTAATAGCGTGTACGTTCCTCACCGCAGACGCTTGCGGTTGGAAGTTTTGCAAATATCTCAGCATCACTGTGGTTGTAAAACATTGGATTTTCGACTGCTGCTTCAGTCAACTGAGGTCAATGCCGATTTATCCTTCCCAGATCATTCTTATTGATGGGTGATTGCAAATAGCACTGTTGGGGTTTAAAAAAAACTGTCTGTGAGAAGGGTAAAGCAAAGAACTCGGCTGGTGTGGTGGGTAGCACGTGAGCGTCTGGAAAAGGCAATTGCGACTCCGCAGCTTAATTGAGGTGCCGAGTTTTGCTTTTATCTCATCCTTGTGGTTGTATTTCGCGTAATTCCCTAGCATGAAAAAAAATAAGCAGTGCACACAAATTAAAATATTGTGATTTAACATTTTTTCTGCCCATAGTAGCAATTCTTGATTTTTTATTCCTCTAGTTGTTTTAAATGGGGAATGGGTAGCGCAACAGTTAGCAATACCGTCGATCAGGAAGCATGATTCTGGTTCGATCCGCTTCCCAACGCTATCCTCCAATCCACGTGGGACGCCTGAGTCCAGCTACCTCTCAAGACTGCATAGGAGAACAGACTCGACTATCATTTTGCAATATTCATAACGAAGAGAAATCAAGCAAAAACGCGAAACAACAAGCGAGATGATCGAAGACTTTCGTGGACAATGAATGAGAGAAAAAACGAATCAAATGCAAAAAGTGCTGGGATGCGCACAGTAGATGTGATGACGGGTCATGTAAAAGATATTAAAAGAATTTTTCGAGCACTGATGTGATTCTAATGAACAACAGCAGAAATCATCCAGAATATAGTGGCTTGGTGATAAGAATTTTCAAAACAATCGCATTTCTGCTTGAATGAATCAATTATGGGTCGTGGAAAGCGCAGTGGATAGAAACACCGTGCAATAATACGCACATGACTTGACGTTCCGTGTCGACCAAGCCTTCCACTCATCCGGAATGGGCAAATTTGAACGGAACGAAAAAAGCGTGCACATTGGCATAATGTTTGAAATCGACGTCTTGTAAATAAATAAACATCGGCTTAATCCCATCAAAAACTCTGTTTTTATGTACTCCTGAGCTTCTTTCCACATGGTCTTTATTCGTTATCCTTCATGATAAGTCAAAAGTGACCCTTATTCGTCTTCTCCAGAGTTGAAAACTAAAAGTTACTAACGGCTTGCGGTAGATCTAGCAGCCTCTCCTGCAAATTCGAGATAGAACGTGTCGAAAAAAATTATTTACCTCATGTGATTCAACGACAACTCTCATAGCGGCCCCTCATGAGTGCCAAGCAAATGTACTTCAGTGGACGAGAATTCGATAAGGACGAGAAATTAGGTTTCGTTATATTGTGAGAACGAAAGAGTAGCTTGGGATGATGAGAGATCGGATGAAAGTGCAGAATGAACGCTGAAGTCGCAGTCTAACTAGAATCTTGAAAATCTTGAGGATCCTACTGTTTGCTCCATATCTGAACGATTTCTTCAAGAAGGTTGCGTATAGCGTAGTGATTAGGGCAACACATGTGGTGTTTAGTTCGACACGACCCAGCGCATCAGGCGCCATCTTGCCGCCTTCAGCAATGCAATACGACCTTCCTGGAAGGATCAAAACAATGATTTAATACATTATCGGTAGGCCACTGCAAGTCATTAAATAGGCCAGATACACTTTCAATCGCTTCTGTCGCCTCTGCGATGCTTGCTGAGGTCGATTTCATGGTGCGTCCTTCACAGATTGATCAATGCCGAACGCTTTACCATTTTCCCGACCTTTGATGCACGAATATTATTCATTAGTACTTTTTTTAAAAGTAGTGAATACAGTGCGACTAACGACTAGCGACGCAGGACATGATTCATGCGGAGATCGACCATATTTTGAGGAACAGAAGGTGGTACCTACTTGTTGCATCGATAATCACGTAATTCTGTGTTGGTTTCGATCACCGCCTTCTTCCTACGAAGATTCAGTTCAGCCGTAAGCTGGAAAAGAAGTCATGTCATCGACCAAGAGGAGAAAGTTCAGCTGCATATGACGAGAAGTTCCTCAACAAGAAAATCAGGTCGCATCTTCATTATCACCAAAAAGTTGTTCGAGAAGGGAAACACACCCAACACGGCTAATAATAAATACTAGCCGTAGAAGATTTTTGCAGGAGCATTCACATCATTATAAGCAGGAAAAGTTATTGAAAGCAGTCCAGAAACGACGTAATCCGTATAAGTGCCTTCGGGATCCTTGCGACTATAATGTTCCGCTATCCGCTCTAAGGAACGAAGATGGGGTCACAAATACATTCTAGCATGATATGGAATTGATAACGGAAAGGTTCTACACCAACCTTTTCTGTTTCATAATCCCCGTCCCGGACCATGACATCTCCGCTGGAGAAAAACCACCCTAAAGTTTTTTTTCATCCGATGTTTCACTTGCGAACGAAAGCATGGAAGCATGCACAGCTCCAGGACTCGACGATAATATCCCGATTTCTTTAGAGCTGGTGACCACAAATTATATCTACTTCTGGCGATCTATATATCCTACAGTCGAAGGCAAAAAATCGCAGACCAGTGGACGACGTCGCGCATGCTCGTTCTACACAATTCTACACAAAAAATTGTGAACGAAGTGATTTTCATAGCTATCGATCAATAAGGGGCGCGTGTGGCGCAGTGGTCGGAGGCGCCCTGTAATACACATGGGATCGATCCCCGTGCCCCCTGGCCCACCAAGCCTTTCATTCCATCTGGGGTCTGCAAATCAGCAGCAGACTTGTCTGGGAGGATAGCAACACTGGTTGGATACATCGGTAGGCCACTGCGAGTCATTGTAAGGGCTAGCTAAGCATTCAATTACATCCATATGATGCTTAATGAAGTGGAATGCATGACGCTTCCCTCAGGGATTGGTAAACGCCGAAAGCTTTATCCTTTATCCTTTTTATCGACCAATCGGCTTTGTTGAGTGCAGCTCTACAAGCCCATCACGAAGATTGTCCTGCCGCGCACATCAAGGACTAGGATAAGGTACAGTCAGTTGAGCAAGCTGCTCATTTCGACAGGGATTTTGCTGCGTGGGCCACAGTCAAACCATGGCAAGAGTCATAGAATCATGTCAGGAGTACCATCTGTCCTTTGTGCTAACCACTACCGTCATCTGCGTCGAAACCAGTACGGTCTTATCAGCGCTCGTCGACCAAGAAGTGGATTCATCCTTTATACGAACACTGACTCATTGCTAAAGTAACTGCACCGCAAGCATACGGCTTTTCCATCGATCTCTTTCCATGCCCATAACAAAAGGGATTCGACAAGGTGACAGCAAAAGCTGTTTCCTGCCGCATTGTAGTGGATAATGAAGTTTCTTGATTAAGACGAGAAAGGCATATGTATTGATGGAAACTGCTATCAAATCTTCGTTTAGGCGACTACATCTTCATCTTTCCGAGGAGCACAGATAAAACAGAGACGATCGTCAATGACCTCAACGAAATAGAAGAAAAGATTGGACTGGGCATAAAGAGGACGAAGACCCAGTTCATGAAGAACACATGATGATGACAAATCGAACAGTGGTTCTATGATTACAGAGACCACTTCGTACGTATACTTTGGACGTGCAGTGAACCGAGAGGGAGGGATTGGACTGAAGAAGGACAGCAGCATTGGTTGCATTCAAACCTCTCAAACAAGCCGTTCAACAGCTAGCAGACTCAAAACTACGCGCTCACCTTTTTAGCTCACCATATAGTAACTGATCCTCGAATAGTTCCTATTTTCTACATTAGCATATATTTGTTATATTAACTGCTTACTTGTAATTATCCTACAGCTATCCTTGGACTTTCTGTAAGTTGTATTTTAGCTATTATCTCATCCACTGCCCTAGCAGCTGCCTGAAAAGGAATTCTATAACTTGTTCCTATACACCGCCCTTCTTTGTCCGACACTTCGGGCACTGAATGAGCAGTTGTCAGCTGCACGTACATTCCAACATCTGTCGTTCCAATCAACTTTCTATGTAAGCCTTTCTGTCACTTTCAAACTAACTTTCGTATGAGCAACCGCCCGCTTTCACAACTACCTTTCTGTATAAACTATTGTATAGTCTTCACGAACGTCCTGTGCAAGTAGCTCCATCCGATTGTACTAGCTGAGAAACTTTTAGAATCACTGTCTGAGCACTGTCTCTAATTCCCTCTGTCAAAGCTCCACCCATTACAAAAGGGATATAAGGAGCATTATTAATCATAAAGATAGTGTTCCAGTATTTCCGTGTTTTGCCCAGCTTCGTTCAAGTGTTATAGTAGTCCTTTTTGGAATTTCTGCTGTTGTAATTCTATAAGCAGTAATATACCAAGTCTCAGATTGTTCTCTTGCCTGCGTAAAAGTTCAGCGTAACAAACTCGTACAGAGTCGAGCATTCTACTTCGAGTTAGTAATTATTCTGCCCCGAAGACTGACCCGAAGTCCTATGCCGTACCGTACGAACTAATACACACCAGTCCTTACAGCCCTCGCTAAGAATGCTGCGCATTGCTCACAGAGCGCTTGAACGATGTCTTCTGAAATATGACCGGCAAACACAACGTGCTGTCGGAATGCGAAGTTCTGATCTCTAAAATCGATCTCATCTTCAAGACCCAGGAGAATGCACATCGATCGCGAAGATGAGCCGGTCATATAATGAAAAGAACAGATGACAGATGGATGAAAAGTGTAGAGTGAGTGGGCTCCACGAGGATGTAGGCATCCTTTATGACGATCGATCAAGAAGCAAAGGAACTTACTCGTTTGTGGGACGTGTTCGTAACTAGAGTCAAATATCTAGACTCGCAGATGCAGTTGTTTTGGAAATCACGGTATAAGGCTCGCATCTGCCACCATGCTCGAATAAAACCATTCCCATGGACGATGATTGCGACTGCTGGGGTCCACACAATCGTGAAAACGGACCGTCCAAGTATCTAAGTAAGTATAGTTGTAACAGTAACGGGGGGAGGATAGCGCAGTTGCAACTGATGTCGTCGATCAGGAAGCAAAGGAGGTAGTTCGACCTCCTTCCCAAACCTGTACTCAAATCCACTTAGAAATGCTATAGCCCGACTATCTCCAAGATTGCAAGAAGGATCTATTTGATCGCAATTCTACAACACTCATAAAGGAGAGAAATCGTCAAGCAGGAGTAAAAAAGAATAAGCGAAAAGATCGAAGACCTTAGTGGACGATGAATGCGAAACGACTGCAAGTGCTGGGATCCAAACGGTAGATGTGATGACGGTTCATATTTTTCTTTACATAGTCCGTCACCACATCAACTGTGCAGATCCAAGCACATCTTTCGTTTGATTCGTTTTCCTCGTATTCATCGTCCATAAAGGTCTTAGAATACTTCACATGTCGTATCGGCTGCTGCTTGAGGATTTCGTCTTCTTTATGGATGTCACAGAATGCTGGTCGAGTCAAATCTCCTTGCAATCTTGGAGATAGCCGGGCTAAGGGGTTCCCACATAGATTGGAAGAGGGAGTTGTGGAGGATGTTGAATTAGCGCCTATGAAGCGCCAGATCGACGGCACCATTAACCACTATGCTATCACCACCCCAACTGCTCATCTAATAAATAAATAATAGATATAGCCGTAACATACACAACTTTAGGAGCTGCTAGACATAAAACACACATCATTCATTCTGCACTCTGCTTCTTTGCTTCAAAATTGTTAAAAGCTCTAAAAAAGCTCTCGGCGTTGATCAATCCTTGAGTGATGCGCCATGCATTCGACTTCATTAAGCATCGTTTGGAGGTGACTGAATGCAAATCTAGCCTTTAAAATGACTCGCAGTGGCATACCGATGTATCGAGCCAGCGCTGATATCCTCCCAAACAAGTCTGCTACCAATTTGTCGGCCCCGGAGGGATGGAAGGCTTGGTGAGCCATGGGCGCGGGAATCGATTCCACGTAAATATTGCAGGGCGCCTCGGACTATTGCGCCACACGCGCCATTCAACCGTTAGGGCTTCGAAATATTCGAGTATTTTTTATTTATACTTTCGATGGTCGATGGCTGGACATTTCGGCGATTTCGCCTTCCTCCGAGCCGTGCTATTACAGGTGGGACTCCTATCAACCTCGCATCATCTCAAAAAGATCAGTTCATGAAAACACATAAACAAATGTGTTGATTATGCATGCCGAGGTTTATAGAAAGTCGGTCTTTTGAGTTAATCAAGTATTGGTCCCGGCCGTTTCGTTTCCAACCTTGGACGATGCTTGTCGTCGAATGACGGTCATCGTCTGCGCTCAGTCCTCCCCATTCAAGAGCCGTTCACCCTCACGATTTGAGTCCGTTTTGTCCGAATCCTATATATTCGTTATTTCCATGGTGCTACACATTGCTACTTACTGCTTTTTACATTGGCGACTTTCAGTGAAATGACTGTGTCAAGCGTTCAACGATCTCAACGTGAAGCGATGACGTTGACGATTAACGAAATCGTGGCGCATCTTGTCGAAGCTCATCGAGAACGTCGTGATGTGAATCTGAATCGATTGAAATGTGTGGTTAGTGAACGAACTTTTCATCATTTCTCAATTATGATTTCTCCTCTATAGAGTTTCCTTGTTGCGCTATCCGAGTTCTCTTGTTTGGGAAGTCCTTAATTTCCATAATAATGCTTACATCGATTGGGTGTTTGCTTATTTGTGTTCGTCGATTCCCAAGAAATGACTGTGATCTCCACTTGTTGATGTAGTTCTAAACTTTGATAGTTTGTTGTTGTGAATCCTGTTCACTTTTCGGTCTCTTTTCCGGAAGACAGTAGCCCAGAAATCGTAAATTCCTTTTAGATCGCACAGAAATATGGTCTAACCTCGCAACCAAAATTGGTTGATATAATTGCTGGAGTCCCTAATGAATTCAAGGTTTGTTCTCCAGTGATATTTTATGTTTCTGGTCAAAACTAAGGCGCGTGTAGCGCAGTGGTCGGAGGCGCCCTGTATACACATGGGTTCGATCTCTGCGCCCCAAGCTCACCAAGCCATCCATCCCTCCGGGGTCGGGAAACTGGTACCAGACTTCTCTGGAAGGATAGCAGCATTGGTTCGATACATCGATAGGGGTCGAGAGTCATGTTGCAATGGCCAGACATGCATTCGATAACCTCCAACGATGCTTAATGAAGTCGAATGCATGGCGCATCCCTCGGGGATTGATCAACGCCGAGAGCTTTATCGTCTTTTTTAATGAGGACTAGCGACTATCTCCTAACTCAGTATAGAGAAATGTCATTATGTTATGCTCCCGTTGACGTAGGTAATCTTGTTTCTTTTCTGCAAGCTCGTAATTGATCAGTTTTTAGGATGTACTTTTGCCAAAGTTGAAGGCGAAGCCTGTACGAACTGCTTCTGGAATTGCTGTTGTAGCAGTGATGTCGAAACCTCATCGTTGTCCTCATATCAATTTCACCGGAAACGTATGTGTTTATTGTCCCGGTGGTCCTGACTCAGATTTTGAGTATTCAACGCAGAGCTATACCGGATACGAGCCAACAAGCATGCGTGCCATTAGGGCGAGGTACTTCATAGCAGTTCAGAATAATCTGTGAAGATTTCGGATCTCGTAGATGTGATGGTGAAGGATATAGGTATTTTTTGACTTCAGGTATGATCCCTATTTGCAAACACGAGGAAGAATTACCCAACTTATGCAGCTTGGACATTCCATCGACAAGGTTTGGAACCACTCATATTGCTTCCCAAGCCTTTTTTAGTAGCTGAAAACTTATTTGTGAGAAATGCAACGTGAGTTGGCATTCGCAATAGTTGTTGTCATCACTATTAATTACTTTTTCAATTGTGTTTTGTTACGGTTTTCCTCATTTATTTATCTTAACCTTTTGCCGCTAAGAAATAGAATAATAGTGGCACAGTGGTTATTTTCGTCAGGTTGAGTTCATAGTAATGGGTGGTACGTTCATGTCTTTACCAGATGACTACCGAGACTATTTCATCCGTAATCTGCACGACGCTCTTAGTGGTCATACTTCAAATAATGTTAAGGAGGTGAGAAAAAAGACTTTGAAATTTCGCAAGTGGTTTAGTACTGCATAGTTCTTCTTTTCGACAAGATGTGGTGCATTTCTTACTGTTATTTCACCACTATGGGCGTATGTAGCGCAGTGGTCGGAGGTGCATTGCAACACATATGTGGAATCGATCCCCGCTCCCATGGCCCACCAAGCCTTCGATCCCTCCGGGTTCGGCAAACTGGTACCAGACCTATCTGGAAGGACAACAGCACTGGCTCGATATATCAATAGGCCATCGCAAGTCATTTTAAACACCAGATATGCATTCAACCACTTCCAACGATACTTAATGAAGTCGAATGCATGGCGCATCCTTCAGGGATTGAACAACGCCAAGAGCTTTGTGCTTTTATTTCACCATTTGATGGAGTAATTCATAAGTTTATGATCATTCAATGCAATTTAAGGCAGTCGCCTATTCTGAGCGCAGCAAGATAAAATGCATTGGTATTACCATCGAAACACGGCCAGACTATTGCATGCCGCGTCATCTCAACGACATGCTTCTTTACGGATGTACCAGGTTAGAGATCGGAGTTCAGTCGACCTATGAGGATGTTGCACGCGATACTAACAGAGGCCACACAGTAAGTTACCATCTTTTTTTTTTCGTGGCAGAGCGATGCGTTACGTAGATCTGTATGATTAGGTCTTTATCATTGCCTTTTAAAACACCTTTATTCTTCTGTTTATTTTCGAGCTACTTTTTCGTTGGTAACTAAGAATTTCCAAAGTACTTCTTTCAAGGTTAAAGCAGTCTGTGAGACTTTTCGCATGTCAAAAGACACTGGCTATAAGGTGGTAATCCACATGATGCCTGACCTCCCAAATGTTGGCTTAGAACGTGACATCGAACAATTCGTGGAACTATTCGAAGTTTGTCGATCATCCCATTTAAAAGTCGCTTTCTTAACATATTTTTTGCATGTAGTTGTGTTTTTTAACGTCTTAGCCTTCATTTTGAGATGGCTATCATTACTAGAACGTCGTACTACTAGAATTAATATGGAACATTCTTAGAATCCAGATTTTCGTCCTGATGGTCTGAAGTTGTATCCTACCCTCGTTATCAGAGGTACAGGGTTGTATGAATTGTGGCGGACTGGAAGATATAAAGTGAGTTATACTTTAGTGAATACCATTTTCACTGCGTTTACTTATGCTTCTCATTTTACTTGTTGTATTGCACTTCTCGACATTTCTTTATTAAATTCAATATATGGACTTCCATTGGAGTGGGAAAAAGCTGCTTGCGATGTGTCGATTTTTTTATAAAACAAACATTATCCTAAAAACGATTTCCATTGGTTTTAGTTTGCAGAGTTATCCACCATCGGTATTGGTTGATCTCATAGCACGTATACTTTCGATCGTGCCTCCATGGACACGTGTCTATCGAGTTCAGCGCGATATTCCCATGCCTCTGGTGTCAAGTGGAGTAGAACACGGAAACCTTCGAGAACATGCATTGGCGCGCATGAAACAGCTTGGATTAACATGTCGTGATGTAAGAACTAGGGAGGTTGGAATTCAGGAAATCCACAACAAAATTCGCCCATATGATGTCGAACTTATTCGAAGGGACTACATTGCAAATGGCGGTTGGGAAACGTTCTTATCGTATGAAGATCCAGATCAAGACATATTGATTGGTCTACTGCGGTTGAGAAAAATCTCAGATAAAGCACATCGATCTGAGTTGAAAGGTCGAACTTCAGTAGTACGAGAACTTCATGTGTACGGCTCTATAGTATCTGTTTCAGACAGAGATCCCTTAAAATTTCAGCACCAGGGTTTCGGTCAATTGCTTATGGAAGAGGCAGCGCGTATTGCCTATTTTGAGCACAGATCGGAAAAGATCGTTGTCATATCTGGTGTTGGCACAAGAGACTACTACAGGAAGCTTGGTTACGTGCTAGATGGACCATACATGAGTAAAGTGCTTAGAATAGATGACTTCACGTCTTGAGTGTTACGATTGAGACTGCTGGAAAGTATTTCATGTTGAGTTCTTAGTTACTTTGATAGCCATTCATTTTCTTGTTGCCGTCTTTCAAGTTTTTTCTTTGTAATTTTTCCCTATTTCTATTTCTATTTCAGAATTATATAACATCTAGGTTATTATTTTTCACTATCAGTGAGAATATTCATGTTAGAAATGCTGCATATTAAAGGAAGTGTTCCACGAAGAAAGTTGTAACTTCTTCTCTCTGGATTTTTTCTGTGACCAAGACTCCTGTAATATATATTTCTAGGTAATTTTACGTGTTCCTTTGGTAAAGGCTTATACCTTTTTCAATTTGCTCGTTTATATGTTTATTCACGACTAATATCTCCGGGTTAGGAGTAGTTTACTTTTAACACATTGACGACCGTATGAGGCGCTGATGTCTAGGGGCTACGCTAGTACTAAGACATGTTTCGAAAGAATTCGATTGACATCTGAATAAAATTTTCTTTGGGTTTACCACTTGCTGTGTGATGAATCAACTATCTATAATACTTTTATTTCTACTAGTACGGTTTTCATTGGATCACAGTAATTTCCTTCATTTGTTTTTTCTTCCCCATCTGTCATCCACGAAGTTCTTCGGATCTGTGTGTGGTTTGATCTGCTTCTTTAGGATTTTGTTTTTTATTCATGAATGTCGTTCAATGCTCTTTGAGTACTTTCTCACTGAATTCGTCGGTCATCCGTTCTTGGCCGTTGTCAGATTTTCACCACGAGTAGTCGCCACCCAATTTTACCAATTTCTGAACACCAAAGTTAGGGTGGTCATGTTTTCCGGGAGCGGATGCTGACCAGAGCTTCGTGCATTTTAAACGGATACCACTTCATTTACATTTGTGTAGTGTCTTAACTTTCATTTACTACCTGTTGCTTATCAAACTTTTTGTGCTAGTTGGCCAGTCGATTAGGGAGTTGGTCGGGTTTGTGTTTTGTCTGCCAACTTTACGTGGAATGCTCGACTTTGTATGGATTCGCCACACGGGACTTTTTTTCCGTAACTGCCGTGAACAACCTCGAGTCTGGATTATAACAGCTTATAGCAATAACAACGGTAAAATAATAATGTGTGATATGTGACGATATGTGGTTAGCTGAGTGGATATGGGCGAGATTGGAATGAGAACAAGTGATACACTTGAAAGAAGCTAGGCGGACACTGGAGTTGGAGCACTGGGGGAACTGAGGAACTGGAAAGTAAGCACTGGTAGATTGGAAGACATACACTAGTGGACTGGAGGGCAGGCACTAGTTTCTATGACTACTGGTGCTCATTATATTCTGTCTGTAATGGGTGGGGTCTTACAGGAGTTAGAGATAACTGATTCTGGGCATGACACGGTAGATGCGAAGAAGTACATCAACTGAGACGGTGTGCCAGAGGCTTCGTCAACATAGAAGTTAATCAGATAGCGAAGGAATGACTTGTGCAAAGGCTTTTGGCTTATCAAGAGGTCATGTGAAGGAGATGGAATAGCTTGTAGAAAGGCTTTTTACCGAAAGTACATGTCGAAACGGTATAAAGACTTATACATTATGAATGGATAGATTTAAGATAGTTATAAGTAAATAGTATAGGAGACATGTGATATTATAGAGAATAGGAACTATTTAAGGAATAGTTAATATAATTTTATTTACTGCTTTTTTCTTCTTTACAGCAGAGTACGATGTGAAATACAACCAAAAGGATGCTGAGAAATGAGCAGAACGCGCAACCTCAGGCTACGGACCGATGATTACCCTTACCCGGGAAGGGCAAAGCAGAGGCGTAGGTTGGTGTGGTAGATAGCACGTCAGTCCTTGTTAAGGGTAATTGTGGGTTTGAAAGCCAGTTGAGGCTCGGAGTTTTGTCCATATATCACCATCCTTGTGGTCTTACCTTTGCATAAACGTGCGTTAACCCTTTCACCACCGGACATCTTGATCTTAATTCGCAGCTCGTGTGCGCTTCAATAACACGCCGTCCGATCGGCCGAACCAAGTGAAGGTGATCGGGATAGCAAAACGGTTGAATCTTTTGTATTGTAACATTTATTTAATGCAGATGATTGACCAAAACTGCTCCTCTTTTAATATTTTCATGTAGATACATTACTTTTTGACCACACAACACCTTCATTGACCTCTGTAGCCAATCAATGACTTACCGAACACAGATTTTTTTACTGGGATTAGTCCACGGATAGGTATTCTCAGCTGTACTAGCAAAAAACCGTTTCGGGCGGTGGAATAGAATCGGTGAATGTAAAAGATATGAATAAGACAGAGAAATACACTTCAACTATCACACAGACCATGCGGAATGCTATTAACATGATGGTTAGATAATGCAGGGATTTTTTTCATTACACATGAGCTAGACCACCCATAATAGTTGTCCAAAAACATGGGAACATACATAGAAAGAACATAGCGGATATGTAGAATTTAGAGAGACATGAGAAAAATTTTTAGGAACTGAACAATAGAACGATAGTCTTAAGAAACCTATGCGTCGTTTCTCTTGCGCGAGCTCATGGAACACATGGAACATAGGTTCTCATTTCAACGCGCATCTCATTTGCTTTATAATGACATGCGTTGTGAAAGGGTAATAATAGGCATTAATGAAATACATAATGCTTTTCGTTTGAGCGCTACATCGCCATGCTGAATTGCTTGTGGTTCTTTTTTATTAGGACGAGGCTTAGAAAGGTTTATTGCCTGGTACAGGTTAAGAACTAAAATGGACATCGTGGTGGTGTTTAGGCAAGCTAGCAATACCTTCTTTGATGTAACACTATTCCATGATTTGCTGTAACAATTCTTATAAAGAGTAGCACTGGAAGGACGTTTGCTACATTCCTGTTGAATGATCTAGTTATAATGACTCTTTTGAACGCCCTATGTTTAGCATTGACGGCCGCAACAGAAATTCGGCATTACAGTAATGAATTCACTGAAATTACAGAAAATCTTACTGTGAAATGATGTCAATAGGATTTTTTTTGGTAGTACGTTTGAAAAAAGTTTGAAGACAACATTATACAAATAAGAGAAGTAGTAGCTGCGGCAAAACGAAATATAGGGACATATTCTCCATGTCATTATTCGTCCGTGACCACTATTTGGTGTTTTTCTGTCGACAAGATCGCTTCGTTCAATGCTAACCGGCAGAGCTCATCTTCTTTCAAGAAGAAGGTCCCGCATGGCAAACAAGAGGAATACGGGGATCTATTCGCTTCGAATAAACATTCCTCTACTGAACTGGTCCATACATTGGATCATTGGCCGAGAATCGGACCCGAATTATCCGCGTTGCACTCAACTTTTCCACCACTGAACCACCAATCTACTATTTCATGGTCTTATGGGACGTTCATGAGGAACGGATTGGTTACGTATGCCTTATTCACGTTCAAGGGAACGAATATCTCTGAATGCTCTAGTTACGTCTATCTAGGTCGCGAATTCAACATGCTGAACGACTTAGCTCCAGAGCTGAGCAAAAGGAAACGAGCGGCTTGGGGAGCTTTCAAGAGCATCGAGGATGTAGTGAAGAGAACAAAAAACATCCGACTCCGTACCCACCTTTTCGACTCAAAGGTATTTCCTGCCTTAACGTATGCGTCAGAAAGCTGGTCGCTGCGTAAGCAGGATGAAAGATCACTCAGCATAAATGAACGGCCACTCGAAAGGACGATGCTAGTAGTATCGAGTGTCACACAAGTAAGGGAAGGGTTCCGAAGCTCCGACCTGCGTCAACGACCGAAAATTAATGATGCCGTTCTGTACGCTAAACAGTCGAAGATAAGGTCGGCTGGGCACATAATGCGTATGAACGACAACCGATGGACAACAGCCGTTAGTGACTGGATTCCTCGGGATGTCAAACGTACTGCAGCAAGACCACCGATTCTATGGTCCGAGTTCATCACGAAAAGCCCAAAAAGAAAGGTGTGATGCTCAACGAGTCCCTAGAGCTAGCAGAAACCACTGGGCTACTCTTGCACGTGCCTAGGAAAAATGGAAGATTTACTGGAGCTTGATCGAGTCACTCGACGTTTAACGTCATTACAGTTGCTACAGGTGATGGGATTATTTATATCGTTCATGTTACAAAGAGAAAAAAAATCCTGCACTACGAAGCAAAGAGAACGAAGTATTCGCGAAAATGAAGAAATATGTGACAGACAAATGAACAATGTTACGCTTTGTATTTGGAAGATCACTTTAGGAGGAGAATAGTTGGTGAGTCAATGTTGGTATGCAGTTCTACTAGGTCTCATGCAAAAACAACCTTACAGGGGAACTTCGAGAATCTGTTAAGTAATTCGCATATCTCGGCTTTTATGAAATCATAAACAAATTATTTACGATTATGATAGTAGTCAAAGTTGGGTTCATAATGCACCAAGAAAATCTAGGGTCACCGTATTTGTGGGCATGACCATACCTGAAAGCGCGCGATCACTATTAGAATTGGGCACAAGCTTTCCACCATCACAACCCATTTCTAAAGCAACCGTGCGTAGGATTGCGTGCAGTTTGTGTGGACTTCAAGGTCGATTGCACTATTCAAGAACTGTCGACATTACCACCATCTCCTTTTCCTAGAGCGTTACAGTCAATGGGTCAAAGTGGCAAAGGCGGTAGGCTTAAATCATCAATTATTCCGTACTATAAAATAGAAAGACCAACATTCCTGTCTTATACTTGCTTATTAAAACACAAGCTAGTATCAGCTGATGGTCTTATATTAATCAATCCATCATTCCACAATGTTAGACCCATTATCAGCTGTGTAGACGGGCCAATGGATGGAATAACCTGCTTTCTGAGCCTAATACTTGCCCAGTTGCTAAACATATTCCAGCTGACCTCACGAATACCCTAAGATGGTCTGGGAAATATTATGCGCAAATGAGAGGGTTGGCGATGGGACAGCGGCTGCCCGGAGTCTTGCCATTGCGTTTATGTCTAAAATAGAAGCTTTTTATCGATCTCCGGCTGTGACTCTACTGTAGATATATAGATGACTGCTTTACCATCTCCTTTACGCAGGAGGAGATGGACATATGCTTCGAATTGTTGAACGAACATTTTGAGTGCATTCAGTTCACTTAACGTTCAAATTAATTTGTCAGATAGCGGTTACATGACAAAGCGGTACCGAAAACTAAGTAGTAAAAAGCTAGTTCATTTCCTCTCTTCCCAACCATCACCCATAGACGCGACTGTGGGGAAAGTGTTTCGAACAGCCACCTCTGTGTGTGCGAAGAGGGAACTAAAGGAGAAATCGCGCGACTTTGCTTAGGAAATAGCCATTTCTAATGGCTACGAAATAGTAACCCCACAAGGTAAGTTTAGAAGAAGAGCGACACTCCAAAGCGAAAGGTTTGGTGGAAACAAAATCCCGTTTATCTTTCCCTTCATTAGCGATGAAATAAGTGTAGGGATAAAGCGACGACACTAGGCACACAGGACACAAAAGCGTAGAGAAGACGATTTTGATGTAAAAGTCACCATCCTCGCACAGGAGACTAGAAGACCAACGCGCAAACTTCATGAAGCGTTTTGGTTGGCTTGTGATAACATGCAATACGAGTTAACACCTTGGATTAACTATATGGCATAACGCATAAAATGAACAGAGAGGCTTAAAACCCTAACGGGACGGACAAGCTAATGAATCACGAGGCCATTTAAATGTCTTGTGTAGGAGGCGGTAGTTTGGCGCATGTCCAGAACTTTTTCCCGAGAGCATTTGTCGACCATCGCTTCCAACTCTCTCATGACCAGACACAAAGATGTTTGCATAACAAATGAAAACATTTACATGCTCCAAAATCGCAAAGCGACAAGAGGAACAGTGAATGTGCCTTCACTGTAGAAACGTACGATAAAATGAAAGAATAGTAACTGTTCTGGCATTGGTTGTTTTACTCCCCACCCCTACATAAGACTGTTGTACTGAGAGTACATAAGTTAACAACCGTACTCTTCTAGATGGTATGAAAACATTAAAGAGGTAAATATACAATCATTCTTTGTAACAGAGAAATATAGAGAACATTCTTCACGAACATTGAAATGTTCTCTATGTAAAACTTTTCAAATACGTGCTCCCATGAACTTTCTCCATGACGATCTGATAACCTTATGTAAACCTTTTCAAATCTTGAGAAATGTTTCCAGCCCCCATCTTTGCGCATACTGTAGCCTAACCCCGCCTATCGTAGCCTGACTCCGCCCAGCGCAAAAGGTATATAAACGGCTCCACGGCTAGCTAGCTCATGTCATAGCAACGCTGCCCAAGTCACCATGTCCCCTCCTCACATCCATCTCATGTAGTAGAAATCATATGACAATCTCTTCACTGCACCCATCTACTGCTTGTATCGTTGTTGTATTAATCGTACAGTTGTATTGTTATGCCACAATTGTTGTATTATTGTAAACGGTTTAATTACCCACGTTTGAGGTGTTCGGCTTTGTGACTGCTAAATGCAAGAAGTCCCGCGAGGCACAGACAAAGGCGGGCAGCTAATCCCGACCAAATCTACGCAACAACTTGGTATTCCTATATCAACGAGCCGTCCCAACAAGAAATGAGAAAGGTCCTCGTTATGTGGTAACTATCTGTGAAGGAAAAAGAGAGAGAGAGAGAAAAAGGGAGAATGAGTGTAAACATACATCATTCTGTGGTAGAGGTTGGTTTGGTCGTCTTGCATGACTGTCCAGTGAGAGATAGAGACTGATCCGAGCGTCGTCTGAGTTAGATTCTGGGTTTGTTGTGATAGATATTCCCCTATAACAGCTCTATAATGAGATATGCGATTAGCATTGTCCAAGTGGCATTGGTTGTCTCGGGAGTATGTTGACGTTCAACTCGGCCTTTGAGAGCCCTCGTAAAGCTGACAAGTATGTTCGGTCATCCGTGTTGTTCGATTGTCGGTTCATTTCGATGTTCATCACGTTATTGTAGTGGTTAGGTAGTAGTTATACAGTAAACATTGCCTGTCTTCTTAATTGCTAGGTAGCTGTGCCTATGTCGAAAATATACCGATTAGGATCGTTCTGCGATTCGAACTGTTGGTAAATAGTATGACTTAGTAAGCAGGCAGCTCAGAATTCTCGGAGCATTCTCCTCATTTGGCGTGTGAATAGGGCGATGATATTGGTGTCATGATCGACTTTTGCGGACATAATAGTTCTGAATATGTTGTCGTGAGGCGATAAAGATGTTAATAATTGACTCATCTGTGGGTGTGGCTAGGTACTGTTGTGCCGGTGTTGATTTGAAGGAAATCGTAGGCTCGAAGGCGTTCTAAAGCTCTAGAGTAAATGTTCCGAAGACGCTTATTAGAGTCTTATCTTCTCCTTTTTTTCCATTGGACTCCTATTGTTGCAAAAAATACGAAGATTAATAAGGCAGAATAGTTATAGTGACTATTCCTCGAATAGTTCCTGTTTTCTACATTAGCATATATTTGTTATATTAACTGCTTACTTGTAATTACCCTACAACTATCTTTGTACTTTCTGTAAGATGTCTTTTAGCGACTATCTCATCCGCCTGCCTCCCAGCTGTCTGGAAAGGGATTCTGTAACTTCTTCCTATACACCGCTCTTCTTTGTCCGACACTTCCGGCACTGAATGAGCAGCTGTCAGCTGCACGTACATTCCAGTACCTGTCGTTCCAATCAACTTTCTATGCAACCCTTTCTGTCACTTTCAAACAATCTTCGGAACATTTACTCTAGAGATTTAGAACGCCTTTGCCACTAGCATTTCCTTCAAAAGAACACTGGCACAACACTAACTATCCAAGCCCACAGGCGAGTCGGTCACCAACATCTTCATCGCCTCACGACGACGTATTCAGAACTATTATGTCCGCTGACACGTCTATCATGACACCAATAACATCGCCCTATTCACACGCCGAATGAGGAGAATGCTCCGAGAATTCTGAGCCCCCCTGCTTACTAAGTCATACCATTTAGCAACAGTTCCACTCGCAGAACGATCCTAACCGATATATTTTGGACATAGGCACAGCTACCTAGCAATTAAGAAGGCAGGCAATGTTTATTGTATAACTACTACCTAACCACTACAATCACGTGATGAACATCGAAATGGGCCGACAATGGAACAATACGGATGACCGAACATACCTGTCAGCTTTACGAGGACTCTCAAAGGCCAAGTCGTACGTCAACATACTCCAGGAAAACCAATGCCAATTGGACAGCGCTAATCGCATATCTCATTATAGAGGAGTGATAGGGGACCCTATCACACCAAACCCAGAATCTAACTCAGACGACGCTCGGAGAAATCTCCATCTCCTATTCAACGACCATGCAAGACGAGGAAAGGTCTACCATAGAATCATGTACATTTACACTCATTGTCCCCTTTCTTTTTTCCCTCTCTCTCCTCATCGTATAGTTGTCAAATAACGAAAACCTTATTTCTATCTTGCTAAAAATGATTGTATATATTCCACGACGTAATGCCCAACTCGAATTCAATAAACCAATCCTCTTGGCAGACGCCGGAAGAGAATGTATGGCTACTGGCGCTTACTTGGTACGAAGTAACCATTCGCATCTCTTTATGGGAAAATCCAAACTACAATCAAACGACTGCGTCATCATTATTTCAATATTTGAATCAGATGCTGTAAATATAGCAGTTTGCCTAGTCCACTGATTAACCACGTACCTATCGAAGAGCTACTAATTCTGTCTGACTCTGAAATCGCACTGACCTGGATACGATCGCCGAATTTAGAAAAATCAGTGGAAAGTACTAGCGAAGAATCGCGCCGAAGAAATACGACGAGTAGAAAAGGCTTTTGTATATCTCATCCACTTTACTCACGTGCCCGCAAATCGAAGTCAGGCCGACTGCGCAACGAGAGACCTAAATAAGTGCCAGTTAAAGAGCTGTTGTTGGTGGAAAGCACCCGATTTCATTAGACAGTCAAACCCTCCAGAAGAAGTCAGTCCCTTCAGGTTACCACCAGAAATGGTAGTAGACTAAAACCCACCGGAATGACCACATATGACCAACCAGAGCTAGAATTATTAGACTGGTCACGACATAAGCGACTCATAGCAGCACAAAGCGCGATGTAATACATCATCGGACTCCTCAGTAAAATAACAGCGAACGTGAGACTTCAGGTACGACAGAGAATTCACCGCACTATTCCAGTGATCGAAGAAGACGGTAATCGAATGCGACACGGCACTGAGGGTGATCGTGCGTAACCATCAACGAATCATCGCGGTATGGGGAAAAAGATGGCTTCATCCCTTTAATATCCTTAATGATCAACATGGAATCCTCCATTGCAAAGGATGGCTAAATAAAGCAAGTATTCCGGGTAGAAGAAAGACAACCAATACTCATTAATACAAAAACGAGACTACCCGAAGTTATAGTAAACGACGCCCACCAACCGGTTCACTGTAGTGCATGTCAAGCAATGACAAGTGCAAGGAATGATTGTCGATCCCAGCATCATGATGCCTGTCAAGAAAAGCTATAAGGCGATGCGGCGCCTTTTAAAAAAAATGAATAACTTCTATAGATACCCAGCAATGGATAACCTACCGAGGAGATGAGTGCAGAGGTCACGACCATTCGAACACGTCGGGATAGACTATTTAGGCCCATTAACAATGAGAAATGCAGAATATATAATGAAGAGCTGTGGAAAGATTCTTATGTGCAATGTCACAAGCCTGCTACATAAAGAATTGGTTTAAAATATGACAGTTGACGAACTCCTACTAGCAATTCGTCGATTCTTTGCTAGGAGAGTGCCAAACATCATCACTTCTGATAACGCACCCAGCTCAATTCTGGAGGAACAAATCTTACGAACCGTTATTGTCCCAATCACCAATGATACCTCGTTTACGAAAACATTGGCGACCAGAGCCATCATGTGTAAAACAATAACACCTTATGCTCCATGGGAAGGGGCATTTTATAAGCACCTTATAAAGTCTGTGAAATATTCCTTTTACAAAGAATTGCAAAAGACGACCCCAACAACGTCACAATTAGCAACTCTTCTGATAGAGATCGAAGGATGCCTAGATAACAGACCGCTCACGTACATCGAGGAAAAACCCAATGATCTAGTAACCTTGCGTCAAATCGATTTCATCCGACGCGATATGATGTTGACATGTCGGATTGAGTCCGCAACAGTTCAAGAGGACGATGAAGATTATATTCCTCCATATGAATTTTTTTCTTCTACCGTCCTGGCATCAAACTAATCGTATGGTGGCAAATCTCCCTCTGATCCACAAGGGCTGCGACTGCCTGTCGTGGTTACGACGTGGGGCAGACTTTGGCCAGGCTGACCTCTAGACTCCAGGGAACCACAATGGGTAAACGAGCAAAAACTCCGAAAAATGGAGAATATGTTGGAGCCCGTACCACCAGTGTGGACGAGCCGTCCAAGACGGTGAATATTATATTCTTCCATATGAACTAGTCCTCTTATGGGCCAGACAGCAGGCGATAGCAACTATAACGTCAAGTCACAAACTAATGGAACGACACTGGACAATCTGGAGCCAACAGTATCTGAAAAGCCTCCGAGAAACACATCTGCTTAGTTTTGATAAAAAGAGTAGTTATAATCACTCCAACAATTGACATAGTAGTAGTAATTTACGAATTTTTTAGGAAAATTATTACGAAAACTCACGAAAATCTGTGTTTGGCCCTACCAAACATTATCTAAGACATACCTTATCTCTCCTGCAGCTAACTTTAATCATGGCAATACTAATAATCTCGAGATGTAACGCCTTCATAGCTTGTGACTGCACAATAAGTGGAGTCAGTTTCACTGAGATACTTCCGTGTGATACTCACTTCGACACAACATGCCAAGCGAAGTTCATCAGTCCGTTATAAAACACGTACATGTATGCATACATATGCATATATATATATATATATATATATATACATATGTATATGTACATACACATATGCATGTACATGAATGCATATATACGTATACACATACATATATGTATATATATATATATATATATATATATATATATATATATATATATATATATATACTTGATACTTGAACGACCCGTCCTCACTAGTTGTGTGGGCCCCAGCATAATCACCACTTTTTCAGATATTCGCTGGATTAAGCCACTGTGGTTTCCCTGGAATCCCGAAGACAGCCTGGTCAAAGCCTGCCCCAGTTCGTCACCACGACAGGCAGTCGCAGCCCTTGTGGATCAGAGGGACATTTACCACCATGCGACTTTGATACCAAGACGGTGGTGGATCCTGGTATTGGCTTACTCTGGGCTAGACTTCCTGATGGAAACGCCGGACTCCTTCTCAGCTTGGGAGACCCTGCCGGGAGGATGAATCCCCCCGCTGTACATCGCAGTCCGACACCCAGGAACACCTCCCAGCCACGACGAGGCGGTAAGCCATTGGCAGGATATATATATATATATATATATATATATATATATATATATATATATATATATATATATGTATAAAGTCCCTCGCCACATTCACTACTGCGGTATGCACAGCAATACTTAGCGGATCATTAAGACTGACAAACAACATAAGGACGAACCGTGAGGGACTACGTACAGCGATCAATTCGGCTCTTTGGCAGAACGTAGTAGCTCAGCAAGCAATCGTGATAAGTCTTGAACAATTTGTAGTACCCACTAATAGACAAAAGGAATCAAATACATATTATCCTGCCTAGGTGCCTGGTATGTAAACGGTCAGCGGAATCGTACACTGCTTTTGAAGCAGGAGACTGTAATGAACTGTCGATTTTCGGATGCTCACCACACCTTCATGCGGTCATTTACCAAGGACCCGCTGTAGTTCTCAACACAACATTTAAGACTGATGGAGATCCTTTACAGTCCATTACTTACGTGGGTAGTTGGACGGGTTGTCAACACTGGTTGTACGGGCTCCAGCATATTCTCCATTTTTCGGAGTTTTGCCCGTTTAGTCATTGTGGTTCACTGGATTCTAGAGGTCAGCTTGGCTAAAGTCTGCCCCACGTCGTCACCACGACAGGCAGTCGCAGCTCTTGTGGATCAGAGGGAGATTTGCCACCATACGATTAGTTTGATGCCAGGACGGTAGAAAAAAAATTCATATGGAGGAATATAATCTTCTCGTCCTCTTGAACTGTTGCGGACTCAATCGGATATGTCTACATCTTATCGCGTCGGATGAAATCGATTGGACGCAAGATTCCTCGATCATTGGAGATTTCCTCGATGTATGTGGGCGGTCCGTTATTTAGGCTTCTCTTGATTTCTATTAGAAGGGTTTCTTATTGTGACGTTGTTGGGGTCGTCTTTTGCAATTCTTTGTAAAAGGAATATTTCACAGACTTTATAAGGCGCTCATAAAATGCCCCTTGCCACAAAGCATAAGGTGTTACTGTTTTACACATGATGGCTCTGGTCGCCAATGTTTTCGTAAACGAGGTATCATTGGAGACTGAGACAATAACGGTCCGTAAGATTTGTTCCTCCAGAATTGAGCTGGGTGCGTTATCAGAAGTGATGATGTTTGGCACTCTCCTAGCAAAGAATCGACGAATTGCTAGTAGGAGTTCGTCAACTGTCATATTTTAAACCAATTCTTTATGTAGCAGGCTTGTGACATTGCACATAAGAATCTTTCCACAGCTCTTCATTATGTATTCTGCATTTCTCATTGATAACGTGTCTAAATAGTCTATCCCGACGTGTTCGAATGGTCGTGACCTCTGCACTCATCTCCTCGGTAGGTCATCCATTGCTGGGTATCTATAGAAGTTATTCATTTTTTTTAAAAGGCGCCGCATCGCCTTATTGCTTTTCTTGACAGGCATCATGATGTTGGGATCGACAATCATTCCTTGCACTTGTCATTGCTTGACATGCACTACATTGAACCGGTTGGTGGGCGTCATTTACTATAACTTCGGGTAGTCTCGTTTTTGTATTAATGAGTACTGGTTGTCTTTCTTCTCGCGGAATACTTGCTTTATTTAGCCATCCTTTGCAATAAAGGATTCCATGTTGATCACTTAAGGATATTAAGGGGATGAAGCCATCTTTTTGCCATGCCGCGATGATTCGTTGATGGTTACGCACGATCACTCTCAGTGCCGTGTCGCATTCGATTACCGTCTTCTTCGATCACTGGAATAGTGCGGTGAATTCTCTGTCGTACCTGAAGTCTCACCTTCCCTGTTATTTTACTGAGGTATCCGATGATGTATGACATCGCGCTTTGTGCTGCTATGAGTCGATTATGTCGTGACCAGTCTAATAATTCTAGCTCTGGTTGGTCATATGTGGTCATTCCGGTGGGTTTTAGTCTACTACCATTTCCTGGTGGTAACCTGAAGGGACTGACTTCTTCTGGAGAGTTTGACTGTCTAATGAAATCGAGTGCTTTCCAACAACAACGGCTCTTTAACTGGCACTTATTCAGATCTCTGTTTGCGCAGTCGGCCTGATTTTGATCTGCGGGTACGTGAGTGAAATGGATAAGATATTCCAAAGCCTTTTCTACTCGTCGTATTCCTTCGACGCGACTCTTCACTAGTACTCCCACTGATTTTTCTAAATTCGGTGATCGTATCCAGCTCAGTGCGATTTCAGAGTCAGTATTGCAGCTGCTAGTGCAAAATAGGCCTTCGACTCAGTTCTCGGCATCGAATAGCCACTAGCTTTAGGCAGAATTCTCGACCTGAGAAGACGCCACGCCGGACTGCTCGTAGTTGTCACAGAGCAGTATCTCAAACTTGGGTAATTAAACCGTTTAATACGTAAATACGACATCAATACAACAATAATATCGACGGAGAACTACTGGCACATATATGAGGCAAGTTCAAGCTATGAGGTGCTGTACCTACTAGTGAAGTGAGGCTAACAAAGGTATAAGAGCATTGTAAATAATACTATTAAAACATTACCATTATGATAACAGCAACTTGATAACAATGACGAGTAAGGGAATGCGGATGTTGATGAGGGTACACTGGGCTGATGGGAAGCATGACGTAGTGACGGTGATGATAAAATGAAGTACAATTCGCAACTGTTATTTGATAATGATATTATGAAGTTAATGTACAATAATGACTACGTGCAGTATGACTTGACAACTACGAAAATCTACATTGCTGACACACGAGATCAATACGGTACTGATCTAAAAGCGGACGAATCCTGACAGGGGACGAACCAGGATAACAATTCACGAGGCTATTTA
The DNA here is from genome assembly GCA_018806985.1 of Angiostrongylus vasorum. Lineage (NCBI taxonomy): Eukaryota > Metazoa > Nematoda > Chromadorea > Rhabditida > Metastrongylidae > Angiostrongylus > Angiostrongylus vasorum. The sequence continues at coordinate 149,874 of JADANN010000420.1, forward strand.
TATGCTTCTGGAGAAGGCGGTATTTGGCACCGGTCCAGCATCTTTACCGAAAACATTCTTCGGCTACTGTTTCCAAATCCTCTCTAAACAACAGATCTGCTGGCTGAAGACTGCTCTCGCAAACATCCTCATGTCCTCGTTATTGTACGTATAATGACTTCTGGACAATAATAACAAGCAACAAGTTCAGGTTGCAAAAATACATTTGCATAACAAGACTGTTTATAGCGATCGAAGTTCCTTAAAATGGGATCAAAACATTTACGTACTACGACATTTGTTAGGCAACTTGAGAAACAGTGTATAAGATGCCTTACCACAGAAATATACAGTGATAGAAAGATTGAAATAGATATAGAAAGAACTAGAAACTATTCTGGGAGTAGTTGCTATACTCCCCAAACCCACATAAGATTGTTGTACTGAATATAAGGAACTTAACATCCAAGCTCTACTTAATGGTATGAAAACATTGATGACAGAGGTAATCATACAGTCATTTCTAGTAGGAGAGGTATGAGGAGGTTTATGTGAAATGGTAACTGTATGTGAAGTGAAGAAAGATTAAGACAAACAAAAAGAGAGAGATGAGAAGGTAAGAATGACTGCAAGCGTGCATCATTCCCTAGCAGAGTTCTACACATCTTATGTAATCGACGAATGGGAGGATGCGAGCTTCATCCTATTTGGATTCTTCTCCCTCTCTTCTGTTTGTTGGACTCGGATCGTTGCGATTATTCGAATATCGTTACGACAGAATAAATAGGTGGTGATGATGTCTAGGAATAAAGTGAGATCCGCGTAGAAGAATAAAGTAGCGTAAATGGTGGATATTATTCGTGTGAGTCGATGGTATATGTTAGTCGATAGTAGGTAGGTAGGACTGTTGAGCTAAGATTAGGATGGTCGTCATCATAATTAAAATTGTTGGAGTTCATAAATAGCAGACTCGTTTCATGTTTGTTATTGTCATGATTAAGGAGATGTTCATCACTAGACTCTGATGATTGAACTGAGTGAACGGTGCGTGTACGTGGTCGCGGTCGTAAGTTCGTTCCCTCGATCTTTCGTTTGGCTCATCTTCGTATTTGATGCCGTGACTTGGAGCAGTATTCGACTCGTCGTTAGTATTCGGAGACTCATTTGGTTGGGTGTTCCCAGTTCTAAAGGTATAAGTAAATTAATAGGTGATTCGTCTGTTAGGTAGCTTGACATGTGCTTCTCGTATGGCTCCACTCTCTCATGGTTAGAGTTTTTATGATACGGCCTATTCTCCAGGTACTTCGAGGTAGGACCGGTTCGTAAATTAGTACCACTGTGCCAGTCGTTGGGAGAATTGTAGTGCCTCCCTTTTTATCAAAACTAAGTGCTGTGTTTCCGAAGGCTATTGAGGTACTGTTGGCTCCAAATGGTCCAATACTGTTCCGTTAATTTGTGACCTGATGTCACAGCCGTTATTGCCTGCTGTCTGGTGCGCAACCGAGCTAGTTCGTATGGAGGAATATAATCTTCATAGTCTTCTTGGACACTTGTGGACTCGAATGGATATGTTAATATTATATCGCGTTGGATGAAATCGATTTGACGCAAGGTTACTAGATCATCGGGTTTTTCCTCGATGTACGTGAGCGGTCTGTTATTTAGACATCCCTCGATCTCTATCAGAAGAGTTGCTAATTGTGACGTTGTTGGTATCGTCTTCTGCAACACTTTGTAAAGTGAATGTTTCACTGATTTTATAAGGCGCTCATAAAATGCCCCCCTGCCACGGAGCATAAGGTGTTATTGTTCTCCACGTGATTGCTCTGTTTGCCAATGTCCTCGTAAACGAGGTAACATTGGTTACTGGAGCAATAGCAGTTCGTAGGATTTGTTCCGCTAGAGTGAAGTTCGGTGCGTTATCGGAAGTGGTCGTGTTTGGTACACCCGTTCTAGCAAAGAATCGACGAAGTGCTAATAGGAGTTCGTCAACTGCCACATTTTGAACTAGTTCTAGGTGTAGCAGCGTGGTGGCTGTACACGTAAGAATAATTCCATAGCCTTTCACTATGTCTTCTGCATTTTTTCATTGACAATGGCCCGAAGTAAGCTATCCCAACATGTTCGAATGGTCGTGATCTTACTACTCTTCTGTTCGGTAGGTCGTCCAGTGTTGGGTACTTATAAGGCAAGTTGTTCATTTTTTGACATGCAACGCATCGCCTTATAGCTTTCCTTGACAGGCGTCGTAATGTTGCGATCCAGAATCGTTTTCTAACATTTGCCATTGTTTGAGTGGTGCTACAGTGAAATGGTGAATGTGCATCGCTTACTATAATTTCGGCTAATCTTGTTTTTTGTCTGTACGAGTATAGGTTGTCTTTCTTCGAAGGGAATGTTTGCTTTATTCAAGCGTCCTTTGCAGCGAAAAATCCCATGTTGATCTTTAATGATACTAGAGGGATGAAGGAATCTTTTCGCCATCCCAGGATAGGTGTTGCGTTGGTGGTTTCCTATGTTCACTCTTAGTTCCGCTTCATATTCGACTGCCGTAATATATGATCGCGAAGATGCCAACTCGATCTCTGGAATAGTGCGGCGAGTTCTTTCTCGTAATTGAGGTTTCAATTTCGCTGTCACTTTATTGAAGAATCTCAAGACATTTGCCACTGCGTTTTGCGGTTATTAGTCGATTGTGTCTTGACCAGTCCAACAATTCCAGATGCGGTTAGTCAAAAGTGGTCATTACGGTAGAATTTTAGTTCCTTTCCACATCCTGTGATATCCCAAAGGGATTGATTTCGTTCGACTCTCTAGTGAGATCGGGTCCTATCCACTAATAATGGCTCTTTAGCTGAGACTTACTTAGTCCCCTCGTTGCACAATTGGCCGGATTCTGATCTGTGGGCACGTGGGCAAATTGAATGAGACTATGCAAAGCCTCATCTATTCGACGTATTTCCCTGATGCGGTTTTTTATTAGTACTCCCACTAATTTCCCTAAGTTTGATGATCGTATCCAACTTAGTGCAATTTCAGAGTCAGACGTGATTAGTATCTCTTGAATAGATATGTGGTTTTTTTAAAGCTGTAGGTATTGAGTGGGCTAGACGGACTGCCACAGTTACAGCATTTAACTCAAGCTTTGGAATAGTGGTAACGTAGTTGACTGACTGTAGTTTGGATTTCGCCATAAGGAGAAACGAATGATTATTTGATACCAAGTAGGCGCAAGCTGTCATGCACTCTCTGCTGGCGTCCCTAAAGAGGATTAGTTTGGCATCATGTTCGAGATGGGCAACACATCGTGGGATAAAGATTTCAAATCCATTTAGATTCCTAACTATTTCTTCCCATTCGTCGGCATGTAGTTTTGACAGCGGTGTGTCCCACATATAATCGAAGTTCCAAAGCTTCTGAAGAAATTGTTTTCCTCGTACTGTTAATGGTGTGAGCCATCCTAGGGGATCGTAGATTGCTGCTACTTGTTCGGCTACTGAACGCTTCGTCAGCTTTGATTTCTATGGATATTGCATGACAGAAGTAGTTTATCGTTTTCCGAATCCCATGCTATTCCTAGGACCTTTTTGTGGGTTACTTAATGCCAAGTCCTTTGAGGGAATCTGGCAAGTGAGCTGTTTATTGTTCGACATAAATTCTCGTAAATTCATGCCCAAATCTTTGAAAATTTGCTTTGATTGCTTGAATTTGTCCATGGCCTCTTCTAACGACGAACTTGTGGTAATAACGTTATCGACACATGTATTGTTCGTAAGTTCGTGAGCCAATACTGCATTGGACACTTGGATCTCTTAGTGATGCTTAATTGTTCCTGCTAGTAGGAATGGTGAACAAATGAGGCCAAAAGTTACCCGTGTGAATCTGTGGGTAACTATGTTTTCTGGCTCGCAAGGTTGTGAGATGTCACGAATCCATAGAAACCGTGTAGCATCTCTATCTTGCTCGTGGAGTCGTACTTGCAAGAACGCTTTCTCTACGTCCGCAATCACTGAAATATTTCCTATGCGAAAACGAAGTAGAATATCGCATATTCGAGGAAGGAAGACTGGCCCCTCGTGCAGAACATCATTTAATGAGGGCGCTAGTGCTGGATGCGCGGATGCATCATAAACGATTCGTATTTTTCGTGGTTTCCTTATGTGGAGTCACCACGGCGTGATGCGGTAGATAGTGAATAACTACACCTTGTTGGCGTATCGATTCATCGACTTCCTCAATATTGTTCTCATTTAGTTGTTGTATTATCGTTTCGTTATATTTTTTCAAGCAGGGGAGGATTTTTTGTCAGTGTGGTGATTGTCGCCTGTAATCGCCGAAATGCCATGCACTTGTTCTCAGGGAGTATAGTTGAATTGGTTTTCCACGGAAGTCTCACACAATAACCATCTTCACGTCTCTCTATCGTTTTTTGCAAACTGTTCCCAAATTTCAGCACATTGCTGCTATTGTTCTTCTATTTCCGATCCCGTAAATTCGTTAATTCCTGGTGATTCCAGTGTGCAAAAATCTTCCCATAATTGTTGTTCATAAGGTTGAAAGTTCGGTGCAGTAGTCTCTGTGATAAGGAGTGTACTTTCTTGCGATTTAATGTACCGCTTGTGGTTGGCTCCTACTACTAGATAACCTAGTTTAGAGGAAATTAACATTAATCCCGATGGTGATGTTTTGTTCTGTCCTAGGTTACTACCCAGTAGGGAAAATACATCTGAACATCCGAGCAGGATTTGTGGATGTACGCTGTTACAGTCAGGATCGATCGACAGCTTAATATTATTATAATGAAGGAACTTTCTATCTTTTTTTCGCTGAGATATATACGCTTTAGCGGTTTGGTGATGGTCTCGATCCTGGTTACTGTTATTTCATGTTGTGTTCCATAGAGATCCACAATTTTACTGCGATAACTCCACAGTTCTTTTTCACTTCGTTATGAGCTACGAATGTGTTAATAGATAATTCTACGGAATCAATATTTCGTAAATGAAGACGTCCAGCCAATCCGTTGGTAATAAATGAACGATCGCATCCTGTATCAAGTAAGAGAGCTACTGGTTCGCTTGTGTGAGTTAATGGATCGAAGATTTGCGCTTGTCCTGCTAAAACTTGGACACTCGTTGTACCTTCTTCATTGCGTATAGTATGAGTGTATCATTCTGATAGTTTTGTTGGGATTCTACTGTACTGATTCTTGACGGCGTAGTCCTCTTGCTTTTCGTAGTGTTGATAGGCCGCTTTTGTTTGCCTGTTTGGCTTAGTTCTGACTGATTAGGCTGTTCTTTGAAGGTTGTTGGTGCTTACAAATCGACGTGTGATGTCCACGTTTACTGCATACTCTGCAGCACCAGCCTTTGCAAGCCGATGTTTGACGAAACTTTGATCCACAGTTGAAGCAAAGATTCTGATCTTTTATAATCTGTACTCGTTCTTCATACGTTCGCACTTTTTTGCAGTCAATTGGGATATGTCCTACTGTTTCACAATAAAAAACATGGATATATCTTGCTTGATGACATGCGGGTTTGAGGCAAAAGGTTGCTGTAGGGCTCTATTTCTAGTGCCTCTCAAGTCTGATGTGACACTGACGTTTGTGCCCAGCTGTTGCTGTATCCTAAGTTCCTTGCTTATATATCCATTGATGGATTTTTAAAAGATCCTCGGTTTTTGATGTTTTATCCGACTCTCGACTCCTTTGGTCCAGTGCGTGTCTTTGAATATCTCTTGTAAATTTTGTAAGAAGTTTATACAAATTCTCCACTGTGTGCCAATTGGCTGATTACGGAAAACAAATGCTCGCACATTGTCTGCTGATCTTCAAGGCGGTCGCTGTTCGCTTTGGTCATTTGTACTCTGTTGAGTAGTTCGTCTAGCAAATCTTGTTTGTTACCGTACTTATGCTTTAGATGAGTGATAACCATCTGGTAGGATTCTCGTGTTATTCTGTATTGATTAACGAAAGCTTTGCTCTCCATTCAAGAGAATCTAATAGATAGTTCATTTTCAAGTCGTCCATTCTTTGTGAGTGCACTGAGTGGTTGAACGCTTCCCAAAATGTGTCCCACTCCCATAGTTTTTCCGCTCAATTTTGGAATAGGAATAGGTGGCAGCTTTACTGCCGGAGGATTGAAATTTGTGCTACTCGAAACGTTGTTTTTTGCATCTTCTAAAGTGTTCTTTAGTTTGAAGAACTTGAAGAGATAACGTGTCGCTCTATCAAGTAGCTCAAGTGTTTTCTCGGTGTTTGCATTAATTCTCTCACGTACCTCCTCTAGTGATGAGATGTTAGGATCAAGATGATCCGCTTCTTCATTATACTTATCCAGTGCTGTCTGGACGTTTTCTATTTCAAACTGAATGGTGAATGTTGCATCCGTGATCGTTTTTTCTTAGCGTATTGACGTAGGAAATACGGTCGACTTCATCATAAGAAAGCTCTATTTGGGACAGTGCTAAGTCTTCACTTTCGTCAAGATTGCTTAGGAGACGGTTAGTAGCCCTTGTTAAAGCCCCCATGACGTGAGGACATTGAGGAAGTCATTATAAAGCGAAAGAAAAGGTACTGATTTCCCGGCTTGAGACTGATTCTCCTGTGCCTTCGTTAACAGTAGCTTGGTTGTTACACCAGACTTTACTGATTTGGTCGATGCACCAGAATATATCGTAGTTGCGTGCTTGACGCAACAGAATATAGCAGCTAGACCAATGAACTAGAATATATCGTAGTTAGGCCAGTGCACCAAAAATAATGCAGCTGCTAGTGGAATATAGGCCTTCGAGTCAGTTCTCGGCACCGAATAGCCACTAGCTTTAAGCAGAATGTTCGACTTCGTGAGAAGACGCCACGCAGGACCGTTCGTAGTTATCACAGGGCAATACCTAAAACTTGGGTAATTAAACCGTTTATATAAATAAATGCTACATCAATACAACAATAATGTCGACAGAGAACTATTGGCACACAAATAAATCAAGTTCAAGGCTATGAGGTGCTGTACCTACTACTGAAGTGAGGATAGCAAAGGCATAGGAGTATTGTGAATAATACTATCACAATATTAGCACTATGATAACAGCAACTTGATAACAATGACGAATAAGGAGATGCGGATGATGGCGCCCGCGCTGGCGCGTACGTTCCAGTGACTACGAACGAGATGAGTCATCTGCGGAACATGGTCAGGCTGGTCGTGCATAACGATAGGTATGCAACGTGAAGTTTGAGCATCGATGAGTGCCACCACTGCCTAAGACATCATAGAACAGAAAGATAACGACTGAAAAATGATAAGCCTATAGCGGCTTAACAAATACACAGCATTAGCTGGCCGTCCACCGGCCTTGTACGCATGGCGTATATTGTGGGAGGAATGGTACATGCCACCGATGGCGTCGCAGACAGAACGCATTTGAGGACTTTTTCACTCCTCTATTATCCAATTCCAATGTTCGCATGACGTTCTCGAGGGTGGCGTAAATTATTTTGGCGAAATGGTATCGCCTTGCCTAAATTTGAAGTCGATGTTAACATCGTGTGATATTTTTGGTTTTAAAATTTTTTATATAGCTCGCAAAGAATTTCTGTGAGTAGAGACGCCTTTGCCGTCGAGAGCTTCCATGACTACTTTTATTTCGACTGAGCCAAAAGCTTTCCTTAAATAGATGAGAATGAGAAAGGGTGGTCTCTTGTACCACAGTGACACATCAATGAGTCTTGCTGGTCGTGTGCATGTGAGCCATCGTGTTGAATCCCTTTTCGAAAGCCTGCTCGCACACATGGCTTTCTTTCTCGTGCAATGTTCTGTCAACCCCGTTTAGGGATTGCTTTAGTGAAAAAGTTTGTAGACGACGGACAGTAAGCAGATTGGGTGATAGTGGCCGAAATCATGGAGAACGCCCTTCTTCAACGGTAGCATGGTCTTTCTGGTCCTCCACTAAGTAGGAATTTTGCATTCAGACAGCTAACGTGTGAAGAGCCAAGCCAGTGTGTTTATGAGGACTGGTAGAAGGTTATTCATGTGTTCATGTCTTATCCTGTCCTGACCTGGTGCTGTTAGAATTTTCACCGACGAAGTATCATGTGAGGTCTCGGAAAGGAGAACTAGTGGTACGATATATCCATTCTCCTTCACTTAACAACTATTGGTACGACATGTCCATTCTCCCTTTACTTAATATGAGGGCAGAAGGTTGTGGCTATTGAAGAGATACGGGTGGGAATTGTGAGTAATCTTCTCCGTCGCTTTTCTGGAAGCTGTAATTGCCTGCCGTGCTAAAAGTTTCAGTGGGCTTTGCGAATGCTTTTCCCAGTCTCTGCAACTTCGACTATACCTGCTGCTCTTCTCTCTCTAGTATCTTCTGTTCTCTCCTATCTGCACTGTTTCGCAAACTCGGACGTGAACTGGCGGTTGCCTGTAGCTCGTACTATTCCAGTACTTGTCTATCAGTTCGAGTATCTTTGGAAACAGACGTCTCTTGGTAGCTTTCGAACTCCCAGCTTTAATAGCGCTGGCCTGATAATGTTTAAGGAGCCGGTTGTATTATTCGTCGATGTTATCGAGAACGGCATCTGCCGAGCAGACGTCCAATGAATGGAATAAGTCCCAGTTTATGGCGGTTTTGGGATTTCGTTTTTTTTGATTTAGTGGCTTTTTTCTCTTTTCTGCGAGAAATGAAGTCTTGCAAGAAGGAAGCGATTGTCTGATCCCCCTGTGGATTTCTAGGACAACAGCGACATCGGTAAGATAAAACCTTTGATTTACTATGGTAGGGTCCATTCCGTTATGGTACTTTTCATTGGGAGGCTCCCATGTCCGGCATTAAGTGAGGGACTGGTGGAGTTGTGAGTTACCATGCATGGTCTTAGTCGTCATGATAAACTCAGACAGCCGTTCACCATGCTCGTTCCGTCCCTAATTTGTGGGTCCCAATGTAACTTTCTTCAAACGTTCTTCTTCGTCCAATCTTAGCGTTAAAATTTCCATTGATGACCTTGAAGAATGTATGGTCTTCTCTGTAGAACCTTCCACATCGATTAACTGGACGTCTTCGTCACAGCTTCATGTCGATATGTAGGCAACAAAGCTAATCAAAACCGGTATTCAACCACATCTCGGTCAGTCTGGAATGGCTCTCAAATTTTAGCAGTCTCTTCTTACTTGACCTACTCAATCGGGTCATTGGTGTTACGATAGAGAAGTAGTGGTAAAAGAATCATGAGAGTTAAAGCTATGCGGTGCTCTGGCTACTAGTGAAGTGAGGCTAACAACGAGATAATGGCATTTGAATATTACTACATCATTAATACAACAGTAACAGTAATAATGAGTGATTATATACAAATAACCGTTGATTCGCCGCGAGCGATGCCGCGCCCGCACTATCCGCGACTGCGGCGGGTGAGGGAGACGGTGTGTTGGGGGGCGGAGAGGGATACTGACGAGCCGTGTTTTCGGCTGAGCTTTGGATCAACATAATAGCGGTGAGGAGCTCATTAGCATGATCGATGAGGACAGTAAGTTACGAGCATTGACGGTGCTATGGACAGCGAGTGATGAGTCATCTACGGAGCACAGTCAGGCAGCTGGTCGTGGATAACGCTATGTCTGCAACGTGAAGTTTGAGCATCGATGGCTGCCACCATTGCCTAAGAGTCAAGAGCCAGAATGATAACGACAACTGATAAGCCTATAGCGGCTTAACAGAATACATAGCACAAGTTGGCCGCTCTGCGGCCTTGTACGCATGGAGTATATTGTGGGAGGAATGGTACATGCCACCGATGGCGTTGCAGACAGAACGCATTTGAGGATAGCCGCCGCTACTGACAACGCACCGCAGACCGATTGATAAACAATGAACATTGACCCGAGGATGCGGATCAGGATGATGATGAGGGGATGAAGTTATTCATTTTTTTAAAAGGCGCCGCATCGCCTTATAGCTTTTTTTTGACAGGCGTCATGATGTTAGGATCGATAATCATTTCTTACACTTGTCACTGCTTGACATGCACTACAGTGAAGCGGTTGGTGGGCGTCGTTTACTATAACTTCGGGTAGTCTCGTTTTTGTATTAATGAGTATTGGTTGTCTTTCTTCTCCCGGAATACTTGCTTTATTTAGCCATCCTTTGCAATGGAGGATTCCATGTTGATCATTAAGAATATTAAGGGGATGAAGCCATCTTTTTGCCATACCGCGATGATTCGTTGATGGTTACGCACAATCACTCTCAGTGCCGTGTCGCATTCGATTACCGTCTTCTTCGATCACTGTATTGTAGCTGCTAGTGGAAAATAGGCCTTCGAGTCAGTACTCGGCACCGAATATTCACTAGCTTTTAGCAGAACGCTCTGACTTCGTGAGAAGACGCCACGCGGGACTTTTCGTAGTTTTCACAGAGCAATATCTCAAACTTGGGTAATTAAACCTTTAATACACAAACACAACATTAATAACATAATAGTAACGATGGAGAAGTAATGGTAGAGGAATGACGTGAGTTAAAGCTATGAGGTGCTAAGGCTAGTAGTGAAGTGAGGCTAACAACGAGATAATGGCATTCGAATACTACTATACCATTAATAAGTAATTAACACAATTACATTAACAGTAATAATGAATAATTACCAAGAAGTAACCGTTGGTTAGCCGTGAGCGATGCCGCGTCGCGTCTATCCGCGGCCGGCGCGGCGGATGAGGTAGACAGTATGCTGTGGGCGGAAGGAGACTGTATGCTGAGGCGGGGAGGAATACAGACGGGCCGTATTTCCGGCTGAGCTACGATTTCAACATTATAGCGATGAGGTGCATTTTAGTGGATCAATGAGGACAGTAAGTGATGAGTCATCTACGAAACACAGTCAGGCGGCTGGTCGTGGATAACGCTATGTAGGCAACGTGAAGTTTGAGTATCGATGGGTGCCACCATTGCCTAAGAGTCAAGGGCCACTATGATAATGGCTGGAAACTGATAAGCCTATAGCGGCTTAACAGAATACACAGCATAAGTTGGCCGCTCAGCGGCCTTGTACGCATGGCGTACCGTGTGGGAGGAATGGTACATGCCACCGACGGCGTTGCAGACAGAACGCATTTTAGTTTAGCCGGCGCTACTGACAACGCACCGCAGATCAATTGGTAAACAATGAACAATGACACTAGGATGAGGACCAGGATGATGATGACGATATACTGGGCTGGTGGGAAACGTAACGTAGTGACGGTAATGCGAAGTTAACGTACAATTCGCAACTATCATTCAATAATGATGAGTCTAATGTTCAGTAATGACTATGTGCAGTATAACTTATCAACTGCGATAATCTACATTGGTGACACACGAGATCAATACGGTACAGATCTAGAAAGCGAACGAGCCCCTGACAGGCGCGAACCAGGATAACAATTCACGAAGCTATTTATATGCTTCCGGAGAAGGCGGTATTTGGCACAGGTCCAGCATCATTACCGAAAACATCCGTCGGCTACCTCTCCATATCCTCTCAAAATCCTATGGTCAGCTGGCAGACGACTGCTTTCGCCAGCATCCCTCATTCTCATCTTGTTATTGTACGCACGATAGCTTTTGGACAGTAATAACAAACAACAAGTTCAGATTATAAGAATAGGTTTGCATAACAATACTGTTTACAGCGATCAAAGTTCCTTAGGATGGGATCAAGATATTTACGTTCCACGACATTTGCTAGGTAACTTGAGAAAAACGGATATGATACTTATTTCCGAAACATACACTCATACAAAGATAGAAATAGATATAGAAGAAAAATAGAAACTATTCTGGGAATAGCTGCTATACACTGGAATAGTGCGGTGAATTCTCTGTCGTACCTGAAGTCTCACCTTCGCTGTTATTTTACTGAGGAGTCCGATGATGTATTACATCGCGCTTTGTGCTGCTATGAGTCGCTTATGTCGTGACCAGTGCAATAATTCTAGCTCTGGTTGGTCATAAGTGGTCATTCCGGTGGGATTTAGTCTACTACCATTTCTGATGGTAACCTGAAGGGATTGACTTCTTCTGGAGGGTTTGACTGTCTAATGAAATCGGGTGCTTTCCACCAACAACAGCCCTTTAACTGGCACTTATTTAGGTCTCTCGTTGCGCAGTCGGCCTGACTTCGATTTGCGGGCACGTGAGTAAAGTGGATGAGATATACAAAAGCCTTTTCTACTCGTCGTATTTCTTCGACGCGATTCTTCACAATTACTTCCACTCATTTTCCTAAATTCGGTGATCGTATCCAGCTCAGTGCGATTTCGGAGTCAGACAGAATTAGTACCTCTTCGATAGGTACGTGATTTTCCAAGACTGTATGTAATCAGTGGACTAGGCAAACTGCCATATTTACAGCGTCTAATTCAAATTTTGAAGTAATGATGACGTAGTCGTTTGATTATAGTTTGGATTTTCCCATAAAGAGATGCGAATGGTTACTTCATACCAAGTTAGCGCTGTAACGGCTTACAGCGCAAGAATATGAAGAGCGTTCGCGGGTGTGAATAAGAGTGAAGAATTGTTTGTAAAGTGCCTGTGAGCAATGAAAGTATTTAACTTATGTTAACAACACAACGTAGTTACACGAGAATCGATGACAACATTAATGTATTAGCAATGCAGGAGCTAAGGACTACACTTAATATCATTACAATCTAAGCAAATGAATTTGTAAAGAAAGATCAAGCGGGAGAGAAATAATGATGGATTGGCAACGGCGATCTACAAGGCGTCGTCAGAAGCTAAATGATGGTGCTAGTGGGCGTCGCTACGTCCATGCGAGTGGCGTTGGTCGTAGGGTCACGGCTTGGGTCGCGGGGTCTAGTCCCCAAGCAATGAGACGTACCCAGTAGCATGGCTGTTGGTGTGACTAATGGCTGCAAGATGCTGTGTCTAGTGGCGTTGGCCGGTGGCTAGAACGGGATGTGGATGTAGGGCATGCACGCGGGCGTTGTAGCAAATGCAGTCTCTATCAACTTATAGAATGTATTTGTTAGGTAGATAGAGCGCCAGTAGCCATACATTCTCTGCCGGCGTCTGCCAAGAGGATTGGTTTATTGAATTCGAGTTGGGCATTACGTCGTGGAATATATACAATCATTTTTAGCAAGATAGAAATAAGGTTTTCGTTATGTTACAACTATACGATGAGGAGAGAGAGAGAAAAAGAAAGGGGGAATGAGTGTGAATATACATGATTCTATGGTAGAGCGTTCCTCGTCTTGCATGATCGTTGAATGAGAGATGGAGATTTCTCCGAGCGTCGTCTGAGTTAGATTCTGGGTTTGGTGTGATAGGTCCCCCTATCACTCCTCTATAATGAGATATGCGATTAGCGCTGTCCAATTGGCGTTGGTTTTCCTGGAGTATGTTGACGTACGACTTGGCCTTTGAGAGTCCTCGTAAAGCTGGACAGGTATGTTCGGTCATCCGTATTGTTCCATTGTCGGCCCATTTCGATGTTCATCACGTGATTGTAGTGGTTAGGTAGTAGTTATACAATAAACATTGCCTGCCTTCTTAATTGCTAGGTAGCTGTGCCTATGTCGAAAATATACCGGTTAGGATCGTTCTGCGAGTGGAACTCTTGGTAAATGGTATGACTTAGTAAACAGGGGGCGCAGAATTCTCGGAGCATTCTCCTCATTCGGCGTGTGAATAGGGCGATGTTATTGGTGTCATGATAGACGTGTCAGCGGACATAATAGTTCTGAATACGTTGTCGTGATGCGATGAAGATGTTGGTCACTGACTCGCCTGTGGGCTTGGCTAGTTACTGTTGTGTTAGTGTTGTTTACAGCATTCAACTCAAATTTTGAAATAGTGATGACGTAGTTGCTTGATTGTAGTTTGGATTTTCTCATAAGGAGATGCGAATGGTTACTTGGTACGAAGTAAGCGTAAGTAGCCAATATTCTGTGCTGGCGTCTTCGAAGAGGATTTGTTTATCGAATTCGATTTGGGCAATATGCCGTGGGATATAGACTTCAGATCCATTAAGATTTCCAACTATTTTCTTCCATGTGTTTTTGAGAGTGGTGTGTCCCACGTACAACCGAAGTTTCAAAGCGTTTGAAGAAATTGTTTTTTCCCGTACTGTGTGTATAGCGTGAACCATCTTAAGGGGGCTGTAGTTGGTTGCTACTTTTTCAGCCACCGAACGCTTGGTTGGTTTTGATGGAGAAATAATTTCTCGTCTACCGAATCCCATGCGGTTCCTAAGACCTTTTGTTGAGTGCTTATTGCCAAACTGTTTGAGGGCATCTGTCGGGTTAGTTGTTCATTGCTGGACATAAATTCTCGTAAATTCATGCCCAAATCTTTTAATATTTGCTTTGTTTGCTTATATTTCTCCACGGCCTCTTCTAAAGATAAACTTTTTATAGCAACGTTATCCACAATGTATTTTTTTTGTGAGCTCATAGGCCAATCTTGCATTGAGCCCCTAAGGTTTCTAAGTGATGCTTGATTGTTCCCGCTAGGAGGAATGTGAACGATTGAGGCCAATGGCTACGCGTGTGAATCTATAGGTAAGCAGGTTTTTTGGTTCACAAGGGTGTGAAATGTCTCAGATCTATGGAAACCGTGTAGAATCTCTATCTCGTTCGTCCATTCGTATTTCCACGAACGCTTTTTCTACGTTCGCAATCATTGCAATATTTCCTATACGAAAACCAAACAGAATATCGCATATTCGTGGAAGGAAAGCTGGTCACTGATGGAGGACATCATTTAATGAGAACGATAGTTCGTACTCGTTGCGAGGGTGAATCATTAACCATTCGTCATTTTGTGGCTTCCTCATGTAGAATGATCGCGGCGTGATATGGGAGGTAGTGAACGATTACACCTCTTTGGCGTATTGATTCGCTGGATAGTTGCTTAATTATAGGTCCGTTATATTTCAGAATCGCAGGAGGGTTTTCGTCAGTGTGGCGACTGTCGCCTTGCCTTTGTTCTCGGGTACTATAGTTGAATTGTTTTCCCACAGAAGTCGTACGTAATAACCATCGTCTCATTTCTCTATCGCCTTTCCAAACTGTTTTCAAATCTTGACATTTTGTTGCTCTTGTTCATTTATTTTTTGATCCTGCGAATTTATCAATTCCTGATGATTCGAATGCTCAAAAATGTTCCCGTGATTGACGTTCATATGGTTCATGGTTGGATACTGTAGACCCTGGGGTGAGAAGTGTACTTTATTTCGATGCAATCTATCGCTTGTGGTTAGCTCCTACTATCGGATAACCTTATTTATAGGTGACTAGCATTAATTCTGATGGTGATGTTCTGTTCGATTGTAGGTTACTACCCAACAGAGAAAATAGATCTGAACATCTGAGCAGGATTAGCGTATGTACATTGTTGTAATATAATTGGGATCAATGAAGTGTTTAACATTCTTATGATGGAGGAATTTCTTATCCTTCTGGCTGAGGCGAATACGTTTTTAGTGGTTTATTGATGGTCTCAATTCTGGTTGCTGTAGTTTTATGTTGTGTTCCATAGGCATACCACAATTTTACTGCGGTAATTCCATAGATCTTTTTGAGTTCGTTAAGAGCTCCGAATCTATTGTGGAATAATTCTGTGAAATCGAAATTTTGTAAATGAAGACGTCTAGCCAATTCGTTGTTTATAGATGAATGGTCAGATCCTGGAACAAGTAAGAGATTTAGCAGTTCGCATGCCTGAACAGATTGGTTGTAGATCTGCGCTTGTTCTGCTAAAATTAGGATATGCGTTGTATCTTCCTTCATTGTGTAAAGTATGACCGTATCAGTTCCCAGGATCGACTTTCTATTAACCTCGGCATTGGAATATGAATGCGTCGTTTTTCTTGTTCAGCAATCGCGAGGTTGTTAAACAGCATACATTTACTTCCATAGGAAAACACTTACCGCAAAAAAAAGCGGCTCTGAAGAAGGCGATACTGCCGAAACGTCAGCTACTGTTGCACTGTATTGTGTGTTTTTCTATGGAAGTAAATGTATGCTGTTTAACAACCTCGCGATTGCTGAACAAGAAAATGAGGCATTCATATGACCGTATCGTTTTGGTGGTTTTGTTGGGTATTCTACTGTATTAATTTTTGATGGCATAGTCTTCTTGGTTTTTGCAGTGCTCACTGGCGATTCAGTGGTTAATTTTATTTTATCTTTCTGGCCCATTTCTGGTTGATAAGGCTGATGTTCTTTTCGAGGTTATTGCTGCTTACAAATGGAGGTGTGATGTCCACGTATATTGCATGCGTGGCAGCAGCTTCATTTGCAAGCTGAAGTTTGGTGAAACTTTGATCATCAGTTAAAACAAAGAATTCGATCCTTTATAATTTATACTCTTCCTTCATAGCTTCGCGCTTTTTTTTGTAGTCATTAGGTAAATGTCCTACTGTCCCACATACCGTTTAGATCCATGTTAATTAAATTAAATTTCATAAGAATTTCTATTTGATGTCCATCACATCTGCAGTGAGCAATGTAAGGTGACCTAGCTTATTTCGAACTAAGGAGTTAACATGAGAATTTGAGAAGCGGAACCTAAACGAAATTTGAACTTCATAGTACACTGGAGACGACAATGCCATATAAAGAAGATATAATCAGTGCAGAAGAAGTATCTTTTGGATTCTGTACGAAATGAGAACGGCCTTTGTAAGGACAATAGCGCGTTCGCTCCTCACCCGGGGTATTGCAAATATCCCAGCCATCTTGTGGTAGCTTTGTAGGGTTGCGATGTCTTATGCTACCGGGCAGAGTCATTAGAGTTGTCGTCAGTGTGTTGAAGTAGAACATTGATATCTCATACGACAGTCGTGGTCAAACGTCACAGTCTTATGCAATCGAATCCATCTGATTTGTTGTCTATCGATGTACAGTATAGCATTGGAATGGTTTTTATCCGACTAGTCGATGGCAGTAAAGAATTCTATGCTTACGGAAATTCTACATGTTAATTTTGGCTTCATTAATGTTTCTAATAGTATTTCATTGCTTCGTATCGTTGTTCAGTTTAATTTCCTCTTTTTCGTCTTTTTGATGTTCGTTTTTTCTCCACCAATGAATGGGTGTTATGGAAGTGAATAAATGTGTTTAGAAGATTGAAATGCTCTCTGTCAGAGATCGTCAAAAAGAGAATCAGTTCTACATGGGGTGAAGGTTGAACCACTGTTCGCGAAAACAAATCTGTTACACACTGTCTACTTCATGTATTCTTTCTTTGATAAGCTTACACGACGTTGGTTAAATTCTTTATTTTCTGCTAACGTTCTGACGGTATCGTCTTCATCAGAGCCGATGATCCGAGTCGATGGTCCACAGTTGTTCATGTACTCGAGGTGCCGTCTTCGTT
Source organism: Angiostrongylus vasorum (assembly GCA_018806985.1). NCBI lineage: Eukaryota > Metazoa > Nematoda > Chromadorea > Rhabditida > Metastrongylidae > Angiostrongylus > Angiostrongylus vasorum. The sequence goes on from JADANN010000420.1 coordinate 167,241, forward strand.
GCGCATCGAGCCGGGTTTTCCTCAGAGGAACATCCCTCAGAGGAGCATCTCTCTCGAATGAGCCATACTCACTCGGCGATATCCTTTTATACAGGGCAGTGGATGTTGATAACAATGATGTTATCAACAACGTGCAATTTTAAGAAAGAAAAGACATATTGATTAGTCACACCGAAGTTAAAGGAAAGTCGGTTTTGAAATACTGTCCACTTTATTGTAGAATATCTGCTTCTCAGATTATAGTGAGTGCAGTAAAAAACTCATCGGAATTTGCACGTTAACTTAACATTCGATTCCATGGCCCGTGAGCTCGAACGAACAAAATCGATGGCTGTTCCTGTTCGTTATGACGACCAAGTCCATCCCAAGTAACTAAGTAATTCCAGGGGCTTTCCTTATGACGTAAGGGCGCGTGTGGCGCAGTGGCTCGAGGCGCCCTGCAACACATGCGTGAGATCGACCCCCCGCCCCCTATGGCCCACCAAGCCCTCCATCCCTCCGGGGTCGGCAAATTGGTACCAGACTTGTCTGGGAGGGTAGCAGCACTGACTCGATACATCGGTAGGCCACCGCGATTCGTTGTAAAGGCCCGATATGCATTCAATCACCTCCAAAAATACTTAATGAAGTCGAATGCGTGGCGCATCCCTCAGGGATTGATCAACGCCGAGAGCTTTATCCTTTATTCTTTCCCTCATGACGTGAGGAATGAGAATGTGTTTGAAATATGTCATAATGACTCTAACAAATCTTTGTGGCCACAAGACGATAACTGCCTTTTCATTTTCTACACACACAATTTCAAAAGGTGTAAACCTCTACTGACACTATTTCATGCAGAAATCCCACAAAACAGAAGCAACTAAGATAGCAAGTAACGGTTTACTCTCCGATGGCTGATGGATGCTAGCATAGGCGCCATAAGAATGCCTATAATGTTCATGCAATGGCTGAGGAAAAACCGCCCGACTGCCTGAAAACTAAACCTTGGTGGCGTGACATTGTCATCACCGATTGGTGTACTTCTTATTGAAATCATTGATATAATGGGGACGAGTGTAGGATGGATGAAATGCTTGGCGTCACTCCAGAATCTTTTGCCCCTCTTGTATCTATTAAAAAACCTGTCTAAAAATAAAAAACAAGTGAGTTTGACGCTTACAGATCTAATCAGAAATGCTTTAATTATTTGATTTAAAATCCAAATGGTTTAAGGACTTGGCTCGACAGTATGGCGAGAACGCACCGATGTCCACCAGCCTATGGTGTGCTCCATTTGAGTCATACACATTGTGAACTATTCGCCTTGAATCTTTTCTATAGAAATTTTTTAGGTTATATTAGATTTCTAGTTTGCGGAACGATTCATAATTGCTTTCATCGACGAGCCTTATAATGACAGGCTAACGAAGAGCACCATCCATCATAAGTCGGAGCACATAAGCATTGAACTGCAAGTGTAGCCTCTTATTAATTCGCAAGCATCCAATTTGTAGTCACAATCATATGAATCATGTTTGACGGGCAGCTGTTCTATTCTTATCCTATAATTTTCTTTCATCATCTCCATGTTTCCACTGTGATTTCAACTCTCTAGTAATTAACCAGGTAGGCGAAAAGAATGACGAGTACAAATCGTCAAAAACTTCATTGAAGGAGAGAAGCTGTTAAATTTCGAACATGGTCAGTGTACACAGTAACCGATCAACGAAGGGTTCATTTAATAAGCACCACCGATTACACTTTCCTTGGGCTCAGTGCTATTCACTGCATTAGCCAAGGATCTCGCTTTGCTTTTTCTTCCAGCCAGTTTTTTTATTCTAGCACCCGCAGTAGTACTCAGCCACCGACAGGGGCTTGTGGTTATATTTTACGCTGCCATAAAAAAAGAATAAATAGTAAATAAAAGCATTAACACTGATCTTTATACGGTTGAAATTAGTTCTCCGTATGACATATAGTATAAAACGCATGTAATTCAGTGGTTAAAGGAACCCAGAGGTCGTACACGGTCATTGGTTCCGTTTCCCATTCCTCAAGCGTCGAGGAATTGCTACCAGACTTTGGAGACAAAAAGAAATGATATATTGCTACATCACTAGTCCTTTGCAAGTAATTGTATGAGACAAATCTCTATAATGCTTAATGAAGTCGAATGCATAGCGCATCCCTAAGGTACTGTCCAACGCCAAAAGCGTTGTTCTTCATTATGACATGGTCTGCGCAATGGGTTATTGCTTCAGCTTGGAGAAGAAATGTTCTTGGCTGTCAGGTTACCACGTCAAAGCATGCGAAATCTATCACATCTACAGTGTCACCTGAGATAGAGAGTGATAACCGTTAGCCGACAAGTTCAGTTGAAAATATGCCCAGTGCCATGATTTTCCGCCATCTTGTTTTGTTGCTGATGCCTCTCAACTCCAAAAAAGGAAAAGTCCTCGAGATGCTTGAGAAATAAGTACTTGACTCTTGATGCTATGAGTATGCTCTATTCGAGGGAGCTATTTTCGCCTGAGGTCTGTGACTGAGCGCGTTATTGAGTAGAAAAATGATTTCATTTCACTGCTTACCACAATTTTTCACGGAAGGGTATTATGTGAGATGTAACCACAATGGTGTTGAAATATTTGCAGAACTTCGGATCGCCAGCTCTTATAAATGTGTGGCTTACGTAGTTATGTTTATAGTGTTTTCTAGATGTTTAACAGAAACGAATAAATCAATAGTTAGCGTCGAGTTCTAGAAGAAGTCTTGTGCAGACTAAAGTTTTGAACTTGTGACTGTTGTGAGCCTCTTTTCCACTTTATGTAAGGATGTTGGCTGGTATGAAGTCAAGTGCGAAAAACCGTATAACATCCATCTGCTTATGACATCGATTTCACACAGCTTAGTAATCGCCTTCGGCAAGCTTTCCCTGTCATTGAGGTTACCCGCTAATTTTTTTCTTTGTCCTTTCAGTGCATAACTCATAATGTTAGGATACATCCCAATGCATATGATTCTGTGGCTAATGAGTGCTGTACTAACTGCAATATGTACGCGTGTAGTGCAGTGGCTAGGGGGCGCACAAAATCACGCAGATATCCTTTGGCTCGATTTCGTACCTCGGGAAAACTTGGCCCTTCGTCACTCTCGGGTCGTCGTATTGATTCCAGTCTATCTACATTGTATAGGTCGTGCATGCATCCCACCACCTCTACGATGTTTCGAATGGAATCGAATTCCTTGCAGGTTAATAAACATCGAACGAGTCATTCTTTCTCCGTCATCTTTTATGAGGTATTATATAGTCTGATAGAAACTGTAGCTGTTGCAATGATAGAGTCCTTATTTATGTACACTACGTTTCGAAACGATTTCCCTCCTACACAAGTTACCTATACTGTATGAATATTGACGCTAACATCGATATCATGCTGGCTTTCATTAAAGTAATAACAGTAATCCACTTCTGAAATGTCTGTCAAGGTTATTAACATTTTCAGAAGTGCAGAAGAAGAACTCCTGTGTTCATACTCGCAGTGGGTTCTATTATGCAAAGAAAACGACTTGGTAAGCTCATGCCCTCAAAAAAAAGTATTCTACTATATATGAAAGCTTTCAAACGGCTGACATTATCCTGACAATCCGATATGTGCTATATTGGTTCTTTGGATGGATTTCTCACTGGGTGCACCAAAAGGATCACGTTGCCCTTTCTACAAGGCGAATTTCTTGGCATTATGGAGCGAACAGATTACCAAGTAGATTAAAATAAGACCTATAAAGCGAATATATAAATTTGCCAGTCATCAGCAGAAAACGAAGGAAGTTATGTGTTCCATGTGAAGAGAATACTCTAGCACTTTTATTTCATTAGTGATTAAAAAAAAGCATTCGATCACTGTTTCATGCTGGGATGAAGTATATGACTCGAAGGGAAGGATTATAGTAGTAGAAGAGTTTATGGAGAGATATGAGCTCTCGTGGAAGACTTTTTCATTGGGTATCCATTGAAAATATCCCGATGAGTTTAACCATCAAGAAACTTTATTGAGATTCTTTCTTCCGTTTCCATTTGCCAATATTCCTTCTGTTCCTAACATCGGGAGTGAGCGGCTGTCATTTGTTTGGCATGGGTCGCCAAATATCCCCAGCTGTTAAATTGCTGTGTTTATGGGTTGAATGAAAAGCGTCAAAGACAACGTTATTCCCTGACCACCACTGAGCTCCGTAAATTGTTGAAATTCAAAACACCTAGCAGATATTTCTTCTACTCAAGGACCACTATTTGACGTTAAATAGCATAGATGGTGAGGAAATATTCCCTGTGTAATGACTCTACAACCGTCATCTACTTCGTCTTCTAGTGCTTACTTCTGATGGTTGGATTACTTTTCAGCCGAAATCATTCATATAATGTTCTGTTGTTGTCCATCAAAACGAATAGTGAGCGTTAACTGGTAAAAACGTGATGGAGGTGCTCATCGAGATGGAGCCGAAGAACCCGTGCTGCTCCACCTCCGGCTCTCGCCCCGCCTTCAGATGACGTCGCGAGCGGCAACGGCGGCGGATCGATAGGCATCGAGAAACGCTCGTGTCTTCGCTCAGTCTCGCTCGTCACATGCCCAGTGCGCTGACCGTCGCAACTCCACCCACTCGTGGTGAGTTTACCGTAGCTCCATAGATCGATATATTGATTTTACAGGGAACACTGGGTTGTAATCCGGTGCATTTTTTTCGTACTTTATTTGTTTTTTCGACAGATATTTAGCTACAGTCAGTAAAATCGCTGGGTAGCTGACATAGAATACAGTTTTATTCTATGAGATTTCATCGAATGGCACGCCATTGTATGTTGTTTTTATCGTGTTGTCGTAGAAATAATCAAAATCAGATCTTGCCATCAACTTTATAATAGAGTAGGGCCTTCGGATAGACTGTGGACATCGGATAGACTGTAGACATCGGATAGACTGTAGACAATTGATCAACGCATAAATTTTTCCTACAGTTCTTGATGTCCTAACTTAAAAGTATTCAGCTCTTCTCTTTTTCCGACATTATACCATTCATTTTCAATCGAAACTTTTAGTTTGAAAATCTGAAGAACAATCAGGATATATATATATATATATATATATATATGTATATATATATATATATATATATTGGAAGTTTTGCTAGCAAATAGCAGGGTTCTTTCCAACGGTTTACCTCCTCACCGTGGCTCGGAGGTGTTCCTGGATGTCAGGCTGCGATGTACAACGGTGATTCGACCCTCCAGGAGGGCCTCCCAAGCTAAGAAAGAGTGCGGCGTTTCCATAAGGAAACCTAGCTACGAGTAAACCAATACTAGGATCCACCACTGTCCTGATATCGAACTAGATGAATTGTGACAAATCTCTCTCTAATTCACAAAAGCGGCGACTGCCTATGATGGTGGCGACCTGAGGCAGACTTTGGCTGCGCTGACTTCGGTACTCCAAGGAACCGCAATGGCTAAACCAGCAAAACTCCGAAAAAAGTGGAGATTATTCTGGGATCCGCATAACCCCTGTAGACGGACCGTCGAAGTATCCGAGTAAATATAGAAGTGCTAATTAGATTCAATCTTTTTTATAAACCATTTAGTTATCTGTGGTGGTCATTTAATGAATCCAGGTTTAATCCAAAGAACTTCGACAAATTTAATCAGTTTTATCGGCTAGCCATATCCGCTTACCGTAATCCTATGATTAATCCTGACTATCTAAATATTGAACCACATTAATCAGTTATGAAAACAACATAGTGGCTAATAGTAGATGCTTCCGTCCTAATCAGTCGTTCTCCGCATTTTTTATTCAACTATCAGAAGTTAATTATGAATTATCTGAAAAGAACTCTGAACTCTAAGGGCCCATCGAGACAAACATGATGAGCTTTTTGTCACGAAAAAATCTATCGGGAAATTAAAGTACTAAACTAATTCATTTAGACAGACCGGCACTATCTCAATAATAAATTAGATTCATTGTTCAAATGTCGGGTTGATTGTCGACTTTCGAAGGAACACATGGACGAAGTCAGAAGCCAGGAGTCCACTGACTAGGGCGATCGAACACGCCGCCTGCTATTGTCACCGTTACCATAATCCGATGCAGATAGTTTATAGAGAATTTCTCCCAATACGGTTTACCTTTCTCAAAAAATAACGACACATTTTCCGTTCCTGACGTAAAAGCAGACTGCAATCAATAAAGCTCAGCTGGATGGTAAAAACGCGCGAGATTCAAATCTACTATTTTTCTTGTGCAGTAAGCAAAACTTAGGATATGTTTTCTCCTTATTTTCTTAGCGTAGTTCGACTTTCTAAGTATGGCTTCAGACTCTGATGATCTGCAGAATTTTTAAAGAATTATTATATATGGCAAGTTGGAAGGAAGAGCTTTTTCCTAACCACTCATTATTTTGTTCTGTTCATTACTTCAACGAGATTGTTCACCAGTATTACCCGTCTTCAGTTGATCGTTCGATGACTCGGGCAGGCACCAATGAACCTTCCTTTTCTCACTGTGGGGTGCAAGAGTAGCGCAGTGCGTTCTGCTCGCTCTAGGGGGCTCCTTTATCATTACATCTTTCTTCCAGAATTTCGTGAGCGACTCTGATAACGAATATGTTATCTTCCTGCTGTGCGTTTGATATCTCGAAGAATCCAGTCCGTAACGCCTGTCGTCCATCGGTTGTCGTTCAGACGCAGTACTTGTTCGGCGCACCTTACCTTCGACAATTTGGCGCATAGAACGCCGTGTTTTACTTTTTGATCATTCATGGCATCATCCTTTCGACTGCGCATTCCAAAATGCTGAGTGGTCTTTCATCCAGTTAACACACTGACCACTGACATTTCATTTCCGACGCATATGTTAAGGCGTGTAGTCTTTGTTCTTCTCACTACACCATCGATGTTCTTGAAGGTTCCACAAGGCGCTGGTTTACTCCACTTTAACTCTGGGGCGAAGTCGTTCATCATGTTGGTTTCCCCACTTAGATAGACATAGCTGAAGTATTCGGATATATTCGTTCCCTTGAGCGTTGATAGGGCATCCGAAACCAGTCCATTCTTCACGGGCACCTTTTTCTGTGTGACTTAGCCGAAAGCTTATTCTTCTAGAAATCGAGTAACGTTCGTTCTCCTGGCAAATGTTTGTTGTTGTAAGAACGATATCGTCAGCAAAGCGAAAACAGTGTAATTGCCGACCATCGATTTTCACTCCCATATTATCCCATTCCAATGTTCGCCGTTCTCGAGGGTGGCGTAAATTATTTTGGCGAAATGGTATCTCGCCTTGCCTAAATTTGAAGTCGATGTTAACATCGTTATAGAATGGTGATATTTTGGTTTTAAAATTTTTATATGGCAAAGAATTTCTGTGAGTAGAGACGCCTTTGCCGTCGAGATCTTCTATGACTACTTTTGTTTCAACTGAGCCCGAAAGCTTTCCTTAAATCGATGAGAATGAGAAAGGATGGTCTTTTGTACCACAGTGACACATCAATGAGTCTTGCTGGTCGTGTGCATGTGAGCCATCGTGTTGAATGTGTTGAATTCTTTTCGAAAGCCTGCTCGCACACATGGCTTTCTTTCTCGTGCAATGTTCTGTCAACCCCGTTTAGGGATTGCTTTAGTGAAAAGTTTGTAGACGACGGACAGTAAGCAGATTGGGTGATAGTGGCCGAAATCATGGAGAACGCCCTTCTTCAACGGTAGCATGGTCTTCCTGGTCTTCCACTAAGTAGGAATTTTGCATTGAGGCAGGTAACGTGTGAAGAGCCGAACCAGTGTGTTTATGAGGACTGGTAGAAGGTTATTCATGTGTTCATGTCTTATCCTGTCCTGACCTGGTGCTGTTAGAATGTCCACCGACGAAGTATCATGTGAGGTGTCGGAAAGGAGAACTAGTAGTACGATATATCCATTCTCCCTTTACTTAACAACTATTGGTACGACATGTCCATTCTCCTTTACTTAATATGAGGGCAGAAGGTTGTGGCTATTGAAGAGATACGAGTGGTAATTGTGAGTAATCTTCCCCGTCGCTTTTCTGGAAGATGTAATTGCCTGCCGTGCTGAAGTTTCAGTGGGCTTTGCGAATGCTTTTCCCAGTCTCTGCAACTTCGACTATACCTGCTGCTCTTCTCTCTCTAGTATCTTCTGTTCTCTCCTGTCTGCACTGTTTCGCAAACTCGGACGTGAACTGGCGGTTGCCTGTAGCTCGTACTATTCCAGTACTTGTCTATCAGTTCGAGTATCTTTGGAAACAGACGTCTCTTGGTGGCTTTCGAACTCCCAGCTTTAATAGCGCTGGCCTGATAATGTTTAAGGAGCCGGTTGTATTATTCGTCGATGTTATCGAGAACGGCATCTGCCGAGCAGACGTCCGATGAATGGAATAAGTCCCAGTTTATGGTGGTTTTGGGATTTCGTTTTTTTGATTTAGTGGCTTTTTCTCTTTTCTGCGAGAAATGAAGTCTTGCAAGAAGGAAGCGATTGTCTGATCCCCTGTGGATTTCTAGGACAACAGCGACATCGGTAAGATAAAACCTTTGATTTACTATGGTAGGGTCCATTCCGTTATGGTACTTTTCATTGGGAGGCTCCCATGTCCGGCATTAAGTGAGGGACTGGTGGAGTTGTGAGTTACCATGCATGGTCTTAGTCGTCATGATAAACTCAGACAGCCGTTCACCATGCTCGTTCCGTCCCTAATTTGTGGGTCCCAATGTAACTTTCTTCAAACGTTCTTCTTCGTCCAATCTTAGCGTTAAAATTTCCATTGATGACCTTGAAGAATGTATGGTCTTCTCTGTAGAACCTTCCACATCGATTAACTGGACGTCTTCGTCACAGCTTCATGTCGATATGTAGGCAACAAAGCTAATCAAAACCGGTATTCAACAACATCTCGGTCAGTCTGGAATGGCTCTCAAATTTTAGCAGTCTCTTCTTACTTGACCTACTCAATCGGGTCATTGGTGTTACGATAGAGAAGTAGTGGTAAAAGAATCATGAGAGTTAAAGCTATGCGGTGCTCTGGCTACTAGTGAAGTGAGGCTAACAACGAGATAATGGCATTTGAATATTACTACATCATTAATACAATAGTAACAATAATAATGAATGATTATATACAAATAACCGTTGATTCGCCGCGAGCGATGCCGCGCCCGCACTATCCGCGACTGCGGCGGGTGAGGGAGACGGTGTGTTGGGGGTGGAGAGGGATACTGACGAGCCGTGTTTTCGGCTGAGCCTTTGGATCAACATAATAGCGGTGAGGAGCTCATTAGCATGATCGATGAGGACAGTAAGTTACAAGCATTGACGATGCTATGGACAACGAGTGATGAGTCATCTACGGAGCACAGTCAGGCAGCTGGTCGTGGATAACGCTATGTCTGCAACGTGAAGTTTGAGCATCGATGGGTGCCATCATTGCCTAAGAGTCAAGGGCCAGAATGGTAACGACAACTGGTAAGCCTATAGCGGCTTAACAGAATACACAGCATAAGTTAGCTGCTCTGCGGCCTTGTACGCATGGCGTATATTGTGGGAGGAATGGCACATGCCACCGATGGCGTTGCAGACAGAACGCATTTGAGGATAGCCGCCGCTACTGACAGCGCACCGTAGACTAAGAAAGGAGATACAGCAATCTGCGGTTTACTGAGGATGCATGAAAATGAATGAGAATGAGTGGGGATGAGTTGAGATGATTGAGGATGATTGGGAATGACGGTGTAAGAGCGGATTATCGGCGCTACCGATCGGCTGTAACTGGTGCGATGACATGTCTCCGCCGTCGAAGGCACCTGGCTTATATTGGCTGCGGGAGCCCGCGGGCGTATGCTGCCGCGGCCGATCTGGATTGTTGATCCTGGACTGCAATACACTGTACTTAACTGCCTGAAACATCAAACGTCATTGACTTCGTTGTTTCACAAGGAAGTAGTAAACTGTTCTACTGCTACGCCCTCCTTCGGATAAGCCATCGTTGCTGTGCGACTAAAGTCAAACCTGAACTGCCATTGTGCCTGAAACCTCAAACGTAATTGACCGAGTAGATTATAAAGGTTACATTGCGGTAACTATTGTGCGGCCGCGAGGCGGCCATGGTATGGACATCAAATACTATTGTTTAGATAGTTAGAGAACTTTTTCCAGAGAGATTTTTGTCTATAACTGGAATGAGGCCCACTTATTTTACTCTCTAGCGTTTGATACCTACGTATAGCTTGCTGAGCTATGAATGTGGGGGGTGGGTACACTCAAGGGTAGCTTGCCAGTCTCTCCCGTAGTAGACAAGAAGCTTATTTGTTGGAGGTGACTCCGAACCGTCTCCCATATACTTCCCTGTCACTTGATGGCAGATTTTTTGGCTGAATTGACCAATAGAATACAATCCGCATAAACAAGAGCACACCCACGCACGCATGCCTGAATATATTCCCGTGAATACATAGGGGTTTGTGTATATGCGTGCGTCATACGAAGCAGCAGAAACAGGTAGTTCATTCCCTGCGTCTCAGGGAAACATAAGGTCGCTTTTGATTCATAATTAACTCTTTATCCGCCACCTGAGGACGCTCCACTTTGCATTGCGACTAACCGCCATGAGATCGTGAAGGAGATCATTGGATGAGAATGGTACGAATAAAAATCGTTGCCATATCAAAATATGTGAAAAGCATTATCTCTTCATTACGTTCTTCATCTTACTCGCCGAGAAACCAGTGTAATGGTCTGAATTGGGGAACTTTTACCCTTTCTGCTCATCATGCTTGCCCCCTTTGAGAGAATATTCCCCGTAGTTAATTTGTTCGCGTAGAACTTCAAGTGCGTCTCCTCGGAAACTGGAAGCTCTCCGGTAGACAAATGATCCACCACTGTGAGTCATCCACAGAGTACATGGGCTTTTCACATAAGTCGATTTTTTCTCTTCGACGGCAATGACAGCTTTAATTAAACAAATGAGAAAACAGCTCGTATTGTAAATCGCAGAGCTTAAATAATCTGAACTGTTTAGTGATTTCTTTTGTTTCGAAATATTAAGAAAAATACGCGGTCAGAATTCCTAAATAAGATTTATATAGCACATGGGAAGTGGTACAATAAGGGCTAAAATAAAGGATAAAGCTCTCGGCGTTGATCAATCCCCTGAGGGATACACCATGCATTCGACTTCATTAAGCATCGTTCGAAGTTATTGAATGCATATCTGGCCTTTGCAATTACTCGCGACGACCTACCGATGTATCGAGCCACTTCTGCTCTCCTCCCAATAAGTATCGTACCCGTTTGCCTACTCGGAGGGATGGAAGGCTTGGTGGGGCATGGGCGCGGGGATCGATTCCACGCATGTGTTGCAAGGCGCGTCCGACCACTGCGCCACAAGCGCCCTAGTGATACCATAATATATAATAATAATGCCAATAATGGCAACGGAAATGATGAGGCAGCAAGAAATGGTAATGTGTATATAATAGACAAGTATATGTGCGAAAGCATCAACCAGCTAGATGTTTTTAAATGTATGGTAACAATTTGCTTTTCTATTTCTGCAAGCTTTTATGAAAACACCTGTTCTTCTGGTATGCAGAATTCTTTTCTGCATGATATTACATACTGTCCGGATTCTAGCACTTTTTTGCATTCGATTCGTTTCCTTCACATCCCCGTCACTCATGAAAGTCATTGTATTTGCGGGTGTGTTGGCTCGCTACCTAACGATTTTTGCTCTTCGTTAATGCTGTTGATTCCTGGTCGAGTTGACCCCCGGAATCTTGGACTAGCTATGTTAAGCCATCCTCAGTTTTTCAGTGGCCGGCACCATCTGTTTTGGATTAGAGGGAATGAGCTAGCGCCACCTCCCCACAGTTTACCGCCTCATCGTGGCTGGGAGCTGTTCTTGGGTGTCGGACTGCGACTGCGATGTACAGCGGGGGGATTCGTCCCCCCGACAGGGTCTCCCAAGCTGAGAAGGAGTTCGGCGTTTCCATCAGGAAGCCTAGTTAAGAGTAAATCAATACCAGGATCCGCCACCGTCCTGGTATCAAAGTTGCATGGTGGCAAATCTCCCTCTCATCCACAAGGGCTGCGACTGTCCGCGGTGGTGAAGACCTGGGGCAGACTTCGCCCAGGCTGACCTCGGGACTCTAGGGAACCATAATGGCTTAACCAGCAAATCTCCGATAAGTGGTGATTATGCTGGGGCCCGCACAGCCAGTGAGGACGGGCCGTTCAAGTGTCAAGTCAAGAGCTAACACCAGAGAAGTCTGCTACCAATTTCCCGACCCTAGAAGAACACTGGCCCTGTTTCGCCTAGTGTGGGATCGATACAGGGCCTTCATGAACTGAACGGCAACACCACTACTGCACTACCAGCGCTTCCGTTGTAAATATTGACGTTATGATTTTTTTCCTACCGAGGAATCAACACGAAATCGATAAATGTTGCTTGTCCAAATATTCCCCTTTGTCGTTGTGTTTTCATAATGAAAGCAGCGGTTTTTGATCGGAGCATATACCTCGACGTAGGGTACAAATCGGAGGGATGAAAACATTCAAACAATTCGGCATCTGAAACGATGACGTCATTCTTAACCAATGAAAGCATGAAGAGTATAAGTTTATCTACAATTAGGTAGTAATAAGAGTAATAATAATAATGGTAATAATAGCGATAATGATAATAACAATAATGATAATAATAATAAGAATCTGGTGTACTCTTCATATTTTGCTACTCCCCGCTCGTATTTGCTTAGTCTTCTAGACGGTCATCATCCGTCATAACAGGATATCTTTGTCTTATGAAATTAAGCCAATTTCGTTGTGCTATAAACGTCTTAAGGGTGAACCTTTCATCTACACTGAGTAACCAGTTGTGTTCATTGTTCGTGTCACTGACATAGTGAGTTGCAGGGATGGGAATGTGTTCAACGCCCGACGAGAGCCAATCTTTTGATAGATGTTCATACTATGAATATGAATATAACTTCCTGAAAAAAACGAACATTCATCTTAGTTTCTCTTTAATATAAACTCAATCAACAATGAAGAACTTGGTTTCGTTCGGGTTTAACTTTTTATGCCCTCTGTTGAAGTGCGCTCCGAAGAAGGGCTTGTTTACGTAGTGTGACTTCGAGCTTTGATTGGATTTAACCTATTTTAGGATCCATGCTCGTCCAAAATAGATAGGACCAATCCGAACCAACCCCAATCCCGTAATAAGATGAGTCAATGCGGTTGTACGATTTGCAATCAGTCAATTGATCGGATGGGCGTATGTCATCTCTCCAACCCTACTTGTCCTATATTTCTGTTTTTATCTCGAGGTAACTTATGAAAAGGTGTTCGAAAACTTGGCGAAGGTTTCCATAGCATCGCATTCTTCAAGACTGAAAGACCACGAAACGCCAGTTCAATAATGATGTCTAACAATCTCGTATAAGCTGATCAGTAAACTAAGGTCACATTAATTTTATTGTCGTCGAAGTGAAAGAATGAAGGCCAATGCATTCGGCGCTGAACAATGCTTAAGGCATACGCCGTGCATTCCATTCCATTCGCAGCATTGTGGAGCTAGATAGATGCATATCTGAACTTTAGAATTATTTACAAAGATCTATTGGTACATATAATGTGTTTTTTATCCTACTAGACAAGTCTGATACAAATTTTCCAACCTTGAAGGGATAAAAGGTTTGGTGAAGCGAAGATGCAAGATCGAAGAAACGGGTAGTCCCGAAGATGGAACATAACTATATGCTCAGTGGTATTATTCATGTTACTATAGGAAGTTCGTTGAATGACAATTGACAACTATGTCATCAGTGTATCAACATTTCTGCAGTTTAATATCGTTTTCAAGTAGATTGCTTACGAGTCTCGACCAGATGCTTTGATATTGTCAGGACAGCTCTTCTTCATATTTTCTTCCTTCAGTTTAGGTCTACTGTAGTATTTTTTTCCAAAATAGTGTAAACACAAGTGTACAGCTCTAGCGTGGTGATTATCAGAACCTCTCTAGAAAATATGACATTCAAGACGTTGATAAGCTCTACCTTCCATTTCTGTCGTACATGAAAATGTTTTTAATATCTTGGTGATAACTACGACGTAGTGTGAAGCAAAGTGGGACACGATCTTATACTCGTTTGATTCGTCGATGTGCTTCCTGCCGATGTAAATGTGATGGTTTGAGTTCTTTATCTATTAGTTGCTCATATTAATCTAGCAAAAGCTGGTAGTGAAATCGTTAGGCAAACCACCTCAAGGCGTTTCCCTAGATAATCCTAGGATCTTCAAATATGAACATCTAGGAAATGAAAATCACTACCTACTAGCTATCGATGTGAACAACCTTTCCTATCTTTTATTCCCGAATAGACGGTGTCATCCAGCTTGCATCCCAGACCTCCGCAAATTCAATTACGGCCAATTTTTGAATACGACGATAACTTTGTTTAAAGACAACTTTGAAAGCGATTATCCGAACATGAATACTAGTTTAAGTACATGGATTAGAGCAGAAATTTGCTGGTTTTTTTCTTATCGGGAAGAGATCCGTTATTCCGCGTGTAGTTTGCTTACTAGGAAGGTAATTTAAGAGTTCATGCCCATTGGTCTACTCTTAGCCCGAATTCTGGATGAAAGTGTCAAAACCATTCTTAGCTTGAAAAACCGTATAAGGGACAAGAACACCTACTGTAGGTAAACGATTAAGGGGGACATGAATACTTAGCTGGTTAAACTGCGATAATCTATAAGAGCCTTATTAATCCGTGTATGCATCATCATCGTTTTTCTGGAAGAGATTTTACTACGAGGTGGTTATCCTTACATAAAGTGGTAAGGGCACGTCTGTAGTGACGGTTCCGAACCAAACCACTTACATCCCAGAACTGCAGGAAACAACTAGCTTTTTCAACCGAGAAGATGTTTTGTTGTCGATTGGTGTGGTCTGAGGAAACAAGAAAGAATTTTTTTGACATTTCAATCGACGTATTCAATTTCCATATACACAGAATTTATCCAGCTGTTACTTTCTAAGCTCACAGTTATTTGATCGACACCTGGATAATAAATAAGCCTGCTAACTGACTATCTAATGAAGAAATTAGAAACCCATCGTTCTCGAGTCTAATCGATAATCTACTTCCGTTTCAGAGTGGTTGTACCTAGGGATTGGTGGTGCCGTCGGTTTGCTTGGTATCGCTGCCGTAATCGCACTGCTTGCTGTCAGAAGGCGTCGACAATATCCGTCATTACTGATAGCGCCTAAACAAGTATGTTCTATTCCTTAACTAATTCATATGAAAGTGCTCTGCATCAACGGAACCGTTAAAGCCATACAGCACTTGTACTTTTGTTTTCAATAGTCGAAATAAAAATCGTGTTATTGAGGCGAAAGGGAACACAGAGCAAAAGCTATTTGGCTAACGCAGTAGTGTGAGGTGTTTTTTTCTTCCTTTTCCTTACCAGCAAGACCACATTCAGGGGCGGATAGCACAATGGCAGTGATGCCCGTCATCACGAGCATGGTGCTAGTTCTATTCAGCTCCGGGCCAACAAGGCTCTCTCATCCCTCCGCGGTCGGGAAATTGGTATCGGACTTGTCTGGGGAAAAAATCGCTCTTTGCAATCCAATTCCGAACGCTCCAGCCCGGCTATGTCAGGACTCCAGCCAGAATTGCTCGACCAGCATTCTATGACATTTCAGATGGAATGAAAATCCTCAAGGAGCAACCGAAGCCACAAGTAAAAGTTGGAAAATCTTCGTGTACAATGGATGCGAGGAGGCGAATCGAATGTGAGAAATGTTTGGATCCGCACAGTAGATAGACGTGAAGACGGATCATGAAAAAAAAGTCAAATTCTAAACCATTGCCTATCCACATAAACACACCATCCGCCATTGGTTGTGTCGCCATTGGTTGTGTCCGACAATGCATGTGACTAACACTCTTCAAACCATTGAAAAACTCTGTTTTGCTCAGTTTTTCTAATTTTCAATCGTTGAGTAAATGATACACGAAAATGATCAGTCGGCTACCAACATAAACCTATGTCAAAAAAAATTTCACACAAGTATACTTCTACGGGTGAATAGAGAGGAACCGATGGTTTCTTAGCCCTTTCATGACCATGTGTCATTGGAACGTACTTGTGATGCGCTATGAAATCATGCGAATATTCGTGAACTGATTAACTACCGTTCGGACAACAAACTTGCCACCACCTTACGGTATCATTTTTTATGAAAAGAATTCACCAAGGTCCTTACCCTGTATTCTGAAAAGTCTCTCTCTTATTCTCCATTCCGTTTCATTCCTCTCTTTTTGTTCTGGCTCCCTTCCATCTCCCTCTGTTTTTCTTGCGTTCTCTCTTTTTCATCATCAAATCCTCTTCCCATCACTCCCTGCTCATCATCTAAGCCGTCTTAACAGGGCATTTCTTCGCCAGTGACGGATTGCCACCGAGGCGACATCGATTTTTCTCCGATGTTGTGCGTACCGCTTTTAAAAAGGAAATCTGATAAAATTCTTTACGCTCATTTTTCTAATAGTCCAAGTCATATCGTCTCAAGTTTAACAAGAGTAAATAAAGGATAAAGGATAAAGCTCTCGGCGTTGATCAATCCTTGAGGGATGCGCCATGCATTCGAATTCACTGTGTCGTTGGAGGTGATTGAATTCATATCTGGGTTTTACAATGACTCGCGGTGGCCTACCGATGTACTGAGTCAGTGCTACTATCCTCCCAGACAAGTCTGGTACCAATTTGCCGACCTCGGAGGGATGGAAGGCTTGGTGAGCCATAGGCGCGCGGAGGGGATTCCACATGCGTATCGCAGTGGCGCCTCCAACCATTACGCTACAACAATAACAGTAACAATTAATAAATTACTTACATAGATGATTTCATTCACCTCTCTACTAAAGACTACAGGCACATAATCATCCAGTACTTGGCATGGATCTACTCAATTGTGGGTAAAAGAAAGTACATACGTCGACTTTTCTCAGTTGTATAAACCAAACAGCTTACTCGATTGTGCACTGATTCCAGCTAACTATTGTTATTCTATACCTATCTATTAAATCTATAGGTCAGCAAGTGGGAAGTGATATATTTCGTAATATTACTATGACTTCTAAGGCGCGATTCTTGAGACACTAAGGGCGAGCGGTGTTGTTGATGATGAAAGAAGAAGTCGTCGCCCTATTTCATCGCATCGTTAGGCTGCTGCACCCATTAGAAATAATGCCATTCGGAAAGGAATCCCCATTACAATCTGTTTGGCCAAATAGTTTAGTGGATTATACGATCAATACCGAAAATGTCAACAATTTTAGGTGATCGCCGTACGAAATGGCGGATTTCCCTAAAGCACCAAGCGGAATAAAGCAAAGTCCGTCACCATTACAGGTAGAGGAGTGAAGTGCTGGGTATCTCCGTGAAAACGTTGTCGACGTAAAAATTTGGCGACATATGCCACTAAATCGTGACGTCCCTATTGACATTTTGCTAATGAAACCCTCATAGACCTAACATCCAAAAAGAAAAAACCTCTTATGAAACCATTCGAGGAAAAGAATGAGGACTTTGACGCCAAGCATATTGAAATCTAAGAAGAACTTATTTCACTTTGGAGTATTCGAGCATGTTAAATGCTAGGTTCACATACGGTAAGAAACTTACAATCAAATGGTCAAATTATGGAAAACTCATTATTGACATCTCTCGATTTGTCCAAATAATCCATTATATTGGATAGTCGATGAAATCATTGAGATAATTGTCTTTCAGAGTCCGCTTTCGACAGATTCCTCACCAAGTCCGGTGGTGCCATTCCAATCACTTCTCGAGGATCGAACGCGAAAACTCTCACCGTCTGAATTGCCCACAGAACGCGGCATAATCACATTCACACTTAGCTACGATCCCGTATCGCTTTCTCTCAGGTGGGAATACAGTTGCGCTTTTCATTTTGTTCACACCTAATGTCGAACTTTTATGCTCTCAGCCTGAGTAGTGGGAGCAATGAACATTCAGTTGCACCTTGCAGTCCGACACTGGAAACATCCGCTGCCACAATGAGATGGGAAGCCACTGGGTAATAGACGCAAATAAATATGCTAGAATAAAGTAATTGTCAGATATACGATCCACATTTATTACCTGCAACGCTGTTAATCGTCGTTGAGCTCGAGGGTCCATCAGTGAAGCCTCTACCCGTGCTCATCTAAAGCCAGAGCTATTCAGAATGGGCTCCACTGGCTTCGAGAATACCACGACGTTCTCATTTCCGATACAATTCCCTTGGCGGAACGTTAACTACGAGTAGCTCGTTGAACTCAGCGTTCGCCATTGGTTACTCTTAGTCGAGCTATTGGACAGAAACGTGCTAAGGCTCACTGCCTAAAAATTACTAGTGGATGTTGCTGTGTATCCGAATTATGTGTCAGATTGAATCAAATACATTAAAATGACAAGTTTCGGGGTGGATCAGCATTTATAGTGGAAATAATCGGAGTTTCTGACAAATATCTGCTTTGGAATTGTTGTTAACATTTAATCGTTATTGTAATTTCTATTATTCGATGGGGAGCGTGTGGCGCAGTGGTCGGAGGCGCCCTGCAACACACACGTGGAATCGATCCCCGCGCCCATGGCCCAGCCAGCAAGCCTTCCATCGGGTCGGCTAGTTGGTACCAGACTTGTCTGGAAGGATAGCAGCACTGGTTCGATACATTGGTAGGCCAGCGCGAGTCATTGTAAAGGCCAGATATGCATTCAGTCGCCTCCAACGATGCTTAATGAAGTCGAATGCATGGTGCATCCCTCAGGAATTGATCAACGTTGAGAGCTTTTAGCTTTTATTAGTTGATATATGTAATGTAAAATACGATTTAAGTAGTTGCACTTGAAATATGAAAGTGAAAGTGCTAATGATCAAGGAAAGTGTTTTTTTCCTCCGTTTCTACTTAATACTAAGAAACGGATTGGTTTCGTATGTCCCATTCACGCCCAACGGAACGAATATCTCCGAATATTCCAGTTATGCCTATCTACGTCGGGAAATCAATATGATGAACGACTTAGCTCCAGAGCTGAGCAGAAGGAAACGAGCGGCTTGGGGAGCTTTCAAGACCTTCGAGCATGTATTGAAGGGGACAAAGAACACCCGACTCCGTGCCCACCTTTTCGACTCAACGGTACTTCTTGCCCTAACGTATGCGTCAGAAACGTGGTCGCTGCGTAAGCAGGATGAAAGATCACTCAGCGTTATCGGACGCGCAGTCGAAAGGACGATGCTAGGAGTATCCCGTTTCACACAAGTAAGGGATGGGATCCGAAGCTCCGACCTGCATCAACGATCAAAAATCAGTGATGCCGTTCTGCACGCCAAACAGTCGAAGATAATTTGGGCGGGACATGTAATGCGTATCAATGACAACCGATGGACAAGATCCGTTAGTGACTGGATTCCTCGGGATGTCAAACGTACTGCAGTAAGACCACCGACCCGATGGTCAGAGTTTTTCACGAAGAGCCTAGAAGAAAGATATGATGCTCGACGAGACCCTAGAGGACCAGGACCCACTGGGCTACTCTTGCACGCGATAGGGGAAAAATCGAAGATGTACTGGCGCTCGCTCGAGTCAACGGGACTGCAGGTGGTACAGGTGACAGGGGATACTATGAAACTACTGCTGAAGAAGTTCTAGTGTTCCCGTCGCATTATTGATTAGTTTGTTGTTGCTCGGAGATTTGCTGTTTTAGAAAAGAAATGTTGGAAATAACTACCTTACTAAAAAAATATTGTAGTTGTCAAGTGCCAAACTTTTTGAAAACAAAACTTGCATGAACTTTTTTCTTCGTATTAGTTTTTCTGTAATATTTGATTCATTTATTTCCCATACAATACACCGTTTGACAATCATGCAGCCGTGTAAATGTCGTCGAGCGTCGTCAACTTTGCTTTTCGTTTCATTTTTTTCCGTGCCATTATCCAGTTAAAGGTGGTAATGGTAAGGGGGAATGGCAACATTTATTCTCGTCGGATACAAGCACAATGATGCTGAGATATTTGGAGATCTCCGGACCGTAGGTGTCTGCGGTGGGAACAATCGCGCTATTACCCTATCCGGGGCTAACTTGTTCACCACCACACCATGCGGGTCCTTCGTTTCGCCTTTCGCTCAGCTGAGTTTTCTATCTACCAGTGCCAGCAGCAATCACCCGTCAACGGGATTGGTGTGGAGGTCCAAGCGGCATTTAACCCAGTTCAACTGAGGCTGTAGTTATAATCACAATCTTAACCTTTTTATTTACTGCCTATTCTTTTTTAATGGCAGGGCATGTTGCGAAATATAACTTCTAGAATGCTGAGATATTTGCAAAACTCCGGACCGCAGGTGTCTGAGGTGGGGAACGAACGCGCTATTATCCTTTCCGGGAAGTAACGCGTTCACCACGACACCATGCGGGTACTTTCGCTTTCGCCTTTCGCTCAGCTAGTTTTCTATCTACCAGTGCCATCAGCAGTCACTCGTCAACGGGATTAATCTGGGGAGCTCAAATCGGCATTGAACCCAGTTAAGCTGAGGATGTAGTCGAAATTACAATGTCAACTTTTTATTTACTGCCCACCATAATTTTTTTGTGGTTGTATTTTGCATAATATCCTGCCGTAAAAAAATTGTAGCAGGCAGTAAATAAAAAGTTGATATTGTGATTTCGACAACAGCCTCAGCTTAACTGGGTTCAATGCCGATTTGTCCTTCCCAGATCAATCCCGTTGACGAGTGATTACTGATAGCACTGGTAGATAGAAAAACTGGCTAAGAGAGAGGCAAAAGAAGGGGCCTGTATGATATGGTGGTGAACGCGTTAGGCACTGGAAAGAGTATTAACGTGTTCGATCCCCACCGCCGGCACCTGCCATCCGGAGTTTTCCATATATGGGACACTGTTCCATCAATCATAGATGAATGAATGTAGACCAATTATAAGATTAGGAAAAACTAAGAATTCGGCAAATACTGCATCACCAAGTTAGAAATAAACGGACAAATTTTAACCTTTTTGCCTACTGCCCTACTCTTTTGATGGCAGGGTATATTGCGAAATATAACTTCAACGAAGCTGAGATATTTGCAAAACTCTGGACCGCAGGTGCCTATGGTGGGGAACGAACGCGCTATTGTCCTTTCCGGGGAGTAACGCGTTCACCACCACACCATGCGGGTCCTTCTGTCTCGCCTGTCTCTCAGCTAGTTCTATCGATCTTTTGCCATCAGCAATCACCCGTCAACGGGATTGATCTGGGGAGCCCAAATCGGCATTGAACCCAGTTAAGCTGAGGCTATAGTTATAATCACAATTTTAACCTTTTTGCCTACTGCCTACTCTTTTTTGATGGCAGGGTATATTGCGAAATATAACTTCAACGAAGCTGAGATATTTGCAAAACTCTGACCGCAGGTGCCTATGGTGGGGAAAAAGATCGATAGAACTAGCTGAGAGACAGGCGAAACGAAGGACCCTGCATGGTGTGGTGGTGAACGCGTTACTCCCCGGAAAGGACAATAGCGCGTTCGTTCCCCACCATAGGCACCTGCGGTCCAGAGTTTTGCAAATATCTCAGCTTCGTTGAAGTTAAACGGACAAAGTTAGAGATATTCTAATCGCCAATTTTTGTGAATGATGTTCGGCCCAACTCTGCCGGCCATCCGTTACATACGAAGTTTATTAGATGTCCGAGACTTAGGAAAAGAATGCAAGGCTGACTAAGCCTCTCATCCATATGGGGCCTAGAGGTTGGTGCAAAAATTTGTCTGGGTAGACAAAAACACTGCACTGATAGATCGGTATTTCCTACAAGTAATTGTGTAAAAAAAATACGCATCGAATTACCTCTACGATGCCACGAATAGAGTCGAATACATGGGAGATGTTCTTTGTCGAGCTCAGGATTTGAGCTTACTACGGCTCCAGGTCGGCAACGCGTTGCATCATTTTGGCTGGTATTCTCTTGCCTTGACATTTTCATTTGATAAACCGTCTTCTTTGCTTCTTTCACATTTCGTTGTTTCCACCGAACGTTCACCAGGCGTGGATAGCCTCACAGCATGACTAAAATGTGTTATTTTCTTTCAAATGGTGACTATCTGCGAGTTCACAATTCTTAATTTGTTTAACACCCCTCGGAAAAAAGTCGCCCTTTCAAAGTGCAAAATGTCGCTTACAACAAACCAATGGATACCGTAATCTGGAAATTATAGAACGTCCTCATTAAAGGCTACTAGTTAAGAACATTTGGATCCGCCGAATGATTATCAGTTCCTGATAATTAGGGACACGAAGGAACTCCCCTAACTAATTAAACACTAGATTAAATCGAAGAAAAATGCGTGACCACAGAATTTCTTTCCTAAAATATCATCGAGTTGATTAGTATGTAGAGTCAAGTATTAGTGAGAATATTCGAAAAACTGCTGGAAAAAACATGTAGAGAGGAAACACTTAAAGCATTTGTAATTATAAGTGCTGACGAGGTGTAGCCAGCACACTCAGATCTTTATTGAAAATATTGACATTTCGAAGATGGAATGTTGTGGATCGATTCAGTAGATTGTGAAATCTTGATTGATTCATAATGACAATTTTTCCTCCCAACATCTATTTTTTTTAATGTAATTATTTAGGGCTGCAGCAATGTAAAAACATGTTTGAGGGTGCTGGAGTTAACATCGATAAACGTAAACCCTTTGTCTTTCTTGAAAGCATTTTATTCTTCCGAATTCTACCCACTCCGTTTAGTCTATCCCACCGCAAGCGGAAAGTCGATAAATCGATTTTTCAGGTCGGTATTGTCGAGTGTCGAAATCTATGCGAACTTGTCGTGTCAAGAAATGGACAATGCTTACTCGATCCATATGTGAAATTACAGCTCCTTCCAGGTATCAGGAACTTTGCAACATTTTCAGCATAGTCAAAATGATGAACTCTTAATGGAACTTCCTTTCATTTTAGCCTTAGACTTAGTGCTTCGTAAAGTTCTCCATGTTCTTGAAAAACGTTCTTGAGTGACAATTCTTATTTGCCATAAAGAAAATAACTAGTGTTAACAAACTACTTTGATCGATACTTGCGACTTTGTTCTTTTTTTTATGCTATCTCACCTTAAGGTATTGTTGTTATACCTAGTATAATTATATCATACAGAACGCGAACATCGTGTCAAGACCCGCATTGTACGTTCGACGACCTCCCCAAAATACGACGAACAATTTACGCTTTACGGTGTGACAAGCGAACAAATTAGCCTCAGCACATTACATTTTCAAGTAAGTTGCGAAACTTCATGGGCTTGGGCTCACTATAGGGACCAGTTGACATCATTTGACAAGAATTGCCTCCAGGTTGTTGCTTTCGATCGCTACAGTCGTGACACCGTCGTCGGTGAGTGTGTCTATAGACTGGCAGATGGCGAGTTGATGCTTCATCAAGAAATGAGGCTAGTTTTACTCTCGCTACTATCAAAATTCATCCAGTTGAAGTCATGGAATAGGGCTACTGTAGCTCCGTACAAATGCTTGCTACGAATCCATTCTTCATTCAAAACATGAACTATAAATAGCGTCTATAGTACGAAGGGAGTCTAAAGAGTCAGTATTTAGAATAACAGTCAATTTGTTTGCAAAAATCAATGCTCATTGTATATGTTGAGGCGCATTACCGACGTTTCCTAGCAATTCCTTTTCCTTTGCAAAGTTTTTGTAGTGTGTCTAGTGTAAAACAAAACGTCCATATCAATATATGACGACATAGGATTTTACAAGAAAATATCCACTATCAAGGGAACCGTGAAAAAATGACACGTAGTCGGTGGGAAGAAAAGATGCATGAAGGTGCAGTAGAAAAAAAACGATTGTGGCATCAATTTCTCACAAACCACTCGTACCTCTGTTAAGCATTCATGACGACGTGACCTCTATGGGGGGTCATTGATAATGGCACACAGTAGCCGGTATGACCTCTGTATAGGTCGTTTTCTTTCCGAGCGTTTATTTTTGGCGCGCAGGACTGTTTTTCTGCAATCATTTCAATCAATTGATATCTTATGCAATGCAGATGTAAAATCTTAGATCATCGTTGAGAAGGTGTCTTTTGAATAATTTTCCACTTAATTTATCATCTTGAGACAAGAAATTATTGCTTTTGAGGAGAGCGCGAGGCGTAAAGAGTTTGGCCAGTGAAGAGGCGCAAAAATCCTTAGCCTCGAAGAAGTGGCGTTTGATGTGTGTAGGACCAGTTTTGAGAAACAATGCTTTTTGCATTTTTCATTCGCTCTGATGAATTTTGGGTATTGTTTGGAATAACAGGATGTGCAAACTAAAAGGTAAGCATCGAAATATTCCCCGCAGAACTTATACAACTTCATTAAATGCAGAGAGGCAGTACTACTGCATAGTACACGAGTTTCTCTTCATACATAAGGGTTTTATGTGCACCAAAAACATGAGAGGGTAGAACGTGGAGCACACATATGATAGGAGAATCGCAGAGACGCGGAGAAAAAACATAATTATATGGAGGAAGCGGGCCCAGCTTACAAATTGCTGGACCCTTTGGCCAGGGTGACCTCAATAGAGGTGGTAGCGAGTCGGGCAAAACGTTTGGGAGGGTCCAATGGGCACTCGACGAGAAATAAGGCGTCGTCGCCAATGTGTTAAATTCAATATTATCTCTGTTGTTATGGGAGTAAATCGTTATATCTTAGGTGTTCCACTCCTATATATACGTTTTTTGTCTTGGTTATTTGACAATGACAAACAATAGAACAGTAGGATAAGTCTGGCAAATTCTTGTGTGCTGTACGTCAAATTATGTGTTCCGTATTGCAGAGTGGAGTTAGCACTTCAGCCACGTGCTTCGGATTGTGTTACAGCTCGTGGAGAGCTACTTCTATCTCTTACCTATCAACCAGCATTTAACAATCTGACGGTAGTGGTGTTGAAAGCACGAGGTCTAAGCAGAAACGAAACCGGAACAGCAGGTGGGTTAACAAATGGCAAGTGTGATGAGTGCTATGTTTGTAGTACCGAAGGGAGCCTAGGATGTAGAGAACGTTCTAGACGCAGAAATTTTATATTGGTCAATACTGCATTTATAAACACATTGTACATTGAAAATTTTTTTTCCCACTGTCGTCATCAGATATCTGACCACAGCTAACTAACTATATAGTAGCTTACTTGATACTTGATACTTGAACGACCTATCATCACTAGTTGTGCGGGCCCAAGCATGATCATCATTTTTAGGAGATTTGCTGGTTAAGGCATTGTGGTTCCCTGGAATTCCGAGGACAACCTGGCCAAAGTCTGCCCCAGGTCGTTACCACGACAGGCAGTTGCAGCCCTTGTGGATCAGAGGGAGATTTACCACCATTCGACTTTGATACCAGGACGGGGGCGGATCCTGGTATTGGTTTACTCTTAGCTAGGCTTCCTGATGGAAACGTCGGACTCCTTCTCAGCTTGGGAGACCCTACCGGGGATCCCCCACGCTATACATCGCAGTCCGACACCCAGGAACACCTCCCAGCCACGATGAGGCGGTAAACCGTAGGGAGGTATATAGTAACTAGCTGATTATAATTAGTTATAATTAGGTTATAAATGTTATGAAGTTATATTGTAGTCTCAGCAGAACATTCCTATACTTACATCCGTATTTTTAAAATGTCGTTATATATGAACGTATTACAAATAACTGTAAGTACTTCAGCTTCAATTTAACTGGGTTCGATATCGATTTATGCTCCCTGGATTAGTCGTGTTGATGGATCATAGCTGATAGCACTTATAAAACACGATTAAGAGAAAGGCGAAACCTAAGACCCGCATGGTGTGGTGGTGAACGTGTTATCCCTCGAAAAGGGTAATAGCGTGTTCGATCCCCGCCGCAGACATCTGCAGTCTGGAGTTTTGCAAATATCTCAGCACCATTGTAGTTAACTGTAAATAAATAATTCTGCAGGACATCAATCAAACATGACTGGAAGATGTCGTTGACAGAATTCGAGTACTGGAAAAGCTTCATTCAGTTCTACCGTAGACACCACAGCAACCTTTTCGCAATTGGTTTTATCTATTACTGTATTATTAAGGATCCTATAACTTTTCCACATTACATACACCACACACTTTTCGCTACCCTAATAACAATTTAATTGTGAAAATGATGGGAAGAAACTTGAAACCTATTGATTAATTTTGACTCTATGACATTTGACTAAAATGAATTCATGTTGTTAAGCCTGGAATGAAAAAATGAATTGCCGTAAGGTCAAGGGCGTGTGTAGGGATGCTCTACAATACAGAGTCGTGGTTCGACTCCTGGGAACCGGGGAGAGCAAGCCGTTCATCCTTCAGAGGTCGGAAAATTGGCACCAGACTTTTATGAAAGGGGCAAAAAATACTGACTGGACGTTATCCTCTTAGCTGATTAGGGTAACAAAAGGTTTGTTTAAAAAAATTTTTATTCTGCTAGCACCTCTACATCTTCTTCGTCTTCGGAGCCGCGCTGATGCGAGTCGATGATCCACCGGTGGATGTCGTCGCGATGTTGGTGATTGTTGACGATTCGAGTCGAATCGCCTGGAGTGGAGTGCCGTCAAAATGAACTATCCTCTCTCGGCGGTATCCTTTTATATAGGACACATTTTGATGAACTGCCTCCATTCAAAATGATCTGCTTTTTTGGTGGCAATCCATTCTGTGGCAGTGGATGTCTCACTAGCACATAGCGCAGCAATATGTTTCAGAAAATGAATGGCTGCAAAACGTCAACATCCATCCTTTGTAAAAAAGACACCGACGAGTAAAGTTCCCCATTTGAGCGGTGCTCCCTCCACTGGATTTGACTCGATGCGACAACGAACACCCAAACTCCCGTTGACCATCGAACTCTGAAGAAGATGAAGGCGTCGGAATGTTTGCCGGACAAGCTTTTTTTTATCAACCTCAAGTCAATCATCCAAGAAAATATTGTTGATTATGCCGAGGTTAGAGGGAAGTCGGTTTTTGAAATAGTGACCGGTTATATTGACAGGCCTCCCATTCACTGCGCAGGCCAGTGTGCAAGCGTTAATCTCTGTAATGCTACGAATGCAGTTGAATGCATGGCGCATCCCTTAGGCATTGCTTTTGGACGTGGAACACTTTTACTACGCTCTTTTCAATTGACGACAGATCCAGAAAACCTACGAAAAGCTCTCATTTAAAAGAGTAACAACGGGTATATTCAGTAGATAGAGTCAATGTTGTTGTCAGTTTGAGCGAGAAAAAGAGGATTTGGTGAAGTCAGGAAGTGGGAAATCGCTTCACGATGGTGTTAGCGATAGCAGAAAATTACTGTAGCGCAGTTGTTCTTTATGCGCAACAACTTATCGCTGTCATTAATGAGGCAAATAGGCCTAATATCAGCTTTAGAAAATAAAACAGGGGTGACGTGTTCGGCTTTGATCAATCCCTTATGGATGCGTCATGCATCCTACTCCATTCTTGGCATCACAGAAGTGATTGAGAACACATTTTAGTTATAGAGTGACTTGCAGTGGCCTACCGATACATCGCTTCAGTTCTGCTCTCCTTCTAGTCAGGCCACCTCTAGGTTTGTCGTCAAACCAACAACCAATGTGCATTCCAGGGCTAGAACTCTAACCACACGCTCTTTTTTGCTAGAGGGCATTATTATAGAGCATTGATGAACAATTTGATTATGCTACTACATGAACACTTTAAAATTATCTCGAATGAGATCGTTGTTTCACTGAAGAGGCAAATACTGGCTTTCTTCATTTTAAAAGCTAATCTTTCCATTGTTAGTTATAATCTCACTTCTCGTTAGTCTTTCTATTTATACAGTGGTTCAATTCTCTAAGGGAAATTAATTTTCCTGAATAAATGTGTAATACCAGGGTTTTTTTCGTTGGCGGCAAGTAAAGGAGTCATTAAGAAGATTGACTTAGGTGCTTCACTTGATCAGTTAGCCCAAAAGCATTTTTGCATTATCTTTAAATTATGAATATATGGAGTGGATGCAGCCCCTGAAATCCAGTTATGCTGTTCTTCGTTCTCTTCTGTAGGAGTATTATTAGCGGAACGGAGGGTTTGGTGAGCCCTGTGACTCGAAATCGAACGAATGGACCCACGTGTGTATTGCAATGCACCTTTAACTATTGTGCTACACATTGACCAAGCAATACTACGGAAATTAGACATTTTTCTCATCATAGTATCATCTCATATGATAGGCATAGCCAGTGGGGGGTGGATAGCACAGCCATAGTGATGTCGGTCATCACGAGCATAGTGCTAGTTCGATTCCGCTCCGAGCCAACCAAGCCTCTCATCCCTCCGGGTTGGGAAATTGGTACCGGACCTGTCTTGGAAAGAATCACTCTCTGCAATCCAAATGGGAACGCTCCAGACCGGCTATCTCAGGACTCCAGGGAGAATCGACTCGACCAGCGTTCTACGACATTCAAGATGAAATGAAAATCCTCGAAGAGTGGCCGAACCCACACGCAAAAGTTGGAAGACCATAGTAGATGATGGATGCATGGAGATGAATCGAATCTGAAAATGCTGGGATATCAGGGCAGTAGCTGGAAGACGGCTCATATAAAAATAAAAAAAACTATCATTTGGACAAAAAATTACCCCGAGAATATGGTTTCGTTATGTGACAGATATGAAAACACACATTCGTCAAGTATTTCGCCATAAGAAAACTGTATGGAATGAAGAAATGAATAGATGTTTTCTTACTTTCCTAAGCATGAGTTGTCTCTTCATGCTTCGAACTTTCGATGGTTCTTGTTCGAGCTGTGATGATCAGTTTGCAGATCCTTATGTGAAGTTGTATTTACGCAAAGAGAACGGTGAACGGATTGTGAAGAAGAAGACGCACGTCCGTCGTGCCACTGTCAATCCCGTCTACAACGAATCGTTCGTCTTCGAACTACCGGAAACTAAAATGGACAATGCTGTGATTGATCTACAGGTAGTTATCGTTTTACTCCTACATCCATTCACTCAGTTATCACACTGGCTTTCGTTGCTCATAATCGAGCACGTTTCTCTTTTGTTTTAGTGGAGATTTTCTGAATCCGAAGGATTTTCCTGGATGAGATTCATGCCTTGTTAATGGTAATGTGACATCCATTGAAATTCAAGCATTTCCAAACACATTGGAAAATCAAAGCAACAGTTAGAAAGGAAGAAGAAAACAGTAGTCGAAAAATAAGTAATCGAAAGTAATCGAAAAAATTCGATCGAAAGAAGGCATTCCTTAAAATGTTTCTGCTCTAGCAGATTTCTGTCTTAGCCCATCCCAGTGCATTCATTGAAAGCTAAAGACGATGAATTGATCAGAAATATATCTGTTTCAGGAAACTACTAGTGCATTAGGGCTGCCCTTTTTGTCTTGTTTTCTTGTCTTTTTTACTCCTGTTTCTTTTCCATGGAGATTTTTTTCTATTTGTGATTTTTTAAGACCATTAACTTTCGGGGCAGAGTTCCACTATGGTGGAATCCGATCCGAATCACCTAAATTCGTTCCTGAATCAACACTCTCTATTATTTTACCACTTTATTCGCTTATTCTTGTCAGGACATAGAACAGGCCACATGGAACTAACTGGTGAAAAAGAGCACTTTAACGGTGAACAAATGGTTAGCCTTGTAAACACATACCGTCCGAGATGCACTGCAACCGTGCATTTGATGGAAAAACTGACGGTCGTATTCAGCTTTTGAACTAACATGTCCAACCTCATATTGAAATTTATTTACTCATGAAGAGAACAGTGTATTTCTGTAAAATCTTTTAGTGTAGGAAAAATGCATTAAGATCTGCAGATCTTTCCGTACAAGGCCAAATGATTTCATTCTACCAAGACTACAGTACGATTTTCTGCAACACTCGACTCGTATTACTCCCACGTCGTTGCTTCATGGCTCATACATGTTTCGAACACGAAAGCAACTGAAGAGTCGTGAATTTGCCTAATAGGACATAGTGGGTTGCCACACTGCACCGGTTATACTTGTCACCGTTACACTGTAAATTTTCAAACTTTAAACTACGCGTCAAATCTTTCAGATTAAAATTGTTTTAACTGTTGAGTTGCGTTTAAAATCTTAATTGTGAACATACTTAAAAGAGTACTGTATTACTTCTTATTACTACATGACCTCATATCACGTATACTACATTTTCCCAATCCCGGCAATATTGCATTCGATTCGTTCCCTGGCATGCATCATCCGCAAAGATCTTGGAACATTTTTTGTTTGTGCCTTCGGCTGATGCTCTGCTCGATGATATTTTCATCTTTTTCGTCCTCTCCTTTTCATTGTGAATGTCGAATGCTACTCGAGTCGATTCACCCTGCAATTATGGGATAGCCGGCCCATAGCGTTCTCAGGTAGACTGGAGGGAGCCAGCTGGATGAGCTCTAAGTCTGGTACCGATTTCTCGATCCAGGAGGGATAAATGGCTTGGTTGGCTCGGTATGGCATCCAACCAGCTACTAGGTAGGTTGCTTCATCTGCATGATGGACGTAATCGTTAACACTGAACTACCCGCTCCTTTAAGAAAACTAGGTTAATGGTCAGTTGAGGCGGCAAGGTGAAGTATTTTCTATAAATCTGTGTAGTTGTCAATTCCTTAAGTACTCTAGTGGTTGGGAAATTGTTATAGGTTATCCAAAAAACAACTTCGGACATTATGATTGTAAAATCCATCACCAAGATTTTATGACTAGCATCATATGTAGCACAACAGATGTTAAAAATGTTTGTGATGAGCTTAAAGAACAGCAATCAATATCAAATTCATCTTTTACTGCGATAAGAATCTCATCACCACAACTAGTTTTTCTCTACATCATCATCAAGAGCCTTCGTACACTAATCTTTAACGGCCACTTTTTCCCAGTGCATAAAATAAATGTATGAAGCATCCTGTTCTATTAAACTATCCAGAGAAGCGGAATGATACCTAAAAGCTGTGCAACAGAAAAGGTGGCGAATAAATGTACTAAGCTTGAATACTTTGAGTTCTCAAACTGTTCATACATCAGTTCCCATGATCGACTTTCTTTTAACCTCGGCATAGGAATGTTTGTACATCACTTATCTCGAGTTATTCGAAAATAAGAACGCTACACATTGTCGTCTAGTTAGTTCATCTCCGGATGGATTGGTTGTTTCCTCATAGGCCTGTTATTCATGAATACTTACTTGGATACTTGGACGGTCCGTCTTCACGAGCTGTGCGGACCCCAGCACATATGCCATTCGTTCTTTTCTCTCGCAATCGTAGTCCATGGTGGTGGTCTTGTTCGAGCATGGTAGCGCGTGCGAGTCTCATACCGTGATCTGTAAAACAACTACAGCTGCGGGTACAGCTGATTAATTTTGTTTACGAAAACGTCCGCCCAACGTGTAGCGTGGTCGTTCTGGGGGGACCTTTGCATTCTCTTGGAGTCCACTTTACTGTTCTTTTCGTCCATCTGTCGTCTGTTCTTCTCATTACGTGACTGGGCCATCTACGTTTCGCTATCGATGTATACTCTCTTGGATCTCGAAGATGTGACAGATTTCGAAGGTCAGAGCTTCACATTCCAGCTAGATATTGAGAGAGCCGGTTATATTTAAGAAGACATCGCTCATTCGTTCTGTGAGTAGTGCCAAGCATTCTTGACATAGTTGAAGTATCAACCCACGTCTCCACAGCATAACAAAGCGCTGGGAGGACCGTAGAATCGAAGAGATGAGCGCCGATTTTCGGGTCCTTCAGTTGGTCGGTGGCTTCTTCGAGAGGCCCGAATGCGGCCCAAGCCGCTCTCCTTCTTCTATCTAGTTCCTCCTTTATGTTGTTTTCCATGTTCATTGATCGCCCAAGGTATACGTACGAGGTGGCCTCTCCAATGAGAGAGGCATCCAATTCAATTCTTTTCGCCTTCGCACCATGGGATTTTTCATAAACTGGGTCTTCTTTCGATTTATGCGAAGTCCGACCTTTTTCCCCGCTTCGTTGAGTCCGTTGATCATCATCTCTTCTTCGCTAGTACTTCTTGAGAAGGTGACAATATCGTCGGCAAAACGAAGGTTTGATAGGAATTTTCCCATTAACACGTATGCCTTTCTCATCCCAATCGAGTGACTTCATTATCCACTGCAGTGCAGCACTGAACAGCTTTGGCGATACTGTGTCGCCCTGTCGAACCCCTTTTCCCTATGGGTATGGCAAGAGGTGGATGGAAAAGCTGTATTTTCGTAGTGCAGTTCCGATAATAGTTGGACAGAGTTCTTATGCAGTAGAGTCCACTCCTTGGTCGACGAGCGCTGATAGGGATTGCATTCGTTTCGACACTGTCAAACGCCTTTTCATAGTCGACGAAGGCTAGGACTAGATGTAAGTGGTATTCTCAACAAAGTTCGATGACTCTGGACACGGTTTGGATGTGGTCCATTCAGCAAAATCCTTTTCGAAATCCTGCTTGCTCGACTGGTTGCTCCTCATCCAATGTCCTTGATATGCGCGAGAGGATAATTTTCGTGAAGAGCTTGTAGAGTACACTCAACAAGCATATGGGACGATAGTTACGAAGATCCTTTCGGTCTCCTTTCTTGGGCAGGATGACTGTGCGCGACGTCCTCCACTGGTCTGAGACTTTTTTCCTTTTCAGAGGTAGGCTGTCATAGGGTTTGGGAGAAAGTACATGTAAATTGTGGCTTCCAGCTCTAAGGAAGTCGGCGGTAATATTATCGAGTCCTGGAGCTGTGCCTCTTTTTCATGCTTTCTATCGTAACTCGATCCTCCGACGGAAGAATTCCAGGTGGTTTTTTCTCCAGCGGGGATATTAGGGCCCGGGACGGGGATTGTGGAACGGAAAAGGTTGGTGTAGAAAGCTCCCGCTCTTAATTCCATGTCTTGGCGGGAAGTTTTGACGATCCCATATTCGTTCATCAGGGTTGACAGCGGAACATTACAATCACATAAGTCCCGACGGCACTTTTTCATACTGCTCTTTTCTCTACTGTTTCCAGTAGTTTTTTCTGATTGTACCGATGTAATTCTTCCTGCAAAGCTCTTTTGCAGGTGGCATTTGTTACTACTCGTGCTAAACGTGTTGCAGTGGGAACAAGCTTCAGTTTCCTGCTCTTTTCGAGCAACTCCTTAGTAGTGACGGAGATGCGATCCGACCTTCTTGCTTAAGGAATTGAGGTGAATTTGGCATAGCTTTTCAGTCCTTGGACAAATGGCTCGTAGTCTTCGGTCCGGTCTTCTTTAATATGCCAGTCACGTTTGGATAGGACTTCGTTCAGAATGTTCTCGTCGTATACAGGTAGACTTTTTTCCTCGTGGTCGATGAAGAGAGTCCTTTTCCAGCTTGTGGATGAATCGAATCTTCGCGCGAAGAAGGCGGTGATCGGAACCAGTACAGAATGACGGGGCTACTGATGTGTCAAGTAGGCACCATCTTCTCTTTGTCAGAATATGGTCGATCTCCGCATGAGTCATGCCGTTGGGAGACTCCCATGTCCAGCGACTGGTTTCTTTTTTTCTGGAAAAACGAGATTTCATGGAAGAGACGTGCTGCAGACAGGAGTCCTGCGAGCCGGTTTCCATTCTCATTCCTTCCTCCTACTCCAAAATCTCCGACCATGTATTCGCTGTCGTTGGCCTTTCCTATTCTGGCGTTGAGGTCTCCGACAATAAAAATTTGTAATATGCTTTGTTGTTGCGGACAACTTCCTCCAACTGATAGT
The DNA here is from genome assembly GCA_018806985.1 of Angiostrongylus vasorum. Taxonomy (NCBI): domain Eukaryota; kingdom Metazoa; phylum Nematoda; class Chromadorea; order Rhabditida; family Metastrongylidae; genus Angiostrongylus; species Angiostrongylus vasorum. Next base: position 201,130 of record JADANN010000420.1, read on the forward strand.
AGAACGCATCCATTTCGTACCCATTAACTGCATCGGTCGGTGAGTAGCAGTTGATGATAGTGATCTCCTTATGATGCGAGAGTTGAAGACGGAGGACGGCTATGCGAGGGGAAAGGATCTCTTATGAGTCGACGAGATGGACAATGGACGGGGGGACGACAAAGCCTACGCCACCGATATTTCGTGACGGGACCTTTTCTCCACGGAACGCAAGGGATCCCTGTAGTTTAGTTGGCGTATGTCGGTCTTCTTGATTTTTGTTTCTTGTAATGCGATCACATGAAATTTTAATGCGATCTGCAGCTAGAAGAAGGGCGTGAAGATCGGCGTCTGTGGAGAGTGTTCTGGCATTACTGGCATTATACGTGCATAGTAAGAAACAATCTCCATGGCGTGTCGTGCGTGTGTTCGTCAGATCCGGTTCCAATGACGTCCTGCGTAACCCGAGATTTTCTGGGCCTCTCACCGGTCGTCTCACCGCCTGACGTCATAGACGGGAGCACCCAGTGTGCGGGTACTGAAGCTGGCCTATTGCTGGTCGTGCAACTTGGTCCTCCCTGGAGTCCTGACGTAACCTTGCAAGGGCGTATCCAGGTCTTCACCACGATGTGGATCAGAGGGAGGTGTGTTTTCGGCGACGAATCCTTCGCTCGGTCTTCCTACTAGTTGATTCGGAGAGATGTTAAAACCGAAATCAGAAACGAAAGTAGGAATGAAAAAGTAACCGACCTCTCAAGGACGATGTAGAAGCCGAAAGCCCGTTATTTATGAATATATGGTGAAAATAAAACTAAAGTCGATTAGCCGTATTATGACGACATTCTTTTTATCCTTTATGACGGCATATCTTTCCCTTTGCCCATAAAAATGCGTTTCATAAAGCCAACTACGCCATCAAAAGTTGTCCCTACTGCTTTCAACTGTGCTGGGAATTACTACATAAAGAGTCATGGATATAAACTGGCGGTATTCTTTTTCTCGTTTGTGGACATAATGAAGTATTCCTCGTAAATTTTTTAAGATTCGTATAGCACTGGTTAGCATCTTCGACATGCCAGAACAAAACTCCACCCATTCTATAATACTACCTGTCTTCAAAGTTCCTGTGCTAGACACGTTTTCTAAGCGAAATGTTCCGCTCCAGATATTTAGATATTTACTCACTTTATAACAGGAGTTGAGTAGCGGAGTGGTTAGTAATGTAGTCCATCGGGAAAAAAAGTTGATGGTTCGATCCTCTCACCAATGCCCGCACCCTATCCACTTGGGAACGCCTTAGCTCGGCTATTTCCAGGAGTGCTAGAAGAGTCGACTCCACCAGCATTTTACGACATTCATAAAGAAGACGAAATCTTCAAGCAACAGCCGAAACAACACGCAAACTGCTCAGTGAGCTTTTTGGACAACGAATGTGCGGAAAACGCATCGAGTGCAAGAAGTGATAGGGTCCCTAACAGTAGATATAATGACAGGCTATGTAATAGTTATAAAGCGATATAAAACCACTTTATAACTGTCATAAACTAATGTTTGTAATGCTTTGGTGGATCACTAATTTCCGTCAAAATCACCAAATAAGGTCAGTACCAAGGAAACACGACACCAAGTCAGTCTTAAAATTTCAGGTCGTCAATCATGATCGCACAAATCGTAACGATGTTATTGGTCGTGCACTTCTGAATCTTGAAGATCAACACATCGTCGAAGTGCTAGAGAATCCAGGGCGCCAAGTGGCTCAATGGCACAATCTGGACTAGTTCACTTGGTGTTCAGTGCTCGCTATTTGGATAACATGATCGCCTGTCGATCTCATTGTTACAGTATGCATAATTTTCAGTAGTTCGAAATTCGACTTCCTTTTTCATCAGCACAGTTCTAAGCTATAGCCCTCATTGTATAACGTTAACCACATCCCACCGAAAGTCCCATCCTCTTCATCCTCAGCACGCGATAGATCGGTCCTATGATACGGTTGAGAACTTACCGATGATTCTGTTATAGTTGTACTCCATGTGTATTTCAGCGAAACACAATTGTTGTCCCATCAAATATTTACTTCATAAAGCCGATCGATATGCTCGATATACGGAGCTTGTTCATAATAAAAAATGAAGATGGGAGCTTTCTTTATTTTGAAAACATGGTCCTGAAGATTAGTATTAATTTACCAACTCCAACAGAATACCCGTTAGGTAGAATTTCCTAAACGTACCTAAAACCTTGAGACTCCCAAAAAGGAAAGAAGACTTTATTGCAAAAGTGATATTCTTCAACATTGTGCTGAGCTATCAACCAAAAATCAAAACAAAAACTTCAACGGAATGAAAGCGCTGTAGAGGACCCTATTTTAGATTTCAAATATACGTAGAATAAGAACCTCATGAGTTACATAAGCTTACAGCAACAATTAATACTCCGTATACGCTTGATTGAAAACAATGCAGCAACAAAATGCTCTACACCGGGGATATAGCAGATAAAAATAAAACTGGATCAAATCCATTAGAATCTGTTCCAAAAGTAACGGACAATCTCAACTGTCGAAATGCGACGGCTATTCCCAAACTGTCTTAATTCGCTCCATTTCCTCTTTTTTCCTGCGTTCGTTTTCCAGCACCCTTTTCTGGGTAGCTATTATTTTGTCGCACATCACGTCCAAATCAATTTTACATTCATTGTTTTCCATCATGATCGATATGAGCATTTGACGCTGAAATTTCAAGATTATGAAAATATTAACTGACCACATCGAGATACCTGCTGGAAAAGATTCACATCAGAACACATAAAACATTCGCACATACTCCTCAGATCTAATTTTCCATCTGATTTTTCCAAGACAAAGAAAAACTAAATGATAGTACCAGTAAAGGTTTTGAGAACGAAAAAAAAGAACCTTAAAGAAAATTAACGGTGCCGGAAAAAAGCAGACCACGGCAACTCACCAATTCCTGTTCACTGGCCTCTGCAATCCAAAATCGGTCATTGGCCTTCGACCACGTGTTTATCTTTTCCTGTGCCAACTCCTTACCTTCATACCGTTCCGAGAACGTCAAACTACCAATGTTCAACGTCGGAACATAGCTGCTTCTGGAAACAAAGGTTTTATAAAGGACAAAAGATAGAGCTTTCGGCGTTGATCAATCCCTGATGAATGGATTCAAGTTCATCAAGCATCGTTAGAGGTGAATTCATGCATATCTGGCCTACACAATGACTCGAGGTGACCTACCGAGTCAGTACTGCTATCCTCCCAGACAAGTCTAGTGACAATTCACCGACACCGTAAGGATGGATGGCTTATACCGGAGGGATGGATGGATTGATGAGCCTGTGGTGGGTGGATGCGATCCCACGTGTATTGCAGGGCGCCTCTGACCACTGCGCTACAGGCGCCTCTTTTAAGGCTTTATAGGTAGTAACATAGGGCCTTATTAACGGTTTTGATCAAGGAGACATATGTTCATCCTGACCCTTTTTTGATAAAGACGCAACCCATGATCATTGAATAGCGTTGCGTCGTAAAAAATCAAACTAAGTTAAAGGCTAAAAAACTGACCTATTCGTTTGAACTATCCCAACTATTTGATGCTAATAGAATGATTTCAGAGACAAGAAACACGACTTTATAAACAGGTAGTTAAAGAAAAGAAAAAAAATAAAGGGACAAATCCGTGATAGTATATACGAAGTCAGAACATTTGGAATGAATATTACGAAATTTCAACAAATTAAGCAAATATAATATATATCAGACCATAGGGAAAACAAACATATTACACAACAATGATCAAATATAAGCAATATGTAATATGTACCTCCTAACGGTTTACCGCCTTATTGTGGCTGAGAGGTGTTACTCGATGTCGGGCTGCGATGTACAGCGGAGGATTCGTCCCGCCAGCAGGGTCTGCCAAGGTGAGAAGGAGTCCGACGTTTCCGTTAGGAAACCCAGCTAAGAGTAAACCAATACCAGGATCCAGCACAGTCCTGGTATCAAATTAGTCGCACGGTGGCAAATATTCCTCTGGTCCACAAGGGCTGTAACTGCCTGTGGTGGTGACGACCTGGAGGAGATTTTGGTCAGGTTGACCTCGGGATTCCAGGGAACCAAAATGGCCAAGCCAGAAAACCTCCGAAAAAAATGGAGATTATACTGGGGCCCAGACAACCAGTGAGAACGGGCCATCCAACTATCCAAGTAATAAGTATAATATGTAACAATTCACATCCACCTTCAACCCTTATCATTAAACAATATTCATTCACAAACATAACCGCATAAATCATATTAAACTATTGCGCGATTATTATAAATGAAGATGTGTCGCCAAAATTATCATTTAAAACCTCAGGAAGTTGTTTAGGCACAGAAATAAACTTACGCATATTTCATAACGGTGCCAATCATCTGCCCACAATTACAGTTTATATCAGCAAGGATTAGAGTAACATCGTCAACAAATCTTCCCTTCTCCGTCGACTGTTTTGTCTTCACATGCAGACGAGTCCATATGCTTGTATCGACGCAGACGTAACTGGATCCATTGATAGTACGTACATCTGTGCTCATACACACATATTCGCCATCAATCTTACAACGAATAGTGAATCTGAAAATTGCTTTAAGACAATTCACAACTATCCATCTTTGCAATCAACAATCCAAGAACGTATCCATATCGGAATGAGATTCCAGAAAACACTGACTTTAACTCTTGTTAAACATGTCTACAAGTGCTTGTTAGTTTATGACCACTTTGTAGTCAATTTATCAAATCGCAAAACGTTAAAAAATGTTGATGCATTTCTTAAAAATGAACGTTGTAATGGAAAACCTAAACGAACGCTAGGAAAATAAACATCTTAATGATTTCACCAGTCAACTTATAAAGGATAAAGGATAGAGCTCTCAGCGTTGATCAATCCCCTGAAGGATGCGCCATGCATTCGACTTCATTAAGCACTATTGGAAGGATTGAATGCATATCTGGCCTTTACGTGACTCGTGGTGGCTTACCGATGTACCGAGTCATTAATGCTACCCTCTCCAGACAAGTCTGTTACCAATTTGCCGACCGCGGAGGGATGGATGGCTTGGTGAGCCTGGGTGCGTGGATCGATCCCGCGTGTAGCAGTCAACTTATGCCGATAGAAATTACAAATGCAATAAATTCAGACAGTAGTGTAACGGTCACAGAAATCAAAAAGAAAAACGTCGACGTCAAAAAGAAGTTACAACACACGCACCAATCTTTCCTCAAAAGTCTCAACCAGTTAGTACAGAATGCAAAGATAAAGGAGATGCATCGGAATCACGCGGAGATAAATACATTTAAATTACTCACAGTTTGTCTTTCAACAGTTCGCGTCTCTTTATTCTAAGTTCTGCAAGTGCTCGACGTTCTTTTGCCTGTCTTTCCATCACTTCAAATACCTACAAATAGAAGCTATAAGAAATAAACTGCAGAAATGGATTCCTGAAAACTCTATACATTTACATTCCATTAGTAACTCTGTCTCCCAACGGTTTACCACCTCTGTGGCAGGGAGGTGTTTCTGGGTGTTGGTCAGCGATGTACAGCGGAGGTGTTCATCTCCCGGCACGGTCTCCCAAACAGAAAGAGTTCGGCTTTTTCCATCAGGAAGCCTAGCTAAGAGTAAACCAATACCAGGATCGACCATCATCCTAGTACCAAACTAGTCGCATGGTGGCGAAACTCCCTCTGATCGACAAGGGCGGCGACTGCCTGTGGTCGTGAAGACCTGGGGCAGACTTTGGCCAGGCTGACCTCAGAACTCAGGGAAACACAACAGATAAACCAGCAAAACTCTGAAAAATTGAGATTATGCTGGGTCCCGCACAACCAGTGAGGATGGGGAGTCCAAGTAAGTAAGTAAATAGCAAGTCTGAGGAGATCACCCGGAAAGCAAATCACAGTGAATCAACGCAGATTCATAACATTTTTTAGAACACTGACATGCGTATTGAAGCATGTCTCTTACGGGCATCCAATTTCTTCCACATCATTGGCTTTTGACTTGTTTTTCTATCAAACTTTTCTTCGAGCAATCAGTACCTCTCCATATGTCTTCTACCGCTCTACTCATACAAATGATATTCAAGCACAATAAAGAAGACAGTAAAATAGATATATGTATGCGAAACGCATTCAACGATGCACACAGTAATCGTTTCACTACTAAGTGGCTTAATTTTTGCGTTACTACATGTTTTTCACAGTAAAACAAAAAGACAAAGCTGTTAGCATTCATCTTCCCGTGAAGCATACGCCATGCATTTGACTCCATCAATCATCTTAGAAGTGAATGAATGCACGTCTGGCCTATAAAATGACTCGAGGTGGCCTCGCCGATGCACCGCATCAGTGCTGTCAGTGCTGTTATCCTCTCATACAAGTCTGGTACCAATTTTCCGACCTCAGAAGAATGGTGTGCTTGGTGGGCCTCGGGCGCTGGATCAATCCCATGTGTACTGCAGGGCGCTTCTAACCACTGCTCCATGCGCACCCTATTTCTTTAATGCCTGTACTTCACGTATGTTTTTATGTTTTTTGTAGTAGCGGGGTAAATTCACCTTCTTCTCTAGTGCTCTTTCACCCTGTTCTTGAATGCGCGCTATGCAATTATTCATGATTCTCTCAGCTATAATTGCCTGGAATTCTGTCTGTGCTACGTTCTCCGACAGCACTATCAACACCGACCGGCTATCGTGAGCCCGTGCTCGTCCTGCAAACCAACTATGAAGTTAACAATGTTACACTACCACAATATGTGTTATTCGTAGCATATCTGTAAAGAACAGACAGCTGAGAACATAAATTCAAGGACAACTAGCTTTACCATGAATTCTGTGAATAGTAATGATTTCATTGCTAATTTATATACAAATGAAAGCACGGATCATGGTAGGATAATTATTCGACTCCTTCATCCAAAATTTGTACGACTTTGTCCTGCTATATTGAGTTAATGGTTCGACCATGTGTTTAGAATAAAACAGTTGAAGAACATCAAATCAGAAACGAAGAAGGGTTAACGAATAATCCTCTACAATACATTGGATTTCTTCTAGTCATGCTGTGTAATTTCACGAGTACGGCAGTTCAAAATCTGACCGTGATGCGCAGATTTGCCGCATATTCTTACTTGAATATTTGGACGGCCCATTTTCACTATTTGCGCGGGCCCCAGCATACTCTACATTCTTCGAATTTCTGCTGGTTTAGTGATTGGTTCCCTGGAGTCCCGAGGTCAGCCTGGCCAAAGTCTGCCCCAGGTCGCCACCATAGGCAGTCGCCGACCTTGTGGATCAAAGGGAGATTTGCCACCAGTCGACTAGTTCGATACCAGAACAGTGGTGGATCTAGGAATTGGTTTATTCTTAGCCGGTCTTCCTGATGCAACTCCGTTGTACATCGCAGTCCGACACCCAGGAACACCGCCCAGCGACGATGAGGCGATAAACTGTTTGGGATATTGCTGCATATTAATTTCTGAATAAAATACTACTCATTCACCGCATACTAAACTGCCCATTTCATCTAAGAAATACAAACACCTAAACAGAGAACTGGTCGATGACGTCACGCTCTAGAACCGACATAACCAAAATGCATTTATGAAAATTCCTGCTGAGACGAAAGTATGAAGAGGAATGTGGCAAATTTCTTAAAATTCATTCGAATGTATCAATAAACTGCTATACGAGCGAAAACACTGGTCGTCGATGTCATTACTTTCTCTACACCTCACACCATTCCCTACATTTTTTGTCTCACCTATAATTTTTTTGTTTCCACTTACTAAAAGTTATCGTGTAATTTATGTTTCCATGTTTAAATTCCCACAGCAGGACGGGTAGTAATCAATAAATATAAAACATTCTATGACCAATGTTAACTTTCTATTTCTAGCCTATCATTATTTTTCACTGCAGTGTATGATGCGAAACACAATCACTATGATATATTTGCAAAGCTTGGACCGCAGACCAGATCGAATCCGCGATTAACCTTTCTTGGGCTCATGTGTTACCTACTGCACCACTGCGGCCCACGCTTTGCCTTTCTATTATCCAGTTTTCTACAGTGGGTAATACGTGAGCCTCCTGAAAGAGTAGTCGCGGATTCGATCTGGCCTGCGGTCCAAGTTTTGCAAATATCTCAGCAACAGTGTGATTCTACGTAAAGTTGAAGCTGAAATGAACAATCCACGAGAGACAATAGCCTATTTTATAACAAAAAACATTATGACGGCGCGACTTAGAAAACGAAAAGGTGACGAAATGCACCTTGGCCAACTCGCGTTTTGAAATGCTAGTCATTTCATTTCATGAACAAAACTTTGCACCATGAAAAAATCTATTTACCTCGTCGTTGAACTCTCTGCACTGCACTACTGGAACTATTGTATTTTATTATGAGATTACAAGTGGCCACATCGAGACCTTCCTCGACCACTGAAGTTGCAACAATCACCTGGAACTCACTAAACTCAACCTTGAACTGAACCACTTGCTAGAACATTTGAAGTCTCGGAACAGGAATACTATTATACTACCAAATTACTCGCGGTAGATGCACATAAAGTGGTGGAGTATTTTCTAATATGAATATGTATTCCATACGGTCAATGTAGAAGAAGAAAGATCAAATGCAAAAAAACCGGCCATGGTAGAGTGGAGTTATTAGCTAGCAAAGAAATCACTATTGATTGTATTTCTAATGTTTGCAATGTCTTTTAGCTAGATATTACTAGATATTACCTTCTTCCGTCCACTACTAAAATCTTCCAGCGCTCTTTTTTGTTCTTCTTGAGTCTGTCCATATTCAGAGCTCTTCCTTGAAGTGCCTTAAAAAGCAACCAAGTTGCAACGCACTTTTGTACTGACCATAAACTGCCAGCGAAATTTATGCACAGTCCATTTGGACCTTTCAGAGATGTTCTGCTGAACAAACCCTCATACCAAAGAACCCTTTACCATAAATTGGAAAGCCGTTACTAGGCGCAAGCTTGCGCGAATACCATCACCATTTGAACGAAGGAATGGTTTTCTCCACTTTCTCGCTGCTTAAATAATAAATGGATGCACTTGGAAATAAAGCATCAATAACATGGATTTAAGGATTATAGATTAAATCAAAGCTTTGTAGAACCCTATTGTGCTTTGTATATATATATATATATATATATATATATATATATATATATATATATATATATATATATATATATATATACCCACAAAGCATAAAAAGTGTAAAGTTCTCGACACTGATTAACGCCGGAAGGGTGCGCCATCGATTCGACTTTAAGAAGCATCGCCAGAGGTGAATAAATGTATATCAGCCCTATACAGTGACTTACGGTGGCCTCTCAAAGCCATTGTGAGTCTTGTGCATGGAATCAAACCAATGACTATATGTATGTATGTGTATGCACGTGTATGTGTGTATATATGTATGTGTGTGAGCGTATGTATGTGTATGTATGTATGTACGTATGTATATGTATATGTATGTATATGTATGGAAAACGTAGATGAGGTACCGCAGACGAATAACAAAATTTACAGGTGTTTAAATTCTTAAGCTTCCACGCGGTTGATAAACAAATTTTATTCGGCTACCGTTTCAACGTCTTCGTTGTCCTCAGAGCCGATGATCCGAATCGATCTCGATGTGGTGCCTTGTCGTCGTATAGACTCGGATCCTCATTGGTGGAAGACCGCCCAAATGAAGCAATTTCAATTTGCGATGCTCTTTTACACAGGACGACTGTTGTTGCTACGATTGTCCGGTGACAACAACTTTTTTTTCCCAGACAGTCCATCCTGTAAAAGTCGGTATCATTACCAGCTAACACAGAGCTCGGTGAAATTGCCTTATTTGAGCGGCGTTCCACTAAAGAAGATTCGACTCGACCAACTGTATCACCTGTAGTCCCGCTGACCGTCGAGTGACTCGAGCGGGCGCCAGTAAATCTTCCATTTTTCCCTGTCGCGTGCAAGAGTAGCCCAGTGGGTTTTGCTCGCTCTAGGGACTTCTCGAGCATCATGTCTTTCTTCTAGGCTCTTCGTGAAGAACTCTGACCATCGGATCGGTGGTCTTCCTGCAGTATGTTTGAGATCCCGATTTCGACTTTTTTGACTCGATACGACGATGAATACACCATATCGAGAGTACCAACGAATGTGGACCATCAAGTGGGATCGATCATCTGCTCTGAGGAAGACGAAGTCGTCGAAACGCTAGCTGGACAAGATTTATCTATCAAACTCGTTTAAGCTCAACAATTTAAACACATGTTGATTATGAATTCGTCGTTTTCTTTATCCTGGGTACTACTACATGTTGATTAGTCATACCGGTTAGAAGAAAGTCGGTTTTTGAAAAATTTACGGGGTTGGAGGTGTCAAAGAATCCACTGACGATTTATTTGACTGGTCCAGATTTCTGTTCACACATGCTCCCTGCTACTAACGCCTTTTGAGAAGGACAGTGAGACCTAAACCACGTCAAGTTTTCCACACGCTATTCACAGATTCACTGAACAATATTTTCCGAAGTACTGATGGTATATACAATATTAGCGAGCGTAGATTTCGCCATTCAGACAGACAAGACAAGATCAGACACGGCATTTTCAGTATCTGAGAAAGTTATGTATCGAAAGGGAAGATCCATTGATGTGGAAAAAGAATCCATGACAAACAACGGTACAGCATACCTCAAAAAGATACGCTCCACTGGACCACCAAGATGAACGCTAAAGTCTTCGCGTTACAGTTTACCTCAACCAAACATACTCGTTTTTTATGACGAATTATAAAACAGCGAACAAAGCCCGCCGACCTTCCTGTTGATACTCCTTTCAATCGTACAGGGAGTATTCGCTAAATTCTTTCTTTTTCGCCCCTATTTCGAATACTTCACACACATTTTCACATGTATAGCTTACAAATCTTTGCATTGTATTGCTAGCAACAACCACAATACCGTAAACCACTATACTCGCCATAAACCACACCAGCCATATTTACACAGCACGACACGAGAAACCGAAACAAGTACAGATTTCGCTAGAACTTGCCAGAAAGCCGGTCAATTAAACACTACAGTGGATTATCCGTGATAGAATCGTCAGCTGAGTGCAGCAGTTAAGATCCCAACAATGTCCTTAGACAAACAATTGTTAAGTTATTATTCAACGATAATCTGTCATCCGATGTAGACAACGTACGACATGGGCTCGGGACCGAACTCTGACTTCTTCATTGCCTGCTTCAGTAAATTGTCTTGAAAACCCAAATCAAAACGCAATTATTCGGCTAATCTATGGTTAAAAAACGAATGCTATCATGTACACTTATTTAGTTCATGACATAAGAAAAGTTGATGGCTTTTGTTGAAAGATGAGATGTAACCACTCACTTGTCACAAAACCTACAAGGTCAGGATGTCCCAACACCACCTTTTCCCTGTTTAGATAGTTCATCAACTGCACTGCCGTAGAACGACGACTAACAAAAATTATCGCACGTGAATTGGCATCCAACGTGAACTGATTCTTCAGCTCCCTCTAAAAAAAGTAGAAAGCTCCCTAACATTATAGCGTCTAAACAGCAAAGATTAAAGCAGATCAACAAATCATCAATAACCACCAACCTCTAACGCTGCGACTATTGGTTTTGGTGCTTCCTCGTTGGCTGATGTCGTGAGATAGTCTGCATATTTTAAAAATTTCCAGAGACCGATTACCAGGCTCGTTATCAAGCGATTTTCCAAAATTCGCGTAAAAAAATAACCTGTTCCATTTAAAAATCCAAAAAACTACCTATCTGTCCAATAAAATAATCGTAGAACTTCTTTGAGCATTCCGCTTCAAATCTCGCGTTTAACGCTTTAAGATGGCGCCGCAGGTGCTCGAGTGCATAATGTGCTGGCATTAAATCATTGATGGCGATGCCTTGACTCATAACCTTGAAGGTAAAATGGAAGAAATGACCGAAAACCACTGCTTAAATACAGAGATAAAGTAAGTTTAAATTAAAATGGAACAAAAGTTGAGAAATGCATTACCAACGGGTCCTACTGCCATGCCTTCTTCTAATAATACTTGCAATTTCAGAACATGTTCAAGAAAGAAAAGTAGTACATGATCTACCTATACAAAACCTATATAAGACCTAGTACTTGAAGCATACACTATTTGGACTGTTTACATCATTTTTCTTCATAACTCATAAAGAACTCACAGTGAGATATTCCAAAGCGATATTTGGTTCGAACTTGAAGTCTCCATTATGAAATCGACTTAACGCCGAAGATAGTGTGCTTATTTTCTGGATATACTTCTCAGTAGCCAACGGATGCTCGAATTTCACGTCTTCCTATGAACCAATACATCAACTAAAGCCGTGTTAGCCCAGATATGAAACAATGCGAAAGAACAAGAAGTAAGGAGATCAAATACCTAAGTTTAACACAAATTAACACATTCGCAGAGATGATTCGCGATCGTATGAAGGAGAAAAAGTGGACAGAATTACGTAAACATTCAAAAAAAGATGGATGGTAAACTGCTATAGTAATAGATTATTCGCCAAGAAAGAGAACTGTTCTTGTTAAACGTGCACAAGTATACCACAAAGTATTTCGCTAGATAAACTAGTAGGCAATAGTGAGTCTGGCAAGTCAGCCAGTTGAGTTTGAGTGAATTAGTCAATTAAGACATGAGTTAAATCAAGCAGTCAACTTAGTGTGATTCCTAAACGGGCCAATGTTAAACATCGTGAGGTAATTTAACACAATCTAAAATATGCTGTACTTGAAAGACTATATTGAACCCAACCTTAGTGAGTTTAAAACCAGTTGTATTGTCAGTGGTAAGTTTATTTAGCCGATCTTCGACAGACTTCTCGATCTTCAGCATGATTGAAATCAACATGTCCATAAACGGCGACGATTTGGGACGGTCTACTTTCACAGTGACTGAAGAAAATTAATAATTGGAAAATGTAAACAATCAACTCGTGATAACCGACAATCTGAAACAATGTGGAAGATGGTTTAGGAAACCCAATAAATTTGCAGATAAACTGCCTAATTAAAGAGTTCTACAGCCCATTTTTTCAGTTATCTGTTTGATGTAGGGATCTGCCTCCCAACGGTTTACCGCCTCATCGTGGCAGGGAGGTACATGGCTGTCAAGCTGCGATGTGGGGCGCGAAGATGCATCCCCCCGCAGGGTCGCACAAGCTGAGTCCGGCATTCCTACCAGGAAGCCTAGCTAAGAGTAAACCAATACCTGGATCCACCACTGTCCAGGTATCAAACTAGTCGCACAGTGGCAAATCTCCCTCTGATTCACAAGGGCGGCGACTGCCTGTGGTGTTGACCATCTAGGGCAGACTTTCGCTACGCTGACCGTGAGACTCCAAAGAAACACAATGGTCATACCAGCAAAACTCAAAAAAAAATGGAAAAATATGCTGAGGCCAGCACAACCAGTGAGGACGGGGCCGTCCAAGTATCCAACTGGTAAGTAAGGATCTGAGAAGTGTAGAAAACTGTATTGCTTATTCTATGTTTACGAGATTATTAACTCAGTACCTCTCCACTAATTCCATAACAAATCAACTTATAAAATCTAACATTCTCATGCATCTAAAAAATACAGCCAGTAGTATTTCCTCTATAGTCAATTTCCGAGAAAATACCTACAATCGGCTGGTTTCCGCACATATTCCGCCAGAATGTCGGTGTGTCGTCGTACTGAAGACAGTGTTGTCGCACCCAAATTAGCTAGCAGTTCATAGATATTTATCATTCCACCCTCTTCAGTAGTAGATATGCCTACTCCAAGGGATGCTGTCAGTCCCATGGTCTGAATTTAAACGAAGATGATCAATGTGTAGGTTTTTATTTACTTCTTATTATTCTTTAATGACAGGGTACCACGTGAAATACAACCACAAGGATGTTGAGATATTTGGAAAACTCAGATGCCTGGACAGAGATTCTAACCCATGATTAAGCTTTCTGGGGGTAAGATGAATAAGATAAGTAAGTCATACGTTCAAAAGCAGTTTGTTTCAAATGAATCATTGCTAACCATCCAAGAACGTTATCTCTCTGCAATTTTCAAAAAATGAAACTCTCGCATAAAGGATAAATGGTAAAGCTCTCGGCGTTCATCAATCCCTGAGAGATGCGCTACGCATTCAACTCCATTAAGCATCGTTGGAGGTAACTGAATGCATATCTGGCCATTACAATGACTCGCGGTAACCCTACCGATGTCTCCAGCCAGTGCTACTTTCCTCCCAGAAAAGTCTGGTACCAAATTGTCGACCCTCGGAGGTATGGAAAGGCTTGGTGAGCCATGGGCGCGGTGATCGATCCCATGTGTGAATTGCAGTGGCACCTCCCACCACTGCGCCACACGTGCCCTTGAAATTCACGCATACGGTAACTAAACCCTTTAACATGTTTAAGCGAAAGGACTACACCAGGACGTTAATATGCCTGATAGCTAAAAGAGAACCATTTTTTTCACAAATACCAGAAGTCAGTTGACAGGGTAATCAAAATGCTTAGGCTAAAATCTTTCCAAAAACTCATTTCAAATGCGAATACGAATCACAGAGTATCTTAAAAGACCAAACGGTTAAAAATGACGGTAGAACGCTGAAAGACAAGCAAATGTGCCAGACATATTTGAATTAGAAACATTCCCTAGATGAGAGAATAGAGATTTCGCTTCACAGTGACCTCCGAGGGCCAGTAAATGGGTATGTGTTTCATTCTACAAAATGAGTTCTTAACAATTCGTTTTAGCAATACAGAAATCTTCATAGACGTGACATAAAGCGCAAAGCACGCATTCGTTTGGACAAGGCTAAAAAAGATTTCCTTAAAGGGATTTACCACCAAAACTCATTCCTTTATAAACCCTTTATATTAGAATCTAAGACTAATACAGGCGATCAATATGGCAGTCGCAGTGACTCACCTGAGGCTTTGGTCCATTGTAGTCGTGAACCGTCTGCATAAGAATATTGTAAGGATGGTCTTTGATACAATGATGAACTTCGTCGAAAATTAATAACGAAAAATCGCAAACATAAAGTCGTTCATCTTTCCTTATGGACTTGAACATATTGCTGAAAAAGACAATTCTAAACAAAATTTAGCCAGAGATGAAGTTAATTAGATGGAGGGAAATTACTCTCGCAGACTTCATTTTTTCAAAGTTTCACCCATCGGGATAATATCTAAAAAATCGTACGAAGTATTCCAATTAATCTCTTATCCCTACACTATACGTTTCGAAACAACAAATAGCCTACAACCACGTTTAACTTACAGTAAAATCTGCGGCGTCATAACAACAATGTGGCAGGCAAGAATTAAATCACGTCTAGATTCAGTCTTCTGACCACTACCATGGAATCCCTCCACGTAATACCTAAAAAATGCATCAAAAACTTGGTAAAGAATAGGGTAAACTCTTCATAGTGCCAGTACGATTGAAATGTAGCCCACGAAATCGAACAAGCTATTGTTATTTGTGCTGTGATACATTTTGACAAATACAAATTGTACAAGTGAAGTCCTAATAAACCCACCTTCCTCGAACATACTTATGAAACCGATCCCTCTGCTGCTCCACTAACGGAATCCTTGGAACCAACATGGCGACCTCAAATAATCAATAGCAGAAAATATTCGAGAAATAATGAAAACTTTTAAACCTCCCAATGGTTCACCGCATCTTATCTAGAAGGTGTTCCTGGGTATCGGGCTGCGATGTACAGCGTGAGGATTTATCCCCCCAGCAGCGGCTCCCAAGCTGAGAATGGGTCCGGCGTTTCCATCAGGAAGGCCAAGAGTAAACCAATACCAGCATCCATCACCGTCCTGGTATCAATCTAGTCGCATGCTGGCAAATCTCCCTCTCGTCCCCAAGGACGGCGACTGCCCTGTGGTGGTGACGACCTAAGGAGGGCAGACTTTGGCCAGGTTGACCTCAGGACTCCAAGAAACCGCAATGGCTAAATCAGCAAAACTTCTAAAAAATAAAAATTATTGCTGGGGCCCGCACAACCAGTGATGACGGGCCATCCAAACATCCATCTGTCCAAGGAATTAATAAAAAACACAAAATGTTTCATAAAGACATCATAAAATTCCAAGATAGCTCTAGTGTTTCTGGGGAAAGAACATTTCGTAACTCTCAAATTTCGGTAATGTTGTGAAGGTTAAAAATCGGTTAAAACCTCGATTAGGCAAGGTCTTGGTTTAACGATGTTATGATGAATTTCACAATGATCTTCCCATTAAAAGATTACTATTCCTGATGTAGAAATGTAGAAAGTAAACCTTCAAGGATTCCGACCTACTAGAAAGATCTACCTTGATGAATAAGATGGCTTCTCGACCTGGTCGGCCCTTTGTGGTCCGCGGACTCAGATGTAAAGTTCTTTAGACGCTTTCTTAGCATGAGTCTCTAAGTTGAATCCAACAATGAAGCAGTTCTTCAAAGTCTTGATTGCTCCTCATATCTTAATCGCAAAACTCCAGCGCTTACTTGGTTAAAGAAACCCAGGTACATGGTTAACCCCGTGTTGACAATAACACCAACCCCTTCTAAAGTTCTCTCAAACCATGAATCCAGTTTTATGCCAGGACTATGTGGCCACTTTTTGGCCCGTGTCCAGCCTCCAAGCCTATCGCCCACATCAATCTCTCCGTACTACCGGCACGGTTCTCTTAATCGTTAATTGACCATGCGTACTGATTTCGATATGTACGTCGGCGGACACTGAAGACCATACATATCGATTTCAATGCGCACGCTTTTCGCTGATTCATTTTGCTGGTTTTTTTTTCAGAGATTTTGTAGTGAACTGACAGGATATAGAACACATGTTGTGTTGGGCTTTGGACGAGAAGAGCTCTATTTAAAAATTGGTTGGTGACCAACTGCTATTTCAGTTCAAGTCTCTACAATGAGTTATAGGATAGAGTGTGCCGGTATAGGAAATACTGAAACAGACACAACATAAATTCCCAACACTTCCAAATTCTAACCGTATCTGCTGTGTCCTCGACAAGCACACATATGATTGTTACTATTTTGTTTATTCACAAAAACTGACATTTCGGCGAATTCCGTTCCCTTCAGAGACTAGAAAGTTGAAGCTAACCACAATCTAGTCAAACGAACACCACCATAACGAACCTACTATAAAAGTCATGAAACCTAGATTTCAAGCGCATTGAGAACAAAATAGCTTCTTCACACAATTACTGCCTTCTATGAGTCTTCCAGTGAGCATTCCACGTGGAGACCAACAGCACAGAATTCACATGGAAGGGTAACACGCATTCCTCAAATCAAATATCAGTATCGATGTCTTTCATATCCAGCGGCACTGTTTGTATGATGGACGACCATAGGAACCATACAGCAAATAGCATCCGTACCATTTACTCCCATATAGCGATATAGTGAAGCATTCAGCTATTTATATCCTTACATGATGATTAGAAGTGAACATGAGATGACATTCAACGTACGAAGCTTTAAATAGCACAAAAATGTAAGGAAAACAATCGGATAGAACCCAAATTTCTGCTAATCACTTCAGCCTCATGGTTAGTCCGTTGCTAGGACAATCGCTAAGACGTCGAAAATCAACCGGCATGGAGAAGCGATACGTCCTAACGACAATTTGTGAAGAAGGAAAGTCAATAAGTGCGTTTCACAGGATAACACCATAGCAGAAAAGCCACCATCCCAATGACCAAACCACTTCAGAAGATCCTGAACGTATAATATAGTGGTTTTTGTATCTTTTAAGCGAACAGAACCACTGGACAACACGTGATGCAAACAGCAACTTCGCTGGCACCTAGCCGAATCACGGAGGAATGAAGGTTATACAAGGAAGATAGGTGTTTTTAAATGAGTGGATCGAAGGTGCGCAAATTAACCAATAACGACGAGACAGAAATCTCTACAAAAAAGAAGATAACGAATGCTCCTACCCTTGCTGGCTCATTTTTGGCTGCTTTCTCATCCAAATGACACATCGCTACATACACGCCCACTTCCGTTTTGCCAGAACCAGTTGGTGCACATGCAATCGTATTCTTACCGAGTAATGCCACTTCAACCTTTGAAATACAAGAACTTAGAAATAACAAAGTCAAACGAGATTCCATCAGGAGGTTAACGGTCATTAACTAACCAGTTCTTCCTGATAAGGTCTTAGTTTGAGTGTCTCTGACTCCTGTACTTCATCGAATTCTACAAAAACCGTAGTATTAGCCCATATGATGTTCGAGTGAATAAATCAAAAAATTTTAACAAAATGACCACAACGATACTGAGATATTCGCAAAACTTGGACTCCGAGCCAGATCGAACCACAATTTTCCTTTCCGGGAGCTCGCGCACTACACACTGCGCCATGGAGGCCACTGCTCTGTTTCTTTTCTCTCACCTAGTTTCCTACCCTAACGCTGCTATCAGTAATCACCCGTCAGCGGAATTGATCTGGGCCCTCGCAAAGGGTATTCGTGGCTCGATCTGACCCGCCGTCCAAGTTTTGCGAATATCTCAGCATCGTTGTGGTTGTAATTCACATCACACCCTGTCGTGAAAAAAATTATAGTAGGCAGGAAAGAAAAAGGCTAACATTATAACAAAATACATTCAGAATAATCACGCACCACGCGACCTGAAGGATATGTAGTCATCTGGCTTGCGCATCTCAGTAATTTCTGGGATATCCTCAATAATTTCCTCGTCGTTGACACTTTTTCCGGCTACTCGGCGACGTTTTTCGATAAGACGGTTTTCTGGATAAGTTACACTTCTAATGACCTTTTCGCAAAACAGAATTTTGCATACTGAAAACGAATTTGCTCACCAAGAACTTCCTCGTAGTTGGGAAGCAGATACCATAGCACTGCTCGGTTATAAGGATCCTTAGAGCAGGCCTCAACAAAGTCATAGAACCAATCATCTGTTTCTCGGTCGAGAGAAGGAAGTGTGCGCAGAATGCGAGCAGCCCAGTCGCGATCGTCAATTTCACCTAAAATTAAGAAAAAGTTTAATGATGCTGAGATATTTGCAAAACTCTGGACCGCAGGTGCCTATGGTGGGGAACGAACGCGCCATTGTCCTTTCCGGGGAGTAGAGCGGCTCACCACCACACCATGCGGGTCCTTCGTTTCGCCTGTCTCTCAGCTAGTTCTATTGATCTTTTGCCATCAGCAATCACCCGTGAGCGGGATTGATCTGGGGGGCCCAAATCGGCAACGAACCCAGTTAAGCTGAGGCTGCAGTTATAATCACAATTTTGACTTCTTATTTACTGCCTACTCTTTTTTTTATCAATAGAACTAGCTGAGAGACAGGCGAAACGAAGGACCCGCATGGTGTGGTGGTGAGCGCGCTACTCCCCGGAAAGGACAATAGCGCGTTCGTTCCCCACCATAGGCACCTGCGGTCCAGAGTTTTGCAAATATCTCAGCATCATTAAAGTTATATTTCGCAACGCATACCCTGCCGCTAAAAAAAAGAGTAGGCAGTAAATAAGAAGTCAAAATTAAGAAAAAAAGTTCAAATTGGGTTGTACAGAAGCATATTGTGTCACCTTCGTTGTTGTATTTATTTCTACACCCTAGTTGTAGCAGTTCCGGATAAGGATTGTTTGATTTGGCAAGAGATGCAACAAAAAACTCAGGTTCCAGAGCAGCAGCACATCTGGAAACTATTGCAAAACCAGTACAACCAAACATAGAATTGTTTCTAATCTACTAAGATATAAGGAAGGTAAAACACCTATCCAGCATTTTGAGCTCCTCTTCTCCTTCGGGGAAAAATTTTTCCATGAAAAGTTTAAAAGTCGGTGAATCACAATCAACATGTCGCAAATGTGCTTTACTCCACAGTTCTGGGTTTACTGAAACACAGAAGGGTATAAGATACTTGAAAATAGATGGATTTTCAAACAACAACAATATCCGTGTACTTCCTAGGAATCATAACTAACCTTCTCGAATTATCCTATCCAGATCATTGACGGCTTCAAGACTCCCAAATACGACGTCCAGAAAACAGTTTAAGACAAAAGCCTGCAATACAGAAATGTTTCTAAAGCCGTTTTCAATGGAAACCCGTCCTTTCGGACTTCATGTATTTTTTTCGATAATTTTATGGCTTCTCTTCATATTACCTTTCGTTTCCTTCCACCAGAGCGGACCTGGTCAATAACGAAAAGAGTATCATCAACGCAATCTGAAACAAGACCTCTTTGGGAGCTAAACGATGCAAACATACTGTGAGTTTTCAAATTCAAACCAACATATCTCAGCTCATAGTGGATTTTATCAATTGGAATGACAACTATTAGAATCTGCAGATCTTTCACTACCGGATTAAGGCTCTTCGTCTAACCGTCATGAAATTCTGATTTTCTGCAGCCCACGAAATATAGCTTTTGCAATTCTTTGCTTGAAGGCTCACATCCCAAACAGGAAAGCTGATAACAAACGAGATTTCCTCTACCAGCACATGATGGTATTCCCTGATGCAACGTTCACGTTTCCAGCTTGCAGACGGATGTCTTTGTATTCGTTCATTAGAATCTAGGAAGTCACGTAATACACGGTAGAACTAGCAACATTGTGATAGTTTAATCGATACTGATTGATCACTTGAATAACTAAACTTCTCGAATGTCGTTAACATGTTGTCATGATCGGTGCGGCGTAGTCCAGTGTTAAAAAAGTATAAAAGGATAAAGCTCTCGGCCTTGATCAATTCCTGATGGATGCACCATACATCTGACTCCAGCAAGCATCGTTAGAGTTGTACGAATGCATACCTGGCCCATACAAGGACTAGAGGTGGCCTACCGATGTATCGAGCCAGTGTTGCTATCCTCCTAGACAAGTCTGGTACCACTTTGCCGATCACGGACGGATGGGGGGCTTGGTGAGCCTGGGGGCTCGGGAATCGATCCCACATGTATTGCAGGGCATCCCCGACCACTGCACTACACGCGCCCATTATTAATATATGGAGTACAAATATAATCAAACGAGAAGAATAGAATTGAGAACATCGATAGACAACCGTGGTGCTCAAACCGTAGGCAGGAATAAATTGGTTAAAACTCACCAAAATAACGGTCGAAGGAACGGATACGATTGAGATTAGAAGAATCGGTAAACATTTCAATAATTTCCGGACGAAACAAGTGAAGGAATATCGCAGATCGACGATCCGAGGACGGCAAAGCAACGACATCGGATGTGTTTGTAGTCGCCATCGTCGAAATCTGATCAAATTGACCTATTCCGTAAATAAGAGTATTGCGACTACACATAAAGGTTCGTCGAAAGAAAAAAGAAAGACCAAAACCATATATAACAAGAGCATATATTAAAAGAAAGACATACCTGATTGACGCGAGTTAGTGGATGTTTGAAGAACGAACAACCCTAGAAATTATTGTCCTGGAATAAATAACATTTTCCACTCAAATTGGATTCAAAACCGTCTTCTCCACTAGGTGATCTGTCGTGGGTTTACATGGAAATCTCGCCAAACGAATATTCAAACCATCCCTCAACACTGTTCAACAAATATATCAGAGGTAATCACTGGATTCCACAAGAACTTGCAAATCTACAAGTCTATTATAATGTTTATTCTTCCACACTAAAGAGATGATGAGATCGTTCACTGAGACTGAGGATAGGACCAGTAATTTTAAAATGGCAAGAAGGGTAAGACTTGAATACTAGTCCATCATAAATATTACTGATTGAACCTGACTGAGTCCTCGTTCTCGCAGTTTTTTCGCAATATTCGTAAACATGAAACCACACCGGAAAGAAAAATCTTTCGATTAGAGAAAAACGGGCAAAAAGGACAGAAAAAATGGTTTTAATTTTAATGCCTTACTTCCTTTTAAAATTATAAAGGCGTATTGGACGATGACACACTGCCACTAGATATCTGAACTGAGGTCCGTAGTGATAACACCCGTAGAAACGCTGGAAACGAAAAACATGATGGACATAAGGTCGTCACTTTTTATTTATTGCCTACTTTTTAGAGTACAGTAAGAGCAGGCAACAAATAAAAGTGACGACACTGTGATTTATAACACAGTTCAGCTTATATCTAACTTTGTCAATTAAAATAAAAACCATTAAATATGCAGACCTTGGCCACAAGGTGCAAGTTTCCTTACTTAACCCTGGTAAAACTCTGGTGAATATTCTCAAGTCTACCAGATGTTCTCCTTTTTTAACATCAAAGTTCGTAGTTCGAAGACCAAAGCAATTGAGAAAGCTGGAATTTGTCCAGTAAGACACATGTTGTTCTTGGGTAGTGCTGGCAAGCTTGTATCGGAATTTTTGAAAATTTAAATCTCGTTTTCATTTCCTCAAAATCTTAGTTCCAAACGTCCCAGGAATGTACAGAACTTAAGAGTAGGAACTACCACCAACTCCTAAGATGCTAGCTTCTTCTGCTGTGTTTGATAAGAAATGATCACGAAGAACTTTCGAAACTACCCTAAGGTCACAACAGACACACCCTATGTGGACACATATCTGTCAATGCCGGTTGTTTGCCTTCAAAAAAAAACACCTATTAAGGTGGCTATCTTATAGCTTGTTTTTCTAACCGATCTATTGTCAAGGCATGATAGTGTCTGCCTAATTTTATCCAAATTGCTCAACAATACAAAGTCATCGGAGTAAAGATAACGATGAACGCATTGATATGGTAATTAGAAAACTCGCCCACCACTTATGAACAAATATATTTTCTACATGCGGCTTTCGTAGCCATCCTTTTAAACAGAAGTAGGTTAGTTGTTCTAATAGTCCATTGCCTTTTGCTTATTTCCTCACAATAATAATTTCGAAGTATTGAAGAAAGCAATGCAGATGGTAACGAACTTGTGGAACAAAATAAGGGAACACTTTTCAGTCCACTCACCACAACTTGTTGATATTTACGCATAACAAAGTCACCTAGCTCATCTATATCGCCATCCAAATCGCATTTCAACATGACGTGGATGCTCAACTGAAATTAACAAATCTGAACTGCAACATAACTACCAAGTGTTGAGGATATTCAACTGGTATATATCCATAGCAAACAACAAAATATTTAGAAATTAGTTGGGAGAAAGGCGAAACGAAATGCCCTCATGGTGTCGTGGCGAACGTGTTAGCCCCGTAAAGGGCAATACCGTGTTCGATTCCCACCGCAGACACCTGCGGTCCGTAGTTTTGCAAATATATCAGCATCATTTTGGTTGCATTTCAAATAGTATCTTGCCGTGAAAATTGCAGCAGGGAATGAAAAAAATAAGTTAAAATGTTCAGAAGTGAAAAGTCTAACAGTAAGTGCTGAGCAACTAGCATATGAACACACACAAAAAGTAACACGAAAAATCCTATAAAATCAAACGTCATAAACAACGTACCATAAGTGACTAAGAGATTACACAAGAAGGTAGACTGCTGGAAAGAAAGACAGAAATTCATACCGCTAATAAAGCTAACTGGTGCAGCTTAATAGCTCCACTTCTTTGTTCTTCCGATAGTTGTCTCAATCTCGAGAACATCCTAAAGAAAAACTGTTATGAAATGCCTTCTTACTGATACTCCAGTAACCAATATGACAGTATGTATTCACTAAATGTATCCAATATAATCAATAACTTCTTCGTTTATTAAGCGACCACGAGGTTGACAAGAAGAGTTATTCAGCTGACGTTTCGACGTCATCGTCTTCTTCAGGGAGGGATTGATTCAAGTCGATGGTCATCAGCTGGATGTCCTCACGATGCGGTTGTCCGTCGTCGCATCCAGTCGATTCCAGTGCAGAGAGCATCGCTGCAGTGGTTAACTCCACACGGCGGTACCCTTTTATACAGGAGTGGTACTGATCGATTGCCGCCCACAAGACGATCTCCTTAGGGGTGAAGTGCCAATCTCTTGTTATGCTAGGATATATTTTGCCCCCCTAACAGACCATCTTCATCGCGATGTATAAACTGTACAAACTGTCGTCGCGTTGGTCGTCGAATGACTCCAGCGGGCACAAACAAACCTTTCATTTTTCCCTGTAGTATGCAAAAAGTAATTCAGTAGGTTCTGCTCTCTCTCTCTCTCAGGACTCGTGGACCATCATATTTTTCTTTTCGTGAAGAACTCTGACCATCGGATCGGTGGTGTTCCTGCAATACGCTTGACATCCCAAGGAATCCGGCCACTAACAGCTCTTGTCTATCGGTTTTCGTTCGTACGCATTACATACATGGCCCACCTCACCTTCGACAATTTGGCGTATAGAACAGCGCCTTTGATCTCCGATCATTGACGCAGGTCAGAGGTTCAGATCCCTTCCCTTACTTCCATGATACGGCACACTCCTAGCATCGTCCTTTCGACTGCGCATTCAATAACGCTGAGTGATGCTCATTCTGCTTATGCAGCTGCCAGGTTTCCAACACATACGTTAAGACAGGAATAATCATGGGATCGAAAAGATGGAGATGAAGTCGGATGTTCTTTGTTCTCCTTACTACGTCCCCGATGCTCTCGAAATCTCCCCAAGCCGCTCGTTTTTTCCTCCGCAAATCTGGAGCTAAGCCATGCATCATGTTGATTTCCTGACATAGATGGACTTAGTTGCAGCATCCTGTCATATTCGTTCCCTTGAATGTTAATGCGGCATACGAAACCAATTCGCTCCTCATGAACATCGTCTTCGTGAGATTTAGTCCAGGACCAATTTTTTTCGCAGGCTTTCTCAAAGTTGGCAAGCATTCGTTCAGCTTGGTTAATGCCTGGTGTTGTAGGAACGATGTCATCAGCAAATCGAAGATGGTGTAACTGCCGACCATCGATTTTCGCTGCCATGTTGTCCCATTCCGGTGTTCGCATGACGTTCTCAAGGGTGGCGGTAAATAATTTTGGCGAGATGGTATCACCTTGCCTAACTACTCTTTTGACGTCGATGTTGATATCGTTGTAGAATGGTGAAATCTTGGTTGTTAAATTTTTTACACAGCTCACGAAGAATCTTTATGTACTGAATAGGAAGTTCCTGGCTAACCAGCGCTTCCGTGACTGCTTCTACCTCAACCGAATCAAAAGCACTTTTGAATCCATGAAAGTAAGATATAACGCTCTCTTGTACCTTTGCGATACTTCAGTGAGTCTTGCTATCGTGTGGATGTGGTCCATTATATTAAATGTTTCTCGAAACCCTGCTTGATATGGTTGTCCTTCGTCCAGTGTTTTGTCGATCCTGTTTAGGATGACTCGAGTGAAGAGTCTGCAGAGCGACAGACAGTAACCAGATTGCGCGATAGTTAGCGATATCGTGGAGATCATCATTCTTGAACAAGAGCACGGACATGCTGGTCTTCCACTGAGTAGCAAACTTGCGTTCAGGTAATATGTGAAGAGCCGAGACTGTGTTAATAAGTGCTAGCGGAATGTTCTTCAGGTGTTCAGGTCTTATCATCTCTTGACCTAGTGATGTTCCATTCTCCACCAACGAAAAAGTAAGTGGAAGCTCGGGAGGGAAAACTGGTAGGACGACATACCTATCCTCCTTTATTTCGTATGAGGATGGGGGGGACGTGGCGATTGAGCAGATCAGATGGTAATCGTGAATTTCTGGAGGTCGTCATGGTTCCATTTGGGCGTCGGAGTGCAGCCACCTTGGTTTTGCAATTGAAGCTTCATTAGGG
Source organism: Angiostrongylus vasorum (assembly GCA_018806985.1). Classification (NCBI taxonomy): domain Eukaryota; kingdom Metazoa; phylum Nematoda; class Chromadorea; order Rhabditida; family Metastrongylidae; genus Angiostrongylus; species Angiostrongylus vasorum. The sequence goes on from JADANN010000420.1 coordinate 226,967, forward strand.
CTTTGCGAATGCTTTTCTCAGCACTTGCAGCCTCGATCATAGCCACTGCTCCTCTCTCTTTAAGATCTCCTTTTATCGCTTGTCTTCACTGTTTTCCAAGTTCGGATGTGAGTTGACAGTTGCCTGTAGCTCGTGCGACTCCAGGCTGGCATGTCAGCTTGAGTGTTTCCGGAGATAGACATCTCTAAGTGACTTTCGAATTCCCAGCTTTCATAGCTGCATCGCGGAAGATGTTAAATGTTATCGTACTCTTCGTCGATGATATCAAGAAGGGCATCTTCCCAACAACCGACTAGTAAAGGGAATATATCTCTGTTTATGACAGCTTTCGGACTTCGTTTTTTTGAATTTATCGACTTTATACCTTTTCCTCGAGAAATGAAATCTTGCACAAAGGAGGCGATGGTCCGATCGAGTTAGAATTTTTAGTACAATAGAGACATTGGTTAGTCAAAATCTTCGATTTACTATGCGGTCGATCTCATTATCGCACTCTCCATTGAGAGACGCCCATGTCCATTGTTGAGAGTTCTTCAGACGTTCTTCTAGATCCAGTCATAGCATTAAAAGCTCTAAGAATGACCTTCAGGATTGCATGATTTTTTTCTGTAGAACTTCTCCAAATCCATATTAGAACTCTTCGACTTCGCCTGTTACTGATCCATACTTCTTCAATCCTCGACGTCCAATATGGGTTGCTAGTTGTTGGAATGAATCGATGTTCATTGCCAAACTCTTGATGACGAGAACGCCGACGCCGCCGACTTCTCTGCTGTCGCAAATTCAATGGAACACTTCTTCTCCAGTGTCATGAACGTTGAATAAATGGCCTCTTCTCGTCTCAGCCGGTCCAATGACGTCGTAGCTCATCGCTCTTGTCTGTATGGTCAGGTCTCTTATCGAGGAGTCAGATGCAAGCGTGCATGCATTGTAGGTACTCGGTACGTTAGCTCGTCACCTTAGTCCTTGGCGATTTAGGCAGTCCAGAATGGCCGAGATTTTGCAGTCTCTCCGTAGACGTCCTACCCAATGCTGCCGTATCGGAGGCCCTTTCGTGACCACAGGAATGAGGTCAGTTTATTCTATTGTGTTTAGCCTTTGATACTCACGTATACCTTGCTGAGCTCTGGTCGTGGAGATTGGGTATACTCACGGATAACTTATCAGTCTCTGCGTCTCCTATATACTTCCTTGTCAGTTGATTGGAGAGTTTTGCCAATTTGACTCATAGAACACAACGCGCATAAACGAGAACACATATGCACATGTATGCGTGAATATGTCCTCATAAACACAAAAAATTATGTCCCAAATCCGCGCAGCGGAAACAGAGTCCATCAGTGGATTCAGCTGTGCCTCATGGAAGCAAGGGTCGCTTCTGCTCCGCGATTGACCCCCCTATCCACCACCTGGGATTTCTGCCTCGCGATTATCCTGCATAAGACCTCTCTATGAGGGAGATCCGTGGATCTCACTGTATAATCTTTACTTTTTTATTCTCTTCTAAATCTCTTGAAACATACATACAGGCCGAAAAAATCAAATGGATTTCTCAGACTTCTTATGAAACATCTTAAAGCACTGACAAGAGCAAAAATGTTATTGGCAGCACATCTTCTTAAACTAAATTCCACGTAATTCTTTTAGTTACAATTCCTCAACACTTTTGTTTTTAAACGAAACCCTAAATATAAGGCATCAATAAGCCGATATTGCTAACCGCAACCTGATTATTCTCTTACTGGAGCAACTAGTAGTAACCACCTGAACACATTCGCCACGTAGTCAAGTTCGGCAGTTCCCTTCAAATTCCACAATGCATTTCGCAATACGAACGGAATTAGCACCTCGACAGGCCATAGCGACTTGTTTATCGAGCCTAATAGTTCCTTAACAAGTGAGTAATTTCCTGATTTCAAAGCCGCGAGGAGTGATCTTTGATTCATTGAACTGAAAAGCACGCTTCAAGCAGACATAATCTAACAACTCTTGATATAGTGTCAAAAAACAAGCTTAGAAAACATTTCAAAAGATAACTATTGAAAATGATACCACATTGGTGGTGGGAAATATGGCCACATTGAATGGTACAGCAATAGGAATTTGAAAAGAGATAACAACTCACATAATAGCCTGTTTTATTGAGAAGCTAAAACATACAAACATAACATCACTGCGTTACAGATAATTGCAATCACACCAGATTCCTTGCTAAGAATAGTGGTAATTATGAGAAAACAGCGGACAAATAAATTCTTAGTAAAGTTTACACTATTCAAAGGAAATCTAGGAAACCTCGAAAATCACTCCGAGACCTTACCTGAAAACAGCGTTAACAAAAGGCATTGCATATGAGGAATCAACAAACAAATCAATTTACAGACGACCAACGAGTAGTTTAACAACATAAGAATTTCCTAGAACGACGGTCCTGGATTGATTTTTGGTAACTTATCGAATAGCGGCTTTACATGTTCTTTCTCATCAAACGTTTTCCACGTTTTGTACATGGTAAAGATTGTATTCACACAGTCGTAGACTTTCTCGAAATCTGCTGATAATTCCGGTAACCACATCTGAAATATGTGAGAAGGTACAGCTACCGTAGTTGCACAGCGCAGTGGTGGTTTTTTAACTGTATTGTTGGCAATGCATATTGGTTCAAATTAGTTTTCGTTTCGATTCACTGAGTTTTCGCAATAGTTTTTATATTTCATCAGCAGTTTCCCCATAGCAAATTCTATAGCAGACATGGAAAAACTATATTCTACAATTGATACTGCAGAAGAAACCAATTTCCCGACGAGTTATATATCAAGCCACAGAAACTGTCTTCAGCAGTTTATAGATCTAGAATCTATTCTTGGCACTGAGTAATCACTAGCTTTAAGTCAAATCATCAACTTCGTAGGAATTTGCGACGTCGGACTTTTTTTAACGTTTCCACAGGGCAATACCTCAGATATCTTGAACTTGTGTAAGAAAACCGTATACAACAATAATAATCCAGGAATCACGATATGCCAATGCAGAAACAATACGAGCTGCAAAGTGGTAACAGGGTAGGTAAGTGAAGGGAAGACAATACTTAAAAGGATGCTTTGAAGTGAGAGAGTAGCTCCGCCATAAGCTGGTGGAATGTGATGTGCATATGTGGTGCAGAATACATCAATATGGTACAGGAAATCAGCACGTCAGAGTCAGAGGACTCATATGAGGCAGTCATAACCATGACTTATAATGAAAATACGATGGCGTTACACACTAGAAAGTATAGGAAAGCTTGCGATAACACTGCTATCAGGTTAAAGAACTAAAGAGTACATGTATGTCTGTGAAAACACTAATTTATAAAGACTGAACAATTGACTTAGTGTGTTAGAAGATATGTGATAGCAGAATGACGTTAACGTACAATAGTGACATGGGACACCTACGTTCATGCAAATGAATGAGACCGGTGAAGTGGACTGGAAGATCAAGGATGTCGGACCCTGTTTATATTGTAATAATTTACGTCAATAAAGTGCACTTACAGCCAAATATTAATTATGAATTAAGCAATGACAATGAAAAGAACCATCACAAGTGGTGCAAATCTCTTTTGCAAATGATGATAGCGAGAGAACGAGAATTAATTGTTGAGGACTGTGCAATGCACGAAAACTGGCTATTCAGAAACCAGGCTTCATTTGAACATTTGGCAAGTCATGCTACGAACTCTCACTTTATTAACGAAATATTTGGTCATCGCCATTTTGCAGTTACGGTGGAAACAGAGGTAACAAGCAACTACAAAAATGACAATGATGGGAGTTTTGAAACGACTAATAAAGATGCGCTATACATTCGCTCTCGTCCCTAACACTGTCGGGCCAAAACACATATAGTGATTAACGTAACCATACGAATTACAAAATACGGAACATATATATTTAAAAGCAATAGATTTGTATGGTTAGAGATGTTCTACTTCCAGAATGATATCTGTTTACTCCTCGTATGGAGAAAAAAACAAAACTTTTACACCCACCTTTATATCTTTTTCTCTATTCATGAGTTCAGCTCCCACAATAATACAAGAAATGGCAATTATATGGGGTGGATAAAGTAGGCAACAGTCACTTCTAAGCGAATCGTTCGCGACTTAAAAGCAAACACATTTGTTTAATCGACAAAGAAAAGTTGAACACACATTTTTGTAATGAACAATTTTTTGTCTGAATCTAATTTTACAAAAACAAAACATAAAAGATTACGGTAGAAACTAATGACAAACGAGAACTCAACTTCCAACACTGTTCCTCGAAAGGTTGCATATCCTTAACGGCGGGATCCCTAGCAATATCCTAAAAATATAAATAAGGATAAACAACATCCTTATCCAGGATTTTATTGCATATAAACTGCATCTTTTGCAAGAATTGCTACTTTGCGTATATCTTTTGGGACTTTCTTGATTAGAAAAGTTGATGCAAAAACTATCCTTTGTGAGGAGGTGTATGAAGCTACTGACGTTTTCGCATTAACTCGGCAACTGCAAGATCTCTCATGTGGAGAATAGAATTTATGCGAATTATGGGCTAAGAAATTTCGAAAATCATAATAACCTGTAACATAGTGCTCAGAGGGCGATATGGATGATACACGACCAGGCAACAGTCAAGCATCTCGACCAGTATGAACTCCGCGTCGTAAAGACCGCTGTTTTTCGATGACGCATCATAAGTTAGGTTTGGCCACTTTTTTAAACAATTCGGGATTGTTTTAATCAAATTAGACATCGACATCAAACCATGCTCTTCCACCTAAATAATCACAATCACATAACACCAAGTGTTGTAAAAAATAAAACCGACGATAATCATTTTCTTCATACTACTACTACCTTATCGCCTTCATTTTCCTCCAAAAACATCCACCTCAAATAAAGAGCAAGACTATAATAAAGTGCCACAAAAATACGCCTATCATATTAGAGTTGTAAAGAGTTATGTCAACGTGACTCCGAGATGAGTACGTCCCGGTTTAGTACAGGCAAAGAAATTTGTTCAAATAACTGCCGGAGATCCTCCCAGCTGTTTATTTGGAGATCTTAAGAGTAATTAAATTGTAACAAATAAAGTTGCATTTATGTGGATTCGAACAAGAATAAGGTGAGGTAGGATCATATGTGGTGAGTTCGTACAAATTTGTGTAGGAATGTAAAGAAAACAGCGACAAGTCTTACCTTAGACGAAAGGAAAACAGAAGCACAAGCTATCAGAAGGGGATCCACATCTTTATAGGACCGTCGAGCGTAGAAACGCTTGAAATATACAATTGCCGTAGCAATAACCTAAAACAAATGCAACTGCACAGGAAACACAACAATTTGTCGGAACGGTTACTATAAAGGATAAAAGGGATAAAAGGATAAAGCTCTCCACGTTGATCGATCCCTGAAGGATGCACCATGTATTTGACTTCATTAAGCATAGATGCAGGTAAGTGAATGTATATTTGGTCTTTAGAATGACTCGTGGTGGTCTACCGATGTCCCGAGTGAGTGCTGTTACCCTCTCAGACAAGTCTTGTACCAATTTGTTGACCTCGGCAGGATGGAGAGCTTGGTGAGCCTGGGGCGCGAAAATCGATCCTATGTGTATTGCAGGGCGCGTTCGACAACTGCGCTACATAGTTACTAACAGCATGAAGATCACCTTCTTTCATGATTAGTCACGTGAAATTACTAATTTACATGTCCAGTAATGGTGGCATCACCTGCATTCTCGTTTTCGGTTGTCCCTGCTGAATACCTTCAACGGCAAGTGTTTGAATAAGATTCGCCCAAAATATCATTAATTTTTGGTATTCTTCTTCAGTATAGATCTGCAAATAAAAAATACAACTGAAATGTCACCTACTAACGAAAATATGGACCATTTAAATGAAGATAACAGAAGTCTTGAAGTCAGGATCGCTTGTGGTATGGACTATTTAACTAAAATGACAGCAGTCTTGAAGTCAGGATCGCTTATGACTAACATTTGGACAGCACTTTTTCGCTACTAACAACAAACTTAAAACTTCTCTCCTCGCAGTGGATCTCTTCCTTACCCGAATGATGAAAAAAGTGAAAGCATTTTAGAGAGGTCTAAAAGCAACTTCTTACCTTAAGATCTTCACTACGCATTCGCAGCAATTCGTGTTTATCAAAGATCCACTGATCGTAGTGTGAACTCTGCCAAAAGTTACCCGCCATTCTGCTATTCAACCACTGATAGGAGCTAAAGCAAAATTCTGAGTGGAACGGTTACCAAGAACCCGTTCAACATAGCATCTATGCTCTGAAGATGAATTACGATTACTACAGGAACGAAGGAAAATGCTGGGGTCCTCACGACTTATGATGACAGGCCATCTAGGTAGGTAGTATAGAAAAAAATGGAAGCATTAGAAGGAACTACTGCTTCTGGACGACCTTTGGAAGCGGCATAAACAGAATATGGAACATAGGATCATGCAAAGAACTTAACAAAAACATCAACAGTAACTTCTGCAAAAATGGACATACCTAAAATTTTTACTTCCTTATCGCTCAACGTTGACTGACACCAAGTGGACTTGCTTGCCCAGTCACAAAATCTTCACTGTATCCCACAACTAAAAGTCATATTGTGACTAGTGATTTACACGAAAAATTTCTCTTAACAGTGAGCTGAACTAAATTCAGAAATAAGTTTATTAAAACCAAACACTTAAATACAATACAGCTCTGAACAGAGCATTCCGTTGATCTAGTGTTAGCTTTTCTATGGACAAACAAGTAAGGGTTACTAGTAATGTCAAAAATCAAGTAAAAAACGATCCCTATCCAACTTTGTAGGAAAAAACGCAGAAAAAATGATATTAAATCTTTCATTAAAGTTGACAGTGTACTTAGTTCTGAAAGGATCACAATACAGAAGGCTCTGGATCCAGCGAAATGAAATCCTGGTTTAGGGATCAAATGCGACAGCAAAGTTATTGGGCGTATTCATCGGTAAAATAGGCACCATCACTTCTTACTTAACTAGCTGAGTATCAATAGCAGCACTAATAGCACTACTATCATAGTAGTTTCAAAAAAGAGAAAAAAGTTAGTAAGTAAAGGCAGAGTTTATCATAACATGACTGAAACCAACGAATCCAATATAGATGCAAGATGATGCCCATTTCAGCGGATGACGTCTGGAATGATGCAGACACGCAATTCTACACAGTTTCCACCGTCGAACGATAAGACCACAATGGTGCTGATACATGAGCGAAACTAGTTGAAATTAATTGGAATTAGGAACCTCAGTTGCATTCAACTGCATTCAGTTGAGCTTCGAACCCGCGACTACCGTTTCCTGGGGGCTCACGTGTTATGCATTACACCGTCGAGGCATTTGCTTTGCCATTCTCTCAGCCAGTTTTTTACGCAAACGGTGCTATCAGCAGTCACTGGTTAACGGAAATGATCAGAACAGCACAAATTGGCATTGAACCTAGTCAGGCTGAAATTATACATGAACCCTCGGAAAGGCTTAATTGCGGGTTGAAAGCTCACCTAAGGTAATAGGCAGTAAATAAAAGGTTAGGAGATTGTGATTTCGACTGTAGCTATGGCTTAACGGAGTTCAGTGCGGAATTGTGCTCTCCCAGATCACTCCCATTAACGGGTGATTGCTGATAGCAGCGTTAGGGTAAAAAAAATTGACTGTGAAAAAGGCGAAGCCGGAGCCTTAGCGGTGCAGTGGGTGACACATCAGCCCATAAAAAGGTAATCGCGGGTTTCAATCTCACCTCGGTGTCTGAATTTTGCTCATATCTCAACATCGTTTTCGTTGTTTTTCACGTAATACTTCGTCATGAAGAAATAATAGGCAGTGGATAAAAGGTGAACATTGTTGAACGATATCTTGTTGGTGAACACCACACAATAACTGCGCCTCAGCTGAGTATGAAACCACTACAGACATAGTTCAGTGGATGGCTTTATCCGTCGACAAGAACCTAGCGATCAGTTCTGACATCAGCACAAAATTGGTCTGATTGGGAAGAGTACTTCACAGTGTCAAGTTTAATTCTTAAACTCTTTGGATACCATTGGATTAAAAGCTGTGGAGGTGTGAATGAACAATCCAAGATTATAAATCAACAGATCATGTTGCTATCGCATAAAAGATTTTGAAAACGGTAACGCAGCGAAAATCCTGTGTCACTTCACTTGTGGTATCGCCTATCGTCCCGCTGATCGTCGAGTGACTCAGAGCGGGCGTCATTAAGTCTTCCACTTCTACCTGTCCCATACAAGAGGAGCCCAGAGTGTTCTGCTCGCTTTAGGGGATTCGTTGAATATCATACCTTTTTCTTCTAGGCTTTTTCGTGAAGCACTCTGCCATCGGGTCGCAGTTCTTCGTGCAGTACGTTTGACATGGCGAGATCTGCAGTCACTAACTGCTCTTGTCCATAGGGTCGTCGTTCATGCGCATTACGTGTCCGGCCCACCTTATCTTCGACTGTTTGGCATACAGGACGGCATCTTTGATTTTTTCATCGTTGACGCAGGTCGGAACTTCGGATTCTATCCTTAACTTGTGTGGACCGAGATACTCCTAGCATTGTCATTTCGACTGCTCGTTCAATAACGCTGAGTGATCTTTCATCCTGCTTACGCAGCGACCAGGTTTCTGACGCGTACGTTAGGGCAGGAAGTACCGTTGAGTTGAAAAGGTGTGCACGGAGTTGGATGTTCTTTGTTCGCTTGACTACATCCTCTATGCTCTTGAAGGCTTTCCAAGCAGCTTGTTTCCTTCTGCTCAACTCTGGAGCTAAGTCGTTCATCATATTGATTTCCCGACGTAGATAGATATAACTGGAGCATTCCGGAGATATTCGTTCCGCTAAGCGTGAATGGGGCATATCAAACCAATCCGTTCCTCATGAACATCGTTTTTGTGAGATTTAGTCGAAGACCAATTTGTTCACAGACTTTATCAAAATCGACAAGCATTCTTTCCGCTAGGCTAATGTTTGATGTTATAAAATGATGAAAAAGAACGATGTCGTTAGAAAAGCAAAGATGATATAACCGACCATCGATTTTCACTCACATATTATCCCATTCCAATGTTCTCATGACGTTCTAGAGGGTGGCGGTAAATAATTTTTGGCGAGATGGTACCTCCTCTTGCCTAACCCCGCTTTTGACGTCCACGTTAATGTCTTTGTAGAATGGTGATGTCTTGGTTGTGAGATTTATGTACAGCCCAAGAAGAATATTTATACACTGAGCAGGGACTCGCTGAGCCTCCAGGGCTTCCATGACTGCTTCTATCTCAACTGAGTCAAAAGCCTTCTTTAAATCGATGAATGTGAGATAGTGCGGTCTTCTGTACTCTGGCGATACTTCAATGAGTGCTGTTATGGTGTGGAAGTGGCCCATCGTCTTGAATCCTTTTCGGAAGCCTATTTGCACATCGCTTCCCCTCGCCCAGTGTAATGACAATCCTGTTCAGGATGACTCGAGTGAAAAGTTTTTTAGACGACGGACAAGAACAGATTGGGCGATGGTTGCCGATATCGTAGAGATCACCCTTCTTAAACAATAACACGATCTTGCTGGTCTTCCATTGAATAGGAATCTTGCATTCTGACAGGTAACGTATGAATAGAGCCAGTGTATTTATGAGGAATGGTGGAAAGTTTTTCAGGTGTTCAGATCTTATCTTGTCTGGATCTGGTGTTGTTTTATTCTTCACCGATGAAATAGCATGTCGGATTTTGGTAGGAACAACCGGTGATACGATATATCCGTCCTCCTTTTTCCATATGAGGGAAGGAGGACGTGGCTATTGAAGAGATCTAAGTACTATTCGTGAACGATTTTCTCCATTGCCTTTCTGGACGCTGTAGCTGTTCCGTCCGGGCGTCGGAGTGCAATCATCTTGGTTTTGTAATTGGCGAAGCTTGGGTGGGCTTTGCGAATGCTTTTTCCCAGTGCACCTTCGGCCATAACTTATCCTCTTCTCTCTTAGAGATTTTCTTTTATCGCATGTCTACATTGTTTTCTAGGTTCGGACGTGAGTGCACGATTGCCTGTAACCCTTGCGATTCCACGTTAGCCTATCAGCTGGAGTATTTCTGTAAACAAACGTCTCTTTGTGACTTTCGAACTCAGCTTTCATAGCACTAGCGTAAACATGTTGAGTAAGCCGGTCGTATTCCTCGTCAATTTTATGAAGAACGGCATCCCAGCAGCCGACTATTACTTATTCGGATACTTGAATGCCCGTCTTCACTGGTTGTGCGGCCCCAGCATAGCTCCCATTTTTTCGGAGTTCTGCTGGTTTAGCCATTGTGGTTCTCCGCACTTCCGAGGTCATCCTAGCCAAAGTCTGCCTCAGGTCGTCACCACTACACTTGTGGAACAGAGAAAGATTCGCCACGATGCGAATAGTTTGGTACCAGGATGGTGGTGGATCTCGATATTGGTTTAATCTTAGCTGGGCTTCCTGATGGAAACTCCGGACTTCTTCTCAGCTCGGTAAGCCCCTGCAGGGGGATGAATCGCCACGCTGTAGATGACAGCCCGACACCCAGAAACACCTCCCAGCCACCCAGAGGCAGCCCACTATCGAAATGAATAAATCGCAGTTTACGGTAACACTGAGACTACGTTTTTCAGTTGCCAGGATCGACTTTCTATTAACCTCGGCATTGGAATATGAATGCGTCGTTCGTTTTCTTTTTCAGCAGTCGCGAGGCTGTTAAACACCATACATTTACTTCCATAGAAAAATACAATACAATACAACAGTAGCTGACGTTTCGGCAGTATCGCCTTCTTCAGAGCCGCTTTTTTACGTGCCTTCCAAGGAGGAAGATTAGAACAGCTGATTATGGTCGCATAAGGTTGACGACTCAGCTCTGAAGAAGGCGACGCTGCCAAAGCGTCAGCTACTCTTGTATTGTATTGTATTTTTCTATGGAAGTAAATGCATGCTGTTTAACAACCTCGCGACTGCTGAACAAGAAACGACGCATTCATCCGTTTTTTCAATTTTGCGGCTTTTTCTCTTCGCGAGAAATGAAATCCTACACGAAGGAGGCGACGGCCTGATCTCATTTAGTTCTGGACAACAGCGGCATTGGTTACGTGAAACTTTACTGTGATGTGGTCTGTTTCATTACGGTTCTCTCCACTGGGAAACACCCACGTCTAGCGTTGAGGATGCGCTTCCGAATTTGCGATTTATCATGACTGGTCTTGATCGTCATGATAAACTCATGCGGCCGCTCACCATGCTCGCTCCGTTCCAATTTGTGGGTCCCAATGTGACGTTCTTCAGACGTTCTTCTAGGTCCAGGTTTAGCGTTGAAATATCCAACTATGACCTTGAAGAATGTATAGTCTTCTCTGTATAACTTCTTCAACTCCATTTAGAACGCTTTGACTTCTTCTTCGTCATAGTCTGATGTCGGCATATAAACGACGAAGATTGTCAAGCGGTATTGATCTACACCTCTTCAGCCGTAAATGTCCGAATCGGGTTGTTAGTTGTTCTGAATGAATTGATGTTCATGGACAAACTCGTGTTGACGAGAACGCCGACGCCGCCGACTCCTCTGGTGTCGCATAATTTGAGGAACACTTCTACTCCGGTGTTATGGACGTTCAATAGGTGGCATGTTGTCATCTCAGCTAACCCGATGACGTCATACCTTATACTTCTCGCCTGTACTATCCAATCCTCCATCGAGGATTCAGATGCTAGTGGGCGGACATTGATGGTACAGATCGCCACCTTAGTCCTTTGCGATTTAGGCAGCCTTGAATGCACTCATTCTACATAACGCTGCTGAATCGGGGCCTCTTTCAGGGTCAGCGAAATGAGACCTTTTCATTCTACTGTGTTTACTATTTGATATTCACGTATGCCTTGCTCAGTTCTCAACGTGGGGGCTAGCTGTACGCAGCTTGCCAGCCTCTCCTAGAGTAGACAAGGTTACGAGGCGGACCCCCTCCCATTTACTTGTTACTTGATTACAGGCTTTTTGGGCGAATCGACTCGTAGAATATAAGCCTCGTGAACGAGAACACACTCACACTTACATGCATGAATACGTTCTTGTAAATATAGAGGATATGTGCAGAGTTGGCGCAACAGAAACAAAGAGTCCATCCACCGGATCCATCTGCGTTTCGGGGAAGCAAAGGTCGCTTTTCATCGGCTATCAACCTCCTGTCCGTTACCTAGGAATGTGCCACCCTAACCTCGCGAATAACCAATGTGAGACCCCTCCTTGAGGCGGATCCGTGGTATATTTGAACATCTAACAACATGAACCGGATGTAGAGATGTAGATCAACACGCGTTTTGACAGTCTTCGTGGTCTATGCGTCGACATCAAGCTATCAAGAAGACGAGGCCGAAGCGTTCTATTTGGAGTTGGAGAAGTTCTCTAAAGACTACCATACATTCTTTAAGGTCATCCTCGGAGACTTTAACGCTAAGAGTGGACCCAAAAAGAAAGTAATATTGAGACCGACGGATTAGAATGGAACGAAAAGGGTGAGTGACCGTCTCAGTTTATTATGACGACCAGGACAATTTATGGTAACAGGCAATTTCAGAAGCTCTCAATGCTGGACGTGGGAATGTTTCAATGGAGGGTACCATAACGGAATAGACCATATCGTAGTAAATCGAAGGTTTTGTCTAACCGATGTTGCTGTTGCCCCCAAAATTCTACACGAGATCAGACCATCGTCTCCTTCGTGTAACATTCCATTTTCCGCGGAAACGAGAGAAAGCTAAATTCAAGAGACCAAGTCCCGAAGTCACCATTACTTACGATTTATTCGACCCAGTCGTCTGTTGGGAAGATGCCGTTCTCGAAAACATCGGCGAGAAATGCGATTGGCTGATTCAACACCTTCACGTTAGTGCTACGAAAGCTGAGCGTTCGAAAGTCACCAAGAGACTTCCGTAGTCAGAAACACTCGTGCTGAGACGCCAGCGCGGAATCGTCCCCATCTGTACGAAACTATTAACTCACGCCGGACTTGCAAAACAATGCAGACAGGCGATAAAAGATCTTAAAAAGAGAGGAGAGCAAAAGATGAAGTCGAAGCTGCAGAGATTATGAAAAGCATTAGCAAAGACCATCTAAGTTTCTCTAATTACAAAACCAAGATGATTGGTTTAATTACCCTAGTTTAAGTCACCCACGTTTGAGATTGAGGAAGACCGAGCGAAGAATTCGTCGCTGAAAATACACCTCCCTCTGATCCACATCGTAGTAAGGAACTGGATACTCCTTTGCAAGGTTAAGTCAGAACTCCAGGGAGGACCAAGTTGCACGACCAGCAATAGGCCAGCCTCAGTACCCCCGCACACTGGGTGCTCCTGTCTATGATGTCAGGCGGCAAGACGACGGATGAGAGGCCAGAAAATCTCGGGTTACGCAGGACGTCATTGGAACCGGATCTGACGAACACACGCACGACATGCCATGGAGATTGTTTCTTAGTATGCACGTATAATGCCAGAACACTCTCCACAGGCGCTGATCTTCACGCCCTTCTTGTAGCCGCAGATCGCATTAAATTTCATGTGATCGCATTACAAGAAACCAAAATCAAGAAGACCGACATACGCCAACTAAACTACAAAACCCTTGCGTTCCGTGGAGAAAAGGTCCCGTCACGAAATATCGATGGCGTAGGCTTTGTCGTCCATCCGTTCATTGTCCATCTCGTCGACTCATACGAGATCCTTGCCTTGCCCTCGCATAGCCGTCCTCCGTCTTCAACCGTCGCATTATAAGAAGATCAGCATCATCAACTGCTACTCATTGACCGACGTAGCTGATGAGTACGAATGAAATGCGTTCTACTATCAGTTGGAGGAAGTTATCCGCAACGATAAAGCATATCATAAATTTGTCGTCGGAGACTTCAGCGCTAGAATAGGAAAGGCAAGATAGAACGAATACAGGATCGGAAATTTTGGATTAGGAGAAAGAAATGAGAATAAGAACCGTCTCGCGGGACTCTTGTCCGCAGCACGTCTCTTCCATGAAACTCTTTTTTCCAGAAAAAAGAAAGCCGCCGCTGAACATGCGAGCCTCCCAACGGCATGACTCATGCGGTGGTGGACCACATTCTGACAAACAAAGGTGGTGCCTACTTGACACATCGGTAGTCCCGTCATTCTGTACTGGTTGCGATCACCGCCTTCTTCGCGCGAAGATTCGATTCAGACAAAAGCTGGAAAAGAACTGTCCTCATCGACCACGAATAAAAAGTCTAGGTGTATACAATGAGAACATTCTGAACGAAGTCCTATCCAAACGTGACTGGCATATTAAAGAAGACCCGACCGAAGACTACGAGCTGCTTGTCGAAGGACTGAAAATCTGTGCCGAATTCGCCTTAGTTCCTCAAGCAAGAAGACCGGATCGCACCTCCATCACCACTAAGGAGTTGCTGGAAAAGAGAAGGAAACTGAAGCTTGATCCCATTGCAACACGTTTAGCACGGGTAGTAACAAATGCCACCTGCAAGAGAGCTTTGCAGGAAGAATTACATCGGTACAATCAGAAAAAACTACTGGAAACAGCAGAGAAAAGAGCAGTATGAAAAAAGTGCCGTCGGGACTTATGTGATTGTAATGTTCCGCTGTCAACCCTGATGAACGAATATGGGATCGTCAAAACTTCCCGCCATGACATGGAATTAAGAGCGGGAGCTTTCTACACCAACCTTTTCCGTTCCACAATTCCCGTTTCAGGCCCTAACATCCCCGCTGGAGAAAAACCACCTGGAATTCTTCCGTCGGAGGTTCGAGTTGCGCTAAAAAAGCATGAAAGGAAGCACAGCTCCAGGACTCGATAATATTACCGCCTTCCTTAGAGCTGGAAGCCACAATTTACATGTACTTCTCGCAAATCATATGACAGCCTACCTTCAAAAGGAAAAAAAATCCCAGACCAATGGAGGACGTCGCGTAAGGTCATCCTGCTCAAGAAAGGAGACCGAAGGGATCTTCGTAATTATCGTCCCATATGCTTGTTGAGTGTACTCTACAAGCTCTTCACGAAGATTATCCTCTTGCGCATATCAAGGACATTGGATGAGGAGCAACCAGTCGAGCAAACAGGGATTTCGGAAAGGATTTTGCTGCATGGACATCAAAACCGTGTCGAGGGTCATCCAAGTTTGTCGGGAATACCACCCTGCCTCTAGTCCTAACCTTTATCGACTATGAAAAAGCGTTTGACAGTGTCGAAACGAATGCAATCCTATCAGCGCTCGTCGACCAAGGAATGGACCCGTCCTACATAAGAACGCTTTCCGACTGTTATCGGAACTGCAGTACGAAAACACAGCTTTTCCATCCACCTCTTACCATACCCATAGGAAAAGGGGGTTCGACAGGGCTACACAATATCGCCAAAGCTGTTCAGTGCAGCACTGCAGTGGATAATGAAGTCATTCGATTGGGATGAGAAAGGCATACATGTTGATGGAAAATTCCTACCATACCTTCGTTTTGCCGACAACATTGTCATCTTCTCAAGAAGTACTAACAAAGAAGAGATGATGATCAACGTGCTCAACGAAGCGGGGGAAAAAAAAAGGTCGGACTTTGCATAAATATCGAAAGAAGACCCAGTTTATGAAAAATCCTATGGTGCGAAGGCGAAAGAATTGAATTGGATGCCTCTCTCATTGGAGAGGCCACCTCGTACGTATACCTTGGGGATCAATGAACATGGAAAACAACATGAAAGAGGAAATATACAGAAGAAGGAGAGCAGCTTGGGCCGCATTCGGGCCTCTCGAAGAAGCCACCGACCAACTGAAGGACCCGAAAATCCGCGCTCATCTTTTCGATTCTACGGTCCTCCCAGCGCTTTGTTATGCTGTGGAGACGTGGGTTGATACTTCAACTATGTCAAGAATGCTTCGCACTACTCACAGAACGCATGAGCGATGTCTTCTTAAATATAACCGGCTCTCTCAATATCTCAGCCGGAATGTGAAGCTCTGACCTTCGAAATCTGTCACATCTTCGAGATCTTCGAGATCCAGGAGAGTATACATCGATAGCGAAACGTAGATGGCCCAGTCACGTAATGAGAAGAACAGACGACAGATGGACGAAAAGAACAGTAGAATGGACTCCATGAGAATGCAAACATCCCCTAGGACGACCACGTACAGACAGAACGTTGGGCAGACGTGTTCGTAAACAAAGTTAATCAGCTGTACCCGCAGCTGCAGTTGTTTTACAGATCACGGTATGAGACTCGCACGCGCTACCATGCTCGAACAAGACCACCACCATGGACTACGATTGCGAGAGAAAGGAACGAATGGCATATGTGCTGGGGCCCGCACACCTCGTGAAGGCTGACCGTCCAAGTATCCAAGTAAGTAAGATGATTGCACTCCGACGCCAAGAGGGAATAGTTACAGCTTCCAGAAAGGTAATGAGCAAATCATTCACGACTGCTACTCAGATCTGTCCAATAGCCGCGTCCTCGTCCCCTCGTTTGAAATAAAGGAGGATGGATATAACGTACCACCGGTTCCTCTTCCAAAATCCCACGTGCTATTTCGTCGGTGAAAAAATCGAGCAACGCCAGGTTCGCACAAGATAAGATCTGAACACCTGAATAGCCTTCCACCATTCCTCACGAACACACTGTTTCGGCTCATCAAAGATCATTTGGCTGAATGTAAGGTTCTTATTCAGTGGGAAACCAGCAAGACCGTGCTATTGTTCAAGAAGGGTGGTCTCCACGATATCAACAACTGTCGCCCAAACTGCTTACTTTCTCTCCTCTGCAAATTTTCCACTTGATTCATTCTAAATAGGAATGACAGAACACTGGTCGAAACAACTCCATGTGAGCACGCGGGGTTTCGAAAAGGATTCAGTTCGATGGGCCACATCGACAAGATAGCAAGCTATATTGAAGTGTCGCCAGAGTACAAAAGACCGCTCTTCCTCATTTTCATCGACTTAAACAAAGCTTTTTCACTGCTGTTAACTTTCTATTCATTGCCTATTATTATTTTTCACGGAAGGGTATGATGTGAAATACAACCACTTTGATGCTGAGATGTTTGCATATTTTAGAAGAACAAAGAACCCCCCGACTCCGTTCCCACGTTTTCGACTCCACGCTTCTTCCCGTTTTAACGTATGCGCCAGAAACCTAGTCGCTTCTTAAACCGGATGAAAGATCACTCAACGTTATTGAACGTGCAGTCGAAAGGACGATGCTAGGAGTCTCCCATATCACGCAATTGAGAGGAGGGAGCCGAATCTCCGACCTGCGTCGACGATCAAAAAGCGAGGATGCCGTTCTGTACGCCAAACTGTCGAAGATAAGGTGGGCCGGACACATAATGCGTATGAATGACAACCGATAGACAAGAGCCGTGAGTGACTGGATTTCCCGGCATATCAAACGTACTGCACGAAGAACCTGCGACCCGATAGTATAGTCCTTCACGAAAACGCTTAGAAGAAAGGTATGATGTTTAACGAATCTCGTGAGCGAGCAGAACCCACTGGGCTTCTTTTGCATGCAACAGAGAGGAATGCAAGATTTACTGGCTTCCGTTCGAGTCACTTGACGATCAGTGAGAGCACAGGTGATACACACGATACAATGTTTGATCAAATGTGACGTCTCAGATTCCTAAAATCAAATGCGGCGAGAGCTTTTTCGAATTGGAAGACCTAGCTCTAACGACTCTGTTGGAAGAAATTGTACGTTTCAGAAACGACTGTGTAACTTTACGGGTGACGAAAGAAAAGTAACGGCATTAACGCTAGGGTGAGGGCAGTACCAATTCAGTGACTAACCTTTCTGCGACTTCGCGTTCTTCGAAGCTTTAACGTACTCTTATATAGCCGTCTTTTTTTACTATTCGGCTAATATTTTGTAATCTTGGTAGAAACCAACTTTGTAAACCAAACGTTTGTCTCCCTACATTTCCCATTTTTAAAGGCATATACACTTTTCCGAAACCAGCTCCATCACAAAGTGGTCTTAAAAGACAAGCATTAAAAAATATACTAGCACATTATCACTTTTCTTATTCTTCAAACATGAAAAGCACTTGTGCCAAACATCTACCGAGTAGTTACGAAAGTGTACACAGAGGAGAGAAAGGAATAATTACACTTGGTACAACAAATAGCCATCTCAAATTGCTACGAAACAACAACTACTGAGGACGAGTCCAAAAGAAGAGCTAGGCCCCAAACAATTCTAACCCAATTAAGAAGATCGCTTTCAAGCAACTTTTTCATATCGGACGGAAAGAACATGGCTACTAAGCGATCTTTAAAAAAACGGAGCCCTTGAGAGTTCCATGGCAGTTATACAATTCCCACCGAGCACCCTATATCGGGAGTTACTTAGGAAGCATCTATGCGACCGTCTGTGTAAAAACGACTTCGTGATTGCAATTTGCATAACTTCAGGTACAATATGTCTGACCTCTTGTAAGGAATGCGACAATGAACATATTGGTAAAAGGACTACACCACTTTGTATCCGCATAAAAAACACCTAGAAAGAAAAAGACCCAACAAAGTACTTTTCAGGTGCACATCAGCTGTATCACAGGTCGCCCCTTGATAGTCGAGTGATTCGAGCGGATCCTACCAAATCTTTCATTTCTCACAGTCGCGTGCAAGAGCAACCCAGGAGATTTTGTTCGCTCTAGGGACGCGTTTAGCATCACAGTTTCAGTTAAGAACTCTGACCATTGGGTCGGTGGTCTTCCCGAAGTACGCTTGACGTTCCGAGAAATCCAGTCATTAACGGCTGTTGCGCATTGGTTGTCGTTCACACGCATTACGTGTCCGGCCCACCTTATCTTCGACTGTTCGGTGAACAGAACGGCATCCTCGCTTCTTGATCGTTGAAGCAGATCGGAGCTTCGGATCCCTTCCCTTACTTGTGCGACACGTGATACTCCTAGCATTGTCCTTTCCAATGCGCATTCTGCAATGCTGAGTGATCCTTCGTTATACCTACGCAGCGACCGCTTCTGACGCATACGTTAAGACGAGAGGGATCGTGGAGTCCAAATGGTGGGCACGGAGTCGGATGTTCTTTGTTATCTTCACTACATCCTTGACGCGCTTGAAAGCTACCCAAAGCCGCTTGCTTCTTCCTGCTCAACTCTGGAGCTTGGTCGTTCATTATGTTGATTTCCCGCTCTAGATAGACGTCTCTGGGGCATTCGGAGCTGTTCACTCTATTGAGAGTAAATGGGTCCCACGAAATCGGTCCGTTCCTCATGAACATGCATGCTGAGCACAAAGACAAAACGGAAACATCTTAAAACCAACTTTTATTGGACTTCGGTAACAACAAACAGTAGTTTTCTTAGTGATTAAGCCGACATAAGGTTGATACAAAAGCCTTTATGTAGCCAACGTTTTAGGGTCTTGGTCTTTTTCAGCGTCACATTAATCTGAGTCGATGGTCCACAGTTGGCCGTTGTCGCCAAATGGGTGTTTGATGTTGCATCGAGTCGAATCCAGTGTAGGGGACTAGTGCAGCTCTAGTGGGAAATTCGCACAGCAGTGCCCTTTTATACAGGATGAACGTCGATCAATTGCCACCATCCAATACGACTTTGTTTTTGGCGGACCATGAAGGAAATTATTGATTATTGTTATCGAAGTTTAATAAAAGTCGGTTTTAAGGTACTACCAGAATACATGCCAGCAAATGAACTATCGGCTGCTTGAGGATCTACTTTTCCAGTAAAAAAGCGGACCATATTGGATGGCGGCAGCAGATCAACGTCCATCCTATCGGTGCTATCTACTGTATTCGACTCGATGCTACTAGAACACCCACATCGCGACAACGACCAGCTGAGGACTGTCGACTCGAGTCAACGTGACTCTGAAGAAGGCGAAGACGTCGAAACGTTAGCCGAAGAAAAGTGTTCATATCAAACCTCGTATCATTTCAGCCATGTAGAAAAATTTAAAAGCTGAGATGTCTCGAAATAGCAGCCAAGATCCTGACGCAGGAATCAAAAAACAACGCCCAAAAATTCTTGGTGCGTTTTGCCTAACTTCGAAAATTCGAAGATGAAAAGAAAGGACGGATGCCTCACTACTACACGAGACTGGGCCCATATTTCCAATTAATTTTCTGAGCTGAGTAGGTTCCATTCATAATCCAGTAATTGTAGTCTCACTCTTTATAAAATGAAGACGAAGAGCGTTTTCTTTACATGCTGGGGCTTGGTTTGAACTTTGTAATTTCATTAAGACTGTAAAGCGCTTACCGAATAATAAAAGTAGAGCTAGAGAACAATACTTCTAGGCTCCAGAGAACACGAAGGCACTCAAACGTTGGCTACAATCTCGTCTCCGCTCAAAAGAAGGAGTGTTCGCAAGATAACACGAGTTAATTAATGCCCAAGTTAATCGAAAACCGGTCTGTTGAGTTCAAAAGGATTACGACTGGCAGAATACGATGGTGTTCTCGAATTTATCCTTCATGTTTGAAGCCGTCACTCTAGTGCTGGATATTTTTAAAATTTTTTAAATTCCCTTTTCAATTTTTTGAAAATCCCGATACCAAGCATATTAAAAATTTGATAGAACACTTTATAAAAAGCATATATACGCCGAGTGCGATAGAAGAAAGTCATTTCTATAAGTCTATAAAGTTCTGGGCTCCTGGAATACTTCACTGATACCGAAATCACCCTCAGTTGTCGTAAAATCAGCTCCGCAGCGAAAGGATTAGTGAATTAACTAAAGGAAACGACTGCTCATTTCATAAGTGTAAACCAACAAATACATACATGCAAACAGAAAAGACTGCTCGACACGTACATGTATACACATATATATTTACATACATATATATATATATATATATATATATAACTATTTACAAAAATTAACAGATGGTCTCATTATTCTATTACCTTGGGTAACTAAACCTTTAAAAGTTTGAGAAGACTGAAGGGGAAACGGCCGAGCCCAGCTCGTCTAACATATTTTATTACCGTTTGACTACTTCGAAATGTACTGAATAAGTTTTTGATGCGGTACCACGTCTCCGACGGCAACCTAAAATTGTTTAGTGTGCTCAAAACATATAGTTTCTCTTACGAAAAATATACTCATAGAGAGAGCTCTGCTCCTCGCATAGTTAAAATAATACCTGTTCTAACAAATTATCGACCTCTTGGTGACTCATACGCTCACCGATCGAGGTGAGTATCGAGCGAAATTCACTGATCGGTATCGAAAACATTCCATCTCTAAAAAAAAGAATCATTAACTGACTAAGAAAGAGTATGGGAACTTTCATGCAACGAATTCAAAATAATAAAGCGTTATTGCCATTTCTCTGTCAGTTCGAATCATACTTTGGCATGATTACCAATAGACTATCACATTGGAATTGATTAAGCTCTAACTCATTCTAGTTTCGCATACTTCGCATCATTGTTGACTCAGCTTATGAAACGTGGTGACATCATATCCCCCCTCATTTGTCAAATAAACCTGCAACTTCATATGAAGTGAAAAACATTACAGTTTTTCTAGGGATGTGAGAAAAACACGCTTTCAACTTGTAACGGGTAAACTTCCTTTTGCCGTACGTGATAATTAGTAAGACATATATACTAATAGGAAATTTGCGGCAAGACGTTAATTTAATGAGTAAACACCAGTCCAGAAGCAACGGACAAAATAAAGCGTTCGGACTTGATCTATCCCTTTGGGACGCCTCCATTCGTAGAATCATAGAGGTGATTGATTGCATATCTGGCCTATACAATAGCTTACAGAAAGTTGTCGTATCAAGTCAGCATCTAGACAAGTCCGTGTAACAATTGACCACCCCATAGGGATGGAAGGGCTGATTTGCCCAGTGCGTGTGATTGAACCGACAATGTGTGTATTACAGGTCACCTTTGACCACTAGGCTAAACACGTCCTTAATAGATAAAATAGTCGAAAAAAATAATGTAGACTTGATAATATGAGTGCAGTATTCGTTAGCTTTCGTTGGCTTTTGAACTGAGCAAAGTCGTGTGTTCCAATATGTTAGGTCTTTCTAGAAAGCTAACAATACCATAGAAATGCGGGTCGTCTGTCATTTCCATTTGTCACTATAGTATATGCGACGACCAAATCGCTCACCTGTAGAGTGCTTTCAATGCCTTGGTAATTTCTGTTAGTTCATCACTGCTATTATGTTCTTCTCTTGCAATCTCAAGAAATGAAGCGAAATCCAGTGGGTGCTCTGAAATTTAGATATGCGTTACTATCGCATCACATCACGCAATGAAAAACCACAGAGAAAGTTTCCGATGACATTAAACAACCCATTAAAGATGCTCCATGCATTTGACTCTTTTCCTAACATTGTGGAGGTGGATGAATGCATGTATGACTTACACAAAAGACATGAGATAGCCTACCGATGTATCAAATCAGTAGGCTTTTATCAAAAGACAAGTTTGGTAATAATTTCCCGATCCTGTTAATGATGGAGTGCTTGCAGAGTCCGGAAATCGAACCAGCGACCGATCCAGTGTGTACTTCAGAGTACTTCAAGCCTCTGCGCTATACACGCACGGTCAATTAGGCGCAGGATTCGCTGTCGTCATGGGATAATTCAAGTTGATATTCACTGGAGCAGATAAAAAGTACTTAAAGTGGTAGCTGAACCCAAACTCGATCCGAAGCCCGTCGTGAATTACGGATGCAGAAAAAGAGCTGGACGAAATAAGTGCTGCTGTTCGAATAACAAGTGAAGTCGGGTCATATAAATAAATAAATAAATGGTGAAATTTACAATCACTAAGAAGAACACAGACTACTATCACAATTTTCAATAGAACTCACTTGATTCCTCGAAATACGCTACAGTTTTGGAAGCGGTTGGCGAGTAACCAAGACTGCGTAGAATGCATCGCAACTGAGGTACAGAATGAACGAGACCGTCTTGACTGTAGAAGTTGAAACACTCGCGTATCTCTGAACAGGAAAAGTATTAGAGCAGAATATAACGGAAAAAGTACAACAATGACCAAACTATTGATATCAGCATTGGTCAAATAATTCACTGTTTTCTCGATGAGCACACATGAGATTGTTACTTTATTCTTTATTCACAAAGTAAGCTGACGTTTCGGCGGATTTCGTGTTCTTCAGAGCCAGTAAAGGCAAGTCGATTCCAATTTGGTCAGGCAAACATCATAATCAGAAGAGAAATATCACGAAACCTAAATCTCGATCGTACTGAAAACCAAGTGGCTTCTTTGCACACTCATCGCTTCCTGTGAATCCTACACTTAGTGTTTCAGGAGGAGACCAACTGCACAGAATTCATATGTATGGATGGGTATTGTGTCTCTAACATTAAAATATTAGCCTTAGATATTGCGTGAAATCACGTGTGATAACGAAGAACTCCACCCGCAGTTCATTTTTGGTTTCTTGGAATCTAGTATTATTAACCATTATTAGTCAAAAGTTAAACCCATCACTAGCTGTATAGACGGAGCAATTGATACAATAAGTTCAGATACCTTAAAACCCACTTTTCCAACACCCAAATGTTCCTGGATCGTATTCGTAACACGCGTAAGAACAACGATAATAATGGAGTCCTCCAACGTTATCACCCTTTATACAAACGTATTGAATGACTCCGCTATGTAAGCCACCCTTGAACTCCTTATGCAACACGTAGGAGCAATAAACATGTATGGCTTCTTAATTCAGCAGTTCATCACCCTCTTAGAGGAGTGCTCGGGTCCTTAGATCGTCAGGAAAGTATTTCGCACAAACGAGAGGGTTGGCAATGGAGCAGCCACTGGCACCAAGCCTTGACATTGCCTATATACATAAGGTGGAAGTAGCAGTACATCCGGTTATTTACTCTCCTATAGATATATAGATGATCGCTTTGTCAAACAGAAAGCAATGGAGAATTATTTTGAGTTATTAAATGGATAGTCAGAGCACATTAAGCTTAGCCCACAGAACCCGAAAGAAAACTGGCTTCCATTTCTAAATGTTCAAATTAACCTATCCGAAAACGGGTAAAAATAAAAAATAAAGGAAAAAGCTCTCGGCGCTGATCAATTCCCTGAAGGATGCGTCATGCATTCGACTTCGTTAAGTATCATTGGACGTGATTTAATGCATATCTGGCCTTTACAACGAATCGCGGTGGCCTACCGATGTATCGAGTCAGTGCTGCTATCCTCCCAGACAAGCCTGGTATCAATTTGCCCATCGCGGAAGGATGGAAGGCTTGGTGGGTCATGGGCGCAAGGATCGATTCCACATGTGCGTCGCAGTGGCGCCTCCAACCACTGCGCCACACGCGCCCTTCCGAAAACGGATAGTCACGATGGTGCCGAGAGCAAAGTAACAAAAACATGGCGGTTCACTATCTCTCCTCTCACTCCTTACATATAAAAAGGTCGCTTGTAAGAAACACGTTTCGAACTGCCACCAGTGCGTGCACATGAAGATAGCAGAAGGAAGAATCGCTGAAATACGCATGGCCAATAGCCATTTACAGTGGCTACGAAACTGAACCTCCTCGGGATAGCTGTAGACGAAACCCACGTCTCCAATAGGTAATTCTAGCGAGAATACGGTCTCGTTTGTCCTCCGCTTCATTTCCAATGAAGTAAGTGCGGCTATAAAACGTTGCTTGAAAAAAGAGCAGGCCTAGGGAAATCGGTAGCAATGATTGAAATACCGCCGAACGGACTGTATGACCTTCTACACACAACGAAAAGTTGCATAATTTGCCCCCAACGGTAAAGGCGGCAATTGAATGAGCTCGAGGTGTTTACCTGATCTCTTTTTAAACCGTGCAAAGACGAATACTTTGACGAAAATGGGTAGCATTCTGGGTCCGTGTAAAAGAACACTCAAACGCTAAGCGCAGAGCTAAAAAAATACTCCACTATGCGGGCATAGGACACGGAGACATAACGCAGAAGAATTTTAAGTACAAGTTACCATCCTCGCATCGGAACATAAAGCTTCAATGTGCGAAACTCTTGAGACATTTTGGATAAATTCCATGAATCAAAAGAGGAAACGCAGACGGGAATGCTTCCTTAAATGTATGTAATTTCACACAGCATTTCAGCCTTTTTATTTCAAAGTGAGAGAACGAAAACTCGTGGAAAGCGGTGAACATGTGAAGAAGCCATTTTGTTTTCAGTGCAACTGAATTCTTGGTTTCGTGATTGTTCTGTTTTGGTTATGAAGGTGTTTAGATGGGTAGACCGCGATCAACTTGACCTTTCTAGGCTATGAAGAGGGCGAAATCCGCCAAAACGTCAACTTTCTTGTGAATAAAATAACAACCTATTTCTTGGTCATAAAGAAGGAATGTTGCATTGATTTTGAATCAGACCGTGAAGCAATGTTTTCCACGACAGCGTTTGGATGCTTCTTTATCAGTAAGATGCAAATGTAAACCACGAAATCCCAGTTAACCAGCAAAATACCAGCAAAGTGGTTTTCTTTGCTGCGAATTGTGAATAAACGGTGTAATCATAAATACAGTACGCTACAACTTCCTGCGTAGATAGTATTGTGATCGCTCAATAGTTTAGAATTTCACCACTATAGGAGAGCATTCCTGGGTGTCAAACTACACTGTGCAGCAGGTGGTCCACTCATCCGGTTAAAGTCATTCAGAGAAATTCCGTACTTGTACATGAAAGTCCAGTTAAGGGTAAGATCAAAGTTAATAGATAATGGTAATGACGCCTTGGTGACGCAGGACACAAAGGAAGAAAATTACTCATTTGTCAAAAACCGCATGTGGCGCAGTGGTTGGGGCACCCGCTGCGACGCCGCCCATGGTCCACCAAGCCTTCCATCCCTCCGAAGTCGGCAAATTGGTACCAGACTTGTCTGGGAAGATAGCAGCACTGGCTCGATACATCGGTAGGCCATCGCGAGTCATTGTAAAGGCCAGATATGCATTTAATCAGCTCCAACGATACTTAATGATGCCGAATACATAGCGCATCCCTCAGCGATAGATCAACGCTGAGAGCTTTATCCTTTTTTATCCTTATGTACGTCAAAAACCAAATCTTGCAACCACATCACTCAGCAAAGAATATCATGAAGTAAAGACGCTTCCACTTAATCGGGAAATGAAAGATGCATTACGATTGCGGAATAGATTAATGTCCCTAACACAAGCGGAAAGCTTTTTTCTTTTTACGTCATTATAGTGTTACATTTCGCCTTTTACAACGGATTTTTGATTCGTGACAGTTGACCAGGAAGTTTTAATATCTTAACTCATGCATATTTGGTTTCTACTGTACGTTTGAGAACTGGAACTGATCAGAAGTTCCATCTGCAAACAGTAGAAAGAAAATCTTTACCAGAAAATTGCAAGAAACTTCAAAACCTCACCATCAATCTGCTCCTGCGTGAAGAACTCCATCTGAAATCACTCAGATGGTAAAGAGTTCAAGCCAACCGCAGTTGATTCTTCCAGAATCGATAAAACTAACGCGTTAGTCGGTAATCGGACAACTCACCATATCTTGACGAGACGTGACCTCGAACTGAAAGACGGACGGCGGCAAAATTGCATGTACAGATTGTCCGCGGAAAGGAGGGGGCAAGGCAGTCAGCTGGAAGTTTGAAGAAGAAAAAAGAACGAGATGAGTTATAGAAATAAAGAAACAATGGAAAAATGTGAGGTGAAGAGCAAGAGGAATTGAAAAAACAGGATGAAAAGAAGGCAACAAAGCACGTAAACATGAAAGCAACCACAAGGAACATAAGATAGGAAGAAGTAAAACACAGAAATCAAACAATGTTTATTTAAAAACATTAAAAGATTCGAAGCAAAAATGTATGTTTATAAGGAGCAAAGTTTCTGATTAAACATAATAATAGTAGTGGGAAAGAGAGAACCAATCTGGATTTTGAAATGTGAGATGAAAAAGAAGAAGGAGGAGGATGAAGGATGGACAAGAAATGATTATACAAGTAGTTGCTGGACAAGAACAGAAGACGGCACGATAGTTTGGTGAGGACAAACTAGATCACTGCAGAGGAGTGAGTATGAGAAGGAGATGAACTGACGAGTAAACGGGGACATTTCTACTTCGTGGATGACTCATACCTTATCAACACTCGGACTTTTACTAAATCGGCTCCTTTCTTCACTTATTTAAGTAGCTTCTCAATATAGTGTTTGAAGATGAATCGAGATTTTCTAAGTGAATTCGCTAATCGAGTCGCCGATCTTTTGCAGGCACTTTTTGTACAGAACTTAATCCATCGTCATTCCTGGGGGGAACCGATGTGTTTTCTATAGACGCTTGATGCAGCAGAGACACCATTGTGTCCCGATGGATGAAGTCGTGCTTAATCCATTCTTTCCCTGTTCTAGACATGAGATTCAACGTAAGGAAAAGCAAACGAGAAGTTCCATGGGCTTCGGAAAATAAAAAATTTAATCACGATGGAATAGGAGATGTTGCATCTACAGATTATATAGAGCTAGTTTATCCATGGGTTCTGTTCTGGTATACAGTTCTCGAATTTTCAAGTTCACTGTTAAATACTGATCAATCTGTCGATTCCTTCCCGTTCACATACAATGTCCTCATAATATAAACGAAATCTCGATCGTAAATTTTGTCGCCTTATTATCCTCACATCCGTTTATCTCCAATTTATCCAGCCACTAATGATGGGCCTCTTGGAGTGGAACTTCCTTACTTCATATATGTATCCCTACAGTCTAAGACCTCCAATACTATTTTAAAGTTCAATAGAAAAATTATCACTTTTGTCAACTTGTTCCAAATACTGATTCACAGCACTTGACAGGAGTCAAGGCGATTTGTATTGTACATAATCTAAATCTGGAACAAAAACAAAACTTCACAGAACCATTTATTTCAGTGATAAACAAAAATATGTACATACAAGCTCAAAAGAAATACTAGAGTGCAAATCGTTTCAGCACTGGTTCCTAAAATAAGAAACTTACGAATCCTAGTTATCTTAATTAACAAGAACTGTTACGTATACCTCGTCGACCGGTTTTTGAGGACATAATGTTGCTTTACGTGCTCTCTCCATCGCCTGCTCTAGTAGTTCACTTTTCTTTTTTTCCGTTTCCAAAATATTCGATATCCTTGCACTGAAAAAAAGAACTGAAATGAAAAGAAACACAAAAGAAAGAACTATGAACTAACTAAAACATTTTATAAACGAAAAAAAAATTGAAATGAAACCAGACAAAATTCTGTTATCAAAATATCATGTAGGGACATCGCCGCCTGAGATCGAGCCTAATTTCTCGTCGCGCGCAATACGCACTGACAAACTCGTCGAAAAATCCTCCTTTATTACTGTTAACTGTAAAGAACACCCTTTTATAGACCAGTATCTGTGTTGATAAGCCATCGATTAAATGCAAAAAGTACAACGAATAAGTTCTTTGCGATAAAATAAAGAGCCGGAAATTGCATGCATTGACATAAATGCGTAAAATCACATCCAAGAGAAAAGGGAATATTCTTGCTTGAATTTACCTTATACCCAAGTCAACTTCCGGAATTCCTGCCAACATATGCTCCGACAACAGCTCATTACTTGCTTCACTTCGATAACCTTTCAATTTACTTGCCGCTCTCATGAGCACATCAGAATCCTAAATAAACGCCACAGAATCAGAGCTTTTTCAAAAATATAATTGGTTTGACAGCAACATACTTATTAGTAATCTTATTGCTTTTTTTCCGACCAATGAACGTATTAAAACGAATAACAACCCTCAAAATATAGATAAAATTAGGTAACAATAAATATAAGGTAGCAATTACATAAAAAAAGGTAAAAGATAAAAAAGTCCTGTTTATCCTACCCTTCATCTCAAATGATGTAAGTGCAGCTATAAAACGCTGCTTTAGAAGGCCGGGTCTAGAGAATTCGGTAAACGCAGTTGAAATGCCACCAAGTACTCTTATGCGCCAGCTAGTTCGTAACCGCCTATATGACCGTCTATGTGCAACGCAAAATTGCATAAATTGCCCTAATGGTAGAGATGGTGATTGCATGAGCTCGGATACAGTCTATCTGATCTCTTGTAAGGCGTGCGGAGACGAATACATTGGCGAAACGGGCAGACCCCTCTGTGTCCGCATAAAAGAACACCTAGTAGGGAGGGAAACGTAAACCAAATACCCCACTAGGCATGCACAGGGACCCAGAGACATAACGGAGTGGACTTTGAAATACGTGTCACGATCCTCGCACAGGAATCGAGAACACAAGCGCGCAAAATTCTCGAGGCGTTCTGGATTAATTCCAGAAATCCGAAAATGAACCGCAGGGAAGAATGCCTCATTATTATGCGTGATATTGGGCAGTATATAAGGCTGTTGTTTTGATGGGAGGGGCATATTACGCTTCCATGTGAACTTCGCGCGGTTGGTCCCCACGCGACATACTCAGTGGAAGCCTCATAGAAAGCGGTGAGTGTGCAGAGCTGTGTTCAATGTGATTGAAATCTTGGTTCAGCGTTTTCTCTCTTTGTTTATGGAGGTGTTTGGCCGAATAGATTGCTGTCCACTAGACCTTTTCAGGCTCTGAGCAAGGCGAAATCCGCCAAAACGTCAGCTTATTCGTGAATAAAGAATAAAAATAACACCTCGCGCTTGCTCAACAAGAATACGAAGAGTAACAATTACATTTGGTCTAAAATGATGAAAAAAGAAATTCTGAGCAGAAGAACTAGAAATTGAAAGGTGAAAAAAATTTAAGAAATTTTCCATCAAAATCTTTTCGCTTTTTTCCGAATTTGATACTTATTTGGATACTTGGATGGCCCATCTTCACTGCTTGTTGGGGAACCAGCATAATTTCAAATCGTTTCTCTCTCGGGTAGTCGTCGTCCATGGTGGTGGTCTGCTTTGAACATGACAACCTCCGCGAGGGCCACTCCGTAACCTTGAAATCGTTGTCATCTGCGAGTGCAGATGGTTGGTCTTTGCCATGAACAAGTCCGTCAATCGTTTCTGTAATATTCCATGAGGACACTTTCATTCTCTTAGGGTCCACTTCATTGTTCTTTCCGACCATCTGTCATTTGTTCTTATTATGTCACCGGCCCATCCGTGCTTTGCTAGTGATGTAAATTCTCCTGGATCTCGAAGATGGGATGTTTCTAAGATCTCGGCTGCGCAATCCAGGTAGACTTTGTGCTGATTAAATTTTAGAAGACGTCGTTCAAGCGCACTGTGGGTAGCGCGCAGATTTCTTGACGTGGTTGAAGTATCAGCCCACGTTTCTGCTGCATAACAGGGCATTGGGACGAGTGTTCAATCGAAAACTACGCGCAGAATTCTGGGTCCGTGAGTGGGTCAATGGCATATTTGAGCGTCCTGAATACGGTCCATGCTGTTCTCCTTCTGCTTTCTAATTTCTCCTACATGTTGATCTTCGTGTTCATTGGACGTCCAAGGTAGAGATATGAGGTGGTTTCTGTAATCACAGAACAGTCTAGTTCGATTTGTTCACGTTCGTACCATGGGTTCTTAGCGAACTGTGTATCCGTCCTATTTATGCCCAGCCCAATCTTTCTTTCCTATTCGTTAAATTCACTAAGCATCGTCCCTGCTTCACTGATGCGCCTAGAAAAGACCATGACGTCGCCGAAATAAAGAGTTCATAGGAATTTTTCCCTCAATACGCATGTCTTCTCGGATAGGAATTTTTTCATCAATACGCATGTCTTCTCGTTCCAATCGAGTTACTTCATCATCCACTGCAGTGCGGTAGTAAAGAGCTTTGGCGATATTGTGACGCCTTGTTGAACCCCCCTTTTCCTACGTTTCCTTTCATATATAGGGCAGTTTCATTTCTTGATTGACGAGCGCTGATGGGATTGCATTCGTTTCGACGTTGTCAAACGCTTCCTCATAGTCGACAAAGGTTAGGACAAGAAATAGATGGTACTCCCGATAGATCTCTATGACGAGCGATACGGTTTGGATTTGGTCCATGCAGCAGAATTTCTGTCGGAATCCTGCTTGTTCAACAAGTTGCATCGCATCCAAGGTCTTCGATTTTAGCAGAAGGATAATCTTCGTGAAAAACTTGTAGTGTAGATTCAATAAGAATATTAGACGGTACTTACAAAGATCCCTCAAGTCACCTTCACTGGGCATCTAGGACTTTCTCCTTCTGAAGTAAAGTGTCATGTGGGTAGTAAAACTACATGTAGTTTGTGGCCACCACCTCTAAGGAAATCGGAGATAATATTATCGGCTCCTGGAGCTAAGTCTCTCATCATGGTTTGTAGCGCAACTCGAACCTCAGAGGTAGAATCCCAGGCGGTTTTTCGTCAGCGGCGATTCAAAGTCCGAGATGGAGTTGTGAAGTGGAAAAAACTTGTATAGAATCTCTCTTTTATCAATTCCACATCATGGCAAGATGTAGTGACAGTCCCATCTTCGCTCGTCAGCACGAGTAGTGGAAGATTATAGTCGCATAGATTTCGATGACACTTTTTTAAACTAGATTTTTTTTGCCTATACCAATGTAAATCTTCTCTACAGCTGGTATTTAATATCAGCCGTGTTAGGTGCGTTACACTAAGATTGAGCTTCAATGTCCTTTAGTCTGAAAAACTCTTTAGTGGTAATCGACATGCGGTCCGAACTTTTGTTTGAGGAAGTGGGGCGACTTTGGCATGCATTCGTTTGTCTGCCAGTCATACGAGAGGATTTTTCTCGAGAAAATCCTCGTCATGCACGACTTCTTTCGTTCTTCTTAGAAGAGGAAAGAGATTCTTTTAAAGTCTATGACTGGATCGAATCTTCACACGGAGAAGGCGGTGATCGGATACAGCACAGAATCCAGGTCTCACTGAAGTGTCAAAGGTGCACCACTTCGTGTTTATGAGAATATGATAGATCTCTGCATGAGTCGTGCCGTTAGCAAGCTCCAATGTACTTCGGCTACTCTTTGTCTTCTCGAAAAATTAATTCCCATGGGAAAAAAAAGTGATGCGGATGGGAGTCATCCAAAACGGTTTCCATTCTGATTCGGTTCTCATATTCCGAATTTTCCATTGCTGTATTCACTTTCGTTTACCGATATTAACTTGACATAGAAGACTCTAAAAACGAATTTATATAAAGAATTCTCGTTATGGATTACTTCCTCCAACTGACTGTGAAATACGTCCAGTTTGTTTTCACCAGCTGTACAATATGGTGAGTAACAGTTGATGATATTAACCTCCTTTGACGCGGAGATTGAAGATGAAGAATGACCAAAGGCGATGATAGGATTTTTGTATGTGCTGACAAGATGGGAAATAGATGAGTGTACGACAAAGCCAATCCTCCGAAATTCGTAACGGAAATTCCCTCCAGGAATTACAAGGGTCCCGTCAACTAACTGGCGTATGGCGGTTTTCGTGCTTTTTCTCTCTTGTAGGGCAATCACATAGAATCTACTGCGATCAGTAGCTTCAAGAACAGCGGAGCGGTTGGCGTCTGAAGAGAGTGTTCTAGCGTTATAGAAGCATAGCAAAAACTAGTTTCCATGGCGTATCGTGTGCGTGGTTGTTTTGTCCGTTTCCTTTGACGTGGTATACAATCCGAGATTTGATCATCTGTCACTTCCCGATTTCGTAGACAGGAGCGCTCAGTGTGCGGGGTAATAAGGCCGGAGTTTTGCTGGTTTAGCAATTGTGGTTCTCTGGATTCCCCTAGGTCATCCCTATTCGAATCCTTCCTGAGGTCGTCACTACTCCAGGCATTCGCCTCCCTTGTGGATCAGAGGGAAATGTGCCACTATGAGACTAGTTTGATAGCAGGATTGTGGTGAATCCAGGTATTGGCTTACTCTTAGCTGGGCTTCCGGACGGAAACTTCAGACTCCCTCTTAGCTTGGAAGCCCATGCAGAGAGGATAGATCCCGATGTAGATCGCAGCCCGACACCTAAGAACACCTTCGCCTACAGTAACTATTTGCTGAATAGTTCCTACTTCCTTATACTGTCGTATGTTTCCTATATTAACTGTTTACTGGTAATCATCCTCCATCTATCCTTGGACATTCTGCGAATTGTTTCTTAGCAATCATCCCATAGGGATGCGTGTAGCGCAGTAGTTAGAGGCGCCTTGCCATACACATGAGAACGGTCCAACACCCTAGGGCCACCAAACCATCCATTTCTCCGTCGTCACCAATAGTAGTGCTGGCTCGATACATCAGCAGACCACAGCGAGTAAAGACCAGATATGCATTGAATCACCTCTAACTATGCTTAATGAAGTTGAATGCATAGCGCATCCCTTAGGGACTGATCAACGCTGACGGCTTTTTCCTTTATCATTTTAACCATCTCATGCACCTGCCTCGTAGATGGCTGGAAAGCAATTCTGTAACTTCTTTTTAGGAACTGTTCTTCTGGCCGGCTGCAAGCACTATTCAGCATCTACCGTTCCAATCTGCTTTTTTTCGTAGGCTATTGCATCGCTATCACATGTATTTTCGGTAAAGCTATTATAAAGCCTTCATGAATATCCTATGCAAGCAGTGATATCTGATTATATTAACTGAGAAACATTCTGGAGCCTCTCTTTAAGCACTGTCCCTAGTTCCTTCCGTCAAGCTCCACCCATTATAGGAGTACAAGGAGCATTATTAATCATCCATTTAGTGTTTTAGAGTTCCACTCATGCTTCATTCAATTACGCTCAGCCCGCTAAGTCAATTAATTATTGCCAGGTTGTTAACATTGTATTGCTGTTATTACTACACATGGTTATAACCCAAGCTTAAGGTTGTGCTCTGTAGCAAAAAAAAAGTCCCAGGTGGCAATCTCACACAAGTCGAGCATTCTACTTCAAGCTAGTTATTATTCTTTGCCGAAGACTGATTCAAAGATCAATATTCCACTGTACCAACTAGTACCCATGATGGGGCGGTAGATCGTTAGGGAGGAATTTGACACAATATTTTTTTTATTAAAAATGCAACTACTGTCTGCCAAAATATCAATAGTCAGTTGAACAAATAGAATGCATTCCCAGCAGAATTTTAAAGACTGTGTTCTATAACTTTTATCTACTGCCTATTGTTCTTTTCGCGACAGCGTATTATGTGGAATACAGCCACAGTGATACTGAGATATTTGCAAAACTTGGACACCAGCACAACTCCGCGATTACCCTTTCTGGGGACTCATGAGTTACGCAAGGCACCATGGGTGCCTTCATTCTGCCTTTCTCCCAGGCAGTCCTTTTACTCTAACGGTGCCATCAGCAATCACCCGTCAAGGGGAATGGTCTAGGAAAGCATGAAACCAGTTAAGCCGAGGTTGTAGTCGAAATCACAATGTATAACTTTTTATCTACCGCCATTATTCTTTTCTTGGCAGGGCATAGTTAGAAATACAACCACAAAGAATCTCTACAAAATGAATAAACCTACTCTTTTATTTAAAACTCAAAATAATTGATTAGGAGACAAGTAGCGCAGTAGTAGTGATGCCTAAGGACGGTGCTAGTTCGATCTTGCGTCGGGCTCATTAAACCCCTCATCCCCACGGGGTCGAAAAAAATGGTGCCGGACTTTTCCAAGACCAGCTGACTCTTCTTAAACCACTGAGTAGTGTTGGAGCACGACTATCCCAGAAGCATAGGGGACAATGGACCCGACCAGCAGTCAACGATAGCCATAACGAAGACGGAAGCTCTTAATCAACAGCCGAACCTACATGCAAAGACTGCGAAGATAAACGTGGATGACAGATGTGGGGAAACAAATCGAATGCAAGAAGTGCTAAGATCCGCAAAGGAGAGTGATGACGGGTAGTGCAAAATAACATAAATAAATGAAAAAACAAAATTCGTTTGTCATTGGGTGATCATTACGTATTATATTTTGGCTCGTCAGGTAAGAGTATGACGCCTAACAGGAGGTGAAAAGGTTTAAGAAATTCCTTTTACTACATCTGTTCAACAAGAAAATAGCTGAAAAAAGTGTGAAGAATTCAACACAAAAAAAGTATAAATAAAGACTTTGGAAATCCCTCACATCCTTTTTTTTTGTCAAACACTTCTGCCTTTCACTTTAATCTAGAGCACACGCTCTGCACCATAAATTTAAACGTTCGACATCTTCAAACCAGGTCTGATTGTCCTTTACTAATATTGTTTTGGTAATTTACTAATCTGATCCACAAGGGCTGCGAATGGCTGCCGTGGTGACGACCTGGGGCAGACTTTCGCCAGGCTCTCCTCGGGATTCTAGGGAACCACAATGGCTTAACCAGCAAATCTCCGAAAAATGGTGATTATGCTGAGGCCCGCACAACTAGTGACGACGGGCAGTTCAAGTATCAAGTATCAAGTATTTACTAATTAAAGTAAATATTCAAGCAGAACTAGGAAAAATCTTGCCACAATTAGGATTTTTGCAAGGAACTTCAAGTCCAAGCCTTATTGAAAAACTTATTGTGAAGCCTTACATCCACTGGTGCTTCCTTCTGTTGTTCATTACTGGTTGTTCCGCTGTCACGACGAAGCCCCTGGTCAATGAACTTCCGCAGTTCTTCATGCTCGTCACGAAGTAACGTCTCCTTCTCGAATTGTTCCCTAAAGAAGTGTTGAACTGTTGATCAAATATTTAGATATATACTTTAATTACTAGATATATACTTTAATTAGTCATACAAATCATTTGTTCGATTTGGTTGGAGTTCGCAGAAAATTCAACCATAAAATACAATCCATTCTGTTACTGAGAACTGCAAAAGTGTTTCATTCCATAACTTCACAATGTTCATGGTCTAAGTCATACTACTACTGCTTTAGTAGATTTACACGCAAAATTGCTGTACAAAACTAAAATACGAATTATGCGATCCACGTAATTATGGCCACGGCAAAAAGTGATCTTTCAACGTCACAACAGAACTCATATCAACCTGATTCCAGCCTCAATACCAGCAGCTTCTATCCGTGCTTTCTGCTTACCACTCAAAGCCATCGTTCCACCAGCCATCTGGATACCATCTTCTAGGGCAGCAGCCTGTATGATATAGGTATATTACATAACTATTTGACTCCTGTTTATAAAAATCCTTTGAGAAATGAAACATATACAAGAAAGAGAAAGCCAAATATAACCTTTTCCTTTCCAACTGCGCATTCAATCTCGGTAAGTCCGTTTTTCTTCTCTCTTGCCCTCTGTAGCTCTCTTATATCATTTATACGACGGGTATCGTCTAAAGTTAATTTAATTTTTTTCGGATGGAAACAACAAATATCAGTATCTAGTATGCACAATGTACTATGTTACCAGTCTTTTTAAAAAAAGGTAAAACGCATGGTTCTATATATCTAAATGGAAATAATGAGGAAGAAAGAAGAAAAACCAAAAAATCTTTTTTAGACTTCTACCATTGTTTTACTCCCTATTGTCTGCATATTTGTTCAAATCAGACAATTTTTCAGTTATTGACACGATTTACAGAGAGTATCATGCAATATTCGAAGAGTTCAACAACATACATAGAATGTCAGCCTACTGCTTTACGATGCAGACAACTAAAGCACAAAGAGAAGAACATCAGTGGCAGCTTAGATCATTGCTGCTGTCTT
The DNA here is from genome assembly GCA_018806985.1 of Angiostrongylus vasorum. Taxonomy (NCBI): domain Eukaryota; kingdom Metazoa; phylum Nematoda; class Chromadorea; order Rhabditida; family Metastrongylidae; genus Angiostrongylus; species Angiostrongylus vasorum. Next base: position 263,709 of record JADANN010000420.1, read on the forward strand.
GACATAATCTCAGTTACAAAGCAGAATCTCGTTTTGGTAAACAAGGACTGATGACTGTCCTTGTTGATGACCTGGGAACGCTCTACCACGGTTACATCGGGATTCCAGGGAAAAGAACCCTCGACTGGACATGTCAATGACGAGAAAAGGTAAGATATCGACAAGCGGTAACATAACTTACAAGCTCACAATACGAAACAAATCACTTTTATGGATGACAGTTGCAAAACAACGAAACAAGTTAATGAAATGCTGTGGCCCAAATGTGTGAACATGAGACAGTTAAGTATGTAAAAAAATTACGCGTTTTGGTGTTGATCAAACTTAGACATCAGCCTCATCAACCCATAGTCAACCATGCGTCGTTCATTTGACTCTATTAAGCATCTTAGAGGTGACTGAATGAACATTTCATGGGGAACTCAAAACCCTTATTATTAACCTCCTATGTCTCATATTCATGTTTAAGTGGCTTCTTTGAAGTTCCATAATGTCTTTAACATACCTAACGTACCCAAAACCAACTAGTGGTAGGTCAATTCAATGAGCGACCGAAGAGTTATCCGAGAGAAAAAACATGGAGTAATGCTCGACAAATATTATCCCCTCACGACCAAACTTCAGATGAATGAGCGTACCACACGTAACGTGATGATTAGCAAGTCTTTCTTTCGGACATGACAATCCGATGGCGCGCCATTAACGCATCTCCGGTTACGAGCCATGTCTCAAGTAAGCCAATTATACACTTCACCCTCGAGGGTCAGTAATTTGGCATAAAAAATCGTACACAATGAATAAAGCACTCATATATCCACCAGCTGCTCCACATAAGTTACGGTACAAAGTACGCCCACATCCACTGTGATATTGGACTTATTAAATGTAGAAGGAAATACAAAGAAATTTTCCTCGAATATGAAAGTTCAACTCACTAACACTTACCACCAATATGGAAATCATCCCTTTACTTCATCTTAGTACCTTTCACCCATCATTTATTCCACAGTGACTATACCAACAGGGCCGAATGCGAGTTCATTTCTCTCCTACAATAGCTCTTTCTGTCCGAGGTTGCTAACCAGCTTCTTCAATCTGCTCTTCGCAATATTTTCACCATGAAGCTACTAATTAACCTGCACCAGAAATATCCTAACCACTCCCTGCCCATTTCCCATGACCGATTTTTTCATCGCATCGCATTTTTCCTGACGTTGTTTTGCAGTAATACTAACTCTACTGAGTTCTTAAGGCAGTTCGAAATACAACTACTGCCACAAACAGAACAATAATCAGCACTGACCTTCATCGCTATCTGCATCGTCCAATCTCCGCCTTGTTCGTATTTTTTTCGTCGGCTTATTAAACGACATATCCCGGATGGATCCAGTAATTTCTGCTGAGAACTCTCGTTATTTGGCCTGACCTATGGAGATCCCATATGGCTAATTCAGCGTTGTAAGGAGCGAAAGAGTATAATCACAGAGAAATAAAGCTAAACAACACATATATTAAAGGAATATTCTGGAAGAAAAACCGACTAAATAAGAAAAAAGAAAATAGTGAGGCAAAAAATTTATCAAAATCCAAAACTTCTACACAAAACAAATCAAAGCTGCTTAGACAGAATTGCCCTATATGAGATTAAGAAATATGCAGTCGAAACAACTCCATACCCACGAACAAATCCTAATCATCCCCTACCCAATACAGCAAAAATACGAATATAAATTTCCACAAAACTGCATAATATTTTAGTATCAAAATATGCTATGGTCAAAGATATATGGAGAGAGAACCAATAGTCAAGGCTTTTCTATAGAATTGGAAAAACATTGAACATTAGCGCCGACTACAATACTACAATGTCCTGACTATCACAATTCATTCTCGTTTATAATAAGAGAAAAAAATGGATCATTAAGACCAGACTGGTTAATTGAGGACTACTATTCTGAGAAAATGAGTAGATTGCACACCTTTCGACATCCAATTGAAAACAGTACAATCTGATCATAGATCGTATCAATGATTGGACGGTCACTAGTCACCTACAGAATGCTGAACGACAGCAGATGAAAAACCCCATTGGCTTAAGTGAGGATAGCAATTTCCTACTACCCTACATCCAACAAAGTACCATTACAAGAACTCCGACACTTTGACTAAAACTAATTAAAACACGTATTCGAGCTTTAGAAACAACTCAAGGAATTTCTATGTTAAGCAGAAACAACACAGAATATCGCATGGGATATTAGATCTGTAGAGCACAACACCTATTTTGTGAATCGTTTTTGTTTTAGGGAATCACTTCCAGTTAACATAATACATTCTGCCTAGTAGTTCAATCACTGTCAGCTAATTCAAAGAGGCATACCGGAATCGCCAAATATCATCATCGTCAAATTATCACAGAAATCTTTGTGAAAACTGTTGTTTAGAAATCAACTTCGAAACATCTATAACTGTTTAGAAAAGAGAAAAGAAAAAGCTGAACAAGTGGGAATTCGGTGGTCTCATCGATTTGGACATACCGAAGCAACATCCACGACTATGTACTGAACCATCACATAGAAAGTACGGAGCAGTGAACCCTTTCAATTTTCGCACGTACGTAAAATCACACGGAAAACTTACGGAAATGAGGGAAACACGAGACAGGACGGATTATCTGACGATTAAAACAAAATATTTAGGATAAATCCAACCCATTAATTCGGGTACAATGCCGTGACAAACATTCGAAAAGCTGTATTATCCTAGGGACTCTTGAGTTGACACGATGTTTTTAACACGTGTTTTGATGTCTGCTGACTTACGCTTCGACGACTTCGCCTTCTTCAGATCTGTAATATGCACTAGATAATATGTCTAGGCTTACGAAGACTTATAAAGAACAAAACGGTCGGTGTTTAAAAGAACTGTTTATTATGCGAATGGAAATTCATGTTTTAAGGTTTGTTTGCCGAGGTTATGAAAGTACTTGGCTGAGTAAACTGCGTGTCAGTTTGAGCACTCTAGGCCGTGAAGAAGGGAAAACCGTCTAAACGTCAACTATTTTGTGTTAACAAATCCTGTAATACCAAAATCGCTCTCGCTCATCAAGAAAGACAGTGAATTATTGATCAGTGCCGAGGTTAACAGAAAGTCGGTCTTGAGGAATGCGTCTAGGCTATGAAGAAAGCTTGAAGGTGTTCCCGACAAGTGCTTTCTTCGTGTGTGAAGAATGGCAAGAGATGTAGTGCACTAGTATAATTTGTATGGCTTTGCTTTCGATGTCGCTTTGCGACTTAGCCACTGTTGGAAAGGTGTAGGTGAATGTTTAATAATGAAAAGTTTTACAGAGAAATATTTGGTCTAGGAAGTTGGCTTTTACTACTGAATATGCAGCGAACAGTAAAAATACACTATTCGCTTACATTGTCTTGTGCAACGTGTGCATGCTCCGTTTTGCGATTGTATCGAGTTGAGCTTCGCAGAGCGGGCAAAAGTAGATGACAACGTAGCAGCTCCGAAATCTGCGAAGTGTAAACTGTGTGCCGCCTTCGCACTGGTATATCACTGCATGTATCAAGCGTTGCGGTGAATGTTGTTAACTTATTCGTTTTCTTGTAGCATGCTAGCTGTTAGGTAGTTTACGTTCGAGTAATTGGCGCGTACAAAGAAATGCCATGAAGTCACCAAGCATCAAATAGCTAGTGCAGAGATATGGTGCGGATAGTACAGTGGTAGTGATGCTAGTCATCACGAGTATTGTGCTGGTGCAAATACGCTCCGTGCCCGTTAAGCCTCTAATCTCTCCAGGTTCAGGAAAATGACACTGGACTTGTCCGGGAAACAATGGCTCTCTGCAGTCCAAGTGGGAACGCTCCAGCTCAGCTATCTCAGGACTCCAGAGAGAATTGCTCGACCAGACTTTTACGACATTCAAGATGAAATGAAAATCCTCAAGCACCAACCGAAGCCATACTTTCGGACTTGGTATAGAGAACATTCACCACCAACACTGGAATGTTCTCTATGTAAAACATTATGAATACTGTGTCCGGTGACTTTGCTCCTATTTTCTATATTGGTGTGTGTTTCTTGTTCTCCTGTAACCATTTTAAGTCTATCACCGCATCTTCTCTTAATTGCCCCTTAGCCACTATCTCACGCAGTTACTTCGCAGGTGGCTGGAAAAGGATGCTACAATTTCTTCCAACAAGCTGTTCTTCTTTGTCCGACAGTTCGGACACTGAATCAGCAGCAGTCAGCGGAAGGTACTTTCCAGCACCTACCGTCCCAAAGAAGTTTCCGAACGCGCAGCTGCGTCCTTTCACATGCAGCCCTATCAGATGGGGCTAGTAGGAAAAAACCTTTAGAACCTCTCTCTAGGCACTGCCTTTAGTTCCCTCCGACAAAGCTCCACCTACGACGGGAGGAATTCAAGCAGCCCGGAACTCGTCTGGAAGTGTTCGTAGCGTTCGGTTGAGTGTTCATCCGGTCCTTCTGTTCCTCAGTGTCGTAATTCCAGTATCCACCTAACTCTCTTCAATTTCTCGCTTGCTCTCACTTCAGTCTCACTCGTATATACCCACCTAACCTCCATATCAGATATTATTATTATACAGTTGTTATTACTATAAACCATTGTAACCCAAACCCGAGGTTGTTCACGACAGTTACTGAAAAAGACCCGCGTGGCAGCTACAAGGACCAATATTTACAAAGACTTGGCATTCATATAAAGTTGGACTCAACGCCGCCACACTTGGAAGACCTTGGTGGATAATGGATGCGAGGAAACGAATCGAATGCGAGAAGTGCTGGGATCCACACAGTAGATGTGAAAGATAGGTCGTAAAATAAAAATAAAAAAAAATAACTCATGAAGAGAGCACTAGGATCTCAGCCCAATCACCTTTCCAAGTGATTAAAACTGCTTTAGAATTTGCTTGATCGAAAAGTGTCACACTATTCACGCGAGCTCGTTCACGATGATTTCCTTCATTTTTTAAGTGATTATTTGGTTTTCTTTTTTTTAAATTATGACACTGATTAGCCAGAACTTTCTGAAAACAAGAAACATAAATTGTAGGTGGTCTATGAATAGGCTGATATACCACGAGTGAAGGAGAATATATAATACTACAATGAGGTAAAGGAAAAAAAAGACGGCTCTTGTAAAATGAAAATGAAAAAAAAAAAGGAAATACCGCTATATAATAACACGTCTAGGCTTTGAAGAAGGCGAAGAAGGCGAAATCACCCAAAGACTGGTCATTGAGTCTCAACAATACGTGTCATCGACCTCATGTCAGCTCAAAAAAAAAGGATGGTTCGTAAGATGTGGTAATCAATGTTTCGCATGAATGCCACCAATTCTTACATATCATCATAAATCTCCGCAAGATTTTATTGGTACTGACATCTGACGTTGTCCACAGTGTTCAATCTTTGCTCGTAAAGTTGCACAGTCGTTTCTAAGACGTACAATTTCTTCCACCAGAGCCGCTCTAGCTGCCTCTTCCAATTCACAGTGCTCTCGCCACACCTGATTATTACAGAAGTGAAATCTAGTATGTGACAGTGGATGGTACTGAATTGAATAATTTTTCCTTTAATGGAGAATGTTCCTTCATGAAAAAAAAAGCAACAAGCAAAAATCGACGAAATATAACAAAAAGAATTATAAGGTATTGCCCGGATGGAAAGACATTTAAACGTAGAACGTATTATAGAAAAAAGCAAGGCATCACCATAGAACAACCAATGAAACAAATCTGTTCTACATTCTCACTGTTTACGTCTTTAAGTTATGTGAAGGAACATGAGACAGTCAGTCATTAAGTCACATGAGATGTCTTCCAGCCAGCTAAAGGGTTTAACTGGAACCAAAAGCGAACGCGTAGCATAGCGCTGAGAGGTAAGCGGATTCAGAGGGTGGATTCAGTGTCTCTACTACTGCAGATTGACTTATACCTTCCGCATATACATAATAATATCCACCCAAACATGAGTCAGTGCGCTGGTGTGTAAACGGACTCCACTTAGCACTTCGATTCAACCAAAGATCAAGCAACTGCGATGGTTATTAAGCTATTCAAAACCTTAACCAGTTAAAGGAGTTGTTAAATGACTGGATGTAAAACAGAAGTCATTCGCAGTCGCTTCCAACCATTAAATCTCATTCTACTCAGGAGATCGGAACAACAAGCTACCCGTTGCGACAGGCTGTCAAAGGCACAGCGGAAAAGCCAGTGGATATCACCTCGTCTAAGCCAATAAAAACAGAGAGTCCCACATAAAAAGTGTAGCGGTCTTCCTGTTTCTCGAGAAAGCGAAACTCGCAGTAGTGTTTTGATGCGTTAATGAAAGAATGAAGACTTAGCTGGTACTTGCTCGAATAGTAAAACAACTAACAAGATTACAAGTAATAAAATTATTTCCAATTCCAGTATTAAGTCTCAATGAATCACGAATTTAAAACTCTCCTTCGAATAAATGTACCCCACTTTTTTACGTAATACGCTACAAAGTTATGAAATACTGAAAGTGAGCTACCTCCTCTGGCTCTTCATTTTTAGATCTCCGTGTTTCGTTGGGAATTAAAGAGGTTTCCGCCTGTAAGATGTTCATATTGCATGATCGAACCATCCAGCAAAGGTAAGCTATGCGACGTTTCTCCTCCAAAATATCTTGCCTAAACCAAAATTTACGAAACAACGTAGTACATTACAACTCGTAACAAACACATAGGATAAGGATACATTAGTTACTTGATACTTGAACGCTCCGTCCTCACCAGTTGTGCGAGCACCAGCATAATCACCATTTTTCGGAGATTTGCCGGTTAAGCCATTGTGGTTCTCTGGAATCCCGAGGACAGCTTGGCCAAAGTCTGCCCTAGGTCGCCACCACGACAGGCAGCCGCAGCCCTTCTGGATCAGAGGGAAATTTGCCACCATGCGACTTTGATACCAGGACGGTGGTGGATCCTGATATTGGTTTACTCTTAGCAAGGCTTCCTGATGGAAACGCCGGACTCCTTCTCAGCTTCGGAGACCCTGCCGGGGGGACGAAACCCCCCGCTGTAAATCGCAGCCCGACACCTAGGAACACCTCCCAGCTAAGATGAGGCGATGAGGCGGTAAACCGTTGGGAGGAAGGATACATTATGAAAACGAATAAACGCAAAGATATTCGACTTTTTCAGAAACCTTAACATGCTTTGTACTGCCACTAGTTGTTTTTCCTCAAACATTTCTATGCAAGGTTGATCACTTGACGTCATGCTTGGCGTCGATGGTGTCGGCTCGGCAACTGCCTATAAGCGTAAAACGTTAACCCAAAGAAGATTAACTGCATTCTATCGTCCAAACAACCGTTATCAACAGGACAACATAAAAACAATAAATTTAACATCTTGAGAAAATATTAAGGAGGAGTTGAACTCAACAAGTCAGATAAATCAATGTCAACCACCTAGCGCCTAGTTCAATCTTCACTACCTCCGTCTATAAAAGCTTGCACGATATATATGGTAACGTAGACGTACCGCTTCATTATCCTCTCCTTGATACGATTTTCAACATATTTTTAACATAAGACTTTAGCCGAAAGCTACTTTTGTGTTTTTGTCCCCCAAATTTCAATATTTAGATAGCGGAAGTTCCTTGGGTAATAATTTCCTGCCTATACACCAACGATAGCGGCACATTTTAGAAAGAAGGCTAATCGGTTAGCAAGTTAAAACAGCAAGTCAACCTTAGGAATGGAATATTAACTAAGTCATAGAGCAATTAAAAAAGGGCAATCCTTGTTTCCCTTACTTTCAAACGTCGTTTCAAAGCCGTAATAGCCGTCTGGACGCCCCAAAGTTGCGACTCCAGAGCTGATGCATCGCCTCCAGCGTCCGCAATTGCGGTAGTCTAAAAACCAATAGTGTCACCAGAGTATTAACACAATTTAAAAAAAGTTTCCGGTTGAAATCAATCAATCCGACAGATCGCTATGGTGACCAGGTTAAGAAGTTTAACACATAACGCCCGATAGGCATTGATTTCAGCGCGCGCTTTGCGAAAAATAATGGCTGCGCATAAACACACACAGTTAATCGTAACCTTGAGCGAAAGAATGAAGCGTCCTATACAGTTCTTCTGCCAAGTCATCATGTTTTTAAGTACTTCGTCTAGCGAAAAACCACCATCGTCACGAAAGTGTGAATGATCAATTAGTTATTACACCGTGAAAAAATAATTAGCGAGTACAATTCCATACTCCTCTTTAAATTCTTCATTGCAAGGATAAATAAGTAAATGATGTCCATTGTATAGAACGGAAAATGTGGTAAACCGTAAGCCCGATAGAAAATCTTAGACGAAAAGGAGCTGTCGTCCATATAGTTCAACTAGGGACAGCAGGGCCACATAAGCTCCTGACTTTTGTCGGATTTGTCCTTTACCCAACTAAGCGCATAATATTAATGTCATATTACATATACTAACTTGTACTAAACAATTTGTGTAACAGAAAACTAGGCAACAAATTTGGAAACTGCTGAAATCAATTCCAAATTTATGATACGCATTATTCTCTATGTCTCATTAAATGCATAGTAAGAGTTTGCTTTGTATATGTCGTTTTAGAGTAGCAAATGACTTTGAACAGGACTTAACCAGTTTCTTTCGCGTGACGATGACACAAAGGACACATTTTTCGCCTTCAGTAACATGTCGCTCGTGAGAAACGGATACGCCACGAATCAGGCCACCAAAAGAATGTTGTAGACAGCGATCTATCGCTATAGGTGGACATATCTGATTCATAAACGTCACATTTGTTCCTCCTGTCAATTTAAACAACAGGGTTTCTTTTAAAGGGCTGTGCCGGTGTTCCCTTTACTTAAATACTTCGATACTTACATGGCTCGCCTTCACTGGTTGTGCGGACTCCAGCAAAATTCCCATTTTTTTCGCAGTTTTGCTGGTTTAGCCGCTGTGGTTCCCTAGAGTCCTGAGGTTAGCCTGGCCAAAGTCTGCCCTAGGTAGTTACCGCCATGGGCAGCCGCCGCCGTTGTCGATTAGAGGGAGATTTGCCACCATACGACTAGTTTGATACCAGGACGATGGAGGATTCTACTATTGGTTCACTCTTAGCTAGGCCTCCTGATGGAAATGCCGGACTCTTCTTCAGGTTGCGAGACTTTGTCGGAAGGATGAATACCCTCGCCATACATCGCAGCCTCACACTAGAACACCTCCCTACCACGATGAAGCAGCAAACCATTGGGAGGGTGTTCCCTTTAATACAGACACTTCTCAGGATCGACTTTCTATTAACCTCGGCATTGGAATATGAATGCGTCGTTTTCTTGTTCAGAAATCGCGAGGTTGTTAAACAGCATACATTTACTTCCATGCTCTGAAGAAGGCGATACTGCCGAAACGTCAGCTACTGTTGTATTGTATTCTGTGTTTTCCTATGGAAGTAAATGTATGCTGTTTAACAACCTCGCGATTGCTGAACAAGAAAACGACACAGACACTTCCGTTAACCATCGAATTACTTTAGAGAACAATCGTTTGTATTGTCTATCAAAGTTTGATATGAATACAGGTAGTTTGCTACTTTCTTCTACAGTAGACGTGGAGTTGCTTTGTTGGATTCCACTCTGAATCATTAATGTACCTCTTAGTAAATTTAATCTAGTCTTTTCTCCAAAAATTGCAAGACGTGTTTGTATTGTACATAGAACCCATATACACATAAACATACCGATATGTTTGTGCATATATACGATAACGCGTTTATGGAAAATATAAGTCAGTTCACCTTCCAGGATAAAGACCCTATCTCTTGGGTAGAAAAAGCTTCCCAGGGCAAGTATATGATTGTTCTTGGCCTGCGTCTAACCCAATGGTCGTCACGTGTGAAAGTGCCATATAGCTTTGGGATTAGCAGACTCACGATCTCTCATTTGGCGGAGATTGGGAGTGATATGGTTGAATAGGTAATATCAACTCAACCGACATAAATCGCTTGTATCATGTGTAATACGTTAGTTATTGAGTAATTCAAGAGGGAGTTAAGAGAGTCTCAATCCGTCCCCGTCGTTAGCATAACTGCGCAGTCAACTATACTTACCCAAGGACATGGAATGCACCATTGTTCGGTTAAATGCCCTTTCATTTCCATCGTCCTTTTCTTGGGAATAGTTAACCAAAGCCAGCATGTTGAACTATGCTGTATTGTAGATTTAAGCTCCCAGATGAGCTTCCGGAATGAAATGTCAAACTTCTTACCAACATGGATGATCATGCTCAGAGAATGAACCCCCCACTGCACGTTACAATTCGCTACACAGAATTAAATTCCGTCTCAATTTCAGCAAATCTTAGTTTCGTTCCCACTCAACAGTTCCTTTAAATACTCCTTAACCAGATTTCACAATATCCCACTTTTGTTTCTTAATACTTTTTTTCATCGTTCAGCAAAACAACCCGGAAGAACGGAATTCAAATGAGAAGATAGAATGTTCAGCAAATCAATGAACACAAAAAAAACATGATAAAAAGTAAGCATTGTTACCAAAGGTTTAATAGAAGGCTCGTTTAAGAAAAGATTAGGCGAATGTTCTGGAAAGCGTGTAGTTATACCGTATACTATGTATTTGATTTAATAAGAATGGACATGACAAAAAAGTGCACATAAAAACTGGGAACGAACGGCACAAACGCATTAAAGAAGACTACTAGTAAGTGTTTCTAATATTTACAAACTATATTCATTGTCTAACACATAATGAACAATGTTGCCTGTTTTTCGATTTGCAGCAGAGGCAGTGCACTATCACCTAAGTGATACACACAGGCATATATACACTTCGTAAAATATTTTTTGCACTTTTAGGGTTCTTTATAACTAAAATTCACAAAAAGCTCAAAGAAAACTTACGTTTTACAAATTTACATTTTTATAATCTCCAACACGAGCGAAGCTGCAACAAAAAGCAATCGATATATTGGAGAAACTACCGTCTCTTACTCAACGAAATTCCCTTTGTTCAGTTGCTTGAGTACATTCGAAATAGGAGCCTCGAAGTATGAAGATGAAGGATAAAGCTCTCGGCGTTGATCAATCCCTGAGGGATGCGCCACGCATTCGACTTCAGTGAGTATCGTTGGAGGTGCTTAAATGTATATCTGGCCTTTACAATGACTCGCGGTGGCCTACCGATGTATTGACCCAGTCCTCCCAGACAAATCCGGAACTAATTTGCTGAGCTTGGTGTGCCATGGGCGCAGGGGATCGAACCCACGTGTGTGTCGCAGTGGCGCCTCCAACCACTGCGTCATGTGAGCCCTTGATGACGAAGAGCGGAAAAAAATCTTTCATGCGTTCCAACATATCAGAGCTTTGCCATTGTAGGATAAAAGAAGTTGTGTGTTATTCGTAACGATCAGCAGATAGTAACACTTTTTGCGTAAATGAATAAGCTTCCTATGAACTCAGATACGTTGTTTTAAAGTTGAAAGCAGCCATGGTCTCCGCACCACATTGCGTGGGATCAATGCAAATTGTTCTTTATGTGCTGAATGTTGTTCATTTGAGATACCAGCTCCTCAAATTATCCCCACGTTTATATATATATATATATATATATATATATATATATATATATATATATATGTATATATATATATGTATATATATATATATATATATATATATATGTACATATATATAAATCATGATAAAGTACGGCTTTGGAGTCTTGAGCTCTGTTAATATGACTCATTCATTCTAACGCTTTACCAAATAGACGACGGAAATTTGCTGGCGCTTGACATTTCCTTACGAAAACACCATATGATATCCATATCCAGCAAACTCCAATGTAAGTATGCTGCTAACGCTTTGGAGCATGTTCACTCTTCGTCGCAAGAAAAAAAACTTTGCCTACTGTAAAATTATGTGAAAGTTATCCAAGAGTTATTCTCATTCCAGCAGATGCGTTTGATCAAAGCAGATGGACAAACAGCAGCTACACAAACGGAGTTCAGGCGTCAAATACATACAGCTGCAGCAACACTATAACAAAGTGATGTGAGAATTTCATCAAACTCCGAAGTATATCTGCAAATACACTAACGGGAAATGTGTCATGTGGAACTAAATAACAAAAACTTTTGACAGAATATGTGGTTTTTTGGAATAAGTTACGATAGAATATTCTGATCACGCAAACAATCGTCGACAACAACCACAACAATTCTGTTTAGAGGAACCTTTAGCTGATCCCTACAATCACTTGGCACTTTGCGGAGTCGCAGCTTCATCGTCCAAAGAGTAAAAATTCCCTAAAGGAAACTGGTACTAAGATAGGAGCTTAGTCCTCTACCTCAACCATATTCACAACGATAAGCAGCTTTCAAAAAGACAAATTCTGCTCGATGGAATGAAATCTGACTTTTAATAAAACGAAGTTCAACGTCGCCGGCAGTGAGACCTGAAAAAGACTCAAAGTGCAACAAAGTCCAATTTCTACATGTTATGACTCTTCTACGTGTTGGGGAAGGGAATGCAGCAAATAATTTCATAATCAAACCGAGGAACAATATTCATCCATCATGTACCGCAAACTCTGCCGATTCCGATTAATGGTAGTTCCCCGCCAACAAGCGTGACCTGAAGCTTAAAAACTTCGACAACTAAACTTACTTGGATACTTTAACGAGTAGCACTTAACAAAAAGCCTTGGTAGCCGTCGTTTCAGAAGACCACATAGTATCAATATTTTTTCAACGGTAACAATCATTAAGGCTGTACTTACTACAATAAAAACAAAACAATGCGTAATAAAAAAAAACATGCTAACATATTAGTACCCCCCGATAATTTTCACGACACTGCCGACAAACTTCGACAACTGAAGTGAGTCACAAATCTGAGGCCTTGACAGTCTTATAGAAGGTACTTTTTTCCTACAGCTCTAAAGCTAGATAAGGTTTTTTAAGACATTCCTTACTTAAGGAAGTTTTTGCTCTTCTTTTCATGAACCAAATTTTAATCTCCGCATAGATAACCGATATCTTGTTCTATGTAAAATTTACACGAAATTGCTACATAATAATGCATCAGTGTGTGCCACTTAACACGATTTCAGCTGCTGCAGATTAGATTTCCACCATCAAAACAGATCACCATGGATGGAAATGAATGAAGAACCATGATGTATAGAAGGGCACTTCCGGATTAGGACAATCCATTTGTGCGGTGCTCCACTCAAATAGTTTAGACTCCAACGAAAAGAATTACAACGCAAGAAGAAAACTGCTGTGGACACTTGACAGGAATCATTGTGGCTTTGAAGAAGGCGAAGCCGAAATGTTAGCAACAACAAACTCCACAGAGAAGGAATTTAGAGAAAAAGACTTGCATTTCACTGCTAGAGACCGGATTCTAGTCGCTTTTTTTATTTGATTTAATAAGTTTCAATACGATATGCGATATTTCTTTCAAATAGAAAGGTTAACCTGTTTTCATCCACGTATGAGTAATCTGTTCCTCTTTCCATCGTAAATATATTAAACAACAGGTAAGAAGTCTAGGAAACTTGGAGAAAGTTAGGAAAGAATTGAAGGAATACGAATAAGAAAAAAGTAGACCAAAGGAAATATAACGCTAAAAAAGTCAAAAACACTAGAACCTAGAAGTGAACAGTTAGAATGAATGCAGTTATCTGGTTTAAATGTGCTCTTCTGCTCAGGTACCTCATGTCCTGTTCAAATTATTATGGAAAAAACAACGGTAAAAAAGACCGACTAGACTTGATGACATATCTTTCGCAGAGACATTCGGCTATCCACAAACTCACACGATTTAAAATTATCTAATTATCCTTTTGCGCAATGTTCGTAACATGATAGATTATCGGTCATATACACATGTTAGTTACAAAAAAAAAGAAAGAGAAGAAGAGAAAGGGAGAGAATATAAAAAATCGAAAGAGGAAAAGTATGCACCTGGCGATGAAGATGCGCCAGAAGATAGTTCTGTTTCTTGAGTTCCTCTTCGATCATCGGTTTATCTTCGCATAACCATCCTTCAACGTCAGCTGCAGCTCTTGGTGGCACGTATCTGAACACTTTACAATATGATATGGCCAAACACAAATATGAACAAATTACAGAGACTTTCTTTAAAAAAAATGATTTGTTGGAAGTCGCAGGCATGCCATGCTACTCACATCAATACAGCAGCTGTACAACAAAGCATTCACTTTACTTAGAACTGCGAAGCACTTTGGAAAGAAATTCCTTCATGGAACTTAAGAGATTTTCTTCGTGATTTAACGACTTTTTTACTATAAAAGTGATCTCATAACTAACTCTTTATGAGTGGCTTGTCACATCGATTTGACACAGTCGATTATAAAAAAAGTGAGCAAAACAAGTTTGACTTCTTCGAAGTGCGCAACTTCATACATGCAAAAAAGTCTTTCACGCACCGTTTTTTAAACTACGACCTACACTCTCCTGGATGACTTGAGTTTAATTTAGCATCGAGGATGCAGTGAGGAGAAGAAATAACGCCCGAATCCAAGCCCAGCTTTTCAACTTCACCATTCTGCCTACAAAAAGAAAGATCAATCAGCGTTACGGATCGTGCAGTCGAAAGGATGATGCTAGGAGTGCCTCGTATGACGCAAGTGAGGGAAGGGATCCGAAGCTCCCGATCTACGTCAACGATCAAAAAGAAAGATGCCGTTATGCACATCAAATTATAGAGGATAACGTGGGAACAGACACGTAATGCGTATGAACGACAACCGATGGACAAGAGCCGTTAGCCATTGGATTCCTACGTATGACGAACCTACTGCATGAAGAACAGCGAACCGATGGTAGAGTTCTTCATGAAAACCCTAGAAGAAAGATATTATGCTCAACGAGTCCCCTACAGGTTGCAGAACTCACTGGGTTACTCTTACATGTGACAAGGAGAAATAGAAAATTAATTGGCGCCCGCTTGAGTCACTTGACGATCAACGGGACCACAGGTGTATAGGTGATACGTAGCACTAGAAATTCAGAGACTATACATGTAGTGAACACAACCTGGAAAAAGCTAGACGAAATTTGTAGAGCAAATTTTCAATGAGACGTTAGAGAGAAAAAAACAAAAAAACAACTCCGGGAAAAATCGTGACAAAAAACCCGAACTGGTCGGCATTTTCAACCATAATCAAAGCCACAATTTGAAGGAAGCAAAAGCGAAGTGGTAAACATACATTGGTCACAAAAACCATGGTCTCTAATACACAGATCATAACATTTAAGGTGAATACTAAATTAAACGACTTGGAATCGTGCAGGGAGAAAAAAAAAGTACTGACAACACTCACAATGTTGACTTCTCTATTTACTGCCTCCTACGATTTTTCACGGAAGGCAATTATGTGAATTACAACCACAATGATACTGATATATTCGCAAAACTCCGGAACGCTAGGTGTATGCGATGGGGATCGAACACGCCATTACCCTGTCCGGACGCGCTAACGCGTTCACCACCGCACCATGCGAGTCCTTCGTTTCGCTTTTCCATCAACTAGTTTTCTGTCTACTACTGCCATCAGCAATCACCCGTCAACGGGATCGATCCGGGAAGCACAAATTGGTGCTGAACTCAGTTAAGCTTCAACTGTAGTCGAAATCACAATGTTAACTTTTGCGTTTACTCTCTATTACTGATAGAACTATTATAGATCAGTTCCACGGATGATAATAAGAAAAACGATAGACGTCATGACAGGAAAGAAGGACCTGATAATGAGGAGAAATAAGTGGGTCACAAGAAAAAAAAACAATTCAAAGAAAAAAAAACGAATCACATCCATAAGTCATCATTTATACTTATTTGCTGAACTCACTAGTTAATAAAACATTTCTCTTATTCGAAGTAAAACCATTTATTACATTTTCGGTGTAGGTATCACTGGTACAATTCTGCCGTACACTGATATTGTTAGCCTTAAAACCAAATGAGCCAGTGCGGTGATAAGCCGTGATGTTTGATTATTCGCTCAATTGTTATAGGAACGCTTTGTAATTCTTAACAATTTAAAAAAACACCCCAATTTGCACAATCTTAAGTTCTTTACAACCAAACATTTCTTCAAACAATTCCTTCCAAATGTTTAACAATCCCTATTCTTCATCATAACGTAACCATAATTCTTTGCGAATTCGCAAACACGATTGACGATTTTCACAGAAAAAATATTTTCGTAAAAAATTTTTTCTCTAAACCTGTGTTGTTAAATTTAAACGAAATAAGATGTTATTACTGCAATCAGATGTGCTACGAAAACATTGGTTTCATTAAAAGGCTTTCTCAAGAAAGTTAAAAAACTTATCAATTACATCAAAGCTTTCCTGTCTAAGCTTCTTATCGATAGCCTTTATCTTTTTAACGACCATTATGACGTCATAACTGATAACTATGAAGAAATCCATCTATTGAGTGAAAACAATGCGATTTATGTTTTTCTTGTGTCCAATAAATTATTTTTAATTGCACTATAAACAGACCAGTACGTTTTCCCAACAGGTTAGCTCATTGACGAAATTGAGAATAGAAATCTGGTCCACTGCCAATAGTTACCAACATCTCTAGTACCCTTGTCCGATGGAAAACGAATTGAACACCTTCGACGGAACGACTTCGGAAGTCCCTCTTACGCTCTCCGTCTTACACACTGCCTTGTCGAGCGCTGAACAAGATCGCAGACTACCGCCGAGTGGGCGTGGCGATCATCCAATGACGACTAACGTCACACCATCCGACGAGTTGCCAATCTTTGAGACTACCACTTACTTAGTCATTTCTGTACCATTATCGTTTCTGTTCTATTAATATTGATTTATAGTCCATCAATACTGAGTTACCGATCAGCGGACTCGTATGAGACTACCACTGTTGGCGCTCGTCGTGCTCGCATTCGCCGAAGCGCGACACGCCGCATCAGTGCCTGGTTGTCCGGATTTAGATGTATTGGAAGCACAAATCGAACCAAATACAGACTTCTTCAATAGTCTAATACTATGTTTCTGTAAGGTGGCTGATTTTACGTCATTCCAAAATACCTAATGCAGTTTTATATCATTCCGAGGTCAACTAAAGAAAAAAAAATCTGGTTTTATAGCACACGCATAACATCGGAGTATCAGAAAAACAGTCCTATTTATGAACATTCTTCAGTACTTTTTAAATTGCTAATTATTCCGTTTTGTAATTGTTGACTCCTCAGATTGACGCGAATGGAACAGTTGATATTTCATGTTTGTACGGTTCAACACTGGACCATCTACGTAAGGCTACTGACGCTGTTAAGGCGGCTAACCTTACCACTACCAAGGTAGCCAAAATGTCAAGTTACCTTTCTAACTAACATCAATGTCTACCTTTTCAAATCAAGCGGATGACATTACTTTCTTTAAGTTTTTTAGATCACTTTTCAACACATCGAATTCGCTGATTCTCGTTTACCAGCATTTGCCGAATTGGCTCCAACCCTTACCAGCCTCGAGATCCGCGAGTGCACAAACTTCGATGTACTTGCAGTGCCGGAGGCGACATTTGAGGGTTTGGAAACTACGATGAAGAATCTCACTATCGATTCCTGCAATCTCAAGGTGAATCAGTGAAGCGAGTTCGTTTCTTTCCAAAGAGCAGGTTCGACGACCGTTTTGACTACCACATAAAGTACGACAAAGCAGACACACCTGCCTATCCAAACAAAGCAACCTGCAGCAATCCACTATTCTATGTGTAAACGTTTCAGGAAATTCCAACAGCTATCAAAAATCTCAGCCAACTAGAAACACTCGATTTGTCTAACAATAAAATCGAACGCATTCATGCTGCTGTGCTTAGTGGTATGGAAGAGGTTAGCAAAACTTGTTAACTATATAATAACTGCGATGGTCATTTTCATTTAACATCTGAAAAAAAACCAACTCCAGAGTGCTATCAAATTTTCTAATAAAGCGTTTAACAGTTCGTGACTTTCATAAAGATATCGTTAGAAATTTATAACATTACTGATCATAAGAACTATTTCCTTTGTAATCTCTGATGGACTGACTGCATAACGTTTTTTCTTCATATTTGTAGTAAACAAACTTACGCACATAAACACACAGCATGAGGAAGAATAACGATTTCGATCGATACCGAACACCATATCGATTTTCCCCATATTTCGATCGATTCAATGGGTTTTTCACCTCGCGGACAGCCCTTGATTTTCTTCTTTCACAATGCATCTATTCGTCGCTTTCATTGATCCAAGCAAATCGCTTGCGCACGCGCGATTGAATCACGCTCGATTTGAAGGACAGCAGGCATTACGGGAATTCCCGAGAATTTCACTGAAGAAACGCATCCGAATATTCGTAGTACTCAGTCTACACAGCGCTGAACAAGGAATAATTATGGCAAAAGGAAGCCTCTCGTCGAACTTATGTAGATTTATCAGAAAACGTGTCTTCTATATAGAAGTTCTCACACATGAAATTTACATTCTTATTTTTTAAGAACAAAGTGTAGCGTAGTAATTAGAGGTGTCCTGCATTATACACATGACCTTCGGTTCGTTCCCGTCCCCAGAGCACACCAAGCCTAGCATCCTTCACGCGGCAGCAAATTGATATTAGACTTCTCTGGAAAGATTGCAATACTCACTTGTTACATCGGTAAGCCAACGAAAGTCATTGTTTAGGCCATATATACTTTCAGTCACCTCTAAAGATGCCCAGTGAAGTCAAATACATGGCGCATCCCCTAGGGATTGATCAACGGCGAGCATCTTATTGCTTATCCCTTATTTTTAGGGAAAAAACATTAAGCGCCTTAAGTAGCTAATTATCATTATTTTGAGTTCCCAATTAAACCTCACGTTTTACTTTCGAGCATGAGGATAAAGTTGAAACGGTGAAAAGCTATTGGCTGGTGAAGTCAGTGGCTTTTCACCTTTTCACTTGTTTCGATCGACTAACCACTAACAATTGTCGCAGCGTTTCGTCATGAAATGGCCGGAAAACTCGTACGAGTTCACATCCTCCCGATTAACTTCACCAAACTTGATTTTCTATTCAGATGAACGACTAGTAATCACTTTAACCTTTACGGTTGTTACTTCCAGATTTAGGAACGGCCCAGAACAAGCGCAACTCTTTTAAATTGCTGAACTGTCTTTTCTAAAGTTAACAAGAAAAAAAACAACTAAAAAAGGAAAATTTGTGTTCTTCGTTCGAAGTGAATCACAGTATTTTTTAACCTTGTCCAGCAATACTTATTTCCAAATTTACCTTGTCAGAAAGAAAAAACTTCTGAACATTTCTAGTTCTATAAAGCAAAAGCTAGACTACAGAATTATTATAAGCCGAACTTGTTGACCTAGAAATGATATGACGTCACTACTTAGAGTAGTGGAAAAATAAAGTTCGTCATTGATTGATATACTAAAGTAACTCGTCAATCTTAAATTCATCTATCCACATTCGTTCCATAGTTATTAATTTGAAAATAAATCTGTTAGTTCTGTCCGTCTTAAAAAGTTTTGCTCGAATTAGAAGCTTAAAAATCTAAATCATCAATCACAGAAAATTTTAGTGCAAATTGATACTGAACTATTTTATAGCTTAGATACCTCGACCTATCCGGTAACTTCATAACTAACGTCGAAACTGGCTCATTCGAACGTATGAAGAAAGTCGAAACATTAATCATTGGCGAACACAACTACGTCAATGACACCCTTATCGATGCGATATCAAGCCTTAAGTCACTGAAGGTGTCGTGTTATTTCGTTTAGAAATGAAGAGTTCTGAGAGATCAATCATTGTTTCCATTCCAGACACTCGATTTATCACGTGCTGACGGAATCTTCGAACCTCCTACGGAACTTTTTGATGCTTTAACACAACTAGAAGTTCTTAAACTTAGTGGATGTAGTATTCCATCCCTAGAACCCGGCACATTCTCATCTTTAAAGAATTTAACGCAGGTACGTATTTCATAGAAGACTCGGTGTTAAATTCCATTTTCATCAGCAAAGATCTTCAAAAATAAAAAATTATTCTTCTTCCAACTATCATATCTTGTTACAACCTTAACCATAATTAGTCACAAAGTTCAACGTGATGTTCAGAGAAGTATAAATGAGCGATTAAAGTGGTGAACGCGTTAGACCCTAGAAAGAGCAATAGCGAGTTCGTTCCCCAACTCAGACACCTGTGGTCCGGAGTTTTGCAAATACCTCAGCTTCATTATGGTTGTATTTCTTATTTCATCAGTTTTTTTCTTCTCATTTCATGATTCACATCTAGAGAACCTACATGACAAACGAACAATTACATCTCGCCAAATTAATCAGATCATTTTTCCCTTATTATATTTCCTTCTTCTGCAAACCATACACACTAATTGATTCCTTCACAAAGCATTTACAAAGTACAAGCAAACACTCACCATACAACAAAACATTACCATCCATTCCAATTAATTTTGCTCATACTGTACATATTTCCACTTTTGCTGGCGTTTCACTCTGAATCACCACCGCCTGTCATTGACTTACTTCAACATGTGAATCTTCGCAAATGATCGAAAAAATCCGATACTTCGCAGTATTCTCTGGTGATTAGGCAGATAAGATGTATGATTTACAGCTAATATAATAAAACTTTACAGCTAAGATAATAAAACAGAGACGCAGGGCCTGTACATTTGATGCACGTCTTCAGACTACCATTAGTTCCAAGTTCTCCACGTGATATAGAGGGAAATACGATCATAAAAAGGATAAAACGTAAAGCTTCTAGCATTGACAAATCCGTGAAGGATGCGCAATGTATTCGCCTTCACTAAGCATTTTTGGAAGTGACTGGATGCCTATCTGGCATGTACATGGACTTGCGGTGCCCTACCGATGTAACAAGTCAGTGCTGGTTTCCCTCCAAGCAAATCTGGTACCAATTCGACGACTCGAAGGCATTAAATGCATGATTAGGCCAGGGAACGGGATCGAAGCAATGACCGTGCGTGTATCGCAGGGCGCTTCTGACCACTATGTTGCATGCGACCCATACGATCACTACTTTTTGAAAATGAAGAATAACCGACGTAAAAAAATAAGGAAAGAGTGAACGGCACCATCTCTGTCCCCTTGGCTGGAAAATCGACTTTCTAGAACGACTTCCGAATAAGAGGCAGTTAATATGTTTCTTTAAATTGCTCATATTTCTTCCACAAACATCTTACGTCCACCTTTCTGTCAAGGTACTAACATTCATTCTCAAAGCTCTCTTAGATCTATTTCCTTAGATTGTTCATATTTCAAAACAACATTGGACCGGTAATCGTGATACGTTATGCAACCCCATGACTAATTAATTAGATTGCTCACAGTACTATTAAATGTTCGTTTGTCCACAAAATAAAGCGTTTTTTCTACCATACGCAGTTGAAAGTACTCTCTGACAAGTCACAAAAATTTCACAGAATCAGAGTAGCTGGGGATTCTCATGCTTGTCCAACTGTAATGAATAGCAAGCGGTTAACCTCTAAAACTGTTACTAAAGCTGGAAAGCGTGTGACATTTCCAACCTGGAAACTCAGTTGCCGCAACAGAGCTCAGCCAACGATTGATGGCCATGTTCTCTCTAAGAACAATAAAAAAGGTGGCATTTTACACCAAAAAGTAACATTTTTCATTTCCCTCAGCGACTAAAGCAAACAGGTCTAGTATGTGCCAAGATGAATGCCGTTTAGTGATGCTCGCTGGAGTTACTCAGTGATTAAAGCGACTGACAGAGGCTATAAGAAAGAAACAAACCGATATTTTTAGCTGGATCTACGCGTCAATCTGATTGAAAATATATCCGCCTACGCTTTTGATGGTCTTTCTTCGTTGAAGAGACTTTCATTAGCAGGAAATTACATCAGGTGGGCACAGTTTTCTTCACTTTGTAGCTAAGTCTCTGACTAGAGTAAAAACATAGTTAAGGAATCTCGAGAAGGAGATGTGGGCAGGACTTGGTGCTTTGGAAGAAATCGACCTTGGATGGAATGAAATTCGTGAAGTACCTGAAAACGTTTTTTCGCCACTGAGTGAAAATCTACTGACACTCAACTTCCGGCACAACCCACTTAGATCTATTCCTTCCACCGGTCTCAAAAACTTGCGCTCGTTGGTCCTAAGCGAGTGCCCACTTACAAATTTTGATCCAGAAGACTTGAAGGACTACACTACTTTAGAAGTACGGTCAGAAATGCTTTTTTAAACGTTCGACTTCACTTGAAGAATTTCAACACTAGCAGATACGGATTCGAAACAATACTCACAGAAATGGTCAATGTCTGCGTTTTTTTGCTAAGGAAGAGTTATGGTTCGGTTGACCTCAAAGTCGCAGTTTAACGCCAAAGTACATAATTGCCGAATATACTTTCAACAATGAAGATAAATGAAGAGACTGAATTGAACGTTTTTAAGATTATGGGCTAATAAATGGCATACACAAGACTTGAAATTCCACAGAGTACTGTACTACAAACGCGTCAAGAAGTACAAGCACGGGTTCAGTCCTATCGTTTTGCTGATTTTCATAGTCATTAAAATCTTGCAATATTTAATCGGAAATTTTGCGTTCTTAAGGTAATGAATGGAAAATTAACTTTGCAATCGAAGGCGGTACTAAAACTCTAAACAACGTCTTTTAAATGTGTCATTTTCTTCTTCAGCAATCACGAGGCTGTTATACAGCACATGTTTATTTTCGTACAGAAAGAACACATGCAACGCTATGGTAGCTTACGTTTCAGCAGTATCGCTTTCTTCAGGGCCTGGAAGGGTAATCCCTAATCCTGTGCTGTTCAAGCGTTTGGCCTAGTATCAGTGAACCCTTTCCAGGCTCTGAAGAAGGCGATACTGCCGAAACGTAAGCTACCATTGTGTTGTATGTGTTCTGTTTGTACGAAAGTAAACGTGTGCCGTATAAAAACCTCGCAACTGCTGGAAAAGAAAACGACACATTTATATTCAAACGGGAAGTCAATAGAAAGTCGAACTTGCAAAATGTTTTTTAACAAAGTAGAAGTGACTTTACATACAAAGCTTGCTTTCGCATTACCGAACGTCACATAGTACTTTCTGAGCCACCGTTTTAGAATGTTTCTTTTTTTCTTTTTACTTTACATAACCCGTGGAATTTTCATATTATTGATTGTTGTCAGTTCTTAATCCAATAATTGTTACTTAATAGTTAATCTCTTAATAGTTAGTAGTTAACTTAATAGTTACGAAAATCTCTATGAGAAATCTCATTGTCTCACTTTCAACTTTCTTTCTATTTCACCAAAACCACTTGCTGCATCATTACAACCACTAATGTTGTAAAAACTAAAAAGAACTACAAAAGTTAAATCTCAATGACGCATATCTTCAAGATTTTATTTCAAATCTCAGTTGTTTTTGCGTCATTACTTTTTCTCTTCATATTGTTTTTCTTATCTTAATTTATCTTAGAGAAAGCCATTATTTGGTGTTATGACCCAATAGTGCCATGTAAAAAGACGTATAGAGTTTAGTTGAGATACTTGATACTTGAACGGCACGTCCTTACTATTGCGCGGGCCCCAGCATAATCACCATTTTTCGGAGATATGCTGGTTAAGCCATTGTGGTTCTCTGGAATCCTGAGGACAGCCTGGCCAAAGTCTGCCTCACGTCGTCACCACGACATGCAGTCGCAGCCCTTGTGGATGAGAGGAAGATTTGCCCCCATGCGACCTTCATACCAGGACGATGTTGGGTCCTGGTATTGGTATGGAGTTTAAACAAAGAAAATAAAATCTTTGGTTGATATCAGGTAGACATGAAAATTCCAAATATTTATTTTGCAATTAACATCGTCCACTTCATATAGAAGCTCTTTACTTGACAAAAAAGGTAAGTTAGAACAGAGAGGAAATTCTTAGTTCACGAAAAGACACTGCATCAGAAAAGTGCTGCAGCGCTACAAAAAAGACCCAGCCTTACTGTGCATAATTCTAAACGGTCTTTCCTGCTATCTAAACCTTACTTAAGCAATGTTTCCATTCCTTTTACTGTTTTTACTATACTTTGTATCACATTAGTCAAAGACGTCCTCTCATCGCATCGATATCTTAATTTCAGACACTTGACGTCTCAAAGTGCAATCTTACTATGATACGACCGGATGCATTTGTTAATCAGAAGAATTCACTTAAGACGCTTCAACTTGAGCGCAACAAACTCAAAACTTTCGATCCTAAGGTATGATACTGTTTTCACTTGCTGAGGTTGTTCTATTGTTCTCTTTGATCTTTCCGTTCACAGTCATTTTTGGTAGTTTTTTAATAACATAAAAATTTTTTTGACAAATTACTTAAAAACGTACTGTTTTTGAGTGCCGGCCTAGTTCTTGAGTTTATGGCTTACCTGTTCTAAATTGTTCACTTCTTTAATCACAACCTTATTCAAATATCGCAACGTTTTTCTTCATGTTTTCCTTACCATCTATCTATCGACCTACATAGATGGCTTTCAATCTATGACGTTTTCAACCATCTAAACAAAACTATCATATTTACCAAATGAACTGAATTTGTTCAGCTCCTACAAGATCTCCAAGCACTCGAGGTACTTGACATCTCTGAAAACCCTTTCATCTGCGATGACGAAATCAAGGAATGTAAGGTGTTCGGCACTAATAATTGTCTTCAAAATTTAAAAACTATTCTTTTCTAATGGATTCAAAAACAACTAATCGAATCTCGTCATATTCAATATCGTTTTCTTAACAAAATTTTCCAGTCATATTAGCTATCGAGGATCGTTACAAGGAAGCTGCTAAAGAAGGCAAAGAATTTATTATGGTTAATGCTAATGGGACCGCCTGTGATCGACCTTATAGACTAAAGCACCAGCCTCTTCTGGACGTCAATATCGATGAGTTACAAGTGAGATTTCAGATTTGAAAACAATGCGTTACAGTACTAAGATTCAATTCTATTGGCTCCGTGAAAAAATGGTAAACTCAGGAAGAGACAGAGGGGACATAAGTCACAACGTAACTTTGGTTCTTTTCGTTTAAAAAATCTCCACAAACCTTTCTACTAACCATTTGTATGAGAGAACAAAAAAATGTGTCTATTTTGATCCGTGCAATTTTACAAATTCACATTTACCCCACAGAGAACACTAAAAACGGCTACTTTTAGCCATATGATGAAAAACTCGATACAACTACCGCAGCGTCAACTACAACCGTTGAACCGAAAATAACCGAATCAGAAGTCACTACACCATTCACACTGGTAAACCTATGTTCTTTGCACTTAGGATAACGTATGCGCCAGATAGAGTGAATCAGAAGCAAGAATCTCCTGACTACTTCAACAGCATTCCAAGTGGTGATGCATAATACATAAACGAATATTGCATTTTCATTTCAGCCAGATCTCTTCGTCGGTACTAAAACAAACGAAACTCTATTCAAGGAAGAACCACGCCGTGAAGTATATGACTTCAATAAAGCTAACGATTCGAAAGATGCCATACTACAACAAGAAGGTAAACACATTAGAGAGAAGCAGTGGTTAGCAGGAAATATGACATTAAGGATTCTTACGAAAACCACTCACATAATTTATGTTATTTAAAAGGAAGCATTAGAATGCTTAGATATCCCTTCATCAATCCTTAAGTCTATAATGTCTTGGTGTAGAAATTTTTCATTGCACTACAAATATAACTGCTCAGGTCTCCTAGAACCTTACTTTCTCACCATTACACTCTAACGTTAAAAAGATTTCTTATCATTTTCCAAACTATTTCTAAGTAGTGAACCTTTTCCAAGTAGTGAAATAGTGAACTTTTCCAAGTAGTAACTTGAATGATAAGGTCCCACTAGAACAGCTTCCTTATTCTAAGGATCTCATCAATCCAGTGGCTCATAATAGTAGCTCATTGTACTGATCAAGGAATTCTTAAAAGATGAAAGTATTCCATATGGTGGCATTATCACAAAATTTTCTAAACCATATATGTTTTAAGTCATGATTGAAAGTGGTAGTAACTTGATATATCACGAATTATTAGAGATTACAATGTTAGTTCGATCAACTGACCACCATTCCATCTTTTCACGGTGAACTTCAAACTTGCACCGCACCTAGGAACTTATGACGTAAATGGAAATCACATCGAAAAAACCACAAGACAATTTGTCCCACGAAATGACCACACCCAGTTGTTACAATGCACCTTTATCAGCTCCCAAGTAGGACGCTAAAGAACCACAAAAACATTCCAACAATTTAGATTTCAGGAAAAAAGAACAACGTAATGCCGGTAACGATAATTGTGATAGGGCTCGTATCAATTATTGCCGTTGTCGCTGTAGGACTATTCATGAAGGTTAGCAGCTTATGTAAAAACCGCAAAGAATGTTGAGAAATATTGTGTACGGAAAGATTCTGAAGCTTCTTTGCATTCACAATAATACACTAACTGAAAACTGCATATAGCAATGAAGTATATTTCTTCGTAAAAGTACAAGGGTTTCATTTGTTTCTGAATGAATGGTTGGAGGAAGCAACTGATTCATCTAAATTGTTCAGAAGAAACGAAAAATCGCTACTGAAGAAGAAAGCCGAGCAAATAAAACGTCAAAAATGGAAGATGGCATGGTTGAAATCGAGCTCGATTCAAATAATCTAACGAAGAAATGAGTGACATTGTTGAGAAGCACTGCAGCTGTGCTCTCCATTGTTTTGTATTTAGTGTGACGATATTTTTTTTAAAAGTTTGATTGCAGTATAGATCTATTGCACACATAAATTTGCTTCATTTTAAAACAACCGTCTGGAAAGTTTACGAACTCTCCAATTTGATCTGCTCAACAATGTCTCGGGCTCATCTTTTACGCTTGCCTCGCACTCTATCCTTTTTTCTTGGTTAATCACTAATGATATCATGTTGTTATGTTATTCAGTGAAATTTTATGTAATAAAACAGAGCCATTTAGACTCACGGTATGATCGCCAGCTCGTCGAACAGGTAGCCTTCCTGAAAAAGGCTCACCATAGTAATAAAATCAGAAATATGGCAGCTGATTTCTTGAAAATAAATCTAAATGAGGGTACTAACAGCCTTCTGGAAAGAAAAGTGTTGTGTATCAGGGATGAGATGCCCAGTAGGCCCGTGGTATCCATAATATAACAACAATGAGTGACGGTGTTTTTGAACATCAACGACAAATTTGGAAGCGATGGCATTTGGCCAACATATTGGAGAAATAGGAATAAAAACAGAAATCGCTAAGTAATTTGCGATGTAGAACTGTGTAGCTAATCAACCTGTTCCTATAGTTACAATTATCCTAAAAAATTTTCGACTAGTTGGGGATAAACTATCCAGAGTAGTGGACAAATATACACTAAAGGGTTAATGCTAAATCAACCACACCTATATTGCCACCAATGCAGACAGCATGAGGAAGCTCTTAACAGAGAACTAAGAATGAAAAAAAAGATAAAGAAACCGATAAGTCAATGCACATCGGCCGATCTCCTCCACATTTGGGCGTTAGATGGCCTCCTCATCAGCAACAATCTCTGTGGCTTCATTAACAAACTCATCTTTTGCAAGATGTTGGGTGTAAACAGTGACTTTATCTTTGCTAGCGCCTAATGCACAAGTTTGTGCTGCAGGGAAAAAAAAACCTGTGCAACAAAACTGGTGATTAGACAGAAAATGATATGGTATTAATTCATGTAATCCGATATGCCTCCCTCCACTATCAGTGAAGTGATTGTCAGTGAAGTTGGCCCTACGCTTGGCTAAAAGTACTACATATTCTTTTAAAAATTTCTTCTCAACATTATCACAAAAGACATAAGATACCCCTGCGCCGTCCTATTTACGTTGTCAAGTTGACACAAAAAAGAGGATGATTCACCCAGTACTAATTTTAGTAATAAGACAGTTGATAACATTTCTAATTGATTACACTGATTCCCGAGACCGACTTCCTGTTAACCTCAGCATTGATCGAATAAGTCACTTCTTTCTTGATGAGCAAACGAGATTACTCCACTCCTTATTAAAAAGGAAAGCTGTCGACCCGGCGAATTTCCCCCACCATTCAGAGCCTTGAAAGATCAAATTGACTGCAATCTACTCAGTCAAACACCTCCTTAACGAAAACTGAGAAGGGAACAAGAAACCAAGATTTCAATCGCACCAAGAACGAGATGGCTTCTATACTACTAACAATATACTATAATAACATTTGTAGGAAGTACAGGCAGGAACAATCACTAAGCGTTTCGCATTCACGCTATCAAGTGTATGCACCACGTCTCACTGACATATTTGCGATAATGCGCACTGATTTTAAAGTCTTAGTGTTTTCTGCTAAATTTTGTTTATCAACCGTCTCACCACCAAGTATATCGATTCCAACGCCAGTCCAGAAAACTTATTTTATACAGTTTTGTTAATTGGCAAAAAACTGCCAGTGGTTCTAATCAAATATAGAAGTCGTCAGCCAATGTTTCAAGATCTGTTTAAAACACTGGCTTCGGTTGGCACCGAAATCATAAAAAAAATCGTTGATGTCTCAGAAAAGTATAAAAGAAAAAAAACTGTGGAGTTTTTGAAATATTTCGTTTAACGTCCTTGATAATAATCAATAGTGGTTGATGAAACCACACTCATAAACACATGAAAAAAGTACGAAAACCATATAGCTGAGGACAACATGTCTGAAGCATCTCATCAAAAGTCAAAAAGAAGTTTTAGATTTAAAATAGCATTTATGGGCTCATTCCTATGCAATCTTAAGTGTCTTCGAACCACTAAACAGCAGAGAATCACGTAAGAATTGTCGATTTGTAGGTATGAACAAACCTTTCGTTGTCCCTTAGAAAGCCAACTGCTGCCGTTCGAAATCAAGTAACACACGAGCTGACGGCTCATGTCCATAACTGTTTGAAAAAGTAGCCCGAGCGCATGGATTCCCATTTTGTTTTTGGACTCCTGAAAAGACAGGAACATGAGGGACTTTTTAGCTTGTCCATATAAACCTAAACGGCAAACTACTAAGAATGACTCAAGCTGTTCAATCTTCTGTGGTCGCAAAAAATCCATAAACTATGAATGTATCAAATTCTCCAAGGATCACCATTTTGATGACATTCTGTGCGTGCAGAACCATATATCCAAGGAGATAAAATTGTGGACGGCCGATTCTTTGCAGCAATTCTTTCATCTGAAATGTTATTATTAAATGCAGCCTCATTACCACTTCGAAGCCGAAAAAACACTCAAAAATATAAAGGACTTCGCTTCTTTTAACGATACGACATCGTTCTGCGGATGTCGGAATGTGTTGCATTCCATCCATTTTCTCGCATCTATATTCCACAAAAGATTTCATCCTTTGCATCTGAATTCGGCCGGTGCTTGGGCTTCGTATTTGGAGCTCTTCTTTTCTCAGAGTAGTTGCATCCAGGTCAAGTCGACTGCACTTGGAATATCAGTGCATGCCCATGCTGAACCAAAGCAGGTCTCGAAGCAATTTCGTGACACCATAGAGATGTCAGATTACCTTCACCAGATATTCTGGCTGTTACAAACTGTCCATTCATTTCATTCCCTTATGGCGCTGTGCACAGTTGCAGTATATCTCACGCATGGCAAAGTTCACAAATTTCATTCCTGAACTACAAATTGTTTGCATTTATGAACACATGTGGTTGACCTTGTGGTTTCATTGCGCTGTTTTCTTTAGTGCATCTGTCGTCAAGAAGACAAGGTGTTTTAAGTCACCTTGACCACCTAGTCCCTGTTTCTATGGGCCGCCATGTCCTTGCAACTAAAGAACCACATATTTCTATGTTTCCTTTGCAGGATCGGCTACTTATAAACGGGGATTTCTTCCGATGTAACCGCAATCCTACCCCTTTTTCAACGTCTCAGATACTTTAATTGTACTCCTCGGCAGAAAACGTGACCATATTGTAAGCAGAACAAGATTTGATTTGATAAGATTTGCATACAATGGTTACTCCCTTGTCATTATTTGATAGTGTACCACAAAATGAAATTTACCCAACCACAATGGAAAAATTTAAATGACAGTTATCTTTGGAAATCTTTAAGCATTCCCAAGAAAAGACTATGGCGGATTTCAAAATTTTAAATGTGCTAATCTAGATACTTCCTTCAGTTCTTGGATACCGCATCATCATGAATAATTGTGCGAACCCGAAAGTATGCAATCCGTGTAACGGTGTTCTCAGGTCGTTCTCTCAGGCATTGTCTAGCCCTTGTAGACAGGAAGAGCTGGTCACCCGGACAATAAATCGGTGATGTAAACCGTATTCGCGTCTACGAAAGAATGGTGCATTATTGTTCGTTTCAAACCCATAACGTTGGGAATCAGTGGTACAGTGTGGCTGGTATGTTAGGGTTAATTTGTTCACCATTGATTATAGCACTATACATGCTTAATGAGACAGAAAACAGATAGTTGGAGACGGATTTAGCAAATAAGAAGTGCAAGCTTAGAACAGTGAAATAAGTGAAGAATAATATGTTCCAGTTTCAAGGTATTCATTCGTACAGAACTGATGTCACCGGCATATGTGAATCAGAAACTAACAGGATAATTTCAATGATGCTGCAAAACTCCGGACCGCAGGTGTCTACGGTGGGGAAAGAACGCGCTATTGTCCTTTCCGGGAGTAACGCATTCACCACCACCACACCATGCATGTCCCTCGTTTCGCTTGCCTCTCAGCTAGTTCTGTCGATCTCTGCCATCAGCAATCACAAGTCAGCGGGATTGATCTGGGGGAGCCCAAATCGGCATTGAACCCAGTTAAGCTGAGGCTATACTTATAATCACAATTTTCTTTGTGATGCTTTGTGATTGCTGATGGCAAAAGATCGATAGAACTAGCTGAGAGACAGGCGAAACGAAGGACCCGCATGGTGTGGTGGTGAACGCGTTACTCCCCGAAAGGACAATAGCGCGTTCGTTCCCCACCGTAGACACCTGCGGGTTCGAGTTTTGCAAATATTTCAGCATCATTGAAGTTATATTTCGCAATATATACTCTGTCGTTAAAAAGAGTAGGTAGTAAATAATAAGTTAAAATTGTAACAGGATAATATTTAGGCATTCCGACAAAAGAAGTACACTTACCTCAGTAAGAACTACGCATTGACAAACTCCTCTGCAATCACAAAAGCAACTCCTAACAAGCACTTCGAAGTCGCACGATAATAGAGGTGAAGGAAGTTGTCGTAAAAACCTCTTAATTAAGCCAGCAGCCTCATGTCCGTCGCAAAAATCCAATGGCACACCTTCATTGGCTTTTTTCTCAAGTTCATCAAGTCGTGATTTAGGACTAGACACACGGTAAATGCCTTCTTGCATTATCCCTAGAAAAAATAACAGCTGAATGTGGGCTTAGCATAGAAACAAGTACTTTTGTGGAACATGACATTACCATGAGCTTCAACGTAGTCGATTGAATGACGAAAAAAGGCAGGAAGAGGTATCCCATCCAAAGAAGGATTCACATCAATAGCAATCTCAACTGGAACACCAAACACTTGACCGGGTAGAGTTACAACCTCCTCTCGATGCGTCTCATTGATTTTATCAGAATTATCCATGTTGTCCAACTTTCTCCACTTTCCAAGTGTTTTTCGAGACGATTTGCGCGAGACACTATAAAAAAGCAAGTTTTTCTTACACGATCAAATCTAACTGATTGAACGAAATATACTCACAATCGAAGGCCCTTTCGTTTCTTCTCCTTCTCTAGCTCCTCTACCATATTACGGTGAGAGATCTAAGATGAACAGATTTTTAAAACAACATTACAGCCGTACACCATCCATTGACGGCTACATCGAAACATGGACGGGTATCAAAGGATAGCGAAACTAACTTGAATTTGATGCACACATGTACGGAAATGCTAGCAGTTCAATGCAAACAAGTAGTCGGGAAACAAACCCATATTCAATCAATACTACTCATTCATGTGCTTCATATTTTCAAAACTAATCAATACAAACGGTTAAGAAGTTCAATACATGGCATAATACGACTACAAAGACGGGAATACCTGACAATCCACTCAGTATTTCAGTCACTCACTATGCTTAGCCGTTTCGCTTCAACATAAAAGCAAGCATAGTTCGTCATCAGTTTTGAACTTACGTTAAAAACTGGCACACAAAAAATGCGGAGTCATGCTGGTCATTTACAAGATTTGTTTACAACAGAGAACGACAATCAGGAAAACAAGGAATGAGAAAGAAGGAGGACCAGATTCAATAACATCGCAATCAATTATCAGAAGGACGAGCCGAACAAGATCTTCAACTCATATAGGATTTTCGGCTTACACTCTTGTATCTAAAATACAGAAGGAGACATCCTGTTAAAAGACAAAGAATAAAAATGTAACGGAACTTTAATGAATCACTAAAGACTAGAATGTTAAATACAACCATAAGGATGTTGAGACATTCGCAAAACTTGGACCCCAAACCAGTATACTACCGGTCCAACTCTAGCGAATATCTCAGCATCGTTGTGGTTGTACTTCACATCATATCCTGCCATAAAAAATTATACCAGGCAAAAAGTAAAAAGTTAACACTAAAACGTTATCTAAAAACATTGTCTCTGTTACTATGTAGTAAACAGTTTCCATGAGTAAGATACAAGATAATCACAAGAATAGATTGTACAAATCTACTACACACGTGAACACCATAGTTACTAGAATAGTCAGAATGAATTCGCGGCAGTCAGTAACGCTCCATGAGGTCAAGTGCTTTACGAAGATTGTCAACCACCGCAAGAGTATCTTCATAGTCCATGGCACTGAGAGCATATTTTGTAAATTTACGGGCCTCATTAAAAGCCTCGACCGACGGTTTTCTCTCATCATTTTTTGACGAATCAATGTTCAATCCATTCATTTCGGGCAAAGAGGTACTTGTTGACCCGAGACTACTGGAATATAGCTGAGAAGGACACACAGCAGATGAGGGATAAGTATTGGACGCATCTGGAACTCTTGGTAGTCCACGAAAGCCGTAGTTTGATGTGGGTACCTGTGGTTGATTTCTACTAGGAGGCAGTAACTGACCACCATCGCCATGTAGAACTTTTGGATCCATGAAACCTAATGTTGAAGGCGCCGATCCGGCGTCCGAATGGCGCTGTTCTGCACCAGCCACTGGGCACATATTGGCCGGCGAATCTTCAGATTGCTGGTTACTTGCTACGTACGGCTTTCCATCCTTGAGACAAGAAAAGATTTGCGTGCTCTTCCACTTGGCGTATTTCTTAGAGCTGAGGAATGGTTCGTCCACTTCTCCGAATAAAGAAAGCACATCCATGACATGTCCAGCAGTGTAGAACGCATGCACCACACTCTTATCGACTTCACCTGCCTTCTCCTTAGCGTCAGCGAAATTGAACAGTTTAAGTGCATAATTCTCCAAATGTGCTTGCGCAACAACCTCATTAGATATTGCTTCGGTACCGACCAACTGCTTTTTGATTGATTCAAGCGTACCTAGTAACCCAGTAAGAAAATGTAGCGCTTCCGGTGAGCTTTTATCCAACTGCATAGCATTTTGTGCAGCATAGAAGAGGCACCAGTAGTACACAACAGGATCACGGTTAGAATTCTCATTGGCGATTTTAATGTAATGAGCAATCGGCTTCAATGATGCTGGTACTTTAGCCGCCATTTATAACTGCAACTAACCTGGATTAAATATTGCCTCTTACTCTAACTCATACAGAGAAAAAAATGTACACAATGTATGGAAGTTAGGAGTTGTTGATAAAGGATAAAAGGATAGAGCTGTTCATAAATCTCTGTGGGATGCCCCATGCATCCGACTTCACTGGCCATTACAATGACTCACGGTGGCCTACCGATGTATCGTGCCAGTACATCCTCCCAGACAAGTCTGGTACCAATTTTTTCAACCACGGAGGGACGGAGGGCTTGGTGGGTCACGGGCGCAGGGAATGATCGCTTTTGCGTTTGTCGCAGGACTCCTCCGACCACTGCGCCATACGCGCTCCAGTTGTTCATTCAAACAAGAACCCGGTGATTTGTTCCCTGATTTTAACCTTAACAAAATATTCATCTATCCCGAAATACGAACTCTGGAACGTGGAAAGCCAGGATGAGCAATCAATGGAGAGAAAAGAAACGCAGCTCAAGAGTTGTCATTTCCATAGTGTACGGAGAAGAAACCGCCACACTAAGAGACAAACCTGGGAAAGTCAAACCGATAAGAGATAAATTGCAACGAAAACAATACGTTTTCAAAAGCAATGAAAAACAATGTTACCAAAAAAACCTTTATAAATACAAATATATCTCGGAAATTCCCAGCAATCACAATTTACAAAGACACCAAATTCATTCATTTATAATTTCACTTATAGTATGTACACTTAAAGATATGCAGAACAGGTAAATATAGGTGTAAGATTCTAAATGATCACTCCAAATCTAACCACATTTCTACACGATTCTTAATATTATCGCTTTGTATTTTCAATTTTACCGATCGTTACAGTATTCCCCATTCACACTTAAAAAAATTTATAATAATGGAAATGTTTGAATTGCCAGTTTTCGCCAAATAAATCCTTATTTTTCATTGAACGTTTTACTATAATGAGCGCTGTGATCTTTTACATAAACCAGGTTCAAAAAAGTCCAGTGTTCCTTATTGAATTCAACTAAAATTGAGAAGCCCACTTCTCTAAACAATCACATTGAGAGAAACATGATAATTTCTCCATACAAGATCATAACATACGTTATCTCCTGCACTAGGCTCTAGGCACATAATGATCTCCTACACCTGGCAGAGGCCCAAGGTTATCATGCATTTCTGGAGTGTATGTGAGAACAATGAAAAAGACCCAAAGATGCACCAGTAGGAAATAAATAGCCAAAAACAAGCGAGCTGACGGGTAATTACGAAGCATCGAAACTACCCGCAACATTACGGAGTCAATCATTGTTACTGCTTGTTTTGCTCCCGGATGATGAATTGGCAGAGAGACCGAAGGCGGATCAACTGGTATCACAGTCTCGCGAGAAGACTTCTAAACAAATATTGTTCAATTCAACGTCGACCAAAAATGTGTACACTCCAGGCTACACACCTTGACAGGTGATTTGTTGACTAGGTACCTAAAATAAAGGATAGAAAGAAGATAAAGCTCCCCGAATTGATCAATTCCTGAGGGATGTGCCATGCACTCGACTTCATTAAGCATCGCTGGAGGTGAATGAATGCACATTTGGCCTTTGCAATGACTCGCGGTAAGACACCGATATATCCAGCCAATGCTGCTGTCCCCCCAAACAAGTCTGGTACCAATTCGCCGAGGGATCGATCCCATGTGCATTGCACGGCGCCTCCGACCACTCCGCTACACGCGCCCATTATATACATGAAATACCCAACTGAAAATTCAGTCAGCGCTTTGAAACAACGTAGTAAGCAATTAGCACTCACACTCCAACAAGTAATTAATTTTTGATGTATAAAAGAGCGCACTATGTAATAATCGAACCGTTAACTCAAAACTGCTAAGAAGTATAACACTGTTGTTTAAAAAATGTACAATCATTAAATTGGCCATGTGACTTGAGTTATTCTATCAATTTAGTTACGACGGAAATGGATATACCTGCAACCTCTCCAGTCGCAGTGAAAGTATTTGGTTCTTCCGAAGAGCTTCTTCAAGCTCGCTCTGCTTTTGTAGCAGACGCTCGCCTATTGACAACCCATCGTGCCCATGAGTCAGCTCTTCCTCTCGCCTTCTTTAGCAAAAAATAGTTCGTCAATGACTAATTCATTCAATAAGTAACGCCTTAACAATTTTCAAAAAAGTGTTTCAAGTATATCATTCACAGCAGAAGACATGACCTACCTGTCACCTTACAACTTTTACCTTTACTTCTCAAAATACAAGGCACAACTTCCAAGTATGTTTTCTCACCTTGCCCGTTGATCTTCAACATTCCTCCTCATTTCAACTTCTTGAAGTTCAAGCTTCTTCACGAAATCTTCACTTTGCCTTTTCATCTCTTGCTTAACAAATTCACCCTCAATCCTAAAACTTGAATGTTATTTTAAAACAGCAAGGCTACTTCTTTCAATATAAGTTGATTTAATACAAACGGAGTGACCAAACATCTCGCTAAGAGGGATCTCTTACCGGTCAATCGCAAGATTAGTGTTAATTCCACATGCACTTAAAAAAGGACAAACTGAAAAAAACCATGCCCTAAGTCGCTGGTGGACTGAGTTCATGACCTCCTTTCTGCTGCACCAACTGGCACATAAGTTCACCGAGCATATAAACATATTCACATTTGTGTACGTGAGCTTGCTTAATCGTGGATTGTACTCTGCACGATCAATCTGTTAACAGTTTGTAAATCGTTGACAGAGTTTCATGGAAAACAGTTTATAATGCCCTACAGCAAAAAAAAACGGTAAACTAATCTAATGAAAACCAGTAAAAGCTCTCCATAGTTAGCCTTCCAAAACGATAAAGGTGGTAAGCCTCACTAAAATGACGACTACAGAAAACCATTAACCTAAAACCATGTTAACCAACCAAATTTTAGGAGGAATACATTGACATGCTGTACTTGGAACTCGGTACGACAGCGCTGGAGCCTTCCCTCAACGGCAATGTCATCAGAATGACGGAAATGGGTACATACGGTATACAAAAGGTGTTTTATGGTAAAAAGATAAAGAGGATAAAGCTCTTGGCGTTGATCAACCCCTAAGGGATGTGCCATGCATTCAACTTCGTTAAGAATCGATGGGGATGATTGAATCATATCTGGCTTTCACAATGACTTGCGGTGGCCTACCGATGCATCCAGTAAGTGCTGCTATCCTCCCAGACAAGTTTGGTACCAATTTGTGGACTCCGGATAGATGGAAGTATTGGTGAGCCTTGGGTGGGAGTATCGACCCCATATGTACAGCAAGGCGCTTTCGACCACTGCACTACACGCGTCATCTTTTCCTAAGATAATAACGGAATTTCGTACAGGAAAAGCAATGCTGAAACATGCAACGGATGATAGATTAGCATAATAGGTGCCCGCGTGAACACTCAACGATCCTAATCGAGTGTTCACGTTCAAAATCATGTTGCCTGAGCTTCTACAATCATCATCGCCTACACCACAATATAGATAAAACAAGTAACAACTTTCAAAGGTAATTTATTTGGATGTGGAAAAAGATTAGGGTAGACCCTTATTCTATTGTATAAAATCGCTAGCGAATTACGCCAAGATTGGCGTACGGAGAACGCCTGAACGTCAACACATCGGGCTGAGAATGAAATACAAAAACAGAATTAGATGCTCCTAACGGTCACAAAAGAAAATTCAAAGTAGCACATAATTCAGCAACTTCTCCGCTCTCGGTTATGGATGTGGGAGGCTCTCAGTGAACCATAACCAGAACCGTAATGGAGTACACAACATTACAGTAAAACGAAAGAATCGTCTAATCAATATTACAGCTTCCCCAAAGTTCAATACTGGATGGGATCATCAATTCCTTTACGCGAGAATTTTTTTAAAACGAGAGAGGGAAGGAAGATCTACTCAATCACAAAATGGAGAGCTTACGCCCAGGCTCTCAACATTCTGCATAGAAGCAGTGAGGACCTTATCTCAATTTCGAAATAGGATTACCACCAAAAAATCGTCTCATTTCTGGTCGCAAAAGGACCACCGTTGAACATCTAAAGGGAAGACAAACAGACTTGGTCGATAAACTGTTTGACCGTCTCAGCTTCAGGACCTTACACAGCCCTTCTTCACACGTGGTTCAGTATCCCTTCTATTCATTTCGTCGCCCTATTTGCAATTATTATCCCATGGAGAGTGCATTTTTCTTCAAACCCCAAGAAAAGATGTTCTCAGGTTTTCACCAATTCAGGGCAATGGTAAGAGGTACCTTGAAGTACACACGTGGTACATGGTTTGATTTCGCGATCCAGGCTCACAGACTTTCATCTTTCCGGCGTCGATAAACCGGTATAAGACTTGTCTGGGAGGACAGCAGCACCGAAATGATGTATCGGTACTACCGCAGGTCATTATTACTTACGCACGATAAGCACTGAACGACCTCTAAAGATGGTTCATGAAGTCAAATGGACGACATTTCCCTCAAGGATTGATCAACGCAATGAGGCTTTTCTACTAAAATTCAGAGTGTCAAAGATGTGTCAGAGTCAAAGCTTTACGAACAAAGTTTTTTTTATACATAGGAGTGACAAACTAAAGGCATTTGCAATCACCACCGAGCTTAATGTCTGGTATTTACAACCTCTTTACCAGAATTACTCCCAAAAGGATAGACAGAAAGCTGGACAAAGTATAATCAGGTGAAGAAATGGACTTCGAAGTTCAGTATTACTCAAAACATTAATAGAGATACAGAATTAATTGAAATGTTACTGTTAGACTGTTTTTTCACGAGCAAAAACTGCTAACAGAACATTTGGTTTACAGCCGCTAAAGTTTCGGAGGCTTTGTCCTTTTTCAAAGCCGTTTTTCTACTATTCAAATTTCACCAAGGTGCCACATCATATCGAAGTATGGTCTTGTGAAAGTTAGCAGATTTCTCACTGTATGAACTTTGTGCCAACCTTCCTCTAAAAAATGGGCGACGGAAAATGGCTCTAAACAAGGCGAAATCCATTAAATTTTAGCTATTGTTCGTGTAAACTCATGAATATCAGTTCCCAAGAATAGTTTGCGGACTTCTCACATTTACTGGTTTATGACGAGTTAATATGAAAGAAGACCTTTAGAAATAACAACCCAACCAATTCAATATTCTGAAACTTCTTCACGAGGTCTTGAACGGTAAATTTGGATGTTATTCGTTTTTCCTAAGCGGAAAAAATCCACTGAACAATTCTGACACACGAGAAGGAATAACTACAACTATATAACTTCAATGATGCTGAGTTATTTGCAAAACTCCGGATCACATGTGTCTGCGGTGGGAAATGAACGCGATATGGTTCTTTCCGGGGAGTAACGCGTTCA
Source organism: Angiostrongylus vasorum (assembly GCA_018806985.1). Lineage (NCBI taxonomy): Eukaryota > Metazoa > Nematoda > Chromadorea > Rhabditida > Metastrongylidae > Angiostrongylus > Angiostrongylus vasorum. The sequence continues at coordinate 302,967 of JADANN010000420.1, forward strand.
CCACCACACCATGCCGATCCTTCTTTCGCCTGTCTCAGCTAGTTTTCTATCTACGACTGCCATCAGCAATCACCTGTCAACGGGATTAATCTGGAGAACCCAAATCGGCACCGAACCCAGTTAAGCTGAGGCTGAAGTTGAAATCACAATGTTTACTTTTTTTTATTTAGTACCTAGTATTTGCAATTCTTCACGTTAGGCGATATGAAAGAATCGTATGGTATGGTGGTGAACGCGTTAGCCGCGGAAAGGGTAATGCCGCAGACACCTGCGGTCTGGAGTTTTGCAAATATCTCAGCATCACTGAAGTTATATTTCGCAATATACCCTGCCATGAAAAAAAATAGGCAGTAAATAATAAGTTAAAATTACAACTACACAGTTATAATGGCGACTTCTCCACTCCTTCGATGATCAACTGGGGTATATATGGCACAAGTGATGTTATTATATGGAATACAAACCTAGCACAATCCACTTTCTCGCTTAACAATGCTACCGTTGCCTGCCAACTCTGTTTCTCCTCCAAGTAGAGCTTTCGCTGCTCGCTTTGTTTAACCTGAACATCTCACAATAAAGAATGATCTGAGCGTTTTCACGATCAATATTCTCTTAAAATGTCGGAACATAACCTGTTCCTCCCTCAATTGATTCTCAATCTCATCGATTTCTGAACGTAAATTGTAGACCATAAGTTGAGCCGACTCTAAGTCAGCACGTGCAAGATCTCTCTCTACTTTCATCTCCTCCAGTTCCGCCTGCAATAGATGCCCAGGGCGATCTGGGCTTTCACCCATGTTTTGCTAGAATCCAAAGCATAGGTATAGTAAGTGGTGATCCTTACAAAGTAATAAGGAGATCAAAATAGATAAAAAGAAATAGATTTTTACCTCTGCCTTTAATGAAGACACCAATTTCTCCTTGGCTTGTAAGATTTTCTGTGCTTTCTCCTTGTACTGATCAAATTCCTTTTTGTTCTCACTAAGATTGAATTTGGCAAGGCGAAGCTTGAAAAAAACCCATTGTTACGTCACAAATTATCCTTGGGATTGTTTTAAACCATGTTCTGAGGTCTATATTAGCATTTTTTACACCTACAGGGGGCCCAATCATTCTACAAAAATAGGACCAACCTCCCAATACTGAATGATCAATACACACCTGCTCACTCATTGCTCGCACTTCTTCTTCCTGTGCTATGTACTTTCGCTTTAATTGAGTACATTCTTCAATAAGAATATCCTGTTGTTCTTGAGCTTTTTTCCTAAAAAAAATGATTTTAATGACACAGTCGGAGAAACGAACAGAAATGGCATTATGAACTGAAGAAATACCTAGCAAGTTTCAATTCCTCAACGCTATCGGGACTTGCTTGCTGTGTTAATCGTTGTTCGATAACTTCCTTTTCAGCCTTCAACTCGTAAAATTCATCGCTCCGCTTAGCAAGTTTTCGTTCCAATTCCGAAATCCTCGTCCTCATAACAGCGATTTGGGATTCTTTTGCCCATAACTGAGATTTGATATGTGAAGTATCAGGAGGAAATTCGGTGGTCAGACTTTGAGCTGTCTGGGTGGACATAACACTACGGCCACTAGATCGACGACTACGAACATCATCACCAACATTCGCAACATCTTCATTGAGCATTGCTATCAACTCATCATCTCTTCGGCTCCGTTCGGTAGCAACAGAAGTAGAAGGCACAAAGCTATATAAATAATTACATATGAAAAGGTACGGAATCACATTTTGATAATACTGCAAACAAGAAGAAAAAACCACCTCTCATTGACTTTTCTGCGGCCAGCAGCAGCTCCTCCAGCGAACTCTGAGTGAGTTCTAGAAGGAAGCGAAGGACCACTACGACCAAGCTCCTCTGTGTGTACTTCTACATCATCATCCTGAAAAAACAAATCTGAATACCTTGATCTAAGAGAAAACAGATAACACGGAATTTAGTCATAAAAATTGTCCAGCTACCTTCTCCGATATATCCCCAAGTTTGTTTCCTTCTTGATCTCGAAGGTGAATTGAGAAAAAGGTTGAAGGAAGGAATATTTTGAGCACATTTATTTGGTTACTATGACTTCTTTTGAACATGACGAAAATGACTTACTTGGTTCCGTAGTTGAGCGTAGGAGCTGCTCCTCGCAGGCCTTGATGGACCGAGAATTCTTTGATTCTGGATAGCATCACCTGCAGATCGATCTATGCGATCCAACAAATCTTCGGCCTTTCCGGCAAGGTCGGATACCTTTGCTATCCATGACATCTATTACAAATTATACAAGAATTAACAACATTTCAGCATAAACATTGGAAACGACTTTTAAAAGAGGATAAAGCTCTCGGCGTTGATCAACCCTTGAGGGATGCGCCAGGCATTCGACCTCACCAAGCATCGTTAGAGGTGACTGAATGCATATCTGGCCTTTGCAATGACTCGCGGTAGCCTACCAATGTATCGGGCCAGTGTTGCTATCCTCCCAGACGAGTCTAGTACCAATTTGTCGACCCCGGAGGGATGGAAAGCTTGGTGAGCCTAGGGAAGCGGGGATCGATCCCATGTGTATTACACGGCGCCTTCTACCCATGGGCTACACGCCCCCCAAACGACCTATAGAACGTATAAATCGCTACTATTTAAAAATACTTTTTTAATGGTCACGCAACACTTCGAAAAGTAATGCTACTAACGCAAAAACACGATGCACAGCGGAAAAATGTAGCTTGCTGGCCGTGAGATCGAGCATATGGATTCACCATGGAGCGCGATAACTGGCACTATATCGAAAGATTCAACAAAACGCAATGTTTGATTTTGTTGTTTGAAGAGTTTGTTTGCGAAATAGTATGTACTAATACAAGTGTAGCTACAGGGAGTACAGAATCTAACAAGGAACACGAGAAATGATGGCATACAAATCCTACAAAAGTGTGAGCTTCCTCATTATTTCTCATTCGAAAATAATGTTAGCTTCAAAATGTAAACTTTTTACTTACTGCCTATTACTTTTTCTTACGGCAAGGTAAGATGTGGAATATAACCACTACTGTGCTGAGATCTTTGCAAAACCTGCAACCCAGGCCAGATTCGGACCCGCGACTATCCTTCCCGACGGCGCGCGTGTTACCCATTGCACCACTGAGACTTTCGACTTTCTCTCAATCAGTTTTCCACCTAACGGTGCCATCAGCAATTACCCGCTAGTGGGAATGATCTGGAGAGTACAAATCGGCAGTGGGTATCAGCCGAGCCTCCAGAAAGGGTAATCACGGGTTCGAATCTGGCCTGTGGTCCAAATTTTGCAAATGTCGCAGCATTATAATGTTAACATCGTTGAAATGTCAAATGTGTACAGTATGTCTTATGGGCAGCAACCAAGCTTACTGAACTACATCGCTTCCACGATGTCCTACTCATTCTAACTAGCCTACTGAGAAAACGTCCAAGGGATGGCAACTAGATGTGTTTCATCTATCAGTACACCACTTATCCATCGTCGAATTTCAGATTTAGCAGAAGATACAAAACGACATGGGTTCTCTATGTGGTCCAACCCGGTGGCACATCTCTTCAAATCCGAATTCAATCAATGAAAGCACTGCAGCAATCAAAATAGATTTGCTATCTGAATAGGATGACTTTTATTTTCCAATTGGTAGGTTGAACGACGATAGCGTGAATGTTCTTCATTAACACTAACAAGAAACAGATGATGATTGAATAGCTCAACAAATATGAAGGTGCATGATGAAATGAATTAAGAATGAATGGTGAGTGAATGAAAATGAATCAGAGAGGTTTTAATAATATTATTAGTGATCTGAAGGCATAACTGAATAGAATGAATAGAGTGAATGGCGTAAGCCACTTTTTGAGTTCTAAAATATAGCACAGTGGCAGTGAGGCGCGTCGTCGCTAGGACGTTGTTGATTCCACTCCGCACCAGGCCCACCGAGCCTCTCATCCTTCCCGGATGAGGTTAGTAGCGGACTTGTCCGAAAAAGAGAGAATCACTATCAGAATCTAACTGGAACGCTCCACGTCGGCTATCTCAGGAGTCCAGGGTGAATCGACTCGACCAGCATTCAGCAACACTCATGACGAAATGAAAATCCTCATGCTGCAGTCTAAGCTACAAATAGAAGTTGGCGGAGGTTCGTGGATGATGGATGCGAGGAAACGACCTGAATGCAGGAAGTGCTGGGATCCGCACAGCAGACGTGAAAGACGGTGGGTATAAAATAAAATAAAAAACAATTAAAAGAAGCCATCGACAGGCTGTTGGAGTCAGGTATTTGCTGTGAAGCGATTCCTTCTACATTGCTCCTACATATTCGGAATGTGTTAGTAGTTCCTTGAACTACTAAGCAAACACGAGGTTGATAACAAAAAAGTTTTATTCGGCTAACATTTCGACATCTATTAGACCTATTTTATCTGTTAGATCATCTGATGGATAGCACGGTAAAGGAGATCGGGCTTCATCTATTCATCAGATCCTATCCTATGCCAATGTCAGGGAAAGAAAGCAATCATCTAATCGTTCTCACCTGAAAGTAAAGCTTTCTTTTCTAAACGATGATCCTGTTTTAGCAAAAAATATCGATGTCTTGTCGTATTTACGATTCGTTGAGGACTTCGATTTGCTCTTTAACGTAACCTTGTCTTTGAACTATGCACTTAAGGTCTTATTAATCACTGTGCTTGGAATAAATGAAACTTATACTAACGAATCGTTTCAAAAGGCACCTTTAAAAAAAAGATATTTGATTTAAAGACCATCTAGGATCTTAATCTTTTCCATGCGTATACACGTTGATGAAAAAATTTCTATCAAATCTTCTTCTAGCGGATGACATCGTCATCTTTCCAGTGAGTACCAGTGCAGAAAGGACAATGCCAAAACAATTGCCAACCAAGACAGAAAAAACGATTGCAATGTGCATAAATAAGATGAAGACCCATTTCATGAACAGCCTGTGGTGTGGAAGTGAAGAAATTGAGCTGGATAAATCCATGATTAGAGAAACCACCTTGTACGTGTACCTTGGACGTTCAATTAACATAGGAAAAAACATAAGGGGAGGAATTACACAGGAGAAGGAGAGCAGCAAGGGCCGCATTCGGGCTTCTCAAAGAAGTCACTGGTCAGCTAACGAAGCTGAAAATCTTCGCTCACCCTTTCAATTTAACATTTATCCAAGCGCTCTGTTATGCAGCAGAGACGTGGGCTGACAGCCTGGCGAACGTCACCATGTCCGAAGCAAACCACCACTATGGACGACGATTGCGCGATATAGGAACGAATGGAAATCGTTTTGAGCCCGCACAACCACTGAAGACAGATCGTCCGAGTACTCAAGTAAGTGTGCTTTACCCAGTTTATTTCGCACCTTTTATTTGATTAGATGGTATGACGCCTACTTTCTTTTTTTCTCATGCCTCAATAGTCTGTAGGGGTTGCTGTGCAGCGTAATCTGCTCTGCGGTTCAAGAAATAGATGTCTTATATATTAAATTGCTACATTTTATAAATGCAGTGGGATTGTATCACTTCTCATAACGCTTCAATCACAGTGGACAGATTTCGGATAAAAAGAAGGCGGAAGCGTAAGGGCAATATGGACGACATCGCATCGGAGTGTTCATGATCCTTTTCGTTGAGAAGAAGTTCGGTGGTGATTCTTCAAACATGGAAGAATGGGCGATTTATTTGCCCACAGATTCGAACCATCCCCATGCGCCTGTTACACGGCATCAGTCCCACTCCGCTATCAGTACGCCAATAACAGGCAAGAAAAAAGTGGAAAATATGAAAAATGCAGTTGGTTAAATTATATGCAAAGACTAGAGAATGTGAAGTATGGAGAATTCCGATGATTGTAGTAGAATGTAAGCTGCATGCAAAAAAAATCTACGTTGTAAAAGTTAAGAGTATTAAGTTACACATGTAAGGCTAAATTGCGAAATTTCAGGGATTGTGGGCCATTCTACAGTCTACAACCCTGAAATTCCGCAATGATTGCCTAATCAAATGGGCATTTCAAAAACTGACTTTCCTTTAAGCACATTATGAAGACGAACAACTCTGCACCATCGGCTCGGATCATAGGCTCTGAAGGGAACGAAAACGTTAGAACATCATCCGAACAAACTTTTTATCAACCTCGTGTTAGCTTGTAAACGAAATAACACAAATGAAAGAGGTTTCATCAGATCGTGTTTGCAACGACAATAAAAATGTGCGAGAACAAAAGATGAGAATATAAAGTGTCCCAAAGTCACTAGCACGATTTATGAGATGTTCAAGCACAGCCTTTCCACATGCTGCACCCACTTTCCCAGAGCACTACCCTGCCAAATGTCTGGACTAGATAAGCTGTCAACCGAATCCAGCAATTGTAGTAAAAGCTATATAAAAAAGTCAGACGAAGTACAAACTTAGAAGGCAAAAAAAAGCAGCCGAGGGAAATATATTGAAATCTGGCGAGAGCGAAGTCCACTAAAACATTAGTTCGTATGAATAAATGGTATGTAACGACACCCTCATGTGTGATTGCCAAGAAAATGACGCACTAAAGTCAGACCATCACTGTATAGGACAGCACATGCAAGTGATTTTTTGCTAACTTGTGCATCACTGTGAAATCAAGGATATTCGCAAACAGTCAAGTGCCATGAATAAAACCAAACATGCCGAGAAATAAGAACACGCGCTGCCCACAAAGATGACTTTCGTATTTTAGAATCGGAGAACGGTAAACAACTTCTGCATGAGTGCCTGTTACATTCACAACTGAAACGAAAATGTTTATTCTGAACGGTGTGCACCGTTACCTAATCCCCACTCTAATGATTTGGGTCCAACAATACACAACTGAACAGATTGAACTGGACCGGATCATTTACTTAAACTGACATTAAACCATTATATAAACAAAATCTGCTTAGACACTATATCCAACAATATTCTTTTGGTCATAAAATCCACATTTTTCATTTTAACGCAAAGGCAAGTTTAGTAGCTTGATGATCCGACCTAAATCGTATTGATATCGGGACGATTTGGAAAAAACTCTCCCTAATGCGAAGTATTATCGTAGTACAACCACAAGGATGCTGATATATGAAGCTGAGACATAACTAACAATCCTCTGAACCTCAGCTGAGCCTCGAACCGGGCGTCTACCTTCTCTGGGTGCAATCCAAAACATCAACCGAAGCCCTTGCTTTGTCTTTCCTCCAGCCAATCTTTTAATATAACGGTGCTAGCCAGCAGTCAAACATCAACGTAAACATTAGTTTAGTGGTTGTTTGAAGTCCGAAGATGCAGATAGGTTCTGAACATTTCAGTTTTATCGATACTCCCGTGGTTCGATCAGTAATCACGGCGACACCACGACAATCATCTTCAGATGAAACTGTACTGAAACCTCGTCTAATTAGGAGGGTCGAGTGAATGGTTTCTGTGCGAATGAACAGACAGCTTTCCCCCAGCCTTCGTCAGCGCTCCAGTCTACTTCCAACGTATCGTCGGAGCACAACGCACAACGCACGGAAACGGATCGTATCAACCTGGCGAAAAAATCCGATTTGTTGACGAGTTTTATCAGCCTGAACAACTTTCAACGATTGTAGTCTGTTAAACCATCACTTCTACCACACTTTACTCCAAGCTGCCCAACAACGAGGAGCGCCATTCACCACTTTTTTTCTTAAAGATATTGCTCAAAACACGGCTTACAAAGAACAAAACGTGAGTGTTAAAGGAAGCTGTTTGTCGTGCCATTGAAAAATTATGTATTAAGTTTTTTTCTGCTAAGGTTACGGAAGTGTTTGGCAAAGTAGATTGCGTGTCAGTACCTCTTTCGATTAAGCTAACATAAGGATGACAAAAACGATTCAACCGTAATGATGCTGAGATATTTGCAAAACTCCAGATCGTAGGTGTCTGCGGTGGGGAACGAACGCGCTATTGTCCTTTCCGGGGAATGACGCGTTCACCACCACACCATGCGGGCCTTCGTCTCGCCTTTTTGCTCAGCTAGTTTTCTATTTACCAGTGCCATCAGCAATCAACCGTCAACAGGATTGATCACGGGAGCAATAATCGGCATTAAATCCAGTTAAGATGAGGCTACAATTGAAATCACAATGTTAACTTTTCATTTGATTCCTATTGCCATTTCTCACGGCAGATTATTGTGTAAAAAAAAGACTCAGTCTGCCAAGAGGAGATGGCCTATCAATCCGATGTTTCCAAGCTCTCAAGAAGGCGAAATGGCAAAACGTCAGGTAATGTGGATGAATAGAAGCTTTAATAATATCCTCGTGTTTGCTCATCAAGAATATATTCTCATATTTCTCATCGACATCTTAAACCGCGTTTTACAGCACATTATGAGGAAGGAGCACAATCACTGAACAGTGTTCCTTTACGGTAAACGAACTCGGTTCTGCATAGAGCAATCTGGCCAATTCAGATATCTAGCTAGGGCTAAACATACGTCATGTTGTTGCTATAAAGTCCTAGTTGACTATAGCACAATGCACGAATTTGTGCCTATGTTGTTTGTACTTTATATGGGTAGAATGTGTATAAATGTATATGTGTACGTTTGTGTGCACGTTCCTATTGCTGACGTTTTTTCTATGCGCCAGCACACTCTCTAGTACTCAATCACAAACCCCCCGCGTGTAATACGACGTAAAATTACTGGCGCCGCGATTGGGGACCATCTCACCTGCGTAGTGAACAGTGCAGTCGTATTTTCACTGTTCCGGCGGGGGCGCAAAGTACCTGCGAAGAACATGTGCCGTGAGGCACATGGGACCGGAAGGGCCACAAAGTGGTAGGAAGGCAGTGACGTCGTGCAACCGCTGTGCCGGGATGTTACGTAGCACATCGGGATTTGTTTGACACCGTCACTGTCATTATAGCCGATAGATATTTTCGGAAAGACATGAAACTGGTAGATCAGCGAGGTTGTTGACAGAGCCCAGATGCTAAGAACCCAGGCTACTAATCGTACTTGCAACAACGACTGTACCATGGTGTTGCTTCGTATCCCGGAAAGCATCTCCAAGTAGCGCCGACCTCAATAAGACTTTGGTCGGGTTTTTAAACCATCAGGTTGCGCAAGCATTAGAAAAGAGAAGGTGGATTTTGTGGATGAAAGAGCGATTTTAAATATCGTCCCTAAGAAGCTTTTGTAGTAATTTAAACACAATAGCAATATTTACTGCATTATTATTGCAGAATACCTCCATGTATTGCTGTTTAACGATGCGTAAGATTTTGTAAAGTCCATGCTGTTCAGCTCACATTCCTTTCTGTTCAAATTCCTGTTGACTCGCAAAAAAGCAGATGGTGGTGTCGAGTCCTATGCAGCCCACAAGCAGCAATGCACATATCAATGTGGGCACAAGTTTGTCGACTAGGAAACGATCTGTTTATCCATTTGAATGAACGAAATTGGCATAGGAAACCATTGCTGCTTGTCAGATGGAGACTGTGGACACCGGTCGTGCTGAAACAACACCCCCTTACACAAACGCCATCACAGCTGGTGCGCAAATTCTTCCCACCTTCTCTGTTTCGTGTCATCCTCAGCAAAACATCGCAATCACTTTGAATAGTGCCATATTTTGTCCGTAGTCTAGCGCAAATTCTACAGCCAATGGTTAAAAACTAAGGACGCTTCAGTAGACTTGTTCAGTATTCTATAGAGAATGAATTCAAGTAGCATTCAACTACATTCGTAGGGAAGACCGAAACCCTGCACTACTCGAACCCACATACAAGTCTGAACACCTTCGAGAAAAAGAGATGCGAGACAGCAAACGAAATGAAAGATTTGGGATCCATAAAATATATAATATTTTGGCTTATTTGAATATATAACCATGTTATTTTGCTATCAATAACTCCTGTCTATAGTAAATAGATGGGGCCTTAAAGTGTTAGTGTGCTGATTTTATAAATACGAATCAGCGAAGTATACTGGCAGTGCATTTCCAAAGCGTGTGATTCAGTCAAAGTTGTAAACATAAGCCACAAATCAACATGTTTTAAAACGTTGAGCTTAGACGTTGATAAATACTTTATTTCGGCTAACGGTTCGACGCCTTCGTCCTCATCAGAGCCGCTGATCGGTGTCGGTGGTCCACGGTTGTTCGTCATCTCGATGTGGCGTCTTCGTTGTCGTGCTGAGAAATAGAAAAAAAGATGTAAGAAAGGAAATAGGAAATAAACCACAGACTCATGCAATTCTAAAGGACCCAGATTTTAATTTATGCACACATTTAAAAGAAGATTTACGATTATTTCTTCTGAGTACCCATGCGGAAACAAATGTTAAGCATTCTCAGGAAGTTGCACTAACAAGTATATGTTAATCAGCTCTATGAGTTTGTGTATAAAGTACTAATTTCAATACTACACCGTATCCACTTACGGTAGTCGGACTCGATAAGACAGTCCCAAGCTCTGTCTTTCCTTTTTGCTCTCACTTTCCACGATCTACACATTTCCGTAGCAATAAATGATAACTAATACGTCTAATCTAAGGTTGGGAGTGTGTCTAAGTGTTGAATATATTAACAACTCTTAGAATCCTAGCATGGATTAGGCGTGTACCAGAAGCCGTGATTGATTTCCTAAGACATGGCTTTGTTTTAATGTATCAATCTGTCCTCCTGTCCCGATAAAAGACGATGACCTCATTCCGTGTGGAAATGAGTCTCCATCTCACATGCCCTCACTACCAGTCAACTACTTGCTTTTGTAGAATATGCTAAGTTGTGAAGATTCATTGCTTCCACGGCACCTCAATGGCTATGCTTTGAAAATTGGGTCGCCATTTTAGTGCAAACACGAATGTATTAATATTTGCTCGCTTCTTACAGCAGAATGACTTCGTGGATTTCGTGCACAGTGGTCCTACCTACTTGAATAGTACCTAGATGACCTTATTTTAACATGGCGTGCGTATCGCAACACTACTTCCATTCGTATGACTTCATGCAATCGATGATATGTTCGGGTTAGGAGATGGATTCGGCACCGAATTGAAAATCTGTCAGCATCTCTTCTAATCGACATCTTGATGCTGGTTGAGCTTCACGACCTTTGGAAAGCCCACATGGCCACGCTAGAGCTTTTCTGATCGTCACCATAATCATTTCTTGGAGCTTTCGTAGACCAGGAGAAAGTTTGTTGCTTTTTTCACTAGATTCTTCTATGATACCACTAATTCACTGTAATTAGTTGACCGACCACTCGAAATATGCCGAAACCCTATAATCGTTTGTGATAACTTAAAAACAAGTAAAATCATATAAAATTCTCATGTTTTGTTTGCACTGATAATCCCATTAACACTGAGATATCAGGAGATAACAGGAGTCCCAGAGTGGGGACTCGACGACTTATATAAGAGCGAATTTGGGTGGGAAGAGTTAATTGCTAGCGGTTTTCTGCCATGACCAACCGTTGCAATAAGAAGAAAAAAAGTCATCCCATCAATACAACGTCCGCCGCCAACATCCACTGCGGAGAACAACCTTGCTGTCACTACGTTCGACAGAAGAAAATTAAGGGATCGCAAGGAACGTGTGCTTCTTATTGTTCCACCCAAGGACGCAGTCTTGAATATTAAAAGGTCAGTGGAAAGCTCTGGAATTCCGATGCGAGAGACTGGCCCCATGCCTGATGGGGACGATGCGATCTATATAGTTGAGGACGCGTGTGAACTAGCAATGCAGAAGCTCAGAATGAATGTGAGCCGTATCATATCTGAAGTTTTCAAACGATGTGCTAAAGCAGGGGAAAAAAAACGCTTCATGCCGAAGACGTTCAACATGTCCTATCAAGCCGTTGTTTTAGAAAAGTCTATGGATTCGACTAATAAATAGTATTTGTTGACCGTGTGAAGAGTTTACAGCAGAATAGAAAATCCTCTATTATCTGTTCACATCGCCTAGAAATAAATAGTGGGAAAATTTCTATTTCTCGCATTTTCCACAAAACAAAATGCAAAATTTTCGAAGCTCGAAAGGTTGTAAGGTCTAGCCATGGCATAAACCAAAAGAAAACTGTTCAACTTTCCAGTGTTAATGCAGTTCTAACTGTTTCTTGACAAACGTATTAAACAGAAGGTCAATGAAGAATTCCGTTACAACACACGTGATTGGTGGTGTTTAGTAGGAGGGTGCCAATTTTCTTCGCCCTTCTTTGATCGTTCAACAAATGCAAAGCAATGTTGCTCTCACCACTAGCCGGTTATATAAAGCAGCTGTGCAATTTGTCTAGACGATTGTAATTTCTTCAGTTGCACTAGTAGACTCAAAGGAGGTTGTTACACCAATTTTAACCGTGGTTAACGTTTCTGAGCATTCGCCTGCTTAGGAGCGCTAATGCTTCCAGTCGAGTGCTGACAGTCGTTCTTCGTGCTTGCGATATCTGTCTTCTCGTAGCCGGATTGAAAAGAATCCAGTGGAGTGGATATCGCAGTTCAATGCGATATAACTTATTTGTAACTGATGAAAAAATTCAGATTTTATTGGATTTTTTTCCGAAAATTTCACGAACCACCCTCCACACCCTCCCCTCCCTAGAATAACGAGAGACTTAACCCTAAAGTGCTTGTAAAAAAAACTGTTAGAAAAGGAAAGCCACCTCGTACGTATACCTTGGGCGATCAATGGACATGAAAAACAATATGAAGAAGGAACTAAATAGAAGGAAAGCTGCTTGGCCCACATTTAGGGCTTACAAAAGGGGCCACCGACCAAATGAAGGACCCAAAAATCAGCGCCCACCTTTTGGATTCAATGGTCCTCTCAGCGCTGTGTTATCCTGCAGAGATGTGGGCTGATACTTCAGCCACGTCAAGTATACTTCGCACTAGTCATAGTGCGCTTGAGCGATGATATCTTCTGAAATATAACCGGCACTCTCAATATCAAGCCGGAATGCGAAGCCTTCAATCTTCGAAATCTGTCACTTCTTTGAGATCGAGAATATACATCAATAGCGAAACAAAGATAGGGCCGGTCATCTAATGAGAAGAACAGACGACAGATGGACGAAATGAACTGTAGAGTGGACTCCACGAGAATGCAAACGTCGCTTAGGATGGTCACCTACACATCGGGCGGACGTGTTCGTAAACAGTTGCTCAGCTGTACCTACGGCTGAAGTTATTTTATAGACCACGGTATGAGACTCGCACACGCCACCATGCTCGAATAAAAACACCACCATGGACGACGTTTGCGAGAGAAAGAAACGAATGGCAAATGTGCTGGGGTTCGCACAACTCTTAAAGACGGACCATTCATGTATCCAAGTGAGTAGTATCCTAAACGTCTCCAATAGATTGACCTATTAGAAATTTTGAAAAAAAACGACCCCTTTGATCCAAAATCACCAGTAAATTTCTGTTTAGAAGATCACAGAATGGATATTAAGGTTAAAGGATAAAGCTCTCTGCGCTGATCAATCCCTGAGGGGTGCGCCATGCATCCGACTTCATCAAAGATCGTTAGAAGTTACTGAATGCTCATCTGGGCTATACAATGACTCGCGTTGGCCTACCATCGACGTATCGGGCGAGTCCTGCTATCCTCCCAGACAAGTCTGGTACCAATTTGCCGACCGCGAATGGATGGAGGTATTGATGAGCATGGGGGCGAGGGATCGATCACGTGTTTATTGTAGGGCGCCCGTAACCTCTGCGCCACATGCGCACCGAGAATGGACATAGAATGGCTATATTGGTAAGCTATGCAAGACTACATGCATAGAGCATTCAATCAGTCCATGAGTAGTGAACAAAGTGGCTCGCAGACTATCACAACAGGAACACTGCTCGTTATTCGAATGAAGGTTCCAAGATAAGGAAACTAGTGAGGAGCTGGGTGTCGCAAGTCTCGTTCGGACGAGCTATTTAATAAATCTATATGTTAATGAATGTGTGACATGTAGTTAAATGTATTCCTAATAGATAACATGAGCGGCAATAAATATAGGAAATCAATTCAACGAGATGACAGCGGCTTGTGAGGGAGCCATTCTAATCCTTTGCTTTACCTGCTCGGTTTTGTCAAACAGTTTTCTTTTCTAACAGTTTTTTTTACAAGCACTTTAGGGTTAAGTCTCTCGTTATTCTAGGGAGGGGAGGGTGTGGAGGGTGGTTCGTGAAATTTTCGGGAAAAAATCCAATAAAATCTGAATTTTTCATCAGTTACAAATAAGTTATATCGCATTGAACTGCGATATCCACTCCACTGGATTCTTTTCAATCCGGCTACGAGAAGACAGATATCGCAAGCACGAAGAACGACTGTCAGCACTCGACTGGAAGCATTAGCGCTCCTAAGCAGGCGAATGCTCAGAAACGTTAACCACGGTTAAAATTGGTGTAACAACCTCCTTTGAGTCTACTAGTGCAACTGAAGAAATTACAATCGTCTAGACAAATTGCACAGCTGCTTTATATAACCGGCTAGTGGTGAGAGCAACATTGCTTTGCATTTGTTGAACGATCAAAGAAGGGCGAAGAAAATTGGCACCCTCCTACTAAACACCACCAATCACGTGTGTTGTAACGGAATTCTTCATTGACCTTCTGTTTAATACGTTTGTCAAGAAACAGTTAGAACTGCATTAACACTGGAAAGTTGAACAGTTTTCTTTTGGTTTATGCCATGGCTAGACCTTACAACCTTTCGAGCTTCGAAAATTTTGCATTTTGTTTTGTGGAAAATGCGAGAAATAGAAATTTTCCCACTATTTATTTCTAGGCGATGTGAACAGATAATAGAGGATTTTCTATTCTGCTGTAAACTCTTCACACGGTCAACAAATACTATTTATTAGTCGAATCCATAGACTTTTCTAAAACAACGGCTTGATAGGACATGTTGAACGTCTTCGGCATGAAGCGTTTTTTTCCCTGCTTTAGCACATCGTTTGAAAACTTCAGATATGATACGGCTCACATTCATTCTGAGCTTCTGCATTGCTAGTTCACACGCGTCCTCAACTATATAGATCGCATCGTCCCCCATCAGGCATGGGGCCAGTCTCTCGCATCGGAATTCCAGAGCTTTCCACTGACCTTTTAATATTCAAGACTGCGTCCTTGGGTGGAACAATAAGAAGCACACGTTCCTTGCGATCCCTTAATTTTTCTTCTGTCGAACGTAGTGACAGCAAGGTTGTTCTCCGCAGTGGATGTTGGCGGCGGACGTTGTATTGATGGGATGACTTTTTTTCTTCTTATTGCAACGGTTGGTCATGGCAGAAAACCGCTAGCAATTAACTCTTCCCACCCAAATTCGCTCTTATATAAGTCGTCGAGTCCCCACTCTGGGACTCCTGTTATCTCCTGATATCTCAGTGTTAATGGGATTATCAGTGCAAACAAAACATGAGAATTTTATATGATTTTACTTGTTTTTAAGTTATCACAAACGATTATAGGGTTTCGGCATATTTCGAGTGGTCGGTCAACTAATTACAGTGAATTAGTGGTATCATAGAAGAATCTAGTGAAAAAAAGCAACAAACTTTCTCCTGGTCTACGAAAGCTCCAAGAAATGATTATGGTGACGATCAGAAAAGCTCTAGCGTGGCCATGTGGGCTTTCCAAAGGTCGTGAAGCTCAACCAGCATCAAGATGTCGATTAGAAGAGATGCTGACAGATTTTCAATTCGGTGCCGAATCCATCTCCTAACCCGAACATATCATCGATTGCATGAAGTCATACGAATGGAAGTAGTGTTGCGATACGCACGCCATGTTAAAATAAGGTCATCTAGGTACTATTCAAGTAGGTAGGACCACTGTGCACGAAATCCACGAAGTCATTCTGCTGTAAGAAGCGAGCAAATATTAATACATTCGTGTTTGCACTAAAATGGCGACCCAATTTTCAAAGCATAGCCATTGAGGTGCCGTGGAAGCAATGAATCTTCACAACTTAGCATATTCTACAAAAGCAAGTAGTTGACTGGTAGTGAGGGCATGTGAGATGGAGACTCATTTCCACACGGAATGAGGTCATCGTCTTTTATCGGGACAGGAGGACAGATTGATACATTAAAAACAAAGCCATGTCTTAGGAAATCAATCACGGCTTCTGGTACACGCCTAATCCATGCTAGGATTCTAAGAGTTGTTAATATATTCAACACTTAGACACACTCCCAACCTTAGATTAGACGTATTAGTTATCATTTATTGCTACGGAAATGTGTAGATCGTGGAAAGTGAGAGCAAAAAAGGAAAGACAGAGCTTGGGACTGTCTTATCGAGTCCGACTACCGTAAGTGGATACGGTGTAGTATTGAAATTAGTACTTTATACACAAACTCATAGAGCTGATTAACATATACTTGTTAGTGCAACTTCCTGAGAATGCTTAACATTTGTTTCCGCATGGGTACTCAGAAGAAATAATCGTAAATCTTCTTTTAAATGTGTGCATAAATTAAAATCTGGGTCCTTTAGAATTGCATGAGTCTGTGGTTTATTTCCTATTTCCTTTCTTACATCTTTTTTTCTATTTCTCAGCACGACAACGAAGACGCCACATCGAGATGACGAACAACCGTGGACCACCGACACCGATCAGCGGCTCTGATGAGGACGAAGGCGTCGAACCGTTAGCCGAAATAAAGTATTTATCAACGTCTAAGCTCAACGTTTTAAAAACATGTTGATTTGTGGCTTATGTTTACAACTTTGACTGAATCACACGCTTTGGAAATGCACTGCCAGTATACTTCGCTGATTCGTATTTATAAAATCAGCACACTAACACTTTAAGGCCCCATCTATTTACTATAGACAGGAGTTATTGATAGCAAAATAACATGGTTATATATTCAAATAAGCCAAAATATTATATATTTTATGGATCCCAAATCTTTCATTTCGTTTGCTGTCTCGCATCTCTTTTTCTCGAAGGTGTTCAGACTTGTATGTGGGTTCGAGTAGTGCAGGGTTTCGGTCTTCCCTACGAATGTAGTTGAATGCTACTTGAATTCATTCTCTATAGAATACTGAACAAGTCTACTGAAGCGTCCTTAGTTTTTAACCATTGGCTGTAGAATTTGCGCTAGACTACGGACAAAATATGGCACTATTCAAAGTGATTGCGATGTTTTGCTGAGGATGACACGAAACAGAGAAGGTGGGAAGAATTTGCGCACCAGCTGTGATGGCGTTTGTGTAAGGGGTGTTGTTTCAGCACGACCGGTGTCCACAGTCTCCATCTGACAAGCAGCAATGGTTTCCTATGCCAATTTCGTTCATTCAAATGGATAAACAGATCGTTTCCTAGTCGACAAACTTGTGCCCACATTGATATGTGCATTGCTGCTTGTGGGCTGCATAGGACTCGACACCACCATCTGCTTTTTTGCGAGTCAACAGGAATTTGAACAGAAAGGAATGTGAGCTGAACAGCATGGACTTTACAAAATCTTACGCATCGTTAAACAGCAATACATGGAGGTATTCTGCAATAATAATGCAGTAAATATTGCTATTGTGTTTAAATTACTACAAAAGCTTCTTAGGGACGATATTTAAAATCGCTCTTTCATCCACAAAATCCACCTTCTCTTTTCTAATGCTTGCGCAACCTGATGGTTTAAAAAACCCGACCAAAGTCTTATTGAGGTCGGCGCTACTTGGAGATGCTTTCCGGGATACGAAGCAACACCATGGTACAGTCGTTGTTGCAAGTACGATTAGTAGCCTGGGTTCTTAGCATCTGGGCTCTGTCAACAACCTCGCTGATCTACCAGTTTCATGTCTTTCCGAAAATATCTATCGGCTATAATGACAGTGACGGTGTCAAACAAATCCCGATGTGCTACGTAACATCCCGGCACAGCGGTTGCACGACGTCACTGCCTTCCTACCACTTTGTGGCCCTTCCGGTCCCATGTGCCTCACGGCACATGTTCTTCGCAGGTACTTTGCGCCCCCCGCCGGAACAGTGAAAATACGACTGCACTGTTCACTACGCAGGTGAGATGGTCCCCAATCGCGGCGCCAGTAATTTTACGTCGTATTACACGCGGGGGTTTGTGATTGAGTACTAGAGAGTGTGCTGGCGCATAGAAAAACGTCAGCAATAGGAACGTGCACACAAACGTACACATATACATTTATACACATTCTACCCATATAAAGTACAAACAACATAGGCACAAATTCGTGCATTGTGCTATAGTCAACTAGGACTTTATAGCAACAACATGACGTATGTTTAGCCCTAGCTAGATATCTGAATTGGCCAGATTGCTCTATGCAGAACCGAGTTCGTTTACCGTAAAGGAACACTGTTCAGTGATTGTGCTCCTTCCTCATAATGTGCTGTAAAACGCGGTTTAAGATGTCGATGAGAAATATGAGAATATATTCTTGATGAGCAAACACGAGGATATTATTAAAGCTTCTATTCATCCACATTACCTGACGTTTTGCCATTTCGCCTTCTTGAGAGCTTGGAAACATCGGATTGATAGGCCATCTCCTCTTGGCAGACTGAGTCTTTTTTTTACACAATAATCTGCCGTGAGAAATGGCAATAGGAATCAAATGAAAAGTTAACATTGTGATTTCAATTGTAGCCTCATCTTAACTGGATTTAATGCCGATTATTGCTCCCGTGATCAATCCTGTTGACGGTTGATTGCTGATGGCACTGGTAAATAGAAAACTAGCTGAGCAAAAGGCGAGACGAAGGCCCGCATGGTGTGGTGGTGAACGCGTCATTCCCCGGAAAGGACAATAGCGCGTTCGTTCCCCACCGCAGACACCTACGATCTGGAGTTTTGCAAATATCTCAGCATCATTACGGTTGAATCGTTTTTGTCATCCTCGTGTTAGCTTAATCGAAAGAGGTACTGACACGCAAACTACTTTGCCAAACACTTCCGTAACCTTAGCAGAAAAAACTTAATACATAAATTTTTCCAATGGCACGACAAGCAGCTTCCTTTAACACTCACGTTTTGTTCTTTGTAAGCCGTGTTTTGAGCAATATCTTTAAGAAAAAAAGTGGTGAATGGCGCTCCTCGTTGTTGGGCAGCTTGGAGTAAAGTGTGGTAGAAGTGATGGTTTAACAGACTACAATCGTTGAAAGTTGTTCAGGCTGATAAAACTCGTCAACAAATCGGATTTTTTCGCCAGGTTGATACGATCCGTTTCCGTGCGTTGTGCGTTGTGCTCCGACGATACGTTGGAAGTAGACTGGAGCGCTGACGAAGGCTGGGGGAAAGCTGTCTGTTCATTCGCACAGAAACCATTCACTCGACCCTCCTAATTAGACGAGGTTTCAGGACAGTTTCATCTGAAGATGATCGTCGTGGTGTCGCCGTGATTACTGATCGAACCACGGGAGTATCGATAAAACTGAAATGTTCAGAACCTATCTGCATCTTAGTACTTCAAACAACCACTAAACTAATGTTTACGTTGATGTTTGACTGCTGGTAGCACCGTTATATTAAAAGATTGGCTGGAGGAAAGACAAAGCAAGGGCTTCGGTTGATGTTTTGGATTGCACCCAGAGAAGGTAGACGCCGGTTCGAGGCTCAGCTGAGGTTCAGAGGATTGTTAGTGTCTCAGCTTCATATCTCAGCGTCCTTGTGGTTGTACTACGATATTACTTCGCATTAGGGAGAGTTTTTCCCAAATCGTCCCGATATCGCTTTCCATTATCATCCATCATCTGAAAATGAATGCGAAAGATAATACTGGAAACTGAGCTTCGAATAGGTCAAAGTGGGAAGCGCTGCAGGTTTAAAGCAATCAGTTATTTCACAGATTAAAACTGAATCACCAAACTCATCTTATACCTACTTATCAAAAGTCGTAAGTTATTCCCAAGGCCGACTTTCTATCAAACTCTTCGCTGACCAAATGATTCTCTGTACTCTTGCGGAGCAAGCATGAGGTGCACTTTATTCTTTATCACGGTAACGCTGATGTTTCGGCGAATTTCGCTTCCATCAGAGCATAGAAAAGTCAAGTTGACTGAAATCTACCCAAGGGAACGCCTTCACAAGCAAACAGAGAAAGTGCTAAACCAAGACGTATTTAAATTGTTGACCTTACACGTGGTTAACAATAACGTTTATTCGGCTAAGGTTTCGACGGTTTTGTCTTAATCAGAGCCGACGATCGGAGTCTATGGTCTTCGGCTGATGCAATATTATTATGCTACGTACTAGCTGATAATGCTAGCGACTACTGCAGGAGGGGAGGAGGGATTGTCTGGAAAAAACCAGTCATTGTCACCACACAATCACTGTTATCAACAACCAGCATCCTGTAAAAAAGAACGTCTCCCGGTAAGTATGCCTCATTCGAGAGATGCTCCACTGAGAAAACCCGACTCGATACGAAGACGAAGGCTCCACATCGAGAAGACGAACAACTGTGGAGCATCGACTCGGATCAACGACTCTGATGAAGACGAAGTCGTCGAAACGTTAGCCTAATAAACCTTGTGTAACGACCTCGGGTAAGCTCAACAATCTGAACTCATTTTGATTAATCAAACGCCAGTTTTGAAAATGATGACTGCTCAAAAGAAGCTCTTTATTATCCAAATGAAAATCTACGTACTAAGTTTTATCGGCTGAGGTTACGAAAGCGTTTGGCTGAGTGGGTAGCATATCAATTTCACCTTCCCAGGATCTAAACATTTAATAAATGCTTCAATAACAACCTCTCCCAATGATTTACCGCCTCACCGTGGCTGGGAGGTGTTCCTGGGTACTGGGCTGCTGCGATGTGTAGCGGGAGATTCATTCCCCTGGCAAAGTCTTCTAAGTCGAGAAAGAGACCGGCGTTTGCACCAAGAAGCCTAGCTAACAGTAACCCAATACCAGCATCCTCCACCGTCCTGGTATCAAGCTAGTCGTATGGTGACAAATCTCCATCTGATCCATAAGGGTGCCGACTGCCAGGGGTGGTGTCTACCTGGGCAGACTTTGGCCAAGATGTCCTCGGGACTCCAGGGAACCGCAATGGCTAGACCTGCAATTCTTCAGAGAAGTTAAATTATGCTGGGGCCCACACAACCAATGAAGATGGGCCATACAAGTATCCAAGTAAGTAAGTTAATAGCAACCTCATGTTTGCATAAAGCTAAAAGCTGTCGGCGTTGATCAATCCTTGATGGATGCGCCATGCATTAGATTTCATTAAGTATGGTTGGAAGTGATTGAATGCATATCTGGCTTTTACAATGACTCGCGGTGGCCTACCGATGTATCGAGCCAGTGCTGGTATCCTCCCAGACAAGTCTGGTACAAATTTCCCGACCGCGGAGGGATGGTAGGCTTGGTGGGCCACGGGCGCAGGGATCAATTCCACGTGTGTGTCGCAGCGGGGTCTCCAACCACTGCGCCACACTCGCCCTCGTGTTTGCATATCAAAAAGGACAAAGAAGTGAGCAGTATTAGCGAGCTCATATATTGAAATACACTTGATTCGCGTATGAAAAATCTCCTTCTTTGAGGGATCTTATGCCCGTTAGAAGCGGCAAAATGGCGCGTCTCCAGGTGGTGGATAAGTGGTTAATTGCGGACCAAAACCGACCCTGTGCTTCACTGAAACACGGGTGCATCCAGAAGACGGACGCCGTTTTGCTACGCCTATTTGACAGGGCCTTCCATGCTTGGGAAGGTGCATTCACTCATTTGTGCGTAGGTGTGTTCTCGTCTATGCGGTTGGTATTCTGTGAGCCATTTCGGGCAGAAGACTGCAAACAGGTGACTGGAAAGTATGCGGGAGATGGTTAGGGAGCCGCTTCTAAGAAGTAAGCTTTTCGTCTGTTCTGGAATAGACGAAAAGCTACCCTTGAGTTTACCCAGCGCTACATTCAGAGCTTGGTAAGCTACATCTGGCTATTAAGCGATGAAGATATTAAAATAAGTGGACCCATCCGACTTTCTCCTCAACATGAGTTTGGCCACGAACATTGATTCAAATATTTCGAAGGACTGACAATCCTAATCGGACCTCTATGAATGAAGAGACGTCGATTAATACCGGCTCTGACAATACTCGTCGTTTACGCTCCGACGTCAAACTGTGACGAAAAAAGAACTCAAAGCGTTCTGCATGGAGTTCGAAAAAGCTCTACAGAGAAAACCATACATTCTTCAAGGTCATTGTTGAAGATTTCAACTTCAAGATTAGAGCAAGAAGAACGCCTCAACAACGTCACATTGGGACCCATGGAATAGAATGGAACGAGCAGTGTAAGCGGCTGTTTAAGTTTATCATGATGACAAAGACCTTCTTTAGCTGATCCGAGGTTGGTTTAGGTGTTCGTTGACGTTGTCGTTGTTGTAGGTGTTGTCTGTCGACGGCTGACGTTTCGGCGATTCGTGCTCGCGACCCCCGTGAACGCGTGGGCCAGTCCCACTCGTTACATCACGGTGAGTAGCCTTTCAGTATGACCGTAGCATCCTAACCCACCATCTATTTAAAACTTTGATCTTCATTAAAACTTTAGCCTTTTGCACCGAATAACTAAAGTATTCTGATATAAAAATACGTCCAGGCTCTGAGGAAGGCGAAATCGCCGAAACGTCAGCCATCGACAAACAACACCAACAACAACGACAACGTCAACGAACACCTATACCAACCTCGGATCGGCTAAATAAGATCAGTTTATGAGATCACATAAATAAATATGTCAACTATCTATGCCGAGGTTTATAGAAAGTCGGTCTTTTGAGTTATTTTGACCAAGACCATTCACGGGAACACGCAGCTCCAGAAACTCAGCTCTCAACGATGGACGTGGGAGACCACCAATGAAGAGTACCATAAAGAAATAGACCATCACATGTATCACCTGTAGTCCCATTGACCGTCGAGTGACTCCACCGGGTGCCAGTAAATCTTTCCATATTTCCCTGTCGCGTGTAAGAGTAACCCAGTGGGTTCTGCTCGCCCTAGGGACTCGTTGAGCATCCTATCTTTTTTCTAAATTTTTCGTGAACAACTCTGACCATAGAGTCGATGGTCTTCGACAGTACGTTTGACATCCCGAGGAATCCAGTCGCTAACGGCTCTTGTCCATCGGTTGTCATTCATACGCATTACGTGTCCGGCCCACCTTATCTTCGATTGTTTGGCGTACAAAACGGCGTCTTTGTTTTTTGACCGTTGAAGCAAGTCGGAGCTTCGGATCCCATCCCTTGCTTGTGTGAAACGGGATACTCCTAGCATCATCCGCTCGACTGCGCGTTCCACAACGCTGAGTGACCTTTCATCCTGCTTACGCAGCGACCAGGTTTCTGACGCATACGTTAACGCAGGAAGTTTTGTTGAGTCGCAAAGGTGGGCACGTAGTCGAGTGTTCTTTGTTCTCTTCACTACATCCTCGATGCTCTTGAAAGCTCTCCCAGGCCGCTTGTTTCCTTCTACTCAACTCTGGAGCTAAGTAACTCCCACGTCCGACTTTCTATTAACCTCGGCTTTGATTGAATAATTCTTTCTACTTCTGCTTAGCAAACACGAGGTGTTATTTTATTTCTTTATTTATGTACAAGCTGGCGTTTCGGCGGATTTTGCCTTCCCCAGAGCCTGGAAAGATCAAGTTGACTGCAATCTACACGGTCAAACGCCTCCATAACCAAACAGAGAAAATGTTGAACCAAAAATTTCTGGAGCTAAGCCTTTCAACATGTCGATTTCCCGACCAAGACAGACATAACTGGATCATTCGGAGATATTCGTTCCGTTAAGCGTGAATGGGGTATATGAAACCAGTCCGTTCCTCATGAACATCGTTTTTGGGAGATTTAGTCAAAGACCAATCTTTTCACAGGCTTTATCAAAGTCGGCAAGCATTCGTTCCGCCTGGATAAGGTTTCGTGTTATAGGGACGATGTCATCACCAAAGCGAAGATGATGTAACTGCCGACCATCGATTTTCACTTCCACATTATCCCATTCGAATGTTCGCACGACGTTCTGGAGGGTGGCGGTAAATAATTTTGGCGAGATGGTATCGCCTCGCCTAACCCCCTCTTTTGACGTCAATGATAATATCGTCGTAGAATGGTGATACCTTGGTTGTGAAATTTTTTGTACAGCTCACGAAGAATCTTTATGTACTGAGTAGGGACTCCTTGACTATCAAGGGCTTCCATGACTGCTTCTATCTCATTTGAATCAAAGGTCTTCTGTAAATCGACGAAAGTGAGACAGAGCGGCCTTTTGTACTCTCGCGATCCTTCAGTGAGCCTTGTTATCGTGTGGATATGGTTCCATCGTACTAAATCCTTTTCGAAACCCTGCTTGCTTGCATGGATGTCCTTCATCCAGTGTTCTGTCAATCCTGTTTAGGATCACTCGAGTGAAAAGTTTGAAGACGACAGACAGCAAAATGATTGGGCGATAGTTGCCGATATCATGTAGGTCACCCTTCTTGAACAGTAACACGGTCTTGCTGGTCTTCCACTGAGTAGTAACCTTGCATCCAGACAGGTAACGTGTGAAGAGCCGAACCATTGTGTTTACGAGGACTGGCGGAAGGTTCTTCAGGTGTTCTGATCTTATTCTGTCCGGACCTGGTGCCGTTCGATTTTTTCACCGACGAAATGGCATGTCGTATTTCGGAAGGCAGAACCGGTGGTACAACATATCCATCCTCCTTAATTTCACATGATGGAAGGTGGACGTGGCTATCGAAGAGATCCAAGTAGTATTCGTGAATAATTTTCTCCATTGCCTTTCTAGACGCTGTTCCGTCCGATTGCAATCATCTTGGTCATGTAATTGGCGAAGCTTCGGTGGGCCTTGCTAATGTTTTTCGTAGCCTCTGCAGCTTCGACCATTAGTGCTGCTCTTCTCTCCTTAAAATCTTCTTTTATCGCCTGTCTGCATTGTTTTGCAAGTTCGAACGTTAGTTCGCGGCTGCTCGTAGCTCCTGCGATTCCACGCTGGCGTATCAGCTCGAGAGTTTCTGCAGACAGACGCCTCTTGGTGACTTTCGGACTTTCATCTTTAATAGCGCTAACGTGAAGATGTTTAATGGGCCGATCGTATTCCTCGTCAATGTCAGTGTTATCGACAACGGTATCAACCCAGCAGCCGACTAATGAGTTGAATAGGTCCCTAGTTTATAGTGGTTTTGGGAACCCGTTTTTTATGAATTTAGCGGCTTTTTTCTCATTTCTGAGAGAAGTGGAGTCTTACACAAAGGAGCCGGTGGTCTCATCCCGCGTAGAATTTTGGGACAACAGCGATATCGCCTACGCGAAACCTTCAGTTTACTATTATGTATTCTATTTCGTTATGGTACTCTCTACTGGGAGACTCCCACGTCCAGCGTTGAGGGTGGAGCTTTTCGAGTTGTGATTACCATGACGATTACGGTCTTGGTCGTCATGACAAACTCAGAGAGCTGCTCACCCTGTTCGTTCCATTCTAATCCGTGGGTCCTAATGTGACGTTCTTCAGACGTTCTTCTTGGTCCAGTCTTGGCGTTAAAATCTCCAATGATGACCTTAAAGAATGCGTGATCTTCTCTGTAGAACTTCTCCAGGTCCATATAGAATGCTTCGACTTCTTCTTCGTCATAGTCTGATGTCGGCTCGTAAACGACGAAGATTGTCAAAGCCGATGTTGGTCCACATCTTTTTAATCGTAAACGTCCGATTCGAGTTGTAAGCTGTTCGAATGAATCGATTTTCATGGACAAACTCGTGTTGACGAGAACGCCGACGCCGCCGACTCCTCTACTGTCGTGTGTTCCGAGGAACACTTCTTCTCCGGTGTCAGAGACGGCGTTGAAAGGGTGGCGTCTTCTCCTCTCGGTCAGGCCGGTAACGTCGTACCTAATCTTTCTCGCTTACATGGTCAAGTCTTCTTCGAGGACTTGGATGGAAGTGTTCGTGCATTGTAGGTACAGATGGTCACTTTAGTTCTTTGGGATCCAGGCAGCTTGCATTTGCCCTAAGATTTTAGCACCCTCTCCGCACTCGTCCTACCCAAAGCTGCCGAATTGGGAGCTCTTTCGGGGTCAGGGGAACGAGGCCCGTCTCTTTTAGTGTGTTTAGCATTTTGATACCCACGTATAGCTTGCAAGGTTCTGAACGTTGGGGCTGGGTATACTCACGAGTAGCTTGCCAGGCTCTCCCAGAGTGGTCATGAAGCTTATTTGTTGGAGGCGACTCCCTAACCGCCTCCCATATACTTCCCTGTAACTTGGTTGTAGGCTTTTGGCCGAATTGATTAATAGTATACAATCCGCATAAACTAGAGCGCACCCACACACGCATGCATGAATACGCCTAGCAAATACAGAAAGGATGTGCCAAAATATCGGCGCAGCAGAAACAGGGAGTCCATCCCCTGGATCCACCTGCGTCTCAGAGAAGCAAAGGTCGCTTTTGGTCCGCAATTAACCCCTTATCCGCCACCTGGGGACGCGCCAGGGAGCCTCGCGACTAACCGATTCGAGATCCCTCGTATGAGGGACCTCCGTAAAACAGACTATATCATAGTACATCGAACTTTTGCCTAACCGATGTCGCTGTTTTCCTAAAATTCTATACGAGATCAGACCAGGCCTGCTACGACCAAGATCTCATTTATCGCGCAGAGGAGAAAAAAGCAGCTAACTTCAAACAACGAAGTCCAAAACCACTATAAGCTGGCAATTCTTCAATTCATTAGTCGGTTGTTGGAAAAATGCCGTTGCTGATAAGATCGACGAGGAATACGTGCAGCTCATTTAACATCTTCGCATTGGCGCTATGAAAGCTGAGAGTTTGAAAGTCACCAAGAGACGTCTGTCTGCAGAAACACTCGATCTGATACGCCAGCGTGGAATCGCAGGAGCTACGAGCAACCGCGAACTAACGTCCGAACAAAAATGCAGACAGGTGATAAAAGAAGATCTTAAAGAGAGAAGAGCAGCAGTAATGGTCGAAGCTGCAGTGGCTGGGAAAAAGCATTCGCAAAGCCCACCGAAGCGTCGCCAATCACAAGACCAACATAGTTGCACTCCGACGCCCAGACGGAACAGTTACAGCGCCCAGAAAGGCAATGGAGAAAACCATTCACGAATACTACTCATATCTCTTCAATATCCACATCCTGATGCCCTCGAATAAAATAAAGGATGATGAATGTGTCGCACCACCAGTTCCTCCCTCCGAAATCCGATATGCCGTTTCGTTGCTAAAGAATCGAATAAGACCACGTTCAAAGCGGATGAGATCTGAACACCTGGACAACCTTCCGCCAGTCATCATAAACAGACTGGCTCATCTATTCACAATTTACCTGTGAGGATGGAAGATTCTCATTCGGTAAGACCAGGAAATCTGTGTTATTGCTCTGCGCGAGCTCCGCGATATCGGCAACTATCGCGCACCCCGCTTGCTGTCTGTCGTCTACAAACGTTTGACTGCAACCATCTTAAACAGGATTGACAGAATGCTGGGAAAAGGACAGGTACGTAAAAAGCGGGGTTTCGAAAATGATTAAGTTCGATGAACTACATCTATGCAATAACAAGACTCATTGAAGTATCGCGAGAGTACAAAGGACAGCTCTATCTTATTTTCATCTAGTTAAGGAAAGCCTTTGACTCAAAAACGATATTTATCAAAACGGGCGTCATTTAACCTCGATACTAATAATCAGTACCTTCTTGGATTGTTAGGTTAACACGAGTTTAACAAAAATGTTTATTACGTTAACGCTTCGGCATCATCGTTTTCCCCAGAGCCGATGATCCTCGTAGACGATCTACAGTCGTCCGCCTTCTCGATGTGGCGTGTTCATTGTCGTACAGAGTTGGATCCTCTTCAGTGGAGCACCGCTCGAATGAGGCGTGCTCATTCGGCAGCGCTGTTCTATACAGAATGGTTTTGATTCAGTTGTGATAGAATCAGTCATACAAGCGTTGGACAGCCCGGTGTCTTTATTCAATATATAGATCCTTTCACTCTAGAATCTTCTTAAGCTGTTCAAAAATTTCACCACCAGGATATCACCATTTTAGAACGACATTAACATCGTCGTCAAAAAGAGGGGTCAGGCAAGCCGATACCATCTTGCCAAAATTATTCCCGCCACCTTCGAGAACGTCATACAAACACTGGAATGGGACAACACGGAAGTAAAAGTCAGTGGTCGGCAATCACACCATCTTCGCTTTGCTGATGACATCGTTCTTATAACACCAAACATTAGCCAACCCGAACGAATGCTTGCCGGCTTTGATAAAGCCTGTGGAAAAATTGGTCTTCAACTCTCATAAAAACGATGTTATGAGGAAAGCGTTGCTTACAATTCTTCATTCTTGTTGAACGGTACGAATATCTTTGAATACCCCAGTTACTATCTAGGTCTGGAAATCAACACGAAAGACTTAGCCCCAGAGTTGAGCAGAAGGAAACGAGCGGTTTGGGTAGCGTTCAACAGCATTAGGGATGTAGTGAAGAGAACAAAGAACAACCGACTCCGTGCCCATCTTTTCGACTTTACGATTATTTCTGCATTAACATATGCGTCAGAAATATGGTCCCAATGTGAGGGATAATTCGATACTGTTGAAGGCGCAGTCGACAGAACGATGCTAGGAGTATCCTATGTCACGGATCTGGAGCTCCTACCTGCGTCAACGATCCAAAATCAATGATGCCCTTCTGTACGCCAAATAGTCGAAAATAAGGTAGGCCGGATACGTAATTTGTATAAACGACAACCGATGGACAAGAGCCATTAGCGATTGGAATAGTTCTTCACGAAGACCCTAGAAGAAAGATATATAATGTTCAACGAGTCTCTAGAGCGAGACAACCTACTGGGCTACTCGTGCACGCAACACGGAGAAGTGGGAGGATTGCTGGCGCCTGCTCGAATTACTCGACAATCAACGTGACAACAGATGATGGTGTGATACAGAAATACAATGGACATTTCCTAGAGTTCAACAGTTATGAACTTATGGACTGAGTGATTCCAAGAGCGCTTGTAGCGCAGAGGTTAGATGTGCCCTGCAATACACACTTGCCCTCTGGTTCGATCCCGCGCCACAGGCTCACTAAGCACTCGGTCCCTTCAAGTCGGCAAAATGGTACCAGACTTGTCTAATAGGATAGCAGCACCGACTTGATAAATCGCTAAGCTGCCAGTAGTCATCGTACGGCCAGATATGCATTCAATCACGTCCAGTGGTATTTGACGAGGCCGCATTCATAGGGTTGATCGATGCCAAAGGCTTTATCTTAAAAAGCTTTTATGATTGCAACTGAGATGTTCCCTAGATAGCAAAACATCTAGCATTTTTTTTCCCTTCATAAAGGCACCAATGGGACCGCTTCAGTGCATCCAATTCCCTTTCACCATTTCCGTCAACATTGCTGCTCGCGTAAATTCGACTGTGTTCGCACTCTACGGTGCATAACTAATCTTATCACTAACGTGATTTCTTCCCAATGAAAATCTTGAAAATCTATTATGGTGCACATAAGAGATCCCAGTCTCAATAGGACACTAAGCCACTAAGCCACTTAGACGCTAACGCTAAGCAGACGGATGTCCGATTCTGCAGCTTGGTAGCAGCGCCTGCATGGTGATGGTGAGCGACTAGCACGGATGCCGGCGATCGAGCAGCGCCCGGAGGGGGCGGGCGGCCCGAGTGCGAGCTTCTCGGGGGCGGGCCGAACGCGGCTGGCGTGCGGCGGCGTCGCGGTCTCTCACTGGCGACTACGCGACGCGACGTGACTGGAGACGAACTGCTTCAGATGGCCGGATGACGATGTCGTTGCTTTGTGTCACGAGTAAGTACAATTCGTCCGTATAGTAGTCACTAGGGGATTTCCACCATCTGTGCCCACGGACACAATGAATACATGTTTCAGTCAAGAAGGCACGACTGCAAGGTAGCGTTGGTGAGTGTATGTTTTGCTTCTGTGTAGTGTTCGTTTCGTTTCACCCATTTAATCCACATCGTTGGTAAGCAGTCTTGTTTCGCAGTGAAGAAGCCGTGTTGACGGTTACTACTATTCAGTTCAAACTCGTTTCTACCTTGTAGTTTCGACATTTTTCTAGTAGGTGAAGTAGAATCGTCTGCAATCCATCGGAGATCCACTGTCGTTGTGATTAACTTCACCTGTAAATGACAGATGGTTTCTCATTGTTTATACCTAGGTTTTGCTCTTCAACAGGCCTTCACTTTATCTTCTTTCCATCGAGATCTTTTTCTTGACAACCTCATGCGTCTTCGTGTTGAGTTCTTTTTTCTCTTTTATAATTTGCTTGACTTCAATTTTGAGAAGGAAATTAAAAAAGCTGTTTTGACCGGGTTGTAAGCTGTTTTTTCGAATTCCATTTGATTTTCTAATATCCTCAAGTCAGTTTTTTTTCTAACACGATTTTGTGTGGTAGTCGTCTGTCTGGTTTGTTTTCCCTTTCGCTGAATTCGGTTGGAATTGAATGTTTATCGGATTTTGAAGAGTGAAACGCTTTTTCGTTCTCGTGCTGGTGTTTCATAAGGTCGTATTGAATCAGCTGAACAATGAACAATGCCAGACAGTAGAAACAGTAGACTTCAGTCTATCATCGTTGTTGATGGGGTAGTAGATTGGTTGATTGCTTGAAGAAACTCGCAGCTCAATTTTTCGCCGTAGAAGGGAGTATGCTCCCCAACCGTTTACCCCCCTCATCGTGGCTGCGAGGTGTTCCTGGGTGTCGGACTGCGATATACAGCGGGGGATTCGTCCCACCGGTAGGGTCTCCCAAGTTGAGAAGGAGTCCAGCGTTTCCATTAGGAAGCCTAGCTAAGAGTAAACCAGTACCAGGATCCACCACCGTCTTGGTATCAAAGTCGCATAGTGGTAAATCTCTCTCTGATCCACAAGGGCTGCGACTGGCTGTCGTGGTGGCGATCTGGGGCAGACTTTGGCCAGGCTGTCCTCGGTATTCCAGGGAACCACCATGGCTTAACCAGCAAATCTCCGAAAGGTGGTGATTATGCTGGGGCCCACACAACTAGTGATGACAGGCCATTCAAGTATCAAGTAAGTTCAAGAAGGGAGTATGGAGAGATCTCTTTGATAGAGACGAAGCCACCTTAGAAGGTTTCTAGAGCAGCTAATCGTCTTAATGGACATTCGTGAGCGGTGCGACAGCTGCAGTCTTCCCTCTAAAGAACTTCTTGTTGTCCAGTCCTCGATTGTATTCTTCCCGTTACATAGACGTTTGTCATTCATGCTTATGTAGTTGGAAGACCTTCTGAAGAGCATCTTTTCTTTCTGTTCTTTACTTTATTTCCGTTACTCACGTTCAGATCATATAAGTCTCACATGAAACTCATTATTCCACCCCTCCCGTGTCAGCCATTTGCTACCATACCTGTCTGGAAGGATAGCAGCACCATCTGGACACATCGGTAGGCCACCGCGGGTCATTGTTGAAGGCCAGATATGCATTCAGTCGCCTCCAAACGATGCTTAATGAAGTTGAATTCGTGGTACATCCCGCAGGTATTGATCAACGCCGAGAGCTTTATCCCTTATTCTTTTTATTCGATTTCTCAATCTTCCATGTTGTTCTCATTTCTTCCATGCATTGAATAGTGGGTGACGTCACAAATGAACTTCCATACCTCCGGGATCGGCAGATTGGTACCAGACTTGTCTGGGAGGATAGCAGCACTGGCTGGACACATCGGTAGGCCACGGCAAGCCATTGTAAAGGCCAGATATGCATTCAGTCACCTCCAAACGATGCTTAATGAAGTCGAATGCATGGCGCATCCCACAGGAATTGATCAACGCCGAGAACTTTATCCTTTTTGTATTCTTCTATCACTCTTGGCCTTTTTAAAAAGATTTACATCGCGGTAATAAGAATGTTTTTTATATGTCAGCTACCACATGATAGTTTACAATTTCTTTGAAGGACCACGTTTCACTAGTTTAAAGGGATAGGCTTCTTTAGTATTCATTGTTTTCCGCTTTTTTGTCTTTAGTTTTCTTGACGTGCATGCTGAATTAATTTCTATGGAAATGGAATAATATGCCATTTTTCTTCCAAAGTAATCGATTTTTCCATATAAAGGCTCTTATACGATAAAATTACGAAGGCATAGCAGTCTTTTTTGTGAAGCATTTTGTGATTATCTCATAGATTTGGAAAATTTAAGCGTATAAAAATGTATGAGAAGCACTGGATTTGTCAGTTCCATTATGTGTATTGTTTTCCGTTTGGATATTCGAGGAATGCCTAGTTTCTTTATTGCTTACTGAATTTGAAATTCGGCTAGTAGAGATGAGGGAGGGTTTGGTTCTCATAAGAATGAGGGACTGAAGTCGAACCGAGAACGATTAGCGCCAAAATATGACCCTCGCCTCATTAGGCTGCGTTTGTTGTCATCCTATATGTTTATTCATATGATAGACAAGCTTTATGCTTCGTAATTAATAATTCGAAAGAGAAACTTTCAATTATCTTCATCGTCAGTGATCATGTTACTTTAGTCGAAACAAACGAGCTGTCCTTAGTTAGCCGACACGATGTTGTTTTACAGATATTTCTCATGTTCGATGATTAAAGTTCGTCTTCTTTAGAACTATAACGTATTATTGCACAGCGTTGACCTCATTATTCGGTGAATATGACACAGTCTTAAAGCTAATAATTAGTGATTATTGTTTAAGAGCTAATAAGTCTAATGTATAAACCAAGCCCTACTCTGTTAAAAAGCACCCGCCGTTTCCTTTGCTAAAGAGTGACATCATCCGTATGTTGTTCACATAGGAGGATGAATCGTATCAGAAGGTTAATCCGAAATAAAGCGCCAAGTCGAGTTCGAGAGTGAAGTCATATTCAAGTCCTGTTAATATTGGTGCGGACTACGAAGTGCTTTAATTGTAATGGTGATCCGTATGCTGTAACTGCTACTGTTTTGATACATATGAAGGAAAACAATAAAGTGTTCGGCGTCCCCAAGGGATGTGAAATGCATATGAATCCATTCGTAGCATCAGAGAGGTGATTAGATGCATATTCGGCCCATGCAATAACTCGCGAAAACCTGCCGGTCTGTCTAGTCAGTGTTCTCATCCACCTAGATTAGTTTGCTCCGCGAATTTCTATTATAGAGGGATCTCATGCCGGTTAGTTGAGAGACAATGTGACGTGTCCCTAGGTGGCGGATAGTGGGTTAATCGCAGACCAAAAGCATCTGAGACGCAGGTGGATCCATGAGATGGACTCCCTTCTGTTGCGCCGATTTGACACGGATCCTCTCTATTTACGTAGATGTATTCACTTGTGTGTGTAGGTGTGTTTTCGTTTATGCGCACGAGTCATTTCGATCAAAGGATTGCAAGCAAGTGACTGGGAAGTATACGGAATGTAGTTAGGAGCTGCCTCCCAACGGTTTACCGCCTCATCGTGGTACTGCTGGGGGAGTCGGGCTGCGATGTACAGTGGGGGATTCATCCCCCTGGCACGGTTTTCAAGCTGAGAAAGACTCCGGCGTTTTCATGAGGAAGCCCAGCTAAGAGTAAACCAACAGCGGAATCCAGCACCGTCCTGGTATCAAACTAGTACAGTGACAAATCTCCCTTTATTGTAAATATTGTGTTGATTAATGTCGACCCATTGGGAGATAATATAGGATTGTTACTTGAACAAAGTAGAATGTCGTTACAAAGTTATAGTTATAAAACTTATGAGTAATAATATGAAGGCTTAAGTTTATAGTATCTCTCTAACGAAAATGGTAGGTTGCTCAAATTAGGCTTTTGCTGGGTTGCTTTTCAGTTACTATCGGTCCTAGCGTTCATTTATCAACCTCAGTGATCCCTGTTAACTCAAAACGTCAAACTCATTAAATAGAATGGACTAGGGTTTTTTTTCTAGTACAAAACCTCTTTTCTGGAAATACGGTGCAATTATCACCTGGCCGGAGGAGGCATACTACTTTTGCTCGTTCAAAAGTCATTTTTCAATGCTGCACAGAAAGAAGACAACCACATTCACAAAAATCTTTTGTGAAGAGAAGAATTCTCCAACAAACACTCGTTTAATCACCTGTAATAAATACACAGAATTGTGTAATCTCACTTCAGAAGGTTGCTATTTATCTATTGATACTGTACCCGCGATGCGTGTTTGGCGCAGTGGTAGGAGGTGTCCGGCAATGCACACATGTTCTTCGGTTCGACCCCACGTTCTGGGTTAACTAAGCCCTCTATACCTCGGAGTCGACAAATTGCTACCAGACTTGTTTGGGAGGTTTGCAGCACTTACGTGATAAATCGCTAGACCACCGCGAGTTATTGCATAAGTTAGACATGCATTCGTTTACCTCTGCGACACTACAAATGGAGCCCTATTATATAACACATTCCTGAGTAACTGATAAACGGCGAACGCTTTTTTTTATTCGTTTGCCGTACCCCTTCAAAGGATTTGAAATAACACAAAAGTGCACTATTTAAACCTCAAAAAAAAAGGCTGCATAAAGGGTGAGGAGGTGAGAGTTAGAAAAGAACGACTATTTGTGCTGAAGATGTTGCCTGTTTACTTCTTAGATCGGCTTAATGTTCTTTTTTTCTTTCGCTTTTCGTTCTTCATTACATTCGGAATCAGTTAGGCTAGAGTGGTCTCTCATGCGTTTCCTTTAGTTATTTATGTGTGCGATCAACGCTTTGTGTAAGACATGGAGCAAATGAAATTAGGTCGAAAACATGAAGAAAAAAAAGACTAAGGAACAATAGTGATCGAGCTGGGAAAAGTACGCATATATATATATATATATATATATATATATGTATATATACATGTATATATATACATATGTGTGTATATAATGCATATATATATATACATATGTGTGTATATATATATGCATATATATATATATATATGTATATATGTAAATGTTGAAAGTATAGTCCGCATTTGCCTTTTTTAACGTCGATTCTCTTGCATCCATTAATGAAATGAACCACAATTTACAGAATGCCAGAAAGAAAATCGGTGAAGTAATTTAGGGAAAACGGTCGTCTGACTGAATTATACTGGTTATAGTGGTTACTCTTTTTACATTCGTCATATATTTCCTTCCACTATCAGGCAGTAGAGTGGGGGCTCAATCTTAGGAGCGTTTTCCGTTCTTCAGCTGCTGAACTGGAGCTTGTCGAAAGTGCTGAACATCATCTATCATCGACTTACGTCAAGTATTACGTGTAGACGCCGTCTTTCTCTCCAGGGCATCGATTTCTAAGGTGGCCACGATTACGTTCCTCAGGTAGGCACACACAAGGCATTCGACTTGTTGCTATGCGTCATGCTGTTGTTTGTCAAGCTGACAAGCGAACAATAATCGCTAGGCGAATATCTCATACAGAAACTCATTGCCATGCATGCTATTTTTTTTCAGGATGACATGAGAAGAATGTTTGTATTGCTGAAAGCTCTTTTCTAGATATAATCAAGGAGCACTGCGAGGGATACTGTAACACCTGATAAGGAGAAGTGTCCTCTATGAACTCTACAGTGTAGAAGACACTTAAAAGAAGCGTAATGAAAACGAATCATAATGAGGACTTTACGTGGAGTTAGCGAGCAGTTTTTTTCTTGTGTACGATGCAGCTTTTATTTAAAAGCACTGAAGTGATATAATGGTGTCTTCAGTCTTTTTTTTTCTGCTTGCTAGATTTTGCGCATATCAGTTATAGCATGCATACGCTGTCTAAACAAATTATAAGCAAGTGAGGAGGCGAACTTTGTAACCGCAGTTTGTACAAATTTTGCTGAAGTCACCTTTTTTTTTATTTGCTTTCGCGTTCCTTATTCGTCTGATTATTTGATGAGAACTGTTTAGAACACTTTGGCTACCATTGTGTACCCTTGTAATTTATACATTGTTTGTGTTTGATAGGCGCGTGTGGCGCAATGGTTGGAGTCGCCCTGCAACACATACATGTGGTCGATCCCCACGTCACTGGCCACCAAGCCCTCCATGCCTCCGGGGTCGAGAAATCAGTACCATACTTGTCTGGAGGGAATGCAGCACTGGATCGATATATCGGTAGGCCACCGTGAGTCATTGTAAAGGCCAGATATACATTCAGTCACGGTAGAGACGGTGATTGCATGAGCTCGGGGACAGTTTATCTGATCTCCTGTAAGACGTGCGGAGACGAATACATTGGCGAAACGGGCAGACCCCTCTGTGTCCGCATAAAAAGAACACCTAGTCGGAAAACGTAAACCAAATACCCCACTAGGCACGCATAGGACCCAGAGACATAGCGGGGAGGACTTTGAAGTACGTGTCACGATCCTCGCGCAGGGAATCGAGAACACAAGCGCGCAAAACTCTCGAGGCGTTCTGGATCAATTCCAGGAATCCGAAAATGAACCGCAGGGGAAGAATGCCTCATTATCACGCGTGATATTGGGCAGTATATAAGGCTGTTGTTTTGATGGGAGGGGCATATTACGCTTCCATGTGAACTCTGTGCGGCTGGTCTCCACGCGACATAACTCAGTGGAAGCCTCATAGAAAGCGGTGAGTGTGCAAAGCTGTGTTCAATGTGATTGAAATCTTGGTCTAGCGTTTTCTCTGTTTGGTTATGGATGTGTTTGGCCGAATAGATTGCTGTCAACTTGACCTTTCCAGGCTCTGAGGAAGGCGAAATCCGCCGAAACGTCAGCTTGTTCGTGAATAAAGAATAAAAATAACACCTCGTGTTTGCTCAACAAGAATACGAAGAATTACTTGATCAATGCCGAGGTTAATAGAAAGTCGGACGTGGGTGTTCTTCCTTCATTCATGAATCCTGCGATGTCCAGGATAACTTTTACTTCTGTATTTGCCGAGCGAGCATATCCCATAAATGCAGCTTTCCTTAACTAATTGTGGTTGAACGTTCTTCATGGGTCTACAACAGTTTCATTGTATTGTTTTACCTTTATAATACAACGCTGCAAGTGTGGAAAATGCACGTTATAATTCGAATCAAATCTCAGAAGCATAACGAAATGGCGGTGAAATGTTGGATGATAGAGATGACTAAGACAATTAGAGGCTCCTCAACCCTTTCTTGCCTTCTTGATCGAGCCAAACGTAGATCGT
The DNA here is from genome assembly GCA_018806985.1 of Angiostrongylus vasorum. NCBI lineage: Eukaryota > Metazoa > Nematoda > Chromadorea > Rhabditida > Metastrongylidae > Angiostrongylus > Angiostrongylus vasorum. The sequence continues at coordinate 340,147 of JADANN010000420.1, forward strand.
ATTGTCTTTCACCTTTTTCCCATTCGTCAAGTCATTCGCTGTTTTCAATGAAGGCACGAGAAGTACATATGATGCGAAGAGTCGTATATTTTCCAGTCGTTTTTTCATAATTGTTGTCTTCACGTTTCACTTAGTTGCACTCGTGTATTCTATGCTTCATCGATGTTTTCCACAAAAAAAAAGATATCGTTTGGGAAATTAAACGATTATTTATCCACTGAAATGTCATTTTCATTTCCGAGCTACTTAATGTGAAATGTCGCTGTATGCAAATTTGTCGAGATGACAGTCCTTCACGTACCCAATTTACGGACGGATGCAGTGTAGAATCGTCAAAGTTTAGAGCTGTACTTCGTCAGTGGACGCTAGGGAGTCATTTGTTTCTATGTCTTGGGGTTTTTTATTCTTTGCAACAATATGGTAAAGTCTCTAGAGTATGATAGACTCTAAAACGGCGAAAGCCAATAATATCCTCATCTGGTGGGGTCTCTCGCATTTTCGGTTTTTCTTTCGGACTGTTCATCCTCCATCGATGATGATTCTTTCGTTCCGGAAATATGATTTCTGAGGGTAAGGAGTGGATGAGTTCTCAGAAGTGCTTACTGAGGAGTGTGAACGATTTGGCTCTAAAGATAGACATGAAGAAACATTGGACTGAATGAGCTTACAAGGACGTAGAGCGAATAGTCAGTATGAACGAGGACTCCAAATTTCCCACCATTCTCTTTGATTTTGCGTTCTTCCTGACCAATCTTACAACAATTGTAAATCTGGAAGCGGCGTAAAGACCATGGAAGCCCTGAATTCTCGTATTTTTTAATAGAGTAGCGATAGCAAGGAGTTTTCTGGAGCATTCATTTCCATGAAAATTAGCAAAGAAATCCGGTGTTCTCAGCTCCCTCACTGATTGGCGGGTCAGGGTAATGCTGCTAAAATTTCAAGAGTACCCGGGACATGTCATGTTTCCGAAGGACAATCGCTGAGGATGAGCTAAGCTGTGAGCAGTTCGCCTCAAGCGGGGGGCAAGTACACATACCAACTAATCCCATCATCTGACGTTGATCTTGGATCAAATAGATATTTTGTATGTTCTCCCTAACTTTAGACAATGACAATGGCGACCGAAGACATAAGTACCACGCGTTCCAATTAATTATCAACTAAGGGATATGTGGTACATGATGCAGATGGTACAAGAAGTGTATTGCGGAAATGGCATGATATTTGTGATCACCTCCATAATGATTATGGGTCGATATTTGTCGACGTTTATTCTCACTACTCAGTTCATGATTGGTTGTCTTATTTTTTACTTATAGGTTCTAAAATGACTTACCCTCAGTAGAATTCCTTGCGCGCGGTACCATAGATGAGAAACGAAATAATTTTTTGGGTCACTACTGTGATTAGCTGCATTTTTTGGTTATACGATTGGAACAGGGAGCGTGTGTGGCGCAGTGGTCCGAGGCGTCCTGCGAATGCACACGTTGAATGGATCCATGCGCCCATGGCCCACCAAGCCTTCTATCCCTTCGGGGTTGGCAGATGGGTACCAGACTTGTCTGGGAGGATAGCAGCACTAGCTCGATACATCGGTAGGCCACCACTAGTCATTGTGAAGACCAGATATGCATTCCTCTGACACTTGGTGAAGTCTAGTGTATGGCGCATCCCCCAAGGGATTGATCAACGCCAAGAGCTTTATTCTTTTTTATCCTCTTTTCCTTTCCGCCTCATATTTCAATATTTTTCGCGCTTGCAGGAATCTTGCAATCTATTATCGTTATTTATTATATTAGCTACTTCAGGTGCAAAATAAGGTGAAAACATGATTGCTCTGCGACGTACTGTATGGGTACTGAAAACTGTTCCAAAGGTCAAATATAGTCTTCTTATTTGTTTCTGCTTTATGGGTTTCCGCGTCCGTATACGTTTCTGTTATTGGCCATATCATAAATCATGAATAAAATTGCATCTACCATCTGTCTTCCTGTTGATCGTCAACTAACTTAAGAAGGGGCAAACGAAGTCTATTGTTTTTCGTGTGTCAGCGTTTCACAGCAGGATCTCTTCACTTGATGAGGACAAGGAGAAAATTTTTTCTAGGGCGTTTAACTTTCGACGTCTTGACATCTAAGTTTTAGCCGTTAATGCTGATCGAAACACTGACTTTTTTCTTTCCCATTTGCGTGTTGCGGGAAACATCCATCATCTTTTTACGTAACGTTCGAGTTTCTGAGATTTATTTTAAAGCAATAAGATTGAAAAAAGTGGTGGAGTCGAAAGTGCCTAGTGTGCCCCTTTCTTCTCTTCATTATGTTTTCGATTCTCTCATAAGCTTTCGTAAGCTACTCATTTCCTGGTGTTCAGCTCTTCAGCCAGCTCTTTCATCATGTTCACTTCCCGAACTAGCCACAAGTAACTGGGAATTCAGTGTTATTCATTCCGTTGATGGTTAAAAGGAAACCGTAGTTTTAGTTAGAAACGAACCTGCTTTTCTGAGTATAGCTTTCCTGAGATTCAATCAAAAGTCAGTTTTTTCAACATGTGCTGTCGTAGTCGTTCAGTGTTCGTTCCACCTGGTAAATGTTTGACGTTAATACCGTTATCACCCCAGAGCGAAGGTAGTATAGTTGCCTCCCGTTGGACTTTATTCCCATGTTATTCCACCCCACGCTATATTTTTGGAAAATTGTAGCAAATGGGTTTTCTAGAATTTTTTCGGTCTAAAATTCATTGTAAAACGAAGGCTTTATAAAAGGTGTCGAAATAAAATAAAAACCCTTCGATGCGAGACGAAGACGCCACGTCGAGAAGAGGAACAACTGTGGACCATCGACAACGATCGTCGGCTCTCTTGAAGACGAAGACGTCGAGACGTTAGCCTAATAAACATCTCGTATCAACCATGTGTAAGCTGAACAATATAAATAAAAAAAAGCCTCTTTCAGCAAATTTTTTTGGATTGTTTAGTTTGCGCAAGGTTGTTATACAACTTTTATTCGGATGGCGCTTCGACGTTTTTCGTCTTCCTCAGAACCGATGACCAATGGCCTACAGTCGTTCGTCATATCGATGTGGTATCTTCATCGTCGTATCGAGTCCAATCTCCTACAGTGCAAGTACAATGAAGCACCGCTCGATTGAGGCAACCTCACCCAGCAATGCTGTCGTACATAGGACGGTTATTTATAATGCTTTCTCGCTAATAATAACTTGTTTTTCGACGGACGATCCATCCTGCAGCATTCGGTATTAGAATAGCTAACACTAGCTCTTCTTTCAGTTTTGAAAAAAAGGTCTTTCAGTCTTGATAATTCTGTAGTTTTATTATGTTGGTGCAATCTATTGTTCTGACACCCTTTCGAAATCTGAATATCAAGCTGTGGCGTAAGGGGATAACGTACTTCGGAGTAGCTTGACAAATCGCTTCGATCCAGACCAGATGAAGAAATTGAATTTTCTACAGCTCTGTGTAGTCCTTAAGTTCTTAAATGCTGTGGTCATCGTGAAATTATCACAAGATGATTGCTCCGTTGTTAATTTTTTTATACACGGTGAAGAGAAAGTTTTACATTCTGAATGTCTTCTATTGATGAACCCCCTTTGTAGATAACATTGTGCAAATCCAGTTCATTTGTATTTACTTCCATTGTTATCTACAATATTGAACTTGCATTCTTCCTTCTATAATAATACTGTGTTCTACAGTATTCTTATTTCAAAATACGTTCGTGTTACAAACGACCCTCCAGTTATTTTTGTTTCGTTTTGATCGTAATGACTGTCCATCGATTTCTACTTTTTAGGCACCTTCCGATGCTGTGTAGTGGGCTGTTAGATTTGCTCAATCATTCAAGTTGTGCTAAGCGACAGGTCAAATCCAAAAAACTTCCCATGTACTTTTATTAAATCAACCTATCGTTGTAATCGTTTTTATAAAAACTTCGTTGAAAAATGCTGATTAGTAGAAGTCGATGGTTTGAATATGCTGGAAACTAAAAGATGGCTTTCCTTAGGTTTATTGGGACAAAATGTTCAGATTTTACGAAATCTATGACGCTTTAGATGAATTCAACACATATGTCACGGTGAAGCTACAGAATGTCAAGTCTACTACGGCAGTCGTACGAGGCAACATTCCATGCTGGGAACAAGAGTTTATTTTGTAAGATTTAAAAGAATGATCATTTTTTCCATCCTCTCAGATCGGGCCATATTTTTTATGTTCACGTTTTTTTTCTTTTGAGTAGATTTAAACTTTATTATTGCTGTAAGAAAAAAGTGCTGTGCAGAAGTGATTAGAGGTGTACAGAGACAATCGTTACGTACACATTATTTTTGTACAATCTCCCATGACCTGAAAATCGATACGATTTTCCTGTGAATATTAATATAATCAATAAATGTGATTCTGATAAACCGCAACTAGGACTCACTATTTTCCTTTATGAGTAAATGCGATGTTGTTATTAGAGAAATTACTAATACCCTTCCAACGGTTTACCGCCTCATCGTGGCTGAGAGGTGTTCCTGGGTGTCGGACTGCGATGTACAGCGGAGGGATTCGTCTCCCCGGCAGGGTCTCCCAAGCTGAGAAGGAATCCGGCGTTTCCATCAGGAAGCCTAGCTAAGAGTAAACCAATACCAGGATCCGCCACCGACCTCGTATCAAAGTCGCATGGTGGCAAATCTCTCTCTAATCCACAAGGGCTGCGACTGCCCGTGGTGGTCAAGACCTGGGGCAGACTTTGGCCAGGCTGACTTCAGGATTCCAGGGAACCATATTGGCTTAACCAGCAAATCTTCGGTAAATGGTGATTGTGCTGGGGACCGCACAACCAGTGAGGATGGGCCGTTAAAGTGTCAAAATTGTCAAGAAATTACTAATACACAATAACTGACGTTTCGGCGGTTTCACCTTCTTCAGAGCTTTGAAGAGTCAAATTCACGTGGAATCTACTCAGCCAAACACGTTCATAACCTCGGCAGACAAAAGTTGATACATCAGTTTTTATTCGCATAATAAACAGCTTCCTTTAAACACTCACCGTTTTACAATACTAACTCTGTTATTTGCTACGTATTACAATTTTTCACGGCACGGTATTATGTGTGATACAACCACAATGACGCTGAGATATTTGCAAAACTTCGGACCGCAGGTGTCTGCGGTGGGGAACGAACGCGCTATTACCCTTTCCGGGGGCTAACGCGTTCACCACCACACCATACGGATCCTTCGTTCGGCCTTTCTCTCAGCTAAACTCACCGTTTTGTCCTGTATAAACCTCCAAGTTATTTGAAGGAGACCAGCTACACAAAGTCCTACATGGACGAGGACTGTGCCTGGATCAGGTCGAAAAGTATGCCTGAGGTATGACACTAGGTCACGCATGATCACAAGGCCCTCCTCTTTGCGGTTCATTTTTGGATTTTTGGAATTAATTCAAGACGCCTCAGTAGTTTCGTAGCTGCTATTTTTTGGATCCTGTGTGAGGGTAGTGACTTTCGCTTCAAAATCTTCTCCGTTATGTCTGTGGTATTTGTCTGCGCTGTGTTCGTTATCTGTCGCGTGTTTAGTGGAGTGTTTTTTTAACGTTACGCTCGATGTCTAGGTACTCATTTATACGGACGTAGAGTGTTCTACCCGTTTCCCAACGTATTTGTCCCCACATGCTTTACAAGAGGTAATGTACACCGTACCCGAACTCATGCAATCACGGTCTCTCTAAGGGCAAATGACACAATTGCGTTTTTAACATAGACGGTTGTACAACGGTTACGAACTAGCTGACGCCGTAGAGTGTTCGGTGGTGTTTTAGTCACTGTTACCGAGTCATCTATATCGGACCTTCTTAAGCAACCTTCTATAGCAGTGCTTCGTTTAAAATAGACGACAGGGTGAATGGGATCCCATTTTCGCTAGACCTACGTTTTTTGGGGGAATGTTTTTTTCTTCTAAACCTATCCCGAGTAGCTGCCGTTTTGTAGCCGTTGGAAATGACATTTTTTCGCAGCAGGTCTAGAGATTCTTCCTTTTACTCTTCCTGGGAACCCACTGGTAACCGTAAATAACATGCTTCTCACAAGTGCCCTTTTTAGTATCTGAACGGTGAGGGGATACGTGATGAATCAGTATGGTTTTGCTACTTGGCTTTCGGTACTATTTAGTGGTGTAACGGATTTTGGAGAGGTTGATTTGAACGTTCAAAGACAGAAGCCATTCTTTCTTCTTTTTTTCCTGGAGTGAAATTTTTGTGCTCTGACTGTTGGTTTAGCAATTCAAAAACATTTATCCATCTCCTCCTGTTTTAAACAGATGATAAAATAGTCGTCGATGTACTCATAGTAGAGTAGTGGTCAGAAACCTAGTATGGTGCTTCAACTTTAGATATGAACGCAGCTGCAAGGCTTAGTATCAGTCGCTGACATATTGCCAACACTCTAGTTTGTGCGTAATTTTCATGCTGTCCGAAGATTGAGTAATTTAGGCACTCCTTTAGAAAGGCCATGAGCTGCTAAATTGATAAGTCATACATATTTATTGCTCCTTCATATAAACTAAGGGGCTCGCTGTCGTATAAAGCATGATAACGTTGCACGACTCCATCACGTACGCGCTGTTGTGACGCGTGTTACGTAAACAATCCAGGAACACTTGGATATTCGTGAGAGGGCTGGGGTGTGTTTCAGCAACTGGATGAGTATTAAGTTTACAAATTAAGCTATTCTATCCGTGGCTCCATCTACACAGCTGATGTTGGGTCTTACCATGAACGTTGAGAGACCGTTAGACGCAAGGTCGTAAGTGTATATTAACACACGAGTTTTTCTCAAGTAATAGTACCGGCTATGTTGGTGATTCATTTTTAAGAATTTTAAGTTAAGATAATTAGTGGTTTGTGGTTTTAAATCTGTCGTGGTGGTAAAAGCGACTGAACACGGAATGTGGCAAAGTGGCAAGCTTGTCTGCTGACGTTATGATAGTGTTTGTCCGAGTGGATTGCGCGTCATTTTGACTCTTCCTGATTTTGAGGAAGGTGAAACCCCCAAAACATCGGCTATTGTGTATTAATAAACGCTGTAGTAACAGTCATATGTTTACTCATCAAGGGAAACAGTAGATTATTGGTCAATACCGAGGTTAAAGGAAAGTCGGGCTTAGGACGTTATTAAGATTCTTTCTACTTCTGTTTAACAAACACGAGGTGTTATTTTATTTCTTTATTTACGCACAAGCTGACGTTTCGGCGGATTTCGCCTTCCTCAGAGCCTGGAAAGGTTAAGTTGACTCCAATCTACACGGTCAAACGCCTCCATAACCAAACAGAAAAAATGTTGGACGAAAATTTCAGTCACCTTGAACACAGAGTCTTTGCACATTCACCGCTTTCTATGAGTCTTCCACTAAATATTTCACGTGGAGACCAACCGCACAGAGTTCACATGGAATCGTAATGTACCCATCTTATCAAAATAACAGGCTTATATACTGCCCAATATCACGCGTGATAATGAGGCATTCTTCCCTACGGTTCATTTTCGGATTCTTGGAATTGATCCAGAATGCCTCGAGAATTTTGCGCGCTTGTGTTCTCGATTCCTGCGCGAGGATCGTAACCCGTACTTCAAAATCTCCGTTATGTCTCTGCGTCCCATGCGTGCCCTAGTGTGGTATTTGGTCTGCGTTTGCCGGCTAGGGTGTTCTTTTATACGAACGCAGAGTGATCTACCCGTATCGCCAACGTATTCGTCCCCGCACGCTTTACAAGAGATCAGATAAACTGTACCCGAACTCATGCAGTCACCGTCTCTACCATTAGGGGTAAATTCTACAATTTTGCGTTGCACATAGACGGTCGTATAGGCGGTTACGAACTAGTTGGCGTCTTAGATTACTCGGTGGCATTTCAGTTATCGTTACCGAATTCTCTAGACCGGCCCTTCTTAAACAGCGTTTTATAGCTGCACTTACTTCATTTGAAATGAAGGGCAGGATAAACGGGACCCTAATTGTCGCTAGAGTTATCGTGGAGGGTCTGTGATTTCCTCTACACTTATCCCGAACTACAGTTTCGTAGCCATTAAAAATGGCTATTTGCCGCACCAAGTTCCGGGACTCCCCTCTCTGCCTCTTCTTCCTGTGCACACGCTGGTAGCTGTTCGAAACATGTTTCTCACAAGCGGCCTTTTCGTGTGAGAGGGTGAGAGGAGAGGTAATGAACCAAGATGTTTTCACTATTTGGGTTTCGATACCATTTAGTAACGTAGCCGTTTTCTGATAGGTTAATTTGCACGTTCAGAAATGGAAGCCAATTTTCTTTCGGTTTCTCTCTGGTGAATTTAATATACTCTGACTGTTCGTCCAACAACTCGCAACATTTGTCAATTTCCTCTTGTGTTGAACAAACGACCAAGCAGTCATCTATATCTATAGTAGAGTAACAGCCCGAGATCCATTACTGGTGCTTCCACCTTAGAAATGAATGCAATGGCAAGGCTTAGTGCCAGTCGTTGTCCCATTGCCAACCCTCTCGTTTGTGCGTAATACCTCCCCGACCATCTGAAGATTGAGCAGTTTAGATTTTTTAGTTTAGAGTGTGATTGTAATTCCCCATCAGTAAAAGTAAAGAGTAAAAAACACCTTGGTTCATTAGCTCTCCTCTCACCCATCTCACACGAAAAGGACGCTTGTGAGAAACATGTTTCGAACAGCTACCATCGTGTGCACAGGAAGGGAGTAGAGAGAGAGAGAGAGAGAGAGAGAGAGGGGTCCCCGAACTTGGCGCGGCAAATAGCCATTTTTTAATGCCTACGAAACTGTAGCTCGAGATAGGTGCAGAGGAAACCACAGGCCCCGCAACGATAACTCTAGCGACAAGAAGGTCCCGTTTATCCTGCCATTCATTTCAATTGAAGTAAGTGCAGCTATAAAACGCTGTTTAAGAAGGGCCGGTCTAGAGAATTCGGTAACGATAACTGAAATGCCACCGAGTAATCTAAGACGCCAACTAGTTCGTAACCGCCTATACGACCGTCTATGTGCAACGCAAAATTGTAGAATTTACCCTAATGGTAGAGACGGTGACTGCATGAGTTCGGGTACAGTTTATCTGATCTCTTGTAAAGCGTGCGGGGACGAATACGTTGGCGAAACGGGTAGACCATTCTGCGTTCGTATAAAAGAACACCTAGTCGGTAAACGTAGACCAAATACCCCACTAGGCACGCATAGGACCCAGAGACATAGCGGGGGGGACTTTGAAGTACGTAGTCACGATTCTCGCACAGGAATCGAGAACACAAGCGCGCAAAACTCTCGAGGCGTTCTGGATTAGTTCCAAGAATCCGAAAATAAACCGCAGGGAAGAATGCCTCATTATCGCGCGTGGTATTGGGCAGTATATAAGCCTGTTATTTTGATAAGATGGGTACATTACGAATCCATGTGAACTCTGTGCGGTTGGTCTCCACGTGAAATATTTAGTGGAAGACTCATAGAAAGCGGTGAATGTGCAAAGACTCTGTGTTCAAGGTGACTGAAATGTTCGTTCAACATTTTCTCTGTTTGGTTATGGAGGCGTTTGACCGTGTAGATTGCAGTTAACTTGACCTTTCCAGGCTCTGAGGAAGGCGAAATCCGCCGAAACGTCAGCTTGTGCGTAAATAAAGAAATAAAATAACACCTCATGTTTGCTAAACAGAAGTAGAAAGAATTATTCAGTCAATGCCGAAGTTAATAGAAAGTCGGACGTGGGAGTTATTAAGATTCTTATGAAAGAAGATGGATTGTCACTAAGTCTAAAGCTTTATTATACGGCTTTTGGTCTTTTGTTCCTGATCATTGTTAAAATGATTCGAGTTGCAGAAACTGATAACAATATTTGATGGAGGCATTTCATATCAGAATATGAGAAAGGTACATTGATAACTACGAATTCGATGAAAGGTTACCAAGTCATTTCACTGAATTTAGAGGTGGTACTACTTTATGTGGTTAGTTTAAGTTCTCAAATGAGAGTTTCATAGTTTTAGAGAGCTTTATTTGTCTCTTCTACGGGTTCGAACTGAGAAATTTTCTACCTGTGGTCGAAGGGGCGCATAAAAAAAGGCTGACTGGCAAAGAGCTAGTTAAGAATAACAGTGACCTGGACGCAATCTCTGAATACCAACATTGAGCAACTGCGTTGTTGTTTGTTCAAATTGTTGGCTCCCTCTAGGTCTTTCTTTCATTTTTGGCAATTTGTTTCCTTTTCGGAAGCCTATACCGGTTTCTCTATCCCAGCCGTGCACTCAAATATGGGTCAATCGTTTTCTTTACGGTCGGGTCAACTTCGGGTAGCAAACTCTTCGTTGTAAAGCTGTTGAGAAAGAGAACGTACGCGTAAGTCAGGGATAAGTCATTGCGCAGTATTCTTTGTGTTTATCTAAATCGCATAAGAAATGAGACGAAATCTTTTTTTCCACCGCATTCCGTCTGCAGGTTAATCATGTAAGGTGTTCCTGTTTCTTCGAAGTCTTTCGTGCTAATGAGCTTTATTTGTCGTTGAAATCTATTTCTTTACTAATTTAGGAAATATTTGGAAGGTAAAAAAATACCACTAAAAATTCATTAAAATTGAGCCATTCCACAGTAAAAGTTTCTGATCCTGGTGAATGTCTAGATAATAAGGATTGTTTTGTTTTGCACTTATTACTGAATTTCTACTATTGCTCCACTTTGTTGCTTTGAACGACGTCATATGAATTTAAAGAATTCAGCGAAACGAATCGTCTGGACGAAGGCATGACCATAGAGCTGTGGTCAAAAGGTGTGCTGTGGGATCGCCTTCTCGGTGTGCACTTCATGCCGCTTACAGATGTCCGCTACTGGTATGTTACGAGAGGAAATAGATAGGAAAAAGGAAAACAAAAGAAGACAATGACAAAGCTTTTTTCCTGGGTTATCCATCATCAAACCAAAAGAAAAATTTGGTTGCTCTGAGAGTTTAGCATCCGATGAAGTAGACATACGGCAGTCATAGAATATTATTCATCATGTTGTGTCCAAAAAGCATCATGATTTGTATTAAGCTATAAACGTAGACAATACTGAAAGTCAAACGTTGATTCACCGAATTAGTACTGCTATTGACTACATACATAAATAATACCGTGGCCCTCCTTCACCATGAATCATACGGGGCTCAACACAGTCTCCACTTGACTAGTAGTTCACCTATTGAACATAATTTTCTTTCCCTAGATTCTCAAAATAGTCGCATTACGGCTTTCCCTAGTCAGCACCACGGGCAATCGTCGCCCATTCTTTATCAGAGGGAGAATTACTGTCTTACGACTAGGTTATAAATTAAATGCTTTTCTCACTTGGCTTTATAGTTTAATAGACTCACGTTTTTTCGGGTTTTAGCTGAAACAGGTTTCCAGCGAAGAAATCAAAACACAAATTGCTCAAAGATGACCACATATATAGTGACCTTCACAAACTTAACAGTTGTTCACAAGACATCATAGCCAATCGTTATATTTTTCCCTTCTTCTGAATGACAAGAATTCACGTTATTTCAGCAAACCCGTTATTTCTGGCGAAACAACGGTAATTATCGGTAACTGTTGACAAATTCATAATGAACGTAAGCGTTTGAAATCGTGAGAGCTAATCTGTAATTTTCTCTGCGTAGTTATTAATTCCAAAGAAAGTAATATTTTCGTTATATTTTCACTCCTCTGCATTGTTTTCAATCTAAGGAAAACAATATGGATTGGTTTAGTATAATGAAACCTTACCTAAAGTCTTATAACGTGAATAGTTCCTTACTTTATGCGATTTGGGACGACTTTCATCCAATTGGTAAATGTGTTGTTGGAAGCCACGTGTTCAATGGTGATTTTATGGTTCATGTGGTATCTGTGTAGGGCTATCGTAAACCAAGTATCAGGAGTGTGTATTTACATTGTTGAGCTTACACGAAGTTGGTAAGTAGACTTATTTCGGCTAACGTTTCGACGTCTTCGTCTTCATCAGAGCCGACGATCCGTGTCGGTGGTCCACAATTGCTCGTTATCTCGATGTGACGTCTTCATTGTCGTACCGAGACGGGATCTTCTTCAGTGAACACCGCATGAATAGCGTGCACACCCGGCAGTGCCCTTTTATACAATGCTGTTGTTGTTGATATGATATCCATTGATAATGGTTTGTTTTTTCAACGGATAATCCACCTTGCAGCAGTCGGTGTTATGTTAGCTTGCCCAAAGCATGTAGCAAAACAGTTTTCAAACCGACCGTCGTTTAACCTCGGTTGCAAACCATTCAACATGTATTTAAATTGTTGAGCTGACACGAGGTTGATAAATAGATTTATTTCGGCTAACGTTTCGACCTCTTCGTCTTCATCAGAGCTTTCCCGATCGACGTTCTTCAGCATTGTTCACGTCGAGGTTAAACGACAGTCGGTTTAGCAAAATCCATTAAAATGTCTTCCATTTGAAGCATTTAAAAAGTACCTGAAAGTTATTATTTTAGATTATTTCCATGACTCATTATTACGTCTACTATGTGGATCGCAGCACTTCTTGCGTTTGATTCCTTTTCCCTCGTATTGTCCACAGGGATCTTCGAGCATTTTTTCGTGTTGTTGCGGCTGCTATTTAAGGATTTCGTCTTCTTTATGAATGTCGTAGAATGCTGATGGAGTCTACTCTCTTTCCAGTCTTGAAGATAGCCGAACAAAGATGTTCCATCGTGAATTGTGGGAGAATGTTGTGAGGCGCGAACCAAAGGCGTGATCCCTGATGGACTCCATCATTAACCATTCCACATATTTCGCATACACAGTGACTTGTAAGTGCCTGCCGATGTATCAAATCAGTGTTTTTGTCCTCCTTGACTGGTGGTGTTGGTTTGCTCATTGCGTGGGTTTGAACCAAAGGTCACGTGTTCGTTGCATAGTGCCTCCAACCACTAACTTCCATATTGTCCTAGTAGCATGTTAAAACAATATTTAACCATTTATGCTCTCCCAACTAAATGTGTAGCCCATGACTTTATGCAGAGTTATAGCCAAACAGTGGTTGCGTTGGTGACAGAAGTCGTGATTTTTCAAATCTATGAGTTTAGTGCGACACCAGGAGATGGAAAATGGCTACAGATTGATCAAGAATTGGAGACACGCAACGGACAAACTGTGGGTACCAGTAAGCCTACTGGTCATAACGTTCTTGTAGACGCCCGCTTCGAGTTGCCGTATGGTGAGTTCTGCTGCGCATTGGTTTTTTTACTCGTTTCTTCCCAAATATTGCCTACATTAATACATTTAATTTAACTATCGGAAGATTGATGGTTAAAAAGTAACTCGAAAGACCGATTTTCTATAAACCTCGGCATAGATAGTTTGTGTATTTATTTATATGATCTTTTAAACTGATCTTCTTTAGCTGATGCGAGGTTGGTATAGGTCTTCGTTGTCGTTGTCGTTGTTTTTGGTGTTGTTGGTCGATGGCTGACGTTTCGGCGATTTCGCCTTCCTCAGAGCCTGGACGTATTTTTATATTAGAAAACTTTAATTATTCGGTGGAAAAAGCTAAAGTATTGATGAAGATCAGAGTTTTAAATAGATGGTGGGTTAGGATGCTACGGTCAAACTGAAACGCTACTCACCGTGATGTTACGAGTGGGACTGGCCCACGCGTTGTTCACGGTCGCGAGCACGAAACACTCCGGGGTCAAAAATATCATTTTGAAATAGGGCGCCAGGTCACGTGTGATAGTGAGGCATTCGTCTTTCCGGTTCATCTTTGGATTTTTGAAATTTATCCAAAACGCTTCAAGAGTTTTGAGCGTTGATGTTTTCGACTCCTGCGCTAGGATCCTTACAGTCACTTCAAAATCATCGCCGTTGTGCTTTTGTGCCCTGTGCGTGCCTAGAGGAGTGTTTTGACGAATTTTGACTTTCCCATATAGATGTTCTTTTTATGCGGACACAAGGTGGTCTACCCGTTTCCCCCTATATATTCCTCACCGCATGCGTTACATGAGATCAAGCATATTATACCTGAACTCATGCAATCCCCGTCTCTCACGCTAGGACAGACCATACAGTTTTCTGAGCTGCACAAACGATCATAGAGACGGTTGCGAACTAACTGACGGCGTAGGGTCTTGGGTGGGATGTCAATAATCGTTATATAATTTCCAAAACCACTTTTTCTTAAGCATCTGTTAATGGCGTAACTTATTTCATTTGATATGAAGGGTAGCTTAAAAGGGATCTTACTTACGTCCGAAACATTATTTTGGGGGAACTACCCCTACGTTTTTTGTCAAGCCCGAGTGGCTTCTACGTCGTAGTCATTGGAAATGGCAATTTTTCGTGCCAGGTTTTGCGATTCCTTCCTTTCCTCTTCTCCTATGCCCCCTTAATAATTCTTAATACTTTAGCCTTTTCCACCGAATAATTAAAGTATTCTACTATAAAATACGTCGAGGCTCTGAGGAAGGCGAAATCGGCGAAACTTCAGCCATCGGCCAGCAACACCAAAAACAACGACAACGACGACGAAGACCTATACCAACCTCGCATCAGCTAAAGAAGATCGGTTAAAAAGTAGTTCTTTAGTATCACATTTTCTGTCGTCCTCACATTCTTCTGGATTTCATATTTATTCGTTGTCGAAAAGTTTCCTTTCTGACGTTGTCTTCTTCTTCTGTTTTTCATTCGATGTATTTGTCAGCATAATTGAAGAGCTATTGAAACATTCGACGGCACTTTATTGCTTGCCTTTTGTTAAATTTCTATCTGAATCTCCACGTTTATTTTCGTCCGTTGTTTTTTTTGGTTGCGTTGCCATCACTTTACTCTTCGTTCTTCAATTTTTAATTCTTCAGAATAGTCCTACTTCATTTTCACAAGGACTTTTGGGAAGTTTTTTTCGCGTTGGCAAAGACACTAGACATGCCTGCGGTAGTCCGTAACAAGCAGAGAAACACATAACAAACGCGCTATAAATCCAGGCATTTTTTGCATAACAAAAAAACAGCGTTCCTTGAAAGTGTGTATTTTCTGCCGAATTTAACTCATTCATTCGGCTTACTTACTAATACGTATGTTTTGATCATCAGACCCCAGGAATGCTTTCTGGCTGCGGCAAAACCCCTGCAAGCTACCCACAGTAGCAACATCGCTACCAACAACATTTGGTCTAAATGTTCTCCACACCAATGACTGATTCTCGTCGTGTTCGACGAGCTATTAGGACCCATAGCAGTTTCGGCAGCTCAGCCAGTTGACAAAAGTTCAATCAAGACTTTATTACGTCCACTTAAGTTACTCGACAACTCATAGGATTGCGAGCGATATTGGTGTTGCAGGTGATTCCGCATTTCCGATGATGACTTGTTAGAACCGAATTGACATGGAAAACGATCTAAGTTAGTTAGTTAACAGTTAGCAGCTGTATGAATTTTCCCAAACAGCTGTTTTACGTGAGATTTTTTACTGAAGCTCTGAAATGCTTCATATCTTTGCAGGGATCTTTTTTATTTAACAGTGACCGCATAATCCCTGACTCCTTTTGTGCTTTCTGTTTAAATGCCTTCGGAACCAGGCAACATATATTCCATAAGCGGGCTCTGTAAATTTTGCTTTGCGTGGTTTGGGAAATAAATCAGAGAAGTACAACGTGAAAAATTAGCCTTGAAAGGAGGATGCATGCATTTAATTTACTACCTCATGGAGAATACGATAGTTTTCAACTTTTCTTCTATGGATGTGAACTACGCTGACGAAATTATCTGTTACGATCGTGTTTTGTGTTTGTTTGTAGTTGACAACTTCGAAAGTCTTCTATAGGTAAGGGACATGTCTAAAAAATTATCAGTAGAATCTTGAGCGGTCTCTTTTCGCTGTCAAGTGCTGTCGATCGTTGTTGAATATATGGATTAGTAATAATAGATTATAGGAATTTATAAGAAAGAGGCGGTTATTTTTTGCTCCGAACTCACAGAGCTTTGTTTTCCTCAAAACACTTGTCCCTGCAGTTCATGGCAAAGATTCGTAGCCTTGATACGGTTTTGATTTGAAGAACTGTTTTAGTTTATGAATAACTTTCCAGCAAAGTAGTAAAGTTTAAAAAATTTCTTATTTTATCTATCCGTTTTCTTCTAGAAGACTTTCGATTCGCACTTTTTATCCTTTCTTCTCGTTTATCGTCTTCGTTGCAGTGGGCCTTTATTTGATTAAACCAGTGAAGTTTCACTGGCGATGCGTATTGTTTGTTTTTGTTTTTTTTTCTATTTTGATTTCTCTTCGGAGCGTTTTCCTATATTTTATTACATCTAAGTTTACTTATGTGTATGTGAATGTGTGTGTGTGTATATGTGTATGTACATGTATATATATATATATATATATATATATATATATATATATATATATGTATAGTTTTCGAGTATATCTTATTGTTTTCTGTTTTCTTAAATACTTTCCCTTCCTTCCTCATTTATTCAATTAGCTTTTCTAGTGCTTTCATTCACTTACGTGAAACCTCATTTCGCCGCCACTATGAGAACTATGAGAATTTACTAGAGTCGGTTAGTAATTGCAATCGCCACCAATAGATGTTGCCATTCTATTGTTGTGTAGAAGGTAAGGGATCTTGAAAGTATCTCATCGTAGGTTTCTGAACCCAGAGAATCTTACAATATGATAGTTGCGTAAAGTTTTTTCACTTTTTTCCCATCTTTCGTTTTAACTCACTAAAGAGGCAGCGATTGGTAATTGTAACGTCATAATACCTCAGTGGAGATTAAACGTTCTCTTCTGTGGAGCTGAAAACTTGATTCTGGTGTGCACGCCCTTAGCAGTATCTTGAACTTCGGATTTTGTTCCTTAAAAATTCTCTGATATCCGAAAGTAATCTTATCAAAAACGGAGCAGCGTACTTCGAATTGGCTTCAACTCCCACATTCAAGACTATCGTGACGATATGGATTGGATTGCCTTCAATGCGAATAATGCGAAAATAATGGCCGCTTCAACTTTAAGCGAAAATGTTTTCAGCTCAGCTTGAATCTATCAATCTTTAGTAACAAGGTACCAGTTCTCGGCATACGAAACTTTTTGTCTTCACTTTTTTTTTATCGAGACTGACTCGTATTTAAAGTCAGAAGATTGAAGAAGCTGTATTTCGTCCATCTGGACACGACAGTGTTCAGCAGAGTATCTTTGGTTGGTTTATGCGGGTGCAAAGCCTGTTGGGGAAATTGTAAAAGGTTGAATTTCGTTCTCACTCTTTTGATAGTTTTAATTTTTAACGAACATGGAGTTGAAAGGATGATTTATAAGTATAATCGATTCTGTAGCTACATAAATTCTCAATTATATCGCTTTTCCGATAATGGAGAAATTGTCCCATGCTGTCGGAAAACCGGCTTCACTGCGACGAATCTGTTAAATATTTTATTAGAATAGAAGCGGATGACAAAAAGCAATGTGCTTGAGAAGTATAGTGGAGCGTGAAGAAGCACGACAATGAAGGAGCTTTGAGGAGAAAACGCTGTTGTAGCAGGAGAGACGGACGAGGCGATATCGAGACGTCGTTCACGGTCGTCGAGTTGAGTAGGGTATGATTGGAGTAACTGAACAATGAACCGACGCTTGTGTTTATGTATGACTAAGCCGAATCACAGTGTTTTACATTCGATCATAACCACAACCTTTCCTGAACTCTCGGTGTTGAAATGGTGGTTGCATTTAGTAGTGACGGTTCCGATGATCGTTTTCTTCGAAACTCTTAAGTTCTTTGTCTACTCTGAAGTTGTGTAAATGCTGCTACTGCTTTTGTAGAAGCCATGGGGGGACGACGATACGTGACGAGAACAGAACATTTCTGTAACCCATACGTTTCTCTACATCTGCCATAGTACAATCATCCATAATTGCATCTAGAATCTACATCAGTGGCCAGTTTCATTATAATATATTTAGTAAAAAGGAGATATTCAACTGTTAAAAATGATCTAACAAGGTGTGGCGTTGCCCTAAAAAACGTCTCACCCAAATATTTCAGCATAATCACTTGTGTATGGTAATCGTCAGGGTTGCACGTTTTATTTCTCTCCATTTTTTCCGGTGCATATGAGAACTTTTTTCAACAAAAATTATTTCCAAAATCTTCGTTGTTATAAAGACTCTGTTCGGCCAACGCTTCGACCGCATCGTCCCGGTTCTGTGGAACGCGAAGGCGCTGAAACGTTAGTCGAATAAACCGTTTGCCTCGTACCAGCTTAGCAATCCAAAAAATGTCTTTGTTCAGTTTTTTTCGATAAATGCTTTCCCTACAGTAATGATTTAATAAGGTTTTGATTCTTTCTTAATGGTTTTTTCTCTGAAACTGCTGCAAAAAACTAGTAGAAATTCACTGTTCACTGTTCTGCTGACAAGCGCACACGGGGTCATTATTACCATGTTTATTCACAAGAACTAACGTTTCCGCGGTTTTTGGCTTGTTTAGAGCCTAGAGAGGTCAAGTTGACTGCCATCCACTCAGCCAAATAGCTCCATAGCTTGATAGGGAAATCACGCTACTTATTTTTCAATCGGGAGTGGAAACAAAATAGCTTCTTTACCCACCCACTGCTTTCTGTGAGTCTTCCACTAAATATTTCATGTGGTGATGGGCCGTACAAAGTTCACATGCGTGGGTAATATGTCTCTCTTACCTTAAAATATCACTCTTAAATATTGTATGAAATCAGGTGTGATAACGAAGCATTCCATCTTGCTGGTCATTTGTGGATTCTTGGAATTTATCCAGAGTGATTCGCGTCATTTTTGCGCTGAAGTTTCCGATTCTTATGCGAGGAGGGATAACTTCCACTTCAAAATTTTCTCCGTTATGTCTGAGTGTCTTGTATACGCCTACTGGAATATTTGGTTTATGTTACGTACTTGATGTTCTGTACGAACGCACAGTGTTCTACCCGTTTTACAAATTTAATTGTCTCCATACCCTTTGCAAAAGATCAGACAAACCGCACCCGAACTCGTGTGCAGTCGCCATCTCTAGCGTTAGAGCTTATTATGGAATTCTCCCTTCCGCATAGACAGTAATACAGGCTGTTACAAGCTCTCAGGCGGTCTCTCAGAATGTTCGTTGCTATTTCAATCACTGCTAACGAATTCTCTAGGCCTGTCCTTTTTAGAAAACGTTTCATAGCTTTACTCATTTGTTTAGGAATGAAGGGCATAAACGGGATCTTATTTTTTTTCTAGAATTACCGCTTATGGGCGTGGTTTTTCCTGCACACCTATCCCGAGGAGCTATCGTTTCCAAGCCATTGGAAATGGCTATTTGCCCGCACCATTTTCAGGGATTCTTCCTTCTGCTCTCTTTCTGTGCGCACGCTGGTGGCTGTTTGAAACATATTTATTCCAAGCGCTCTTTTATGTGTGAAGAATGGGAGAGGAAGTACTGAACCAGAATGTTTCTCCTACTTGGCTTTCTGTACTATTTGGTGGTGTAGGCGTTTTCGAATGGGTTAATTTGAGCGTTCGAAACGGAAACCATTTTTTTTCGATTTCTCTCGGGTAAGTTTAATGTGTTTTGCCTGTTCATTTAATAACTCGGACCATTTGTCCATGTTGTTGGAACAGATGATAAAGCAATCAGGTATGTCTACAGTGGAATAATGGTTGAAGATCAATTACTGGAGATTCTATTCTGGATATGCATATAATGACTAGGCTTAGCGTCAGTCGTTGTATCATTACGAACCTTCTCATTTATGTGAAATACTACCCAGACCATCTAAAGGTTGACAATTTTAAGCATTCTTTTCAGAGAGCCATGAGCTGCTAAATCGAGAAGCCACACATGCTTATTGCTCCTTCATGCTTTATAATGAGTTCTAGGATAGCTTGCACAGCGGAGTCATTCGACACTTTTGTATAAAGGGCGGTAACGTCGAAGGACTCTATCACGTACGCGCTGATAAGAGGCGCTTCACGTGGAGAATCCAGGAGCATTTAATTATTTATGAGATAGACAAGAACACACTTCAGCAACTGGGCATGTGTTATCACCTGTATCACCTGTTGTCCCGTTGATCGTCGAATAATTCAAGCGGTCTCCACTAAATCTTCCGCTTTTGAGATATGTTCGCTCTAAGGACTCGTTGAGCACCATATCTTTCTTCTAGGGTTTTCGTGAAGAACTTTAACCATCGGGTGGTCTTACTGCAGTACGTTTAACATCCGAAAGAATCCAGCCGCCAACGGCTATTGTCCATCTGTTGTCGTTCAAACTTATTACATGTCCAACCCACTTAATTTTCGAAAGTTTGACGTACAGAACGACATATTTGGTTTTCGAGCATTGACGTAGGTCGGAGCTTCGGATACCTCCGGAGTCGGGTAGTTGCTACTGGACTTCTCTATCTGAAAATTTCACTCGCTGCAATCCAAATGGGAATACGCTAGCCCGACTATCTCAGGACTCTAGAGAGAATGGACTGGACCAGCATTCAACGACATTCATGATACAAGGAAAATCCTCAAGTAGCAGCCGAAGCCACACGTAAAAACTTGAAAGAGCTTCGTGGATGATGGATGCGAGGGAACGAATCGAATGCGAGAGGTGCTGGGATCATGAATGAGCACTGTAGATGTGAAAGACGGGCCATTTAAAAGATATAAAAAATCTGACTGATGAGGGGTTGCCACAAACTTTTGACCCTCATCAGTAACACATAATCTAATGTTTTTTTTATCCTTATTAACACTTGATATGGATGCTTGTAACGCACTAGTTAGAGGTGCTCTGCTAATACATATGGGTTCGATCCAGCGTCTCAGGCTCACCAAGCCGTCCATGTCTCCGGGGTCGGCAAATCATTACCAAACCTGTCTGAGAGGAAACCAGCAGTGACTTGATACATCGGTAGGCCACTGCGAGTTAATGTTTAAGCCAGATATGCATTCACCACCCCTAACGATGCCTAATGATATCGAATGCATGGCGTATCCCTCAGAGATTGATCAACTCTGAGAGCCTCATCCTTTACCCTTTTATAAACTTTCGACCTCTTTAAACCCTTACCTATTAACATTTGAACCTCTCACATGCCATATTTTTTGTGTTTTTGTGAGGTTTGAGCGGAACTTTTTCTGCACTGTAATGATTAAGGAATTCGAGATCTTTTTTGTTTAATGGACGCTTGAGGAAATAGTGATAGTGGTAATGCTTCTATTTATTGTTCTTTCCTGTTTAGTGCTTCAACTCTACCTTTGTTATGGAGTCCATCGTAAATTTCATGCGGACTACATGCTAGCCTACGCAAGGATACTTTAGAAATGGTTTTACGAATTTTGTCAGTAACTTTAGCACTTGACCTAATAGAGTTGCGAATCAACATCGACCCACCAACTATTCTTCTCCAAACGTGCTCCTCCAAATAATGAGCATGGTTCTTTCAGAAGGTATGCTTATAATAACAGCTTTTTCCATGGAACGTGATGACACCGTCTCATCACTTTCTCTGCAGAGGAATCCTTTCGTATTCAACGAATTGCGCCAGCATTTATATCATCTCAAGTTTTTTTTCACAACTTCTTCTTCGGGTCGCACACATTTTTTGGTACAAAGTGAAAAAGAAGACAATGAGTTGAAATAAATATATCTGAAATCACAATGTTTTTTACCTTTAATTTTCTGTCTGCTACAATTTTTTAACGTTACTGAGATATTTGCAAAACTCCGGACGCAGGTGTCTACGGTGAGGAACGAACGCGCTATTACCCTTTCAGGGGTTAACGCTGAGAAACAGGCGAAACGAAGGACACGCATGGTATGGTGGTGAACGCGTTAGCTCCCGGAAAGGGTAATACCGCGTTCGTTCTCCACCGTAGACATCTGCGGTCCGGGGTTTTGCAAATATCTCAGCAACGTTGTGATTGTATACCTGAAATGTTGTAGAACGCATTATCATAATTAGTTTCGATGAAAATTCACCTGTTCTTCCGCTAACGTGAAATCCGATTTTGAAATTGCCATTTTAATTTTCGTTTTTCAAAAAGAAGAAAAATACTATAAAGGTTTTTGGTTGGACTTGGGATAGAAAAACGGAAAGAGAGAGAGAGAGAGAGAGAGAGAGAGAGAAGTAGGGAGGAAGAGAGGGAGGGAGGGAAAAAGGAGAGAGGAAGAGAGAGGCACCTAACGTACGGATGACTTCTGCGACCCACAGGCATCACATATTTGCAGTAGATAAATATACACAATGAGGAGAGAAATAATTTGAAAGAAAGGTTGCTATATTTCCAATGTAGAAATACGGAGAAATCTTTTAAACAGTGTAGTAAATTCCTAATCTTTAACCAAGGTAAGTATCCTTATTTCTCATTTCGAGCTAAGCTCTTTTTAGCAAAGAAAAGTGGGAAGTTTGATGCAAGGTATCGTAAGCAGTTCTCGTATAATAAGTTATCCTTTGTGAGACTTAAATTACTGTTTGTAGTTTAGAGGGACAGTTTTTTTATTGGAAGGGGAGTACTGAGGCAAACAAAGTGGTAGAGTATACACAAGCTGAAGTGAATGCTTCGATTGTCATCTCATAGATGATACACAATGTTTGTAAGCATCATGTGCATTAGCTATTTTTGTCATGGTTCCTCACCAGTGAGTTGGTTGTTAGATATGCGCTTCATACTGAGGTGATGACGTAGGCCTAAATCCCCGATTTTTTTAATCCCTTGCGCTTCTTAATGCATTCACTCTCCGTGTGCCATTGTTTACCCTGGTGATTTACCTCTTGTAGTATAATAACGAGCTGTTGTGTTCTTGATTTATATGCGTTTATATCCTTTTTTAACTGTTACCAGAATGTGGATATTATTTAATTGTCAGAATCGACGGCAGTCGTGATGTTCATTCTCGGTTCTTTTTACACGACCCATCCTTCACATTTTTTTGTGCAAATCTCCGCATTTTTTTGCTTTCGATTTGCTTCCTCGCATCCATCTACGGCGAAGGTCTTCCAACCTTTACGTGTGGCTTCGGCTGCTGCTTGAGGATTCTCCTTTCATTATGAAAGTCGCTGATTCCGCGCTCTCACTTTTTGCTTTAAATTGGGTTTCTTCTCTTTTCTAGAGCTCCGATGAATCCGGCAGCTTACGCATGTTTTTGAAAGTTTATAAATATCAAAAGGTTCTACCAGAGTTAGTTATCGCGTGAATTACACTTTATACGTGTAACTCACTTAAAAGAGGGCTAGTGGGGTAGTGGAAGTGATGCCGACCATATCATCATGAGCACGATGCTCGTTCGATCCTGCCTCCAGGCACACCACGCCTCTCATCCGTGCGGGGTCTTGAAATTGGTACCTGGTTTGTCTGGTAAAAGTTCACTTGCCGCAATCAAGCGGAAATGCTTTAACCCGGCTATCTCAGGACACCAGGGATAATCGACTGGACAAGCATTCAACAACATTTATAATGAAAGGAAAATCCTGTAGCACCAACCGAAGCCACACGTAAAGAAGTTGGAAGACTTTCGTGGATGATGGATGCGAGGAAAGATGTGAATGCGAGCTGTTTGTAACTCACTTAAATCATAAAAGAAACATGTGTGACGATTTCGATTGTTTCAAGGCGGTTGAAAATGCTATGCTTGTGAAGAATGATTGACACGTTAATCCTGATAGCATACACCGTTTTTATAAACTAAGAGTGAGGATTTGTCTTCATGCGGACGAGTGCTTGAGGCAGAACCAGTTCAGCAAAAACAGACCTCTTTATTGTAGTTGGTAAACTCTGTAAAATACGAGAACTATTACTATTGACACCTTTTTTTGGTGATTATTTGCACTATCTTTTTTTGCCTAGGTTTTCTACAGAAGTTCGACACCACTACGTCTTCTAACTTTAAACAAACATGTCTCAGCTCTTACTGAGCTGTATCAAGTGGTGATGCAAAAAGTCACTGGAGACAACACATTTTCTCCAACGAAATAACAACTTCTGTTCTTTTTTACCACCATGGAATTCTGATCTTCTGGAGCTCACAAGTGGTCTTTTTTTTCTTTGATGCTTGTATCTCAAGTAGGGAAGTGGTTTAGCGGGCAAGATTTAGTCCAACTGTATACGTCCAACTGCATGGTAAATTCTGTTCTTATTTCCGTCCCTTGTATTTAACAACTCATCAGATTGTCGAGGACTTTATAGTTTTCGTAAGATTATAGGCAGTCGTTGAAAAAGCAGCACAGTCACAAATGTGTTAATAACTGTGTGACTTTTACTTACCACCGATTTTTTTCTTCCTTTGAGTATAACATCTTCCTTCTATTTACTGGTGAAAGTGTTCTCTTTCACTTCAAAAGAATATGATACCGTTACACTTTTAATGGAGAGTTCATGTTCAGAATTTCATAGGAAAACAATCAGTGTTGAACTGTGATGGCTCCTACCTTGCAATCTTCAATGCCTTTACGTTTTCTGAGTTTTAAACGGAGTGTTCGCTATAGGTTGCATAGCAATCGCAGGGTTCTATAGACCGTAAAGAGTTTGCTACTGTGCAATCGCCCTTCCCACATTTCGGTGATTCTCACTATTGCTGTTGGCTGGCGCTCAGTATAAAAAATGTTAGTCACAATCGTCGGATTGGGTGAAAATTTAGTTTCCTTGCACTTTTTAAAATGGATGTTTCTACCAAAATTTTGGAAGGAATGATGTGTGCATTTTCCCAATAGAATTTCTTAATAGACTCCTATCTCCCCATCGGCAACCGCTCGGCATAGATTTTTCATGTTTCCGATTCTCACGGAGCAAATCTCGTCAGTTTTTGCGAGTCAATGCTTCTTTGTTTGCAAAGAGCGGACTTTCCAAAGGAAATCTTGAGCGTTCGTTTCTCTACTTTTACCATACTAGTTATAAAGTCTCAATGGTTCTCAGAAATTGTCACAACATGAAGGGAAGCTCCACACCTTCGGTGATCCAGTGCTGATAAACACCCACTACACATCGTTTAACCAAACATTTTTTTCTGTTGATAGGCTTACAACAAGGTAGCTGTCAAAACGTTTCCATTATGACTAATGTTTCTATGTGTTTGCCTTCTTCAGAGCCGCAGTAGTTCCAGTTAGGTGTCCGGAACTGTTATCCTTCACGAGGAGAAGTGTGAATACACAATCTATTTGGATCGAACGTAAGGAGATCGACATGAACTATTAACGAATTTATTAATAGGAAACGTACTAATGATTTTTTAACTGCTTTTTGTTTTAACCCAAACACAATCCTTTTCTACTCAGTCGGTTCTCACGAATGGTTATCCCATCTAGCGATCTCTTTTATCTTCTGATTAGCGTTTTCGCTAACGATTTCGGACATCAGGTGGGTGTGGAGAAAAGCTTAGTACATTGTCATGGAGTGTTTTCACACCGAATTCATGCATCTCGTGCTGAATAAGCAGAAAATTGATCTCGTACGGCTAGTTATGGCCGCTCCTTCGTCGTCGCTTCGACGTTTTGTGTCTCTGCACGCAAACGAAATCTCGTCGGTTTCAGCATGTCTGAGTAGTATACATCACTCAGTTGATATTTGGCACGCCGTCAATTTATGCATTTGCAATACGTGCATGTTTTTTTATCCTTCTAGGTTATAAGTGAATTTATAACAATACATCTCAATTCGACCATTTTAGCGCAGTTGTGACAGGTGCATGGTCACTAGCTCGGTCTGACGCCACGGCCAACCAAAGCACTCCATCAGTCCGGAGTCGACAGTTTGATATCGCGCTTGTATGTGAGAATAAAAAACCCGCGTTGGCATATGACTAGGCCCACGCAAGTCATCCTATTAGCCAATATGCATGCAGTCATTTGTATTGCGTTATGAGCGGAGTCGATTGCATGACGCATCCGTATGTTATTGGAAAATGCAGAAAGCTTTATCCTTTATCCCTTTCATATTTCTTCATGGAGTAATTTCATAAAACTAGCAAAAACTAACACAAAAACACCACCAGTTGATATTCTTCAGGCATCGTCTGTGTGGGTGCACATACTGATCAACTCTTAGTGGTGGAGAAGGGTATCCGAATAACAAAAAGGATAAAAGTTCGAGTTCGACGATGTTGTCGTTTTTTTCCTTTAAACGTGGTTGCTGTTCGAATCCTACGGCTACAGCCAATAATAATTAATGGAACGTAACAAGCCGAAGCGTTGACGGCGGTTAACAGCGAAAGAAAGCAGAAATCATATCTTTACAGAGTCAGATATTTTGTTGCAGTTTGGTTTCTCATATTGTATTTGACCGAAATTTAATGTTATAATGGATGGTCGTCGGGAAAATTTCGACCGTCGCCGTTGATAAATTCGTCTGTTAATGAATTTAAGTTAGTCAAAGGAACGAGGAAGAAGTTTTAATACCTTGTTTCAATACCAATGTAGGCAAAGTGATTTTTTTTTGCCATGACAGTACGCACGACCTTTAATGTTTGCAGGTTTTTTATTTCGAAAATAAAAACTCTTTTTTAACTTTTTATTCGCTTCATACTATAATTTTTCACGGCAGGGTCTAAAACTTTGGACCGCCAGTGTGTGCGGTGCGGAACGAACGCGTTATTACCCTTTCTGGGGGCTAACGCGTTCACCACCACACCATGCGGGTCCTTCCTTTCGCCTGTATGTCAGCTAGTTTTCTATCGATCAGTGCCTTTTTTGTCTTTTTTTTTCTTGCCAGAAATAATAATAGTAGGTATCTTCCTTCAATTACAGATTTGTCTTTCTTTTTGCTAGTGAATTCTCCGTAATGTCCTGCATCCAATGTTATTTACTATTTATTCTTGTTTGCTGTTTTTTTCCTTATTCTTGTCATTCTCTTTCTCAGTCGTTTACTGGTTCAAATTCTGTTCGTTTTATTCTTCTGATGGTGTTGTCTTCATTCACTGCAGTTGTACGTGTTTGTACGGTAGTACTATCTCATTTTGAAAATTTTGAAGTCCCATAGAATTGTGCTTTGTATCTAATGAAATTGCGCGTAGCGCTCCGCAAATTTTTCTGCTTGCAGATTATTTTTTACTAAACATTGTACAACATTATTAGTACTTTACTGATAGTTATTAATCTTAGACACTTGAATTGTCTAATATACCTACTTATAACTTATAATAAAAAAGTTATAAGATAAGTAAGTGACAATAGATAACCTGTCTTTACGTGTGGCATGGTCCTTCCCAAAGCTTTTTGATGGCTTTGCTCCACATATGCTATCTCAATCACTTCTTTCATTTTTTCTCTTTTTGATTGTCTCCCAGTCGTCATCCGCAGAGTGACGTGGTGGGGCTCATGAGATGGGTTCGTGCGCAACTTTTTGCAACAACAATCGGACTTTTCTCCACTCGCGTTCAGTGGTATGTCAGATGCTGCTTCAACTTGATTTTAGTTAGAATCTAAAATCCTTAGTTGACATCCAGAAGTTTTCACCATTCTTCAAACCGTTTACCGCTTCATCGTGGCTGGGAGGTGTTTCTGTGTGTAAGGCTGGGATTCACAGCGGAGGGATTCATCCTCCCGGCAGGGTCTCCCAAAGTGAGAAGTAGTCCGGCGTTTCCATAAGGAACCCCAGCTAAAAGTAAAACCAATACCAGGATCTACTACCGTTTTGGTATCAAACTAGTCGCATGATGGCAAATCTCCCACTGATCCAGAAGGGCTGCGACTGCCTGTGGTGGTAATGACCTGGCGCAGACTTTGTTCCGGCTGACCTCGGGACTCCAACTAAACATATTGACTAAATCAGCAAAACTCCGAGAAATGGAAATTGTGCTGGGGCCCACACAACTAGTGAGTACAGGCCGTCCAACTATCCAACTAAGTCTTCACCACAACATATCACTGGCCTTTTTGGATCGTTGGACGATGTAGGTTTCCATGCATATTAGTGTACTCTTCCAGGCTCTGAAGGAGGCGATTCTGCCGAAATGTCAGCTGCGGTTGTGTTGTAGGTGTTCTGTTTATATGGAAGTAAACACGTGCTAAATAACAACCACGCGATTGCTGAAAAAAGAAAACGAAACATTTATAATCCAATGCCGGGAGTTAATAGAAACTCGATCTTGGGAACTGTATATGTATGTATGTATATATATATATATATATATATATATATATATATATGCCTACATATGTATTTTTTACATGGTCCGTCATCACACCTACTGTGCAGATGCCAGCACTTGTCGCATTCGATTCGTTTTTCTTGCACTCATCTTCCACAAACATCTTCGAACATTTTGCTAGTTGTTTGGGCTGCGTTGAATGCGGATCGAGCCAATTCTCCGTGGTCTTGGAGACAGCTGGACTATGGCATTTCCACGTGGAGAGAACGCTTAGGTGGTTTTTCGAAACAGCGTCATGCTCACTGTTGGATTGCATCACTAACCACTTCGCCACCTCCTTGGCCTCCACCTCCAATAAATATACATGTATATATACATATATTACATATACATACACATGTACACATACATAAGTGTGCATATATATATATATATATATATATATATATATATATATATATATGTATATGTATATGTATATGTAGTACACATGAAAAATTGAAATAAATGCAATTGTATTTTTTATTGAGATCTTATAACAAGTATTCATTAATAAGGTCTAATTAAAACTTTAGTAGTCAATCCCAAGATTGGTTTTTTACCTTTACTGGACTGAAATCCTCTTCATATTGGGCTAAATGGTGATAAGTATTCTCGAATTGATCTTCCGCATTCCTCTAATTTCTGCTTCTTAATCGAGGATGTACTACCGTTATTGTCGTTATAGTCTTCTACCTTCTGTAATTTTATTTTTTCTAATTTTTTATTTTACGTGACCAGTCATCGCATGTACTGTGTGGATCCCAGCACTTCTTACATTCGATTCGTTCTCCTTGTACTCATCTTCCACAAAGGTCTTCGAATATTTCGCGTGTTGTTTTGGCCTGCTGCTTGAGGATTTCATCTTCTTTATGAATGTCGTAGAAATCTTGTCGAGTCAAATCTTCTTGCAGTCTTAGAGATAACCGAGCTAAACCATTCCCACGTGGACTGGAGGAGAGCGTTCAGACTGGGATCAAACTAGAGCCTTTGCTTCCTGATCGACGGCAGCACTAACCGCTGCATTGTCCCCGCTCCACCTTCTGTAGTTTAAAAAAATTTAGTAGTTTTATAGCGATGGATATCATTGTGTAGAGGTGTTGATTTATATATAAGTAAAATATTGATCCTCTTTTTGCAATAATTGACATATTCTATTATTTCTTCGTAGAGTTTTGTTCTTCCTTCCTTTCCGTTCTGCAGCTGCCCCTACGTCCTTCTTTTTTAAATCAGCATGATGAATAGTACATCTGCGAACAAGATACTAGTTAGGCGAAATGACAGTTGAGTTATGTGTAGATGGTGGAATCATGTTCAGCAAGTAGAAGGCATTGTTGCTAAGGAATGGAAAAACTAAGAATGAAGTGCGTGCAGCTTCGGTTACGTTTGTATTGATGAACACAAACAATGTGTTGCTTCAATATTGTGGCTTAGAGAGAATAATTACACATGGAGCAGTAAATTATCGCGTATTCGTGAGGTTCAATTTAGAATTGCGGACCTTTGGAGACCATAAATTAATCCAACGATCCACCACTATACAATTCATCTTTGTACACATAATGATATTGAATTTCTGTCGATTTTTTTCCTGTACAGTTTATATTTCTGATGACTCACTCTTTCCAGGTCTATTGTTTCCACTCGAAATAGAGAATATTCGGGGGTCAAATATCAGAACAAAAGTTATCTCATTTGCACCATTGAAATGAAAAATGGTGACCGTAGTGTTGTCAATCATAAAAGAGCAAAAAGAAAGCGTATAAAACTTTCAATGTCGACCAGTCCCTTAACGGGTGTACCACGACTGCATTCGTACCATTGTAGAGGTGACTGAGTGCATATTTGGCACATAGAATGGCTTACGGCTTACGTTGGCGTACCAATATTTGAGGTCAGCAATTTCGTCATGCCGGACATGTTTGGTGCGGGTTTTCCGACCCTAAATGAATGGAAGGTTTGGTTAGGTCGGGGTACGTGATCGAACCAATTAGCACGTGTATTCTAGCTTTTTATTTGCTGCCTGTTCTTTTTTCATGGCAAGGTATAATGTACAGTACAACGACAAAGATACTTAGATATGATTAAAAGTCGAAACCTCAAGTAGCCTTCGAACCCCCGATCACCATTACCGGTAAGGGTAACTACCTTTGTGTGTATTTCAGAGCACCTCTAACCGGCGCGCTACAAATGACCGGGTAGCGGTGTTATAAAATATATTTTTAACAAGTAGAGAAATCATCTAGAAAGGTAATTATTTCTTTTCCTTAGCGCATGAAGCTATTCGTCATCAGAGGATATTTTTCGGTACATCGAATTGAGCATTTTTCTCATTTTATGCTTGGGAGCATTAAAAACGAAAAAACTTACAGATGCACAAGAGGAAGACGCCGAGGAATTGCAAGCCAAGCTGCAGGCACTGAATCGCTTGATTGATAACGTATGTTCTCATTCTTTTCATTTCTTTTTGACATGCTGCTATGGGAAACGGTAAAGACACAGAAGGGTGATCTGTCTTTGAATTTGGTGAAATAGAAAACATTTCTTTGACTACTGCAAGTTTAAGTAGTTTTTCAATAATAAGAATGACTTCTAATTTTGATGGAATTGTTGTGAAGTGGGTTCATTCTAGGAGTTCAAAGTATTTCTCTTACACTTAGTAGTTGTTTCTTGTAAATGAATTTTTCTGAATCACTTTACATTTACAAAGATTGTCTTGGTTCCAATGTACGTAAATTTAGTTCACATCGCCGACGTTGTTAATCTAGAAGTCTTTTCTTTCTTTCTTTCTTTCTTTCTTTCTTTCTTTCTTTCTTCCTCTTTCTTCCTTTCGTTCTTTCTCTCTTTCCTTTCCTTTGCTTTTCTTTTCTTTCCTTCTTAAAAAAATTCCTTTTTACCGTCTCTATCCAAGTACGCACATATATTTACATAATATGCAGTGGTCGTTTGTAAACTTTTCTTTTTCCTTTTTCGCTTTCTTCAGCTAGCTCTTTTTTAAGATTATCTGAGTTTTCTCGTTTGTAAATTATGTTTTTACCTCCGGACATCTCATGCAATTCTATAAGGATTCATCACGTATTCGAGCGTAGCCGATGGAAGTCGTCAATAGAAGCTCCAACTCAGAGAATGAGATTTACGACATTAGTCCGTGGAAGCTGGCTTCTCATCTTTGTTTTTATCGCCTATTCCGATTCCTCGGATTCTCTTCAATCCACCCCGGTTACATTTGTGGTCTGGCATTGGACATTCGACTTCAAACTTGTAAAAAAGACCTTCCAATACCGATTTCCTTTTTCAACTTATGAGTCGTAGTTGGTGATGTTGGCATTATTATTAATATGAGTGCCGTGAAAAAAATAGTAATTGATTAATCAATTAAGACCACGGCGAAATGAGCTTCGACAGTAATCCTAGTCTCGCTTGGGTATCTGAAAACGTTCTGCTGTTGTTTGAGAGCAGATCTTGCACAATCTTCATGGCTAGTTCATCTGTGAAAATGCCATTGTTGTCCAGTATCAACTACAGCTGGTTTATGTTTGTGTTGTTTGTGAATTAGAAAGTTTCGAGTCTTACGATTAAATTTTTGTGGTGTCGGCGGCAATTTAGCGCATAGATTTTCCATTAGACGGGTTTCCAGATGACATCTTCGAATTCTTTCACAACTTAGATACCTTTATCTATTGAACGATGCCCTTGTTGAAGTTCAGAACTCAACAATAAGGACACCACTCTTCATTACTATAAAGCATTAAGCGATAAAGGGGGTAACTTCAGACAAGGAGATAAAATAACACTGTAGCGTTGTATTTGACCTACTTGTCGGTTATTTGCAGCTTATTGCTGTCAATTTAAATAGGTCTACATCGTTGGGTATTATTTTACTGAATTATTTCGCGCGTGTAGCACAGTGGTCAGAGGTGTTCTGCACACTAAACACGTCGTCTTTGGTTCTACCCTGTGTCGCCGGTTCACCAAGGCTTCCATCCTTCTAGGGTCGGTGAATTGTTACTATAAAACTCTGGAGAATGCCACTGACTTGATAGGCCATCACAAGTCATTGCATAAGATAGATGCAGATATGCATTTGTTTACCCCTAACGATTTTTTTATTTGAATCGAATGCATGGCGCATTCTTCAGAGATTGATAAAGGCAGAATCAACGCTTTGCACATTACTTCGTTCCATTGAAAATGAACAAATAACTGTGAAAATTTCAGGAGCAACTCGTGCCAAATAACCATCAACGTGTGCCACTTACCCATTGTACGTTTCCTTTTCTATTTCATTTAATATTTGTTCTTCTTGTAATAGATAATGTCTGTAAGAAAGTAGTAATATTGCAGTTGACATCAATGTATAGTATCAATTTTGGTTTTAATGCTGATTCTCTTTATGCTTACTGTGCTTATCATATATGTTTATATCCGATATGGAAGTAGCTATTAATACGCTATTAAACACGTCAGAATTGGTTTTGATTCTGGATAGGGCAATGATTTACGTGATTTTCTTTGAAAGGAATAAATCCAGAACTCCTCTCTCACTTTTTGACTCAGTGCTTTTTTCCTCCCCACCGTTGTGCTACGTCGCTGGGTTGTGAGTTTAACTTGCGACTACCCCCACTCACAGAGTAACTGATTGATGTATTCTGGAGTACAGCCGACGTTTACAACATACACCTGGACTGAACAGTTCAGGCCTTAGAAAGCAGTGATGACGTCTTCGAAATATAGTGGACTGTACACACCAAAGACGCAACACGGATGGAGGCGATTGTGTATTGTGTACAGTAGAAAACATATTGATGAAGAGAACGTAGATCTCTTGGTATTCCTGAAGACGTTTTATCCAAGTATCGAAGTGGATAGTAGGTTAATGTATTCGGTTGTTTAGAAATAAATGAGCGTTTTAACTGTATTATTTGAAATGTCATAACTTGCTTCAGATAGAATTTTATTAATCAAGATAGAAAAACAATTAAATCTACACATTCTTGTCAACGGAAAGCAAGGCATTTCTTGCGTCATCATGGTTGGTGAAGCATTTCTCGCGCAGGAATTTGCTCAAGTGCTTGAAGAAGTGATATTCGGTAGACGAGAGGTCTGATGAATATGACGGTTGAGGCAAATTTTCATAGCCCAACTCGTTCAATTTCTGCAGCGCTGATTTCTCAACGTGAGGGCGGGCGTTGTCGTGGAGAAGGATTGATCCTTTTCCGGTTGACTAATGCCGATCGTTGTTGTTGTTGTTTACGGTGCATTTCGTCGATTTTTTTGGCAATACTTCTCTGCCGTAGTCGTTTCGTCCGATTTCAAAAAAGCTGTGATGAGTCAGCTCGGCTGCAGACCACCGTACAGTCAGCATATCCTTTTTTGGTGCAATTTCGGTTTTGGAAAGTGTTGTGAAGCACGGTTGCAATCCAACCATTGAGCTGAACGTCGTCGGTTGTCGTACAGAATCCACTTCTCGTCGCACGTCACAATTCGATCAAGAAAAGAGTCATTTTTTTGTTTGCACAGAATAAGAGCAGACGACATTTCAAATGGCGACTTTTTTAAATGTCGCTTAATTCTTGAGGCACCCACTTGTCGAGTTCTTTTCGTCTTTCATATGCGATTCAAGTGAGTGGAAATTGTTCCTGTGCTTACGCCAAGCTGTTCTACAAGGTGTTGCATGGTTGTTCGCTTGTTTGTTTCCACCAGTGCCTTCATTTCGTCGTCATGAAGTTTACTGAGGCGTCCGCTGACTTCCTTATCTTCGAGGTCGAAATCGCCAGATCGGAATTTCCGGAACCATGATCGCATCGTTCATTCACCAGCATTACCTTCACCCAAAACGTCTTTAGTGTTTCGTGCCGTCTCTGCTGCACTACGACCGAGTTTGAACTCATAAAAGAAAATTTGACGAAAATTCGTTTTTGACATCTGAAACTGCAAAGCTCAAAATTGGTAGAAAAAGTTCGGTTTTCGACAAATTGTAGAGTCATGGTTGGAAAGTGCATAAAATCAGCTTTTTAATGACTTAAAATATTGCAAGGTACAAGGAATGTTTTATTGGTAAAAAAAACATACATTAAAACAATAAATGTTTTAGAACGCTCGTTTATTTCTGAAGAACCTAATGAAAAAAATAGTGATGAATTTTGAAGCATAATATTTTAGGCGACACCATTTGAGTAAATGGCAGAATCAAAATAAGATGTGAGAGACAGGCGAAACGAAGGATCCGCATGGTGTGGTGATGAACGCGTTATTCCCCGGAAAGGACAATAGCGCGTTCGTTCCCCACCATAGGCACCTGCGGTCCAGAGTTTTGCAAATATCTCAGTTTCGTTGAAGTTATATTTCAAAATAAGATAGGTTGGAATTTTCGAGGGGACGAATTCTTTCAAGAACATTTTTTAGCAGCGACCTGATTATTGACGTTTTTCCCAGCTAGCAGTGGGGTTGAGGCGTGCGAAAAAATCTGTTAGTTGGTCGCCGAGAGATCCGTAGAATGTGGATCCTCTGTGCGGGAGAGCTTAACTACTTGATTCATTGAGCATCTGCACCTTTAGTTATGCAACATGTGGTTTAGTGTTGTCACTCAGTAACATTGGACCTTTTTTGTTGAGCAAATCTAAATGCGTATGCGAGTTCTGTATGAATTTTATCGATTCCTTATCGACACTTTTTTCACTGTAAGGGTTTTGATGCGTTGACCAGGATCTTTGAAGTCATATTAAGCGGCTGCATCCTCCTAGAATGAAAGATCCATCGAGAATACTCTTATGCAAATTTATCGTCTCAAATTGTTGGAAAGCTTCATTTAGCTTCAAACACTACGCTTGAAGTTGCAACTTTTCGCATAGGAGCCACTTATCGTACATATCACAAACGGCTGAGAAATGGGATGCTTTTGTTGGGTGAAGGCAGAGTATAGCGAACTTCATAGCGACGGTCACTCTGCTCTTTGGTCATTTTGTATGGCACCCATTCATCCATCTTGCTACCTATTCCAATGTCTTGAAATTGGTGATCGATTATAAAGATTGGAAAAAATGAGTTCTTCTGCCACCCTTCAAGTACATTTTTAGAATGCTGTCTTTAGTTATTGCCTTAAGATGGTCGTAAATTGCAGTAGTGAACCGACAGCCTTCTTCATTATCATCAATGCTCATATCTACAGCGCGAAAAAACCATCTGTGCTTTATGTTTTTGGAAGCGCTTTCCGTGACCCTATACTTCGATAAGAAATTTGATTATAAGGAAACTCCTGCAGGCAAATAGTGTGGGCAACAAATAATTTCAATGTTTACTTTTTATTTTCTGCCTACTACAATTTTTACGGCAAGGTATTATGCGAAAATACAACCACAGAAACCACAGAGATGCTGAGATATTTGCAAAACTCCGGATACAGGTGTCTACGGTGGGGAACGGACGCGCTGTTATCCTTTCCGGGGTCTAACACGTTCACCACCGCATGCAGCTCTTTCGTTTCGTCTGTCTCTCAGCTAGTTCTATCGATCACTGCCAGCAGCAATCACCCGTTAATGGGATTGATCTGGGGAGCGTACATCGGCATTGAACCCAGTTAAGTTGAGGCTGTAATAATTGTAACAATAACAAATGATTTGTTTTTAACCTTTTTACTTACTGCCTACTCTTTTTGATGGCAGGGTATATTGCGAAATATAACTTTAACGAAGCTGAGATATTTGCAAAACTCTGGACCGCAGGTGCCTGATTTGTTTTTAATCAAAACCTAGGGTTTTTCATAAGCTATACTGCTTTGAGTTTACACATTTCGAGCAACTAGATTCCTCGTGTTACGAATAGGTTTGTCATGAGCCAATCGCATACGGATGACCTCAGATGCTGCGTAACACCTGCCTTTCGCTGATCGTTGAGTGCCTCGAGTGGGCGCAAGTAAATCTCCCATTTCTTCTTGGTGCGAGCAAAGGTAACCCAACGGGTTCTGCTCGCTCTACTTGGTGAGCATGAGGTCGGTGGCCTTTCTCTTGTGCGTTTGACGTCACAAGGAATCCATTTACTAACAGCTCGTGTCCATCGGTTATCGTTCATACCGATCACGTGTCTGGACCGCCTTATCATTGACAGTTTAGCGTATAGAACACCGTATTTGATTTCTGATCGTTTACGTAGATCGGAGCTTCGGATCCCTCACCTCACTTGTGCGATACGAGCTACTGCTATCATCGCCGTTTCAGCTGCGTGTTCAAAAACGCAGAGTGACCTTTCATCCTGTTTAAGTAGCGACCAGGTCTGACGCATATGTTAGGGCAGGAAGTACTGTTGAGTCAAAAAGTTGGGCACGGAGTTGGGTGTTCTTTGTTCTCTTCACTACATCTTCGATGCTCTTGAAAGCTGCCCAAGCCGGTCGTTTCCTTTCTGCTTAGCTCTGGAGCTAAGTCGTTCAACATGTCGATTTCCCGACCTAGATAAACATAACTGGAGCATTCGGAGATATTCGTGCATGGGAAACCAATCCATTCCTCACGGGCATCGTTTTTGTGAGATTTACTCAAACATCAATCCTTCCACAGGCTTTATCAAAGTCCGAAAGCATTGGTTCCGCTTGGCTAATGTTTGATGTTATAGGAACGATGTCATCAGTAAAGCGAAGGTGGTGTAATTGCCAACGATTGATTTCCACTTCCCTGTTGTCCCATTCCAGTGTTTGTATGATGTTCTCCAGAGTGGTGGAAATAATTTTGGCAACATGGTATCGCCTTGCCTAACCCCTTTTGATGTCGATGTTAATATCGTTGTAGAATAGTGACATCTTGTGGTTGGGAAATTTTTTTACAGTTCAGAACTATTGAGTAGGGACGCCCTGACTGTCCACAAACTTCCTTGACTGTTTCTACATCATCTGAATCAAAAGCCTTTAAATCAATGGAAGTAAGATAGAGCGGTCTCTTGTACTCTCGTGATACCTCATTGAATCTTGTTACCGTGTAAATGTGGTCCATCGTTCCGAATAATTTTCGAGACCTCGCTTGCTCAAATTGCTGTTTTTTCCTCCAGTATTTTATCAGTCCTGTTAGGATTATTTGAGTGAAAAGTTTATAGACCACATGCAATAAGCAGATTGGGCAGTAGCTGCTGATATAGTGAAGGCCACCTTTCTGGAACAATGACGCGGTCTTGCTGGTCTTCCACTGAGTAGTGCCTTTCATTCAGCTAACATGTGAAGATCTCTTAATAACTCAAAAGACCGACTTTCTATAAACCTCGGCATAGATAGTTGATATATTTATTTATGTGATCTTATAAACTGATCTTCTTTAGCCGATCCGAGGTTGGTATAGGCGTTGACGTTGTCGTTGTTGTTGGTGTTGTTTGTCGATGGCTGACGTTTCGGCGATTTCGCCTTCCTCAGAGCCTGGACGTATTTTTATATTATACTTTAGTTATTCGGTGTAAAAGGCTAAAATATTAATGAAGGTCAAAGTTTTAAATAGATGGTAGGTTAGGATGCTACCGTCATACTGAAAGGCTACTCACCGTGATGTTACGAGTGGGACTGGCCCACGCGTTGTTCACGTGGGGTCGCGAGCACGAAACTTCGAAACGTCATCCATCGACAAACAACACCAACAACAATGACAACGTCAACGAACACCTATACCAACCTCGGATCAGCTAAAGAAGATCAGTTTATAAGATCACATAAGTAAATATAACATGTGAAGAGCCGTGCCAATATGTTCACGAGGACTGGTGGAAGGTTTTTCAAGTGTTCAGATCTTATCCCCTCCAGACCTGGTGCTGTATGATTTTGCATTGATGGAATAGCATGTCGCATTGTGGAAGGTAGAACTGGTGGTATGACATATCTATTCCCTTTTATTTCATATGAGGGCAGGAGGACGTGGCTACTGAAGAGATCTGAGTAGTATTCATCAATGATTTTCTCCATTGCTTTTCTGTATGCTGTCATGTTCCGTCTGGGCGTCGAGTGCAATCATGTTGGTATGATAATTGGGGAATCTTCGTTGCCCTTTCGAATGCCTTTCTCAGACTCTGCGGCTTCGACCAAAACTACTGCTTCTCTCCTTAAGATCTTCTTTTATCTCCTGTTTGCACTGCTTCGCAATTTCGAACGCTGGAGATTGCCTGTAGGTCATGCAGATCTGCGCTGTGATACCAGCTAGAGTTTTTATGGAGACAGACGTCGCTTTGTGATTTTCGAACTCTCAGCTTTCAAAGCGCCGACATGAAAATGTTGAAGAAGCCGATCGTATTCCTGGTCGATGTTATCAATGGCGACATCTTCCTGATACCCGTCTAATGAACTGAGTAACTCCTAGTTTATGGTGGTTTTGCGACTTCGTTTTTTGAATTTAGCGGCTTTTTTCTCCTTTCCAGGGAATATGAAATCGAACACGAAAGAAGCAATAGTTTGCTCCGGTGTTGAATTTTGGGACAGCGGCGACATTGGTTAGGCAAGACCTTCGACTTACTCTTATGTGGTCTATTTCGTATTTTTCGTTGTTGTACTCTCCATTGGTACACTCCCACAAGGGGGCGTTGAGAGTGGAGCTTCTGGATTTGAGAGTTACCATGATAATCTTGGTCGTCATGATAAACTCAGACACCTGCTAGCTCAGTTTTAGCGTTAAAATCTCCAATTATGACCTTAAAGGATGTATGGTCTTCTCTGTGTTGCTTCTCCAAGTCCCTATTAGAAAGCTTCGACTTCGTTTTCGTCATAGCTCGATCTGTTCAATAGCAAACGTCCGATTCATGTCGTTGGTTGTTCGTATAAATGGATGTTCATGGCCGAGGTTGTTGTGTTAGTTGGTTCAACAGTAGAGTAGTGAATATAGATTGGATAGCTTGCCTTGACCTTTTTGCCACGCAGGACTTTTTGCTGTGGTGCAGAAAGCAGCAACAAAAAAGAAATGATAGAATGGTGGTACGAGAGGGTGCCGTAGAGTGGAGTCAAGATCAATAAAACTTATAAAATAAACGTGGTATTTGTCTTGTTTTCATTGTACACATTCTTTGATATCGAATTTCATTCATTTTACGCAAAATGTAGTGCTTTTTCGTATTACAGCTGGCATTTCTGAAGACAGTGACTACACGTCCGACGTCGCGTTTCCCATTCATCATCAACCTAATAGCTCCGCCCATCAATGGGATTCTCATCTGCACCCACATAGATACCGTCATTATCATAAAGACATAGTAAGTATTTTGGTTTTAATCGTGCGGAGTGTTACTGTCAGTTTCCAACTACTGATTTTCTTATGCGTAACGTCAATATGGTGGTGAAGATTTTCATCTAGTGCTTTTGAGGGTCTGTTTCGTGAAAGGGGTGATCAAGCTAGATTACGGTAACGTGAACGGCGTTTGAGACTAATAACATCGTCCTTTTCATGTCCGTACCACTCAAAAATTTGTCGTAGTCATTCTTGGCTCATTGGGGTGACGAAACCCAGAATATACTTCACATTTCGGCATCGAGGAACATCCTACAGCTACGAAGAGGTTATAAATCATTGTAGGACTCTGCATGTGCTGACTTTTCATCTACGTTTAGGATAGTTTTTCCATAGGCGACAGAAAAGCTTCCCTCGGTGGTATTTTTAAAGCGTCAACCCCGCTATTTATTTTTTTCACGTTGTTTTTTTGTCACTTTATTCTACTTACATACCCTTAAATGTTTCATTTGAGCAGCAAATAGAAAGTCATTACTACTAGTTTTAATTAGTGAATGAAAAAAACCTTCCACTGTTAATCATTGCATGGGAAATGTAGTGCACTTCTCAAAAATTTGACTGTCGAATGTTGGTACTTAACATATGTTTGAATCCTTGCGACCGTCTGTTTGTATTCTTAGCTACTACGGTGTTACAACGATATCATCAAGTAAAACCTGCCAGTTTTTTTTATTCTGTTTTTTTATTATTATTCTTATGATTCGTATTCACGTATTGCGCAGGTCCCAGCAATCATTTTTTTGCGATTCATTGTCTTACATCGGTCATCCACGAAGGTTTTCAGACTTGCGTTTTGATTGGTCTTTCGTCTTCCTCATGAATGTCGTTGAATTCCGGTCGTGTTGGTTCTCCTTGAAACCCTGAAGTAGCTTTATTAGACCGTTCCGAGATGTTCACCACATGTATTCGCCGACCTTTTTGGTTCCGAATGAAACTTTTCTAAACAATTTTTTATATTTGACTGTCAACACTGAAGAGAGCTTGTTAGGTCCGGTACGAGGTCGAACCAGCGATCGATCGTGCTTGTAGCGCACAGCATCTCTGGCTGCTGGGTTTGCCGTGTCCCTGTTTCGTTGTTGCTTATGTTTTGCTTTGCTTTTATTACATCTGCTGGAAATAGAGAGAGAGAAAGAGGTGGAGACAGAGTTTTGAGATCCAGCAGAAATAAGGCTGTTTGAAGTGCAACTTAACCTCGTACAATGAGAAGAAACAAATAAGGAAAGCCGTTTCTCATTTTTTTTTCTTCATAAACTATTTCTCATGAGTTTAGTCTGCTTCCTGTTCCGCAGTTCTGTCTCGGTTACTTTCTTTTTATTTTCAGGCGTTGCAGTCAATGAGTTGTAATATCCTCATGTACTCATCGATAATTGTAGTGTTGGCCTTACTATCGATCAGCGTTACTTCATCATAACCATCATGGGTTTTAATCACAATGTTAACCGTTTTATTTACTGCCTACTATTTTTTAATGGCAGGGGTATAATGCGAAATATAACTGCAACGATGCTGAGATATTTGCAAAACTCAAATAAAGTTTTATTTGACTCAAAACTCAAATATAGTTCAAATAATAGTAAGTATAGTCTCACACGAAAAGGGCGCTGGTAAGAAACATGTTTCGAACAGCAACCAACGTGTACACGGGAAGAGAGCAGAGAGAGGAGTCCCGGAACTTGGCGCGGCAAATGGCCATTTCTAATGGCTACGAAACTGTAGCTCGGGACAGGTGTAGAGGAAATCCTAGGCCTCCAAACGACAACTCTAGCGATAAAATGGTCCCGTTTATCCTACCCTTCATCTCAAATGATGTCAGTGCAGCTATAAAACGCTGCTTAAGAAGGGAGGGTCTAGAGAATTCGGTAAACGTAGTTGAAATGCCACCTAGTAATCTTAGGCGCCAACTAGTTCGTAACCGCCTATATGACCGTCTAGCAAAATTGCATAGTTTGCCCTAATGGTAGAGACGGTGATTGCATGAGCTCGGGTACAGTTTATCTGATCTCCTGTGAGATGTGCGGAGACGAATACATTGGCGAAACGGGCAGACCCCTCTGTGTCCGCATAAAAGAACACCTAGTCGGCAAACATAAACCAAATACTCCACTAGGCACGCACAGGACGCAGAGACATAACGGAGAAGATTTTGAAGTAGGGGTTACGATCCTCGCGCAGGAATCGAGAACACAAGCGCGCAAAACTCTCGAGGCATTCTGGATCAATTCCAAGAATCCGAAAATGAACCGCAGGGAAGAATGCCTCATTATCACGCGTGATATTGGGCAGTATATAAGGCTGTTATTTTGATGGGAGGGGCATATTACGCTTCCAAGTGAACTTCGCGCGGTTGGTCTCCACGCGACATACTCAGTGGAAGCCTCATAGAAAGCGGTGAGTGTGCAAAGCTGTGTTCAATGTGATTGAAATCTTGGTTCAGCGTTTTCTCTGTTTGGTTATGGAGGTGTTTGGCCGAATAGATTGCTGTCAACTTGACCTTTCCAGGCTCTGAGGAAGGCGAAATCCGCCGAAACGTCAGCTTGTTCGTGAATAAAGAGTAAAAATAATGCCTCGTGTTTGCTCAACAAGAATACGAAGAATTACTTGATCAATGCCGTGGTTAGTAGAAAGTCGGACGTGGGAGTTACTCAAATATGAGTTTTGCAAATATCTCAGCATCGTTGTAGTTATATTTCGCATTATGCCCTGCCATTAAAAATAGTAGGCAGTAAATAAAACGGTTAACATTGT
Organism: Angiostrongylus vasorum; assembly: GCA_018806985.1. Classification (NCBI taxonomy): domain Eukaryota; kingdom Metazoa; phylum Nematoda; class Chromadorea; order Rhabditida; family Metastrongylidae; genus Angiostrongylus; species Angiostrongylus vasorum. Next base: position 382,281 of record JADANN010000420.1, read on the forward strand.
GATTATAACTAAAAGTCTCAGCTTAACTGGGTTCATTGCCGATCTGCGCTCCCCAGATCAATTCCGCTGACGGGTGATTGCTGATGGCAGAGATCGAAAGAACTAGCTGAGAGACAGGCGAAACGAACGACCCGCATGGTGTGGTGGTGAACGCATTACTCCCCGGAAAGGACAATAGCTCGTTCGTTCCCTACCGCAGACAGCTGCGGTCCGGAGTTTTGCAAATATCTCAACATCGTTGTCCCTCATGGGTTTTGTTTATGGAGTTCTTATCACTTTTCTAAACCAACTTTCACTTAACCTCAGCATGAATGATCAACAACTTTTTGGATTATTCAGCTCACACGAGTTAATATAAAAATTTTTTATTTGGCTAACAGTTCAGCTCCTCGGTCTTGTTTGAAGCCGCGATGACTCAAACCGATTGTCCACGGTTGTTCGTCGTTGTGATTTTGGTCTTCGTAGTCACATGGAGTTGAATTTCCAGGAGAAGAACACTCGTCGGCTCTCGCGAACACGAATACGTTGAAACATTAGCCGAACAGTCATCATTATCAATCTTACTATATTTTCCAGAAAATCTATCTATATTTGTTGCTTGTAGACATTTAGTTGATACTATTCCAAAGCTAAGCTACTCAGCTTATCAAAGGAAGAATACATTTGGTTGATACTGTCTGTTTTGGTCCTTTCATCAATCGAGACCGTTGTGGTTAAGTTTAAGAAGGCTGCTACTTGGTACTTGATACTCGTTTATATTCCCTTATTTTTGAAAATTTATTCTGTGCCTTCCTTAAACAGCTCTCTCAGTGCGTATGACGTTATCAAAGTTTTTTTGTACTGCTTATTCATTCAGAATGAAGAATAAGACGACGTGAAACTATGGAACATTCATGATTATTTTCCCATTATCATGCATATTTTCAGTTTTTTGGGTGCGTGGTGGCGCGGTAGTTGGAGGCGCGACTGCGACACGCACGTGTGACCGATCCCCCGCGCCCACGTTCCACCAACCCTTCGGTCCCTCCGGGATCGGTAAATTGGTGCCAGACTTGTCTGGGAGGATAGCAGCACTGGCTCGATACAACGGTAGGCCACCGCGAGTCATTGTAAAGGTCAGATATGCATTCAATCACCTCCAAGGATACTTAATGAAGTCGAATGCATGGCGCATCCCTCAAGTATTGATCAACGCCGAGAGCTTTACCCTTTTTATTATTTTCAATTTTACTTTCCTTATTCGGAGAATATGATTCACCTTCTTTCCATAGCCGTGTCTAGGTTTCCGTAAAAGCTCCACATGTCGCACCTACTAATTACTACAATGCGTCTGCGTCGTCTGCAACATTCTTTCATGCTGTCATTGCGGTTTTAATACTGACATGGAAACTATTTGTAATCGTCTGTTTTTTTCTAATTTTACCTGCGCTGTTGTCATTTGCAGTGTTTCGGTCGCTTGTTATAGGTACAAATCTATAAGTAAAGTATTACTCACTGTGAGTAAACACGAGGCTGGTATGATAGCATTTATTTACACATAATAGCTGACATCTCAGCGGTTTCCCTTTCTTCAGAGCCTGGAAAGGTGAACTTGGCATGCAATCTACTCAGCCCAAACACTTTCATGACCTAAGCAGATAAAACTTAAAAACATAAATTTGCATTCGCATGGTAAACAGTCCTCCTTCTTCCTTACGAAATCCGACATGCCATTTCATCGGTGAAAAATGGAACAGCACCAGGTCCGGATAGGATAAGACCAGAACACCTGAGGAAACTTCCACCAGTCCTCGTAAATACACTGGCTCGGTTCACACGTTACCTGTCTGAATGCAAGGTCCCCACTCAGTGGAAGACCAGCACGAGCGTGTTATTGTTCAAGAAGGGTGACCTCCGCGATATTGGCAACTATCGCCCATTCTGCTTGCTCTTTGTCGTCTACAAAGTTTTCACTCGAGTCATCCTAAACAGGATTGACAGAACATTGAACGAAGGACAGCCATGTGAGCAAGCAGGGTTTCGAAAAGGATTTAGTACGATGTATCACATCCACACGATAACAAGGCTCATTGCAGTATCGCGAGAGTACAAAAGACCGCTCTGTCTCACTTTCATCGATTTACAGAAGGCCTCTGATTCAACTGAGATAGAAGCAGTCGTGGAAGCCCTTGATAGTCAAGGAGTCCCAACTCGGTACATAGAGATTCTTCATGAGCTGTACAAAAATTTCACAACCAAGGTATCACCATTCTACAACGATATAAACGTTGACGTCAGAAGAGGAGTTAAACAAGGCGGTACCATCTCACCAAAATTGTTTACCGCTACCCTCCAGAACGTCATGCGAACATTGGAATGGGATAATATAGGAGTGAAAATCGATGGTCGGTAGTTACATCATCTTCGCTTTGCTGATGACATCGTCCTTATAACACCAAACATTAGCCAAGCGGAACGTATGCTTGCCGACTTTGATAAAGCCTTTAAAAAACTGGTCTTCAACTAAATCTTACAAAAACGATGTTCATGAAGAACGGATTGGTTTCATATGCCTCACTCACGCTCAACGGAACGAAGATCTCCGAATGCTACAGTTATGTCTATCTATGTCGGGAAATAGCTCCAGAGCTGAGCAGAAGGAAACGAGCGGCTTGGGGGAGCTTTCAGGAGTATCGAGGATGTAGTGAAGAGAACAAAGAACACCCGACTCCGTGCCCACCTTTTCGACTCAACGGTACTTCCTGCTTTAATGTATGCTTCAGAAACTTGGTCGGCTGCGTAAGCAGGATGAAAAATCACTCAGCGTTATTGAACGCGCAGTCGAAAGGACGATGCTGCGAGTATCCCGTTTCACACAAGTAAGGGGATGGGATCCGAAGCTCCGACCTGCGTCAACGATCAAAAATCAAAGATGCCGTTCTGTGCGCTAAACAGTCGAAGATAAGGTGGGCCGGACACGTGACGCGCATGAATGGCAACCAATGGACAAGAGCCGTTAGTGACTGGATTCCTCGGGATGTCAAACGTATTGCAGGAAGACCACCTATCCGACGATCAGAGTTCTTCACGAAGAGGCTAGAAGAAAGATATGATGCTCGAGGAATCTCTAGAGCGAGAAGAACCCATTGGGCTACTCTTACCTGCGACGGGGGAAAAATGGAAGATTTACTGGCGTCCGCTCGAGTCACTCGGTGATCAACGGGACTACAGGTGGTACAGGTGATAAGGGAAGGGGTTAGCGCAGTACTTAGTGATGCCGTCGATCATGAAGGAAAGGCCCTGGTTCGACCTCCTTCTCAACGCTGTCCTCCAATCCACGTGGGAACAACGCCCTAGCTTGGCTAGGTTGGGCGCCGACTCCACTTTTCTTGAGAGGCACAGTTAGCGAATGAAGTATCAGAGCTGTAAGCCGCCTTTGTAAATTGCTTGTGCGCGACAGTCCAGATATTTTTTCAAGTAGTCATTTTCCGTTTTGCAACATGTTTTCGTTTCTAGGTCGTCCAGGCTGATTTCGAATTCGCGTTTTACGGCCGAGAGTTTGACCATTGCTCCATCTGTACATTCACAACACTAGGTTTCTTCGTCTTTTACAGGAAATGGAGCCACTTCCTATTAAGTAGGGAAGCCTTAGATATTAAGAAAAAAGAAGAGCATATAGTTTGGAGACGTATACTGGTTTAGTAACGTTGATTTGCTGTTAACGCAAAAAGTTGCATCAATTTTTGATATGGAACAAAGGAGACCTGCTTGTACCACTCTTTTAAGATGTCTATTGCGGTTACTACAAAAAATATTTATGAAAGGAATGGATTTCTTATTCATCTTAGCCTAGGTGTTTGCAGATATGAATACAATATCTTTAGCGCTTGAACACAGACAAATCATAAACGAAAATACGAGTGCAATGTATTTTAATAGTGATGAAAGAATCTACAAATGTAATCGTGTGATTTTTCAAGTTACTTACTTGATACTTGAACGGGTCGTCCTCACTGATTGTGTGGGCTCCAGCATAATCACCATTTTTCGGAGATTTGCTGGCTAAGCCATTGTGGGTTACCTGGAATCCCGAGGTCAGCCTGGCCAAAGTCTGCCCCAGGTCTTGACCATCGCGGGCAGTCGCAGCCTTTGTGGATCAGAGGGAGATTTGCCACCATGCGACTTTGATACCAGGATGGTAGTGGATCGTGGTATTGATTTACTCTTAGCTAGATTTCCGGATGGAAACGCCGGACTCCTCAGTTTGAGAGACCTTGCCGGAAGGGCGAATCCCCCCGCTGTACATCGCAGTCCGACACCCAACAGCACCTCTCGGCCACGATGAGGCGGCAAACCGATGGGTAGATTTTTTTTTCAAGTTAAAATATAAATCTACACCATCGAGACGGATTAAAACAAACACATGAATTAATTAGTGAACTGAAAAGATACAATTTTTTCTGGCAAACCAACCGTAGTACTTTATGAAGTGGTTAGGGTGTTTTGTTCTTATCGCCTCTTATCAATCTTAACACATCGATATCCAGACGCTGCAGGCTAGCTACGAAGACGAAGAAGACGCGTATCACGCGCGACCAGACGACTATCATCAATCCGCACAGCATCATTACGAAAACGATTACGGTATGTGTTTGTTCTCTCTGCTTATTAACTAGCGCTAAGGCGACCTTGCATGCGCGTGTAGCGCAGCGGTTAAACATGCCCTGCAATAAGCACAAAATCGATCGTGTTCCGATCCCTTCATCGAAGTCACCAAGCACTCCATTCCTCCAAGGTCAGCAGCACAGAACATGTCTGGGAGGATAGCAAAATTGAGGCTGTATATTGGTAGATCACTTCAAGTCAATCTATAGGCCAGATGTGCATTCATCTCCTCTTACCGATGCATCACGAAGTCGACAGCATCATCCTTCAAGGATTGAGTAGTACTGAACGCTTTATCCTTTATCCGTTAGGGCTACTTTTGGTATAGTGGAGTAGTACGCAAGTGTATTGTGGTGACGATCAACGGTCATGCGGAGTTCCAACACGGGTTTAACGATTATTCATTGGGATTGCATGTTGTCGCTCTCTTACAGCGTAATGTACTGAAAAAAAGCTCAAAAACGCTGGAACGAATCAACTGGGAGTTTATACGATGTCAGAGCAGTGGCTTCGACCAGATAGCTGCTTTTTTACGTTTATTTAAGCGTTACTTGTAGCGTATGGAAATATCTGCTACATGGGATTACGACGATGTTTATCTTGGTGCATTGTGAACTGATAGATATCACTAAGACCCTTAAGTTACACATAGATGTTGATTGGGAAGTTTCGATTTTCATCCTGTTCGTTGTTCCGATATAATAAAACTTGATTCAAATTGTCAGCTGGCAACACTTAATATATCTGAAACACCTGCCATGATTTTTCGTAACCACTATTTTTAAAAAATCCCAACAGGAATATGTCTAGTTGTGAAGCCTTGCGATCGTGAAGTGCCACAGGACGATTACGAGTGCTCAGCCTATGATACGGAACCATCCGGTTGCTGCTTGCCTTCAGGCAATCTCAAAATGTCTTTCCACAATCAACATCTTGAAAATGAATGCGGTGAGTTTGTTCCACTGGCATCAGTCGCCAAGGTATTACTATTCGCAAATACTCATAGAAAGTTCCTCTTTGACAGCTGTCTGCACCAATTTATGTATAGTAGCACGTATTGTTCATTGTGGGGTTTTTTTTTAAGGGTTTGATTCGAACGTCTATAAACATGGAGAATGTCATCCTCAGCAAGAAACAAACCATAACGAGAACGTGCATTTCAACTTTGACAAACCGACTTACGCGGAGCCATACGAATCCATGGAAGGAACTTCTGGTTATCGAGACGACTGTCGCCGAGAATATCCAAGGCAAGACTTAAAAGCCTGTGAAAAGTGATATTACTAATTGTCCTAATAATTGATTGTCAACTTTAAAAGTAGTAAAAGTGGTCTGTTTCTTGGGTTTACCGCTACTAACAAAAAGGGTACCCAGTTTGGTGGAGGATATCCCTTATTTTTTTAAAATATCTTGGAATTCACAGTTTTAACCTTTTTATTTACTGCCTACTATAATTTTTAACGGCAGGGTATCATGTGAAATACAACTAAGATAATGTTGAGATATTTGCAAAACTCTGGACCGCAGGTGTATGCGGTGGGGAACGAACGCGCTATCGTCCTTTCCGGGGAGTAACGCGTTCACCACCACACCATGCGGTTCCTTCATATGATACCCTGCCGTTAAAAACTGTAGTAGGCAGTAAATAAAAAGGTTAAGATTGTGTTTTTTCAACTTCATCCTCAGTTTAACTAGGTTCGTTGCCGATTGGGCTTCCTAGATCAGTCCCGTTGACGGGTGATTGCTGATGGTGCCGATCATTAGAACTAGCTAAGAGACAAGCGAAACGAAGGACCCACATGGTGTGGTGGTGAACGCGTTCCTCCCCGGAAGGGACAATAGCGCGTTCGTTCCCCACCGCAGACACCTGCGGTCTGGAGTTTTGCAAATATCTCAGCATTATCTTGGAATTATTTGTCTGCGATTTTTATTACCACTGTTTCCGAATGTGCAACTGCACCATTTCCTATTACTGCGACGTCTTCAACAAAACTCTAGAAGTCGTTTTGATTCATAATCAGTTATTAAGCACCCAACCAATGTGATTCAGTTTTTCTTTTCATGTCGAAGTGTAAACCTTCATTTTTCAGCGATTATTGGAGTGAACAGGAGCCCCTTTCATATAACAGTCGACCACAGCAGTGCCATCAGTGAGCAATTTTTTTGCGACTTGTACAAAATCGAAATCTTCGAAAGTTTGCGTACCTATTTACTAGCAAACGTTTCTCCACAGTTCCTTAAAATTGACTTAATTTTTCAAATAAGTGTTTCCTTCTTACTTACTGCCTACTCTTTTTTAATGGCAGGGTATATTGCGAAATATAACTTCAATGATGCTGATATATTTGCAAAACTCCTGACCGCAGGTGTCTGCGGTGGGGAACGAACGCGCTATTCTCCTTTCTGGGGAGTGACGCGTTCACCACCTCACCCTGCGGGTCCTTCGTTTCTCCTGTCTCTCAGCTAGTTCTATCATAGTTGGCATAGATCGATAGAACTAGCTGAGAGACAGGCGAAACGAAGGACCCGCAAGGTGAGGTGGTGAACGCGTTACTCCCCGGAAAGGACAATAGCGCGTTCGTTCCCCCATCGCACACACCTGCAGTCCGGAGTTTTGCAAATATTTGAAGTTAAAGTGTTTCTTTTTTAAACAATCGCTTCGGCGATTCGTAGGTCTAGTGTAAACTTAAGCAAAGAATATAGAGAAAAGGATACCTCCAGTAGTAAGAAGCAGAAAGCATTATATCATATTCACAATTCCATTAGGATGCGTCATGCATTCGACTCCGTTCATCTCATGATAGAAATGGTTGAGTGCATATTCGGCCTATACGACGACTTACATGTATCTAGCCTATCGATGTATCATGTCAATGTTTCCTTCCTCTTAGAGAAGTCTGATACCAATTAAATAAAGCTGGACGGATGACGGGTTCGTTAGCCATTGGTGCAGGGTCAAACCAAGAAACTTGTGTAATGCAGGACATTTCTAACCATTGCGCTATACGCACTGCTTTATGAATTTTACGATAACTAAATGAATTGGTATTGAGATCTTATGTCACAAGATTGTGGAAGGCTGAGCCTATAGCCTAATGCAGGTTCAATTTGTAAGGCTGATTAACATTTAGGGGTTACGCTAATAATATATATGACATAGCCGTATGAATAGTGTTCTGTGGTACGTTCAAGTTGGTTTCCACGTATATTCTTTTTTTAATCATAGAAACATTTGCAGTGCTTCACTTCGATGGAATGATTCGGTCGAGGGTACTGACGTAGCAACAGAGAGGTTTGAACTCCGTTACTTTTGAGCCTTTCAGTAATTTTTTTTCTGCAGTAGACTTAGTCCGTGAAAGTTTCGAGGTCTCCTTTTAGGCCCAGTTTTTTCTTTTTTTGCAAATTCTCCTACATATTTAACGCTATCTCTGTATGAAAACGGCTGTAACCTTTTTTGTTTGCCTTTTCTAGTCATAACTGAGAATGGAAGGTAGCTTGAAGCTTGAGTATATAACTATTATATTTTGTAATAGAATCCCTAACATCTCAGTAATAGAATTCATACAGGGACCAATCTGACCACGAACCGAGTATCTATGACGATGTCGAAGGAAAACAGTCGAAATGTGAGTCCGTTATGACATCGGTTAAACTTCAGTTCAGCTTAAGTGATCGTCAGTGACTACTTGTCTAAATGCGTCGTTTTCTTGTTCAGCAATCGCGAGGTTGTTAAACAGCATACATTTACTTCCATAGAAAAAACACAATACAATACAACAGTAGCTGACGTTTCGGCAGTATCGCCTTCTTCAGAGCCTGGAAGGGTATACTGACGTACAATTTACTAGGCCAAACGCTTCAATGACACTTACAAAAAAGACGGAAAACTCTATGGTAATTACATGGTCAACAGCTTCTCGAAAAAAACTCACCGCTTTTTTTACGTGCCATCCCATGAGGAAGATTAGAACAGCTGATTATGGTCGCATAAGGTTGATGACTGCACCATCCCACATCAGAAATTGATGCGAACATACGGGGTCAGGTCGCGTATGACCTCTGGGCATTCATCCCTGCTATTCATTGTAGGGTTTTTGGCATTTATCCAAAAAGCCTCAAGAGTTTTTCGCGCTGGTGTTCTAGTCTCCTGCGCAAGGATATTGACTTTTACTTCAAAATCGTCCCCGCTGTGCTTTTGTATCCCTATGCGTGCCTAGTGGGGTACTTTGTCTTAGTTTTCGTTTGCCATCTAGGTGTTCTTTTATACGGATACACAAAGGCCTGCCCGTTTCGCCAATATATTCATCTCCGCAATTATTACAAGAGATCAGGTATATCGTACCTGAGCTCATGCAATCACCGTCCCTGCCATAAGGGCAGATTACGCAATTTGTTGTTTCGCATAGACGGTCATACAGGCGGTTACGAACTAACTGACGACGTAGAGTAGCCGGTGGTATTTCAACTATCGCTACCGATTCCTCTAGACCTGCCCTTCTTAAGCACCGTTTAATCGCTTATCGAGAGCAGGGGATCTCCGGCCACTACTCTACTGCAGATATGTAGATGATTGTTTTGTCATCTTCTCTACGCAGGAGGAGATGGACAAATGCTTTGAATTATTGAACGAGCAGTCTGAGTACATTGAGTTCACCCGGGAGAAACCGAGAAAAAACTGGCTTCCGTTTTTAAACGTCCAAATAAACCTATCAAGTAGCGGTTACCTGACAAAGTGGTACCGAAAGCCAAGTAACAAGAACATCCTCGTTCACTTCCTTTCTTCCCACCCTTCACACACAAAGAGGGCGATTGTGAGAAACATGTTTCGAACAGCCACCTCTGTGTGCACAACCGGGGGAACTGAAAGGAAGAATCGCGCGACTTGGCTCGGCAAATAGCCATCTCCAATGGCTACGAAATAGTAACCCCACGAGATAAGTTTAGAAGGAGAGCGACGCGCCCAAGCGAAACACTTGGCCAAAAGAAAGTCCCGTTTATGTTGCCCTTTATTAGCGATGAAGTAAGCGTAGCGATTAAACGATGCTTAAGAAGGGCAGGTCTAGAGGAATCGGTAGCGATAGTTGAAATACCACCGGCTACTCTACGTCGTCAGTTAGTTCGTAACCGCCTGTATGACCGTCTATGCGAAACAACAAATTGCGTAATCTGCCCTTATGGCAGGGACGGTGATTGCATGAGCTCAGGTACGATATACCTGATCTCTTGTAATAATTGCGGAGATGAATATATTGGCGAAACGGGCAGGCCTTTGTGTATCCGTATAAAAGAACACCTAGATGGCAAACGAAAACTAAGACAAAGTACCCCACTAGGCACGCATAGGATACAAAAGCACAGCGGGGACGATTTTGAAGTAAAAGTCAATATCCTTGCGCAGGAGACTAGAACACCAGCGCGAAAACTTCTTGAGGCTTTTTGGATAAATGCCAAAAACCCTACAATGAATAGCAGGGATGAATGCCCAGAGGTCATACGCGACCTGACCCCGTATGTTCGCATCAATTTCTGATGTGGGATGGTGCAGTCATCAACCTTATGCGACCATAATCAGCTGTTCTAATCTTCCTCATGGGAAGGCACGTAAAAAAAGCGGTGAGTTTTTTCGAGAAGCTGTTGACCATGTAATTACCATAGAGTTTTTCGTCTTTTTGTAAGTGTCATTGAAGCGTTTGGCCTAGTAAATTGTATGTCAGTATACCCTTCCAGGCTCTGAAGAAGGCGATACTGCCGGAAACGTCAGCTACTGTTGTATTGTATTGTGTTTTTCTATGGAAGTAAATGTATGCTGTTTAACAACCTCGCGATTGCTGAACAAGAAAACGACGCATTCATATTCCAATGCCGAGGTTAATAGAAAGTCGATCCTGGGACTTGTCTAAATATTTTAAGTGTTCAAAATATCATGTACTGTGTCTGTTGATGAACATTAGGTGACTACTACTTCTTTTTGTTCCCTTACATGACCCTCATTGGACCTATTTTCGATCCATGCAACTAAAAAAGCATGAAGATATGGGAGAACTGGGAGATAAGCTCTTCTATGCGTTAGCAGGTTTACGTGTCACGAGGCTCAACTGTCTTAAAGGTCCCAGTTAGCCGGCGCACATATTTAGGGCCATCAGCAGCAAAGGTGTTCTATCATGTGTCATTTGTCCTATAGATCACTGCTCATGTTGATTATACCAAATATATGAGTGAAATATGGTTTACTTCATAAGTGATCCATGCACAGGTTCTCCTTTTATGAAGGTCGCCAGTCGTAAAGTTAGGAAGGGGACAGGTTATTGGCCATTTAAACATTCGAGGGTAATTGTTTCTACTCTAATAAGAACTTCATTGTTTTGGTGATATTGCATCCTCCTGTCCATCTTGAGCAATATGATCGTTGTCAACGTTTTGGTCCATCAGTGCAGTTAGATAGAATAGCATTATTACTTTACCAGATTTCTATGGGTAGTCAGTGAAAGTTGGCACGATGAAGAGGCGATGTTAAGTTTTGGTGAACCTCCCAAATTCTTATTACAGTTTAATGTTGATCCAGTCAACATGATCCCACGAGAAGGTAGCCCTTTTGTTACGTTAATTCTCATCAATTTCTTAAGATTAGTGTAAGGACAGTTTAGGTGGAACACAAGCTCACACACAAGGGTTCGTGTTCTGCCACTTGCATTTGGCTATAAACTCGCTAACGATTTCCATTCATTTCCACTCAGTTTAAATGTCATCTGTATTGCTGTACCAAAGGTGACTTTCATTGCGTTGATGTATTGAGACGTCGATTTTCCCAAGAACAGTTGCAACCGCTGTGCTACTTGATTGAAACTCCATCTTCAGCTTGAATAATCTTTTTGTACTACTTCATCACTGCAAATGTCAAGTTTTTCTATTGCTTGAAACTTCGCTTATTATTTCGGAGAGTAGTACATGATTACTGGCTGTGACTTTCACCGACATAGGGAGGAATGGCGGGCGAATAAGTTGATTAAAGCCAATATTTCGGATATTTTTGGTGGATTTTCTCTCAGTAGCGTGGGTTTGCGAGTGAAAGTCATTCCTACCCTTGACTGCTTGCAGACGATTTCTTCCAAATTTATCGTTTGACGGTTAATGTTATTAATGACTTTGGGACCGCTTTGAATATTGGCGATGTATGCAAACTGTTGACGTTTTATTTCGAGAGAAACTGGTCAAACTTGATGTAATCGTGGATTTGTCGGCTCTATATCTGATATTTACTGCAAAAATGTGATTTGAGAACATTCCACGCTATTGGAAGCCAGATACGGTAGAGTCTTCTGTGCTGTGGTAGATGTATTTCTAATCGAACCAAGTGATCTGTGTATAACTGCGCTAAGAGTTATTAGATTTTCTTAGCATTCTTTGATTACGTTATAACCTATTTGGACTCCGACCATTTTTTCTATTGGAAGATTCTCCATGGATCCCAAAAAAATTCTGAATAATGAGGTAATGAAGGGCTTGCAGTTCTCGAAAATATTCAAATCCTTGCGGACTGAGTGCCCCTAGTGGAGGATGAACCAACATTGTGTGTTCCAGACTACTTACCTACTTCGACGTTTGGATAGCCCGTCCTCACCGAATTTGCAGGCCCCAACATAATTTACACTTGTTAGTTTAGGTTAGTCTTGTTTTTCCGCTGTGGTTCTCTGGAGTTTCGAGATCGGCTTAGCTGAAACCTTCCTCAGGTCGTCACCACCCCCAGGCAGTCGTCGCCATTGTGGATTAGAGGGAGATTTGTCACCATGGGACTAGTTTGGTACCAGAAAGTGATGACTCCTGGTACTAGTTTACTCTTAGCTGGGTTTCCGAATGGAAACGTCGTCGGACTCCTCAGCTTGGGAGGCCATGCTGAGGGAATGAACAGCCTGAGACCCAGGGCACCTCCCAGCCACGATGAGGCGGTAAATCGTTGGAGGATGTTGCAGTTTAATGTTTAAAAATATCGTGAAGAATTGTTAGCAGCCGTTATAAGCCGTCAGAGTGGCATCTGAGGAGGAACATATTGAAAATTCGGACCATTTGATGCATTTATTTGATTCCAAATTAGGTTACATTCGGAAATCTGCATTATTTAGTGAGTTGTCCGATCTCCTCATTGGATAAAAATGAGCGACGATATGATAGTGATTCCAGTCGTCGAGAAAGCTACTACGCCGATGAAAGCGATGACAGGTACCTTGAGTTTTTTGTTAACGCACAATAATGTATACTAATATGGTATAGCTCTCTATTGGCCTTTATTTATCTTTTTTATTGAAGCACAGTTAGTGAAGAAATTTGCTTAAGAACAATTTTAGAAGCATAGAGTAAAAAATCTAGATATTTACTGCGAAGGAAAATTGCGAAGTGTTTATATAGAGAGCATGTGTGAAAAAAATGAACTATATTTCTAAAGATGCTGCATCGCACGAGTTATAATATGTAAATAAATAGAAACATTTACTAAAATAGTTCAGCTCTATGTTCATTAAAGAAGGGTCTCATAAGTGAACACAGCACCGATAGAGTTAAAACTCTACTGATAGAAAGGCAAGGCAAGGGCCTCGGTTGGCGTGGTGAATAGCACGTGATCCCCCGGAAAGGGTAATCGCGAGTCCGAAGCCCAGCTGAGGTTCCGAGTTTTTCTCATATCTCAACATCATTGAGGTGAAGTGAAAGCATTTTACAGGCCAACTGAGACCAAAGGATATAACTGGCGGTATGGCAGTATACAGGAAGAAGACCACGTGAAAGAGAATTGGCGAGATGAGACGTCGTTAGAGCATTGGCGAGTCCATCCGGAAAGCGAGCAGTTTTTGTGGCAACGACAAATGCAACACGACGAAGACGAACAATACGCGGCCGAGGGTTACCAGGCAGACCGTGAAGACTGGTCCAGGCAAAACAGTGCTGAACGAGTAGAAGCAGCAACACATCACGCCATCGATATTGCGCAGTGAGTCCGATGTTGAAATTCTGTAAACTGCTTTCAGACAAGTAACCAAACCGGCTTTGACTTAACCTGGGTTTGAATAATCAATAAATTTGCTTGGATTATTCAGCATGGACGAGGTTGTCATTAAAACTTTTATTCGGCTAGCGTTTTGACGTCTTCGTCTTTCTAAGAGCCGATGATCCGAGTCGATGCTCTATAGAGTCTTTCGTACTTTCGATATGGGGTCTTCATCGTCGTATCGTGTCAAATCCTCTTCAATAGCCCATCGCTCTAATGAGGCAACTTCATCTGGTGATGCTCTTATACAGGACGGTTATTGACTGATTGTCGAATGGTAATGATTAAGTGAAAGTCTATTCATTTAATTATTATTTCGCTATTTGCTGGCCACTCTAAAAGCGATTGCTACAAGATGAATTGTCGACATGAAAACAAATCATTACCAGTGGACAATCAGTGAACAATCAGTCAACAATCATCCTGTATAAAAGATCATAGCCAAGTGAGGTTGCCTGATTCGAGCGGCGCTCCACTGAAGAGTCGATTCGATACGACGACTAAGACGCCAAATCGAGAGTACGAACTACTCTGGACCGTCGACACGGATCATCTGCACTGAGGAAGACGAAGATGTCAAAGCGTTGGCCGAATAAAAAGTTCTATTGTAACCTCGTGTAAACTGAACAAGCTAAACAAATTTGTTGTTTTTCAGATAGTTTCCGCTAAGCTGATGTTTAGAAGTAGCTTTACTTGTGTAGTAAGTTATATAATGAAAGACACTTCTGTAGATTGGTAACATGAACATTGGTTCACCTGTTTATCGACAAGTGCAGCATAGTGCTTCTTTGCCCCAAGCATTTATCTTGACTTCGATTTTGATTATGTGTATGTTCAACTATCCGATTCTATCAAGTGTTGTAGTGACTTTTATAATTATTTACGAATATTTTTTCAGTCAAGAATACTGAAAACGTTTCTGTTCAGTCTCATTTACTAAACTATAAGACAAAGCTTCATAACGTTGACAAGCTTAGCAGCTTCAGGGTTTCTCTTAAGAAGGTGTTTTTTTGCAGTCAGACTATTCATGAAGAAGAAGAAAAACGTACACCGCATGAGCTTTGGCATTGGGCATACAAACAGGTCTGCAAGAGCCTTGGTTTTAAGGTGAGATTACTTTTATCCTGTTTTCTTGTCCAGGATTCGTAATTGCCGTTGCAAACCAAGCATATGATTTGAATTACTAAGCCGACTTGATTCGCATTATTCCAGGCTTATCACCTTATGCTGTATTTTTCTGTTTTTTCCTTTATTTTTTTTGACCAAAATTAAGGTCTTTTGAGAATTCTTTATCTTACTTTCAGTGGGACTTGAAGAGCGGTAAGCTTTCAAAAGGTAGTACTATTCGCTTCAGTTGAATAGATCCTCAACATAGCTTTTTCTTTGTCGATCCTTCATATCCTTTCTGTCCTCCGTTTATATATTCTTATCGCAATTATTCAGCTATAGCAATTCTATCACTTGTATTTGCTTGTCAATTACTCTATTTCTAACCATTTCACTTAAATGGTTGCCAGTAACGTCTCTTTCCATCTCAGCTGCGCGCTAGAACCTCCTGATAAGCTTCGCCATCACGAAAAACATGAATAGCATCTCGCTTTTCGTTTGCAAGCTCTCGTTTTGTTTTTTAAGAGGCACTTAGGAATAGTTCGCTGGACTCTCATTAGAGCTGGACGAGCAACTTGGGCTGTTCTACAGTAGTACATCATTGTTTATCGTATATTTGAGGCATCCTTCATGTGCTTGTTATTCCCTTGATTTCAGTTCTATTAAATCGATGTATAAAAATACAACCTACATGCATTTTTATAAGATGGAATTAAACCATCTCTTCACTCCTTCCCTCGTCTTGTGCCGTGAGAGTAAGCCACGAAGCATCCCGAATAGCCGGCATGATATGCCTTCTATTAGATCAGTCCGTGGATCACCATTATTGCCGTAAAGAATGGAAATTCCCTTTGGTATCTATTTTATTCATACTCCTAACTAAATTACCAGGAAAAGGACTGAAATGGAAGAAGTTCTGGGGTCCACAGAGTATGTGATGATAGGCCATCTAAGAAAAAAAGAAACTTATAAAGAGTTCCCAAGATCGACTTTCAATCAACCTCGGCAAAACAGAAAGATGAAAACCTGAACGATGATTACCGACCTGCAGCTTCTCGAAAAACTCACCGTTTTTTTACCTGCTTTCCATCCAGGAAGAACAACTGCTTAGAGTCGCATACGGTTGATGACTGCACCACCCCTCATCATAAAACAATTCTGAGATAAGGGCCTAGATCACGTGTTATCTCTGGGCATTCTTCTCTGCTATTCATTCTTGGGTCCTTAGCATTTATCTAAAAGGCCTCGAGAAGTTTGCGCGTTGGTGTTTTGGAATCCTGTGCGAGCATAGCGACTTTAACATCAAAATCGTCTCCGCCATGCTTTTGTATCCTATGCGTTCCTAGTGGCGTACCTGGTCTTAGTGTTTGTTTACCGTCTAGGTGCTCTTCTATGCGGATACATAATGGTCTGGCCGTTTCACCAACATATCCATGTCCACAAGTACTGCAAGAGATCAGGGATATCGTACCTGAACTCATGCAGTCACCGTCCCCTGCCATAAGGGCAAATTGCGCAATTTTGTGTTTCACATAGACGGTCGTATAGGCGGTCACGAATTGATTGACGACGAAAAGAATTCGGTGGTATTTCAATTGTTATTTATCATTGTTTTCAATTATTATTAATTATTACTATTTTATTATAATACTCTTTGCTGAGGTATCAGCCCACAGTTCTGCTGCATAACAGAGGAGTGGGAGGAATTCTGAGGTGAAAATGTGAGCGCATAGTTAGGGTTCCATAGTTGGTCGATAACTTCTTTGATAGTCATGAATGCTGTCCATGCAGCTCTTCTTTCTCTTTCTAGTTCCTGCTTTACGTCTTTCTCAATATTCATTAAAAAAGTACGATGTGCATTCCAGAGCAGTGTGGCAGTAAGCAGCTTTTTGCGATATTGTGTCGCCTTGTGAAATCCCTTTTCGCGTGAGTATGGTAGGGAGTGCAGAACGCAAGGCTCCTGTTTAGTAGAAGACCAGCAAGATCGTGCTGTTATTCAAGAAGTGACATCCACGATATCGGCATCTATCGCCCAATCTGCTTGCTCTCTGTAGTCTACAAACTTTTCACACGAGTCATCCTTATGAGGATTGACAGAACACTGAACGAAGGACAGCCATGTGACAGCCAGGGTTTCGAAAAGGATTTACTACGATGAATCGCATCCACGCGATATTAGAAACATGGAGGAAAAACAACCAGTTTGAGGAAGCAAGGTCTCGAAAATTGTTCGGAACGATGGACCACATTTACACGGTAACAAGATTCAGTGAGGCAACACGAGAGTACAAGAGACAGCTCTATCTTACTTTCATTGATTTAAAGACTTTTGATTCAGTTGACATAGAAGCAGTCATGGAAGCCCTGGGCAGATAGGGTGTCCCTACTCAGTATATAAACATTCTTCTGAGCTGTATAAAAATTCCCCAGCCACATAACATCACCATTCTACAGCGGTATTAACATCGACGTCAAAAAAAGGGGTTAGGCAAGGCGATACCATCTCGCCAAAATTATTTACTGCCACCCTCCAGAACGTCGTGCTAACATTGGAATGGGACAACATGGGAGTGAAAAACGATGGTCGGCAGTTACGTCATCTTCGCTTTGCTTGTGACATCGTTCTTATAGCACCAAACATTAGCCAGGAGGAACAGATGGTAGCCGACTTTGATAAGGCTTGTGGAAAAATTGATCTTCGACTATATTTGACAAACACAGTGTTCATGAGAAACGGATTGGTTTCGTATGCACCATTCACGCTCAAGGATGTATCTCTGTATACTCTAACTGCGTCTGTCTAGTTCGGGAAGTCAACATGATATACGACGCAGCTCCAAAGTTGAGAAGGAAGAAATGAGCTGCTTGGAGAGTTGGAGAGCTTTCGAGAACGTCGGTTCCTCTTGCCTTAAGGTATGCGTTTTAAACCTGGTCGCTGCATAAGCAGCATGAAAGACTCAACGTTATTGAATGCGATGTCGAAAGGACGATGCTAGGAGTCTCCCCCTATCAAGCAAGTGAAGGAAGGGATCCGAAGCTTCAATCTGCATGAGGGGTGGAATATCAAAGATGCCGTTTTATACGCAAAACTTTCCATTTGAACGACAACCGATGGGCAAGACCCGTCAGTGACTACATTACTCGAGATCTCAAATGTACTGCAGTAAAAACCACTAATCTTGTGGTCAGAGTTCTTCATGAAAGCCCTACAAGCAAGACCTGATGCTCACCGAGTATCTAGAGTGAGGAGAAACCAATGATCTACTCTCGTACGCGACGGGAAGAAATGGAAAGTGTACTGGCGCCCGCTTGAGTCACTCGACGATCAATAGGACGACAGGTGATACAGGTGGTCGTTACTAAATCGAATCTTCACATGGAGGCGATGATCATATCTACTTAAGATCTAGCTACCACTGAGGTATCAAATATGAGCTATGTTCTGTTCGTGGGAATATAGTACTCCGCATGAGTCATGCCGTTAAGAAACTCCCACATCTATCGGCGGTTTTCTTTTTTCTCGAAGAACTAATTCCTATCGAAAGGACATGTTGCGGGTGGAAGTTCTACGGGACGGCTCCCATTCTCATTTCCTTCTCCTAATACAAATTTTTCTGATCCTGTATTCGCTGTCGTTTGTCTTTCCTATTCTGGCGTTTAGGTCTCGGACAATAAATATATAGTGAGGTTTATCATACCGGATACCTTCCTCCATCTGATTATCGAACGCATCTAATCCATCTTGTGACGTGGTTGAAGAGGGAGGGTGGCCATGTGCGGTAAAAGGATCTTGTGGGAGTCGACGAGAAGGACAATGAGTGGGTGGACGACGAAACCTACGCCATGAACACTTCGTAACAAGACTTTTTTCTGCATGGATGACAAGAGATCTTTTGTTTAGTTGGCGTATGTCGGTCTTCTTGTTTTTTGTTCTTACATTTACGTGAATACATGGAATTTGATGCAATTTGAGGAGAGTGTTTTGTTATTATACGTGCACAATCCACAGTCTCCATGGCATGTCATTTGTGTGTTTTTTTAGGTCCGTTTCCAATGACGTGCTCCGTAATCCGAGATTTAATCACCTGTCATCAGTTATCTCACCGCCCAACATAATTGGCGGAAACGCTTAGTGTGCCCTATACTGAAAGTAGCTTTAATGGTTGAGCCATTGTGGTTTCCTGGAGTCCCGATGTGAGCCTAACCGGAGCCTTCCACAGGTCGACACCACCACAGGCATTCACCAGCCGCTGTGGACCAGAAGATCTGCCACTTTGCTACTAATTTGACACCAGGGCGTCGGTAAATTGTGATATTCGTTTACTCATAGTTTGGCTCCCGGTTAGAAATGCCTAACTTTTCCTCAACTCCGGACACCCTGCTGCTGTGGTATAGACCCTCAGCTTGTATAACAGTCCGACACCCAGGAACACCTCCCAGCCACGATGAGGCAGTAAACTTTTGGGAGGAGAGAATAGCTACTTGGAAGTATTTGATAACCACCGACTTTATTTTTAGTAGAGGTTTCAAAATATTTGTATTACTCTAATGCTATAAAAGTCCGTTGGACATAAAACAGACATATTGAAAGTTTGTTAAGAAATTTCAAATTTGGAGGTTTACTTTATAGTATTGTTGAATATTACCTCTAGTTTTGCGCATAGTTAAGGTAGATGAACACCATGATGGGCTTGCAGAGCAACTAGATCAGCATCCCTCATTTGTGGCACGTTAATGTGGTATTGTTATTGGATTGATGAGATGAACCACTTAGCAAAAATGTTCTCTTTTGTTTATTCCTTTCGAACACCACTTGAACATGGTGTATTGGAGAACGCTGTAGAATATTCTAGAAGCAGGTTCCCACAAAGGGCGTAAAATAGCACGAGCTTGCAAAAACGAACAATAAATGGACGAAATGTGTAAACATCGAGATCTCCAAATCGTATTAGTAAGAATCCGCCAACATACTTATTTTAGCTGTATCGTAAGCTGAAACAGTGTTATCTTGTTGACATAAATTTGAAAATTTAATCAACATTAAAACCGTAGTTTGAATTTCGCGGCAACACAACACCTATATAAAGTTCCCATCAGTTGAAACGGTGAGCGAATAAATTACAAAATTTCACTCATTCCTAGCATTCCCTATTTTCTTGATGAGAACATAGGAGTTTGTAACTAAACTATTTATTTGTCCACAAAAGCTGAGGTCTCGGTCATTTCGCCTTCTTGAGAGCCTGGAAATCAGTCAGATCAAGTTAACTGCTATCTAGTCGGTCAGACACTTCGATAACCTCAACAGAAAAACCACTATACTTAGATTTCAACCGCACTGGAAACAGAACATTTTCCTCGCACACCACTTTCTAAGAGTCTTTCACCTGGAGACCAACGACATGTGGTTCACATGGAAGCGTAATGTGCCTCTCACATTAAAACATCAGTCTTAAGTGCTGTGTGAGATCACGCGTGATTACGAAACATTCCACCATGCTGTTCATTTTCAGATTCTAGGAATTTATCCAGAACTCTTGAGAATTTTACGCTCTGAAGTTTTATGTTCCTCTGCGAAGGTGGTGACTTCTACTTCAAATTCGTCTCCCATTTGGTGCTGTGCCCTATGCGCACCTAGTGGAGTGTTTTTATTTGACTTTAAGTTTTCCAGCTAGGTGCTTTTATACGCACGCATGGCAATCTACCCAGTTCGGTAATACTTTCGACCGCGCAGCTTCACAAGAAATCAGGTACACGTTGCCCGGGAGCACATGCAGTCACCGTCTCTAGCGTTGGGGTAATCTGTACACTTTTGCTTTGCTTTCAAGTATCTTCATCTGAGTATTAGTTCCGATAGTTTTAGTAAAAACGCGAAATTAGAAATGCATTGTTAATTCTTTTTCTTTTATTATTTCCTCTTGTCTTTCACAATGGCTTTTTAATCGAACGATTACCCAAGAACACAGCGTAGAAAGTGCATGTTCTCCTAGTAATTGTCTCCAATGTTTAAGTAATTTTTCGCTATTGTTGTTCCGTTTATTGTCGGTGGTACTTTCTAAGAGCGTCGCATACTAGGCGTTTTTCGGCTGTTTGTTATTGCTAAAGCAAGAAGCATTCTAAAGTAAGTAATTAATAAGGTTAACAAAAACCTATTTAGTGTTGTTGCCATGAAAGACAAACATCAGGGGCTTCTTTATTATGTGCTACTACTTTTCACTCGTTCTCTCGGTCTTTCTCGTTTTCTCTTTCATTATTTCCCTTCTCTCTCTGTCGTTCTCTTTCTCTCTTTCGCTTTCGCTCTTTCTCTTTTCTCCCTTTATCTCTCGTTTCTCTTCCCATCTACCCAGCACCATGCTCAGTGTGTCGCGTGGCCAACTGGTTCTTTTTCTAAAGTTACTGAAATGAATGTGGTTTTTGATTTCATAATCAGCACTACTTCACTACAGAGTATTATTTTACATGCTGTACATATAGAACATTGTTTTTCGACCAGTGAGTTTCCTTTAGTTGAGAGATCGCCATTACAACAACGAAAACTGAACTCGTATGTAACTTTTTTATTTGTTTCCTACTACAATTTTTTTTTATGGCAGAGTATTATGCGGAATACAACGACAATAGTGCTGAGGTATTTGCAAAACTCCGGACCGCAGGTGTCTGAGGTGGAGAACGAGACAGCTAAGATCAATCCCATTGACGGGTGATTGCTGATGGCACTGATCGACAAAACTAGCTGAGAGACAGGCGAAACGAAGGATCCGCGTGGTGTGGTGGTGAACGCGTTAGCCCCCGGAAAGGGTAATAGCGCGTTCGTCCCCCAACAGCAGACACCTGCAGTCCGGAGTTTTGCAAATATCTCAGTACCATTGTGGTTGAACTTGTATATTTATTTGTAGCATGGTATAGTTAACACTACAAATTTTTTATCATGTCTATATTACATATTCTGTTAAAAACAAATGTGCTTAAGTAGACATATTCGTGGACTCATACGATGCCAACGATCTCCTTTACATAATTGTTTAGGTGTTGTTCGTACTCTGTTAATATGTTTTCGTAGATTGTTGCTTGAAGAGTTACAGAACATGGGATATAACTGAGAATGTGCTGTACTTGTTCTTATAAGTGTGACTAGTACGAAAGTGTTTGGACGACGCACCTTTTAGTGTCAGACAAATTCAACATCTCAGTTGGTCTGTTCAACTTTGAATATTCGATGAGAATGAAGCTATGAGAAAGCTTCATAAGACATTTCTAAGAGCATCATCACATTTTTCGTTGTTCATGGTCTGGACAATTTTTTTAATGTCGGTCACAAAGGCGAGAAATGGTTTTGGTAGGATAGCGCCGCAGTACTTCCTGCTCGTTGTGACTCGAACAACGCTCCTTGGTTCCTAAAGACCGACGCGATTTGCTATGAAATATTTTCGTTCGATGTGGATCAAGCAAAACTAGGAGTTTCTGAAAATTTCACCACAAGTACTTGCCGTTTTTAGTGACTCTGACAACCCTGTTAGATCCCCTGCAAATCGACATTGGCTAGGGAAGGTCATGGTAGGGATGGCTTTGTATTTAGTTGTTTTCTTTTTTCAAACCATTGTCACTGCGAAGCGGTATAGAAAGAGCAGCAATGCATGGTTGGTATTTTTCTTAGACTTTTCCTCCTAAATGGTTCAGATTTACTCAGACATGTTTTGAATTTGTTACCCCCCATTTCTGAGCGTGTTCTTGATCTCAAAGAAACACTAGTGAATTTCTATCCACGAAAAAGAAGTTCTATTTTGTGGTTTTTTTTCTATCGTTTACTTTTTTAAAATCTGAATTCATCAACGTGCTGCTTAATTTCTGCTCTATTAGTTTTTTCACTATATCTCGCAGTGGTTGGAGGCGCCCTGCAACACACGTGGAATCGATCCCGCGACCATGCCCCACGGAGCCTTCCATGCCTCCGGGGTCGGCAAATTCGTACTAGACCAGTCTGGGAGGGTAGTAGCGCTGACTCGATACATCGGTAATCCACTGTGAGTCATTGTAAAGGCCAGATATGCATTCAATGACCACCAAACGATGCTTAATGAAGTAGAATGCATGGCGTATCCCTCAGGTCTTGATCAACGCCGAGAGCTTTATCCTTTTTACCCTTTTTACCCTTTTTATATTTACTTGATCCTAGTGTTAAGTTTTAACGGTTTTTTTGACGATTTTAATATTTGCTAGAAATTAAAAGTTAGATGATTTATAGTTATATGATTGTTTCCGAACAACATCGGTGAACAATTAATTTACCTGAAAAGCTTTATTCGATCTTTGTATGTGTTTTTTTAAAAATAACAACAGTGAGATTTCAAATAAGGAAATTTTTGCCATGATGGTGGTTTTTATGAAGTAAATTTGTTTTTTTTTATTGATAGCAACTGTATCTATGTTAATGTTAACCTCTTATTTTCTGCCTACTTTACTTTTTTCACGGCAGAGTATGATGTGAATTACAACCACAAAGACGCTGAGATATTCACAAAATTTGGACCCAGGGCCAGATCGAACCACGATTTCCCTTTCCTGGGCCTCGCGCACTGCACACTGCACCACAGAGGCCCGTGCTTTGCGTTCCTCTCTGCCAGTTTTGTGTCTATGTTGTTTTTTTTTGTTGAGTAATGAATGATTGAGTTGTTGAAAAAATAGGGATGGTTTTAACAAAAATTTTAAACATCGATTTCACTCATTTTTGAACCAGAATCTTTTACTGACGAAAATCTCGTCCTACAAATATGTTTTAAACACGAACATCGGAGTTCAGAGTCTCTGCCGATATGCGATGGACATCTAATTTAGTGATAAAGTAAAAAAATATGTTTCCTAGTTAAACGCTTCACCATCATGTTCTCTACGAATAATTTGTGTTCATCGATGCTGTTTCAAAATTTCTATTTGAATTTTTTTCAGTTTAAAGTTATCAACTTGATACTTGATACTTGAACGGCCCGTCCTCACTAGTTGTGCGGACCCCAGCATAATCACCATCTTTCAGAGATTTGCTGGTTAAGCCATTGTGGTTCCCTGGAATCCCGAAGACAGCCTAGCCAAAGTTTGCCCCAGGTCGTCACCACGACGGGCCGTAGCAGCCCTTGTGGATCAGAAGGAGATTTACTACCATGCAACTTTGATACCAAGACGGTGGTGGATCCTGGTATTGTTTTACTCTTAGCTAGGCTTCCTGATTGAAACGCCGGACTCCTTGTCAGATTGGGAGACCCTGCCCGGGGGACGACTCCCCTCGCTGTACATCGCGGCCCGACACCCAGGAACACCTCCCAGCCACGTTGAGGCGGTAAACCGTTGGGAGGAAAGTTATCAAATCAAGAGTAAATCAGTACTTTTAACTATTTTGCTCTGGCACGAAAGTTAGTACTGCCTGAATTCACCATCAATTTCCACACAATTTTTTTTAAAAAAACTCTCGTCACGATCTCGTCACTTGGTTCAAGTTGTCCCGTTCCCGCTTGCTTAGTTGCTCGATAAATAGCAGTTTTCTTAGTTCAAGCAGTGATTTCTCGTAAGTCTTTATGTTATTAATTGTCATCTCGTCCGTTCCTAATTGTTTCTAATGTCGGCGTATCTCATTAGGTCTTCATTATGCAATTCGTGTAATTCTGTTGAAGGTTAGCAGAATAGCTCTTCTCTCTTCCTCCCTATATATTTATATACATACATATATATATATATATATATATGTATATGTATGTATATATGTATATATGTATATATATAATGTGTATATATATGTATACATGTATATATGTATATATGTATATATGTATATATGTATATGTAAGGAAAAAGAGAGAAGAGCTGTTCTGACGAAAATGTTCGCTGCCGTAAGCCGGCTTAGGACAATATGGTGATGTTTAATGAAAAATCACTCAAAAAATTACAAATAACTTATCGTTTGCAAATTGTTCTACGTTGGTTATTCCTCTGAAACTAAACTCTATTTTGGCGACCAACTTGTTATTTCCTTAATAGGAATGGAGTTGAACTTGTTATCCTATACGATGGCAATACTTATATTCGGACATAATTGATCTTTCAGTGTGCTTCCTCCTTTCTTGGGACTTGTAAGTGTCGAAGACTGATTTAGGCTTCACTAGAATATGGGCTTTCTCAAGGGTGTTTTGAAATCTCTATGGCTATTCTAAAACAGAGTACTGTTCTTTATTCTCGTTTAGCGTTATTCATAACAACTAGTTTAATAACTAAGTGAGTTTCTTCTTTTAAATTCATGTTTACATCTTGGTCTCTCTCTCTCTCTCTCTCTCTCTCTCTCTATTAGGCTAGAATTTTACTGGATGTTTTTTATGCCTTTTCTTCAGTATTTGTCCTCTAGAGTTTTCAGTTATGATCTCATATGTATTCAGTTGAAGCTGGAGAATCTCCTTATGTCTGTACTAATTCACTGAAAGGGTGCGTATTGTGCAGTGGTTAGGGGCGCCATGCAAAACACATGGGATCAATCCGGCGCCTCAAGCTCACCTGTACTATATTTGTCTGGTAGGACAGCAGCACTAACTTGATAAATCGGTAGGCCACCATGAGTTCTTATATAAGTGAAATACCCATTCAGTCACCTCCAACGACACTTAATGAAGTCGAATGTATGGCGCATCCCGGGATTGATCAACGCCGAGTGCTTTGCCCTTTCAGCTTTTATTAATTCATTGTCGTTTCATTAGCATTTCATTTTTAATTTCAATCATTTCTCTCAGAAGAACATTTATTTGCTGTATCTATTCATCGATCGAGAAAAAGTGGTCAAAATCGAGGGGGGTGAGGGAAAATAAATTTGCTTCGTATTCCAAACATTGTCGTTGCAATCCCATCCTCGGTTCGAAACCTTTAACGATGTGTGTTTACATTCGAGCCCCATTCAGTTGAAGGTTTTTGGCCGAAGTTGTGTACAATCAGCATAAACGCCACCGCATTCACACATTCATGAATGAATATGGTTATGTGTGTAGGGATGGTGTATGTGTGAATGAGTGTAAGCGTGTATTTGTGCGTGTAGTTCAGTCGCACAAAGCAACAAAAGCTGCTCATTTCCTCTGAATCTTGCATTCCTAAAATTTGACGTTTCATCGTTAGCTGACAGGACACTATTCACTTCGCTTTTGGTCCATCATTAACCCGGGTTCCCCGACCCACATCATCGTTTTTTATCATTGTTGATGAGGCAACTCGTAGAGTTAGAGATTCCTATAGTCTTATATCTCATTTTTTGGCCAGTAAGCCATTTGTCGCCTCGTTTTAGTTCACTATTAACCCTAGTGCCCTCGCTCACCCATGCTTCTCACCATCCTCATCTTCGATGAGGCAACCCATAATTAAGAGGCGGAGACTCGTGTTTTACGCAGGGATGCTGTTACACAACTCTGCATCGTCGTCATTTACGTTGAAGTTCGTCTGTGTCGTCATCAATTGGCTTTTCACTGCTCCTCTGCCCATGCCTCAGCTGTGTATGACACGTCGCACATGATTACGTGCTTCCATGCTAAGTGTCCACTGCGCAGGCGATGTATTTGTATGTTCCACTGCGCAGGTGATGTATTTGTGTATGTATGTATGTGTATATATATATATATATATATATATATATATATATCGGTGTGTGCATGTCGGTGTGTGTTAACGTGTGTTGTGTGTTTGTGTATATCTCTGTGCGTAGACAGGTCTCCATCATGACAAATTCATGTTTAGTGTTATGAGTTTATATGCTCATTTATTACGAAATCTGAAGGTATTATAAAAGTAGTAGCTTTATTTTTCCTTCATATGCTCTTATTATCCTCCACATTTGGCGCGTTTGCCCTGCCTTAGGTTGCGTTTTGAATTTGCATATTCATTGCTTCATCTAAGGGCCCAATTATTTTAAATCCTTTTTGAGTCGCGGACAAATCAGCGATGCTATCAATGGTCTGTAATAGCCAGTTTTAAAAACCAGTGCTAATGTAATGTATGCAGTATAATGTCAATCAATCAGACTACGGAATATTCGTCTGACCTGTCATTTTGTTCTAATTCTGTTGAAAATATTGTTGATATATATTTTCTACTTAGATTATAAGGGCAGGGTTTGTTGATAACAATTCACGATGTTCGTCAGTCCAAGAGGAAACGATCTCTATTCGTCTTCGATTTGTGAACAGTGCTGAGATGTTGGCCGAATGAAGCTTTCTACCAGCCTTGTGTTAGCTCAATCATGTAGAGAATTATGCTGACGTGGTTAAAATCTATTCAGAACGTGTTCTTCTCCATTCTGTGACGGAAGGATTGGGTTTCATTTTTTGCCTCATCACAATAATTGCGCTAGTTTGTTGCATCCCAGAGAGACGAAGAGGCTTAGGATGCGCAAATACGGCGTAGGACCCGAATTTTTTGTCTGTGCGTTAAATTAGTGGTCAATTAATTAGATTCACAAAAGATGAAGAAGAGCCGTATGATGACCAGATATGATGAACGAATTCATATTTTTTGCGTAACAGAGGAATCAATGATCAGTTCACTAGATTCCAGCGAGTCGAAGAGGCTTAGTGTAATCGAATATGATGAAATGAATCGGTTGCTAATTCATTAGATTGCAGACATGAAGAGGATGAGACGGAGCAGATATGACGATCGAGTCTGATTTTTTTAGCCTCTCGGTTGAATTAATTGCCATTTCATCAGATTCCACAAGAGGATTAAGAAGCTTAGGCTCACCGTTGATGGTGAACAAATTCGGACTTTTTGGCTGCGTTATATAAATTGGTCATTTGCCTGTTCATTAGATTACAGAGGGATGCTTAGATAATTACTTGGACGGCATGTGTTCAAGAGTTATGCGGACCATAGCACATTCCATTCGTTCCTTACTTTTTTCTTTTTTTCCTTCTTTTTTCTTTCATCTCCAAATCGTCGTCCATGATAGTGGTTTGGTTCGAGCGTGATGGTGGGTACGAGTCTCATACCGTGATCTGTAAAACAATAGCAGCTATGAGTACAATCGATCGAACACGTCCGTCCAGTGTGTACGTGGCCGTCCCTACGGGACGACTGCCTCCTCGTGGAGTCCACACTACAGATCTTTTCGTCTATCTATCGTCTGTCCTTTCCATTATATGATCGGCCCATCTATGTTTCGCTGTGGATATGTGTTTGCCTGGGTCTCGAAGATGAGACTAATTTCGAAAATCAGAACTTCACATTCCAGCTAGATATTGTGTGTGTCCTGTCATATTTCAGAGAACATCGTTCAAACGCTCTGTGAGTAGGGCGTAATATTCTTCTTACGTGAGGAAGTACCGTCAAAAGGGTGAACGCGGATTTCTGGGCACTTTAGTTGGTCAGCATGGGCGGGCGCGCGTGGCGCAGTGGTCGGAAGCGCCCTGCAACACACATACGATCGATTCCCACGCCCATGGCCCACCAAGCCTTCCATCCCTCCGGGGTCGGCAAATTGGCACCACTCTTGTCTGGGAGGATAGCAGCACTGGCTCGATACATCGTAGGCCACCGCGAGTCATTGTAAAGGACGGATATGCATTCAATCACCTCCAAAGGATACTTAATGAAGTCGAATGCATGGCGTATCCGTATGAGCCGGCCTCTGTTGTCAGAGAACCATCAACTTTAGTCTGTTCGCCTTCGCATTATCAGTTTTTTGATGAAGTGGGTATTCGTCCATTTTATGCGTAGTCCAGACATTTTTACCGCTTCGTTGGGCTTACTTACCATCGTCTCCACTACGTTGGTACTTCTTAAGATGACGGTACCGTCGGCGGAACGTAGATTTTATAGGAACTTCCCACTAATACGCATGCCTGTCTCTTCCCAATCGAGTGGTTTCACTGTTCACTTCAGTTTCGTAGTGAACAGATTTGGCGATATGGTGTTGTCTTGTCGAATTCCTTTTCATGTGAGTTTGATAATCGGCTGGTACAAAAGCTGTATTTTCGTAAATATTTTCATATTTTGCAGTTCCACTAACGGTCAGATAGAGTTCTTTATGTAGGACGAGTCCACTTCTTTGTTGACGAGCGCTGATAGCGCTGATTCCATAGGGAATGGATACCATTTCTTATGCCTCGTAGATGAATCAGGCTTGCCTGCTTACTAGACATGATGAGAGCTCGACTTACTAGAAATGGCGACCGGATCGGGAATTGGTTTCTTGCAACTCGTCTCCTCGCTCTTGCATCAGTACTTCGTGCTTCTTGCTCTTCTCTTATTATAAGCAAGCAGCAAAGAGTTTTCATAAATGAATTATGGTGCTGCTAGACTGTAGCAATTCGCTGCTGGGCCTCAAAAACTTCTATGAGTTCATGCTATGGTGAAAGTCTTTTTTTTTGCCTAAACGGTTGTCGTAACTGTAAAATGTGAGAAGTTCAACTGTTTGAGCACCTAACGAGGATTGAGGGTATTGAAGTATAAATGAGCTCCGTTTTGAGCAATAAAAATATTTTTATACCTGGTCTTATCGAGTTATTTCTACTGACTGGACTGTTGTCTGTCTAAATCTGTCATGTGTTGACTTAACAGAAATCAAGCTCTTTTAAATAAACATTTGACTGAACTAACAAACTTAGATTGATAAGCAGCGGTGCCACTTATGGTTGTCAATAATGCTTAGGATTAATATGGTCCATGGTTCAGTCGTAGTCGAATTGTCTAAATTCCTTCAATCTTCATGAATTTGCCATTTCCTAGTCGTACAAGAATCTGTAAAGTACTAAAGGAGTGGTTCTTTTATTGATTTGTGAAATGAGGAGTTTATAGAGTTATACATTCCGTCTGAATGAGAAAATGAATGAGGCGAAGTAATGAGGATATGAAGAATTTAGATGTCGTATAAAACATATTGTTTTCAATAAAGAAAGAAGTGCTGGGATGCTTCTTTTGGATACCAACAATGCAGCTGACGCTACCATCTGTATTATTGTAGTATTTCGTGCTTGATAATATTTTGATTTTTTTACTTAACAGGTTTTATTTTTTCGTGGCGTATATTTCGTTATAGGCGTTATAGGAGGCGGGTAGAGCAGTATTAGTGCTGTCGTTCATCAAGCGCATGGTGCTTGATCGACCCAGGGCCGGGTTCACTAAACATCTCCTCGTTGTCAGGAATAGATTGGCGCCAGAGTTGTCTGAGGCAAGATCACTCCCCTAGTCCACGTGAGAACTCTCCAGCACGAATACCTCAGAATTCCAGGAAGAGTTAACTCGATGAGCATTCAACAACATTCGCGCCGAAGCGAAAACAAAAACGAAAAAAAATTCTCAAGCAACAACCAAAACGACACACGGAAAGTTCGAAGTCCTTCGTGGATGATGGATGTGAGGAAAGGACAAGAATGCAAGAAATGTTGGGATCTTCATATGAGATGTGAAGATGGGTCGTGTGGAAAACAATAAAAGAAACTTTCAGATATGGTGTTGTAATTTCTACTACGCGCTCATAGGACATGCTATTCTTGAAAACAGCGCTATTTAGATGCTTACAGTCCTTAGCTAAAAAATCACTGCATGGAATTGAGAACAGTGTAGAAAGAATATGGTAGCAGAAATTATGAAGAATCACCTGCAACACCTGTAGTGCCCGTTGATCGTCGAGTGACTCGAGCGGGCGCCAGTAAGCCTTCCATTTTTCCCCTGTCGCGTGCAAGAGTAGTCCAATGGGTTCTGCTCGCTCTAGGGACTCGTCGAGCATCATATCTTTCTTCAAGGCTCTTTGTGAAGAACTCTGACCATCGGGTCGGTGGTCTTCCTGCAGTACGTTTGACATCCCGAGGAATCCACTCACTAACGGCTCTTGTCCATCGGTTGTCATTCATGCGCATTACGTGTCCGGCCCACCTAATCCTCGATTGTTTGACATCTTTGATTTTTGATCGTCGACGCAGATCGGAGCTTCGGATCCCTTCCCTTACTTGTGTGGAACGGAATACTCCTAGCATCGCGCTTTCGACTGCGCGTTCGATAACGCTAAGTGACCTTTCATCCTGCTTACGCAGTGACCAAGTTTCTGACGCATACGTTAGGGCAGGAAGTACCGTTTAGTCGAAAAGGTGGGCACAGAGTCGGGTGTTCCTTGTTATCTTCACTACATCCTCGATGCTCTTGAAAGCACCCCAAGCCGCTCGTTTCCTTCTGCTCAGCTCTGGAGCTAGGTCGTTCATCATATTGATTTCCCGACCTAGATAGATATAACTGGAGCGTTCGGAGATATTCGTTCCGTTGAGCATGAATGGAGCATGCGAAACCAATCCGTTCTTCATGAACATCGTTTCTGTGAGATTTAGTTGAAGACCAATCTTTCCACAGGCTTTATCAAAGTCGGTAAGCATACGTTCCGCTTGGCTAATGTTTGTTGTTATATGGACGATATCATCAGCAAAGCGAAGATGGTGTAACTGCTGACCATCGATTCTCACTCCCATATTATCCCATTCCAATGTTCGCACGACGTTCTGGAGGGTGGCGGTAAATAATTTTGGCGAGATGGTATCGCCTCGCGTAGCACCTCTTTTGACGTCAATGATAATATCCTCGTAGAATGGTGATACCTTGGTTGTGAAATTCTTGTACAGCTCGCGAAGAGTCTTTATGTACTAAGTAGCGACTCCTTGACTATCGAGGGCTTCCAAGACTGCTTCTATCTCCACTGAATCAATGGCCTTTTGTAAATCGATGAATGTGAGACAGAGCGGACTTTTTGTACTCTCGCGATACTTCAATGAGTCTTGTTACAGTGTGGATGTGGTCCCTCGTACTAAATCGTTTTCGAAACCCTGCTTGCTCAAATGGCTCTCCTTCGTCCGGTGTTCTGTCGATCCTGTTTAGGATGACTCGAGTGAAAAGTTTGTAGACGACAGACAGTAAGCAGATTGGACGATAGTTGCCGATATCCTGTAGCTCACCCTTCTTGAACAATAACACAGTCTTGCTGGTCTTCCAGTAGGTAGAGACCTTGCATTCGGACAGCTAACGTGTGAAGAGCCGAGCAAGTGTGTTTACGAGGATTGATGGAAGGTTCTTCAGGTGTTCTGGCCTTATCCTGTCCGGACCTGGTTCGATTTTTCACCGACGAAATGGCATGTCGGATTTCGGAAGGGAGAACCGGTGGTACAACATATCCATCCTCCTTTATTTCATATGATGGAAGGTGGACGTGGCTACCGAACAGATCTGAGTAGTGTTCGTGAATGATTTCCTGCATTGCCTTTCTGGACGCTGTAACTGTTCCGTCTGGGCGCCGGAGTGCAATCATTTTGGTCTTGTAATTGGCGAAGCTTCGGTGAGCTTTGCGAATGCTTTTCCCAGCCTCTGCAGATTCGACCATTACTGCTGCTCTTCTTTCTTTAAGATCTTCTTTTATCGCCTGTCTGCACTGTTTTGCAAGTTCGGACGTTAGTTCGCGGTTGCCTGCAGCTCGTGCGATTCCACGCTGGCGTATTAGCTCGAGTGTTTCTAGAGAAAAACGTCTCTTGGTGGCTTTAGAACTCTCAGCTTTCATAGCGCTAACGTGAACATGTTGAATGGGCCGATCGTATTCCTCGTCAATGTTATCGACAACGGTATCAACCCAACAGCCGACTAATGAATTGAATAAGTCCCCCGTTTGCGGTGGTTCTGCGACTTCGGTTTTTGAACTTAGCGGCTTTTTTCTCCTTTGCTCGAGAAATAGGATCTTGCACGAAGGAGACGGTGATCTGATCCCGTGTAGAATTTCAGGACAACAGCGACATCGGTTAGGCAGAACCTTCTATTTACTATGATGTGGTCTCTTTCGTTATGGTACTCTCCATTGGGAGACTCCCACGTCCAGCGCTAAGGATGAGGCTTCTGGAATTGTGAGTTACCATGGATTGTCTTGGTCGCCATGATAAACTTAGACAGCCGCTCACCCTGTTCGTTCCATTCTAACCCGTGGGTCCCAATGTGACGTTCTTCAGACGTTCTTCTTGGTCCATTCTTGGGGTGAAACCTCCAATGATGACCTTAAAGAATGTTTGATCTTGTCTGTAGAACTTCTTCAAGTCCATATAGAATGCTTCGACTTCTTCTTCGTCATAGTTTGATGTCGGCGCGTAAACGACGAAGATTGTCAAAGCCGGTATTGATCCACATCTTTTTAATCGTAAACGTCCGATTCGGGTTGTAAGTTGTTCGAATGAATCGATGTTCATGGACAAACTCGTGTTGACGAGAACGCCGACGCCGGCAACTTCTCTATTATCGCATGTTCCGAGGAACAGTTCTTCTCCGGTGTCATAGACGGCGTTGAAAGGCTGGCGTCTTCTCGTCTCGGCCAGGCCGATGACGTCGTACTTTATCCTTCTTGCTTGCATGAGCAAGTCTTCTATCGAAGACTCGGGTGCAAGCGTACGTGCATTGTAGGTACAGATCGTCGCCGTAGTTCTTTGAAATCCAGGCAGCTTCCATTGACCATTGATTTTAGCAGTCTCTCCGTAATCGTCCTACTCAACGCTGCGAAATTGGGGGCTCTTTTCGCGGTCAGGGGGAATGAGGCCCGTTTTTTTCACTGTGTTTAGCATTTTTGATACCCACGTATAGCTTGCTGGGCTCTGAACGTGTGGGCTGGGTGTACTCACAGGGTAGCTTGCCAGGCTCTCCCAGAGTGGACATGGAGCTTATTTGTTGGAGGCGACTCCCTAACCGCCTCCCATATACTTCGCCCTGTCACTTGATTGCAGGCTTTTGGCCGAATTGACTCGTAGAATACAATCTGCATAAACTAGAACGCACCCACACACGCGTGCATGAATACGCCCCTTAAATGCAGAAAGTATGTGCCAAATCGGCGCAGCAGAAACAGGGAGTCCGCCTCCCAACGCAGATATCATAACAAACATATTTTTTTAGTTTTATACGTTTTTTTTCATGGTAGGCAGATCCTCTCAGTGCCAATTTTCTTTAGTCCGACCACGTGTTGTCATCTTTCACTTTACTAGAGCAGTTAACAGTACTGTGTTTTTCTTTCGCAGAGGTGCTATACGTTTCCCACTTTCTCCTAGTTTCCAATGTCTAACACCTCTGCTCTTTTTCTTTTATGAGATGAAACTGAGCTGCGTGTAATGGTGTTGTAGTGATGTTGTTTAACTGCTCTCTAAGCCAGCCAAACCCACCACTTCTTTAAGGTCGGTAGTTTGTTCTAGACTTGTCTGGGATCAAATCGCTTCTTCCAATTCGTAAAACCTGGCGATTGCTTGTGATGAAGGTCTGGGAATGCCCCTAGAACGGCTATCCAAGAATTCGAAGAAGAATCGACTGGACTAGAATTCAACTCATCAAGGAGCCGAAATCCTTAATTATGAACCGAAACCACAAGTAAATCCGAAGAACTTTTTGGATGATAGATGCGAAGAGGCGGTTCCATTGCAATAAGCGCTGGGATGCCCATAATATGTGTGAAGATAGTTAATGTAAAAAAAGTGTAGAAGTAGGTACAGAACGCTGAACACGACGCTAAATTAGACCCCTTGGCTTCTATTTATGAAAGTGGAGCAGGAGGCTAGATCAAAATGTTTGGTACAGTTATGGTGCACTTCTGATTTCTCTCATAGAAGCGGAGTAGATGTCAGAGTAGGCCTTTTTGGCTTTTTTGATGTTGTTGTGCAGGACTTTTGTTTTCTTTCTATGAAACAGAGCCGGTGATGGAAGTAGACTTCCTAATGCAACCACATATAGTCTTTGCTTTTTTCCAGTGGGAGCAAAGGACTAATGAGACTTGTTTATGCTGCTATGCGAGACTTTTTGTATTTCTCAAACGTACCCTCAAGCTCAACTAATTAAGCTATTCTGTAAACAACATACTAACAACATAGCATGATCGATAAGTGTAAAGAGGTTATTAGGAACTGAGGAGAGACTAACGTTCTCTAATGATACATCGATAGTGAGGCGCGTTGAGAATTGAGGCAGTGAGCAATGATTAAAGCCAACTAACCATTTGACATTTTTATGAAAAAAAGCGAAAAGGGAGAAAGATTAACTTCATATGAACATTACGATATTCCTTGATGTGTTCATTTTCTTCACCGTCTTTGGGGTTTTATGAAGTTGACATTCGTCGCCGAAGAGAACACCGTCACTGTATTTGAGCAAATTGTGAGCTTAAATGTTGACCATATCACTCAATAGTATTCAAATTACTTTCTGCTATTATTTAGTCATGCACAACACTAGGTTATTGGTTTCGGCTCAAAACGAACTAGAAGGCTGCTATTGGTAGTGAATTGTTGACGTATATGGACGAGAACTAACCTCTTGAGAATTGTGAGTAAAATGAGGGAGAGGATTTATGTTTGTATAAAACTTTTATAGACAGACGAAATTGATGGAGCTGTATGTATTTCAGAAGTTTTCTCGATAATTCAACGAAGTATGTAACATTCGTTCTGAAGAAAAACAAGCTCTTTAAACAACTTAAAGGTGTCCTTAGACGTTCTCATCACTAGTTCAATAGTGTTGTGATTATTCCTAATTCAAGTGTTCTACTGCTTTACCTTAGACAGAGCAGCCTCTTCTCGTTACCGTGGCTTTAAAGCTTATTTAATGTTAAGAGGTTTTAAATCAATCGAAGTTTAAGCATGTGGTGGGAATACAGGCTTTAAATTATCATTCATAAATATTTTTCTTTCTTTCAAGTAGATATCACGCTATTATTTTTATAGTATTAAATGAAACTACAGATAAAATGAATGGGTGTTTTCTGTGCTGTGTCGTTGTGAATTTTAATACTCTCTCAGTTTCTATTGACGATTTTCGCTTATGCAACACTAAAACGTGGGTTTTTGGAATTAATTAAGATATCTTTTTATATAGGGCGCGTGTGGCGCAGTAGTTGGAGGCGCCACTGCGATACACACGTGGAATCGATCCCCTGCACCCATGGCCCACCAAGCCTTCCATCCCTCCGGGGTCGGCAAATTGGTACCAGACTTGTCTGGGAGATAGCAGCACAGGCTCGATACATCGGTAGGCCACCGCGAGTCATTGTAAAAGCCAGATATGCATTCAACCACCTCCAACGATACTTAATGAAGTCGAATGCATGGCACATCCCTCAGGCATTGATCAACGCCGAGAGCTCTTTTTTTTATCTCTTTATATGTAAGGTGACTATCAAAAAATGTCATCGTCGTTATCATCTATTCCCCTTGTATTTTTCCTTGAGCATCCAGTGAAGATTGCGATCATCGTTAACGTCTCCTCCCGTACTCTCTATCCTATTCTAGAACTCAATATGCTTTCTTCATATCTCGGAATTATATTATCTCATAATGTACGACGATACCTGACGTTTCATTGGCGATCGTTCACTTTTAGCTTTGGACTTCAGCGCTTTTCCTTGCCCACTCACAGATGGGTTTGTTCTAGAATGATGGATATTTCCAACAGCGCCAAATTTTTTTATTCAGGGCCAGCACCGCTGGATGTTTCAAGGTTTCATAGCGTCATCGATATATTCGTACCTTTTTAGGTCGTTTGTCTCCTTTGAAGTCTCACTTTTTTTTCAATATTTTGATTGGGTCACTTTCATTTTAAAAAAAATTACATCAGCAACAACCCTTCATTATTATTTATCTGTTTACATAACCCGTCGTCAAATCTACTGTGCTGATCCCAGCACTCCTTGCATTTGACTCTTTCCTTCGTATCCGTCAGCCACAAAAGTTTGCGAACATTTTTTCATTTTGATTCGGTTCCTGTTTCAGCTTTTTTTCATCTTTTCGCTGTCATCTTCTCTCGAATTTCGCTGAATGCTGATCAAATCGATTTTCTCTGAAGTCTTGGGAATAACTAAGCTAAGGCACCCCCACATGGAACGGCGGGAGTGAGTTGCGTCCAGACAAGTTTGGCATCAATTTCCCGACCCCGGAGAGATGAGAGGCCTAGTGAGACCAGGGCGGTGGAACCAGCACCGTACTCGTGATGAACGGTATAACCGTCATTGCACTACTTCCTTCTGTACAGTAATACGGTAATCCGGTAATACCCAGCTTTTTTACCGATGCACACTAAGAGCAACCATTATTTGTTCCACTTGACTCTTGCAATATGTCGTCAGCAAAGCCCTGAAGAGGGGAATATGGGGGTGGTCAACGATGTTTGTCGAAATATTGCCTCGCTCTAGCGCGTAAATGACGGCTTCAAATGAAACACTGAAATCCTTCCACAAATGACATTATCTAGTGAAACCTTTCTTGTTTTCGTTCTAGACTGATTTCCTCTTTAGAGCGATGTTGAAGTTGTTCTAGCATATTCAAGTACTCTTCATAAAGAAACGGAATAGATATTCGTGTTGCAAAACACATTATCCGATCTGAAATTTTTTTCTTAGAATGTAGTTAATTGGGTGAAAGGGTGGCGTGTGCTTGTCGAGAGTTTTGAGTACCCTTTGAAAACGAGCTACTGCAGGCTCACATGTCTGTCTGCCTTCAATAATATTCCATTACTAATGAGCGTAAACGAAGTAAATAGCTGTAAGGAAAAAAACGTGAGGAAGCAAGAAGGGAGATGTTAGAGTAATTGCCGAGGCTGTAATTTACTATCTTACTATGCACTAGAACCACATTCACAAGAAAATTTTTTCCAACTCTGCTCTTCTACGGCTTGAAAGGAACTTTGTTACGATATACAGACGTTGTTGTCATGTAGTTCCATTCTTTTTTAAATCACGATTTATGCTTTCTGTTTTATATCACCTCTGTTTTATATCCTCATGTTCTTTGGCTGCCAGCAAACCTTTAACTATCTTCATTGCTTTTAATTTTCTATATAGGACTAATTTGATTCAACAGTAACTAATTATGATTTAAGTAATATCAATATCTAAGGTGAGAGACAGACGAAACGAAGGGACCCGCATGATGTGGTGGTGAACGCGTTAGCCTCCGGAAAGGGTAATAATGCGTTCGTTACCGACTGCAGACACCTGCGGTCCGGAGTTTTGCAAATAGTTAACAATATCAATATGTTCTTTAGTGTCGTGGTCTTGGGATCAAAGCTATTTAACTATGCTTTGAAAATCCAGTACATAATGTGTTGTTCTCCATTTCTCTACGTTCTTATGGTTTTATTTTTGTTGTTTTTTCTGCTAAGTTGATGGCTATAAAGTTACTTGGTTACGAATTTAGATAGCTAAAGGAATTAAGGGAAAAAAATCTGGTGTTTATCCTTCATCGCTTATACTGTGTGATATTGTGATTAAGACATTCGCGATGTAGCTGGTTTTTCGAGAACAGACGATGATTTCTGTATCACTGAAGTGTTTCGGGAGTCCGGAACTTTATAAACCTATAGAAGAGGCTTCGATTTATCGCACTAATCACACACATCATACTGACGACATTTGGGTTTTTAAAATTTTCAACGACAAAGCTGAAGTGCAAAGAATACACTGGAGAACAATACCTTGTCGTGCCGGATGAAATCCTGATTGTTCGTTAGCCTTTTTATTTGAAATGTGAGCCTTGAAGCAGTAAAATGCTTAGGAATATATGTTACGGGCTGTAGAAACTCAGCCTTTCATGATGATAGGACAAGAGAACTACCATCCTTTAGGAAAGTTGTAGTTTCTTACAGTAGTAGTTTTTAGTAGTAATCGGGGTTTTTTTGTACTCGTAATTTTCTTGTTCTTATAGTTCTTATTGCAACTATTAAATTTTGCTATGAGCTGTTAAGAGCCAATTTCATTTAATTAATAGTTTGAATTTGAAATCGACCAATATTTTTGCATCGTATTACTCCTGTAGCGAGATAACACCTTCCAACGGTTTACCGCTGCCTCATCATGGCAGGAAGATGTTGCTGGGTGCGGGGCTGCGATGTACAGCGGGGTAACCATTCCCCTGGCAGGGTGTCCCAAGCTCAGGGGGCTGTCCGGCGTTTCAGTCAGGAAGCCTAGCTAAAAGTGAACCACTATCAAATTAGTTGCATGGTGGCAAATCTCCCTCGGATCCACAAGGGCTGCGACTGTCTGTGGTTGCGACGACCTGGGGCAGACTTTGGCCAGGCTGAGCTTCGGATTCCAGGGAACCACGGTGGCTAAACCCAGAAAACCCCCCCCAAAAAATGGAGGTTGGTTATGCTGGGGCCCGCACAATCACTGAGGACGGGCCCATTCAAGTATCCAAGTATCCAAGTGTTACTACTGTAGAGGTCACTTCACCGGGAATGATAACGGCGCTCTATCTGGAATTATTTCTAGAAGTTAAACCGTTTTTGAATACCCCCTGATGAGTTAAATTTGAACGTTAAATTCTTTTATTAGTAATATCGATGTAAAGGTTATATTCTAACCTTGTACTTTGCAGTTCCCAGGATCGACTTTCTATTAACCTCGGCATTGGAATATGAATGCGTCGTTTTCTTGTTCAGCAATCGCGAGGTTGTTAAACAGCATACATTTACTTCCATACAAAAAACACAATACAATACAAAAGTAGCTGACGTTTCGGCAGTATCGCCTTCTTCAGAGCCTGGAAGGGTATACTGACATACAATTTACTAGGCCAAACGCTTCAATGACACTTACAAAAAGACGAAAAACTCTATGGTAATTACATGGTCAACAGCTTCTCGAAAAAACTCACCGCTTTTTTACGTGCCTTCCCATGAGGAAGATTAGAACAGCTGATTATGGTCGCATAAGGTTGATGACTGCACCATCTCACATCAGAAATTGATGCGAACATACGGGGGTCAGGTCGCGTATGACTTCTGGGCATTCATCCCTGCTATTCATTGTAGGGTTTTTGGCATTTATCCAAAAAGCCTCAAGAAGTTTTCGCGCTGGTGTTCTAGTCTCCTGCGCAAGGATATTGACTTTTAGTTCAAAATCGTCCCCCGCTGTGCTTTTGTATCCTATGCGTGCCTAGTGGGGTACTTTGTCTTAGTT
Organism: Angiostrongylus vasorum; assembly: GCA_018806985.1. Classification (NCBI taxonomy): domain Eukaryota; kingdom Metazoa; phylum Nematoda; class Chromadorea; order Rhabditida; family Metastrongylidae; genus Angiostrongylus; species Angiostrongylus vasorum. The sequence goes on from JADANN010000420.1 coordinate 422,018, forward strand.
TTCGTTTGCCATCTAGGTGTTCTTTTATACGGATACACAAAGGCCTGCCCGTTTCGCCAATATATTCATCTCCGCAATTATTACACGAGATCAGGTATATCGTACCTGAACTCATGCAATCACCGTCCCTGCCGTAAGGGCAGATTACGCAATTTGTTGTTTCGCATAGACGGTCATACAGGCGGTTACGAACTAACTGACGACGTAGAGTAGCCGGTGGTATTTCAACTATCGCTACCGATTCCTCTAGACCTGCCCTTCTTAAGCATCGTTTAATCGCTACGCTTACTTCATCGCTAATAAAGGGCAGCATAAACGGGACTTTCTTTTTTTGGCCAAGTGTTTCGCTTGGGCGCATCGCTCTCCTTCTAAACTTATCTCGTGGGGTTACTATTTCGTAGCCATTGGAGATGGCTATTTGCCGAGCCAAGTCGCGCGATTCTTCCTTTAGTTCCCCGGTTGTGCACACAGAGGTGGCTGTTCGAAACATGTTTCTCACAAGCGCCCTCTTTGTGTGTGAAGGGTGGGAAGAAAGGAAGTGAACGAGGATGTTCTTGTTACTTGGCTTTCGGTACCACTTTGTCAGGTAACCGCTACTTGATAGAGCTTATCTGGACGTTTAAAAACGGAAGCCAGTCTTTTTCTCGGTTTCTCCCGGGTGAACTTAATGTACTCAGACTGCTCGTTCAATAATTCAATTTGTACTTTGCTTCTTCTTTGAGTTGAAAAACTTGAACGTATTTCTAGTGAACGGTAGCAACTCTCTTGGTTGTGCGGCATCACTTTCTTATCTTTGTTTTTGACTCCCATATTTCAAAGTTTTTTTGACTTTGCTCTATATCCAAGGCCTATTAATTCTGTACAAGTCACATATAATTAGTTGTTAATACGAAACAATCAGTGAAGGAGGAATTATGTAAAAATTGCTTGCAGCATGGTACGCTCTCAGGCTCCTCAGAGAATCCATGGACCGGTGGTGGACCTGAAACACCGCGCTCACCTTATTGAATGAACAATCTCCCTGCGTTTTGGTATCCAAGAAAGACTAGGATTCATAATTCAACCCCGTAGAAAACTTTTTGCATCATAAAGAGAGTGCTTAGGCGATGTCTTCTGGTATTTAATCGGAACACGCAAGCCAGGATGTGCAACTCAGATCTTCGACATCCCATTTTCGCAATTCAGGAGAGTAAAATCGACAGCGAAACAGGTCATATAAGTAGAAGAGCGGACCGGACAAGGAAGAAAAGAAGAGCGAAATAGACTCAAGAGGATGCGAAGGATTTCGCGAACGTCACTTCATTCGAGGCAGCGCGCCATCTTGGGCAACGATTGCTCGAGAAGGACGCGAATGGAAGGTATGCTGGCATTCGCTCTACTCGTTACTGGCCATACAAGTGTACAAGCAGGTGTTAAATAATCAATGTTAACTTCATCCCAAGAAATTTTATACAATGTGAGGATTTCTATTAGTGATCAGCTTCTCATGAATTTCACAGATTTCTAGGCGAAACTCAGTCCTCAACATATCGTTGCGGGACCTGAGCTGTGTCACAAGAGGTTTCTTGTTAGCTTAGCTTGTTAAATCTTTATGGTTTACCCTTTCTTCACAGAGGAACGTTCTGAATACCAGATTATTGTCATGAAATTTCAAGCAGACTTTATTGCCTTCGACACAGGAGCGTTAGTGAACCACACTGCACAGAGAGCACTATCTAGGATTATTCTGTTTGCGAGTTGCAGTGCTTTCTATCCTTCATACCTTCTATCTTGATAGAACGGTTTCCTGTTTAGGTGCTGTAATGTTAAGTGTATCAAGAGTAATCTTGTTAGAATAGGTTGAGGAAGACGGTTAAGCCTTAGCCAAGTTTTGAATTGGTTACCGTTTTTTTAGAGGCAGCTCTATAATGTTAAACCTAAGGGATCGAGAAAGTAACAGGTACATCGTTCTACCTGGTTCGATTGTGGATAGTTTCCATGTTATTCAAGCGTTTATTAACTTTCCCTATACGTGCAAGTTGCTTTTTTCATGAATTTTGTCCCACACTTTATGGTATACTTTAATTTTTAAATAACACACGCCAACCGGAAAATGTTTAAAATTTTTCCAATACTTGTGTAACATTCATTTATGTGCTAGGAACTCGTTAAAATCGTGGCAAAGTCGCAAATCTAAGTAGCAACCCTTATTTTTAAAAAAACAAAACTAGTAAATCGTTATTGGGCAAAAGAGATAGAGTCAGTCACTTAATATTGTGTATAATGACAAGACGAAAAGATTTCGATAACTTGCGTTTTGCGGATTCCAGCACTTCTTTCCTTCGATTCCTCTCCTCACATTCGTCATCGGCGACGCTTTTCGGAATGCCCTGTAGGTTCGACTTCCGGTTAAGGATTCTTGGCGTTGTTTACGAATGTCACTTAATGGTCGTCAAGTCATTCTCTCTGGAATAAAACTCCTAGAACGCCCGAAGATCTTCACCACAGCCCGTCGCCAACCTTTGTTGACTGGAGGGAGTTCTTCATAGACAAGTCTGGTTCTATACCAGGTTCAAGTTGTTCCAGAGTGGATCAGATCAGCAGCGACTTGAGTGTATTGAATGGAGTCTGTACCACTACGCTACTAGCGCTGTGTAATTTGAACTGATAAAAAAGAGAAAAGCGACGGGAACTGAGAGTTTTTGAGAACCATATTAGTTTCTACACTTCTTTTATTGGCTATTCTACTCTCTTTCTCGCTCTCTTTATCTCTTCGCTTTATCTTCTCTCTTTATATTCCTCTCTTCTGCTTCTCTTTCTCCTCTTTTTTTCACTCATTTATAGAAAAAGTGTCATTATTCACTTGTTATCATGCAGCTAATCTGCTGATTCCTTAGGAACTGTTGTTTTCTGAGTGATACGAGGTTGTTAACACGTATTTTGATTCGGTGGCTGTTACAGCGACTTCACCTTTCTCAGAGCCTAGACATATGGTTATATAGCTGTATTTTTTATTATTCGGTGAATATTCTATAGTCTTAGTAAAGGCCTAATTTATAAATTAAGTCAAATATTCTCCTGTTATACTGCATTCTTTGGCTTATAGTGGTACAGGTGATACAAGTGATACCACTTTCATTCCTACCTTTATTGTCCATTTGTCCCTTCTTCTTCATAGCTTTTCTCTAGTTGTTTTTTTTTAATCGTTCTTATTTTTCTGGTCTTCTACTGCGAAGAGACTCCTTGCCGTTCTTCATTTATTTATTTCTGCTTCTATTTTTCTTCCTTTTTCCCCTCTGAAATCAACAAGAGTCAATTTCGTTTGGGAATGAAGAAATGCGTTAGTGCACTACGTGTAATAAATCGTATTCTTACAGAAATTTTAGGTCAACTTCAAAGCTAAGGTAGTGTTGACGTCTTCTTATCGTCGTGCTTTCATTATTTCCTACCCTCTAATGGAATTCTTTACTATTACACACCTTAGCAGTGGAATTTCTGCTCGAGTTTCTGAGAGAATACATGTTTCACGGCCTTCTTAACCGTGCGTTTTTAACGTATCGCCAAATTTCACCAACACAGATCTCTTTTGCTGCCTCGTTTACAACATTTATTCTCCAATTCCATTGTCGTTTTCAGGAAAACGTGATTCTTGTCCCTTGTTCTTGCTAGCAGTCGTAGATTTCGGAGTTTTCCTATCGAACAAGGTTTTTCTGAAGAACTCGTTTTTGTACCAAGTAATCCATAAAATGGAGATCGGTGATAGCGGCGAGATGATCTGTTTTTGATAACGTACAAATCTGATGCCAAAATTCTTTACATGCATGTAAATAATGAGGCTGTATACTTCACTGTTTCACCATGTATTAAACTGGTTGCGTGGTTGTTTCATTGATTATTTAACATTAAATTAATAAACAACCTTATTTGGCTCGACATTTCTACGTCTTCGTCTTCCTCAGAGCCGATGATCCCAGTCGATGTTCATAGTCTGTCATACTCTCGATGTGTTTTCGTCGTCGTATCGAATCGGATCTTCTTCACTGGAGCGTCGCTTGGTTGAAGCAACCTTACTGGTGTTGCTCTTTTACACAAAGACTGTTGTTGTTGATATGATTGTCTAGTAATGATAACTGGTTTTTTCCAGCTAATCCATTCTTCAGAAGTCTTTAGTATTATCAACTATCACACATCATTGCAATGTCATTGCAAACCGTCAAAAATCGGTTTAAAGTCGGTTTGCAATGATATTGTTACGCTATGTGCTTGACCACTGCGCCATTAGCAGTTATTATGGTCTGACCCTGACGTCCCATAAATTCTCTCACAGACGTTGTTGTTCGTGATATGTGTTTATAATGTCCCACTTGATCTTCGATATCTTGATGGACGCGACAGCGTCATTTTACCTTCGCTGGTCAAAGTAATGTAATTGAAATCGGCCAATAGTTTTCTCTGCATTGCCTGGTATTAAAAGAACGTAGATGGTATAGCGGCCAGCCATCGACTTGCACTCCAATACTATCCTATTCCAATTTTCGCATCGTTCGTCAAGGCGTTTGTAAATAATTCCTGCGAGATGGCTATCCCCTTATGGACCCCACTCTTCATTTCAATGATGATGTTGTTCTACAGCGTTAGAGTTCTGGTTTCGAAGTTCTTGCAGCCAATTTAAAGAACTTTTACATACTGATTAGCGATTCATTTGCATTGTTTATCATATTATCTCTGTATTGAGAGGCTTCTGAGAGTCGGAATGCAATGAAGAACTAGGTGTGCTTTCCCGCCATTAGGGTCAGCCAAGCTTCGGTGTTCGAAATTGTCTAAAAATGTGATGTTTATCATGGCCGTTATGTGAACACTGAGCAACTCTAATGCGCGATTGAGAACGGATGAGAAATTTGCGGGTACCTCTCGAGTTACTTTATGATTAACAGTATTACAAACAATATTTTTAAGTAGGGCTACTGTGATACTCACTGTTTCCACGATCACTCGACGCTCAGTAGAAACAATGTGCTTCGAGTCGAATGAAAATGTAGCGGCACCTTGTACTGTTTTGATCCGAAAGCAACTTTTATAACAATGTAGAAAAATATCTGTGAATAATAAATACTCAATTCGGCTGTAGTTTAGCCATTGTCAGTCTAGTGGATATTAATATCTCAAGAAGACTGCTTTGCTATGACGTGGACGCCTACTATATTACATCTGTGTGTCTTTGTATGTGTTTGTCTGTCAGTCTCTCTCGGCTTTTTCCCGTATTCTTTCTCCTTTAATTTTTTTAGCCTTATTTGTTCCATCAGAAATCGTATTCTTGTAGATCATTTTGGAAGTGTACAGATGAACTTGTCGTAAATGGCACGCGATGCGGATCGCGCGCGTGCGTTGCTTGCCTTCTCAAAAAGCTTCAAGAAGGTACGCCGTGCGCGCACTGCGGCACCGCGCCGTCGTCGTCGACGATGCGCCAATCTTACACGCTCAAAATCATGTCCGGATTTACATTACTCGATCCAAACGCTGCTGGTACGTCAACGTAGCATCTCCTTGCGAGATCTTGATAATGAATCAATCCCATCGATACCACGTCCGAAAGCTCTGCTAACTGATGTGTACAGAAATCGTCGATTCCTGTCGACGGTGTTAGACGGAAATGGATCGACAGCGGTGAATGCGTTCTACAAAAGCATCGACGCGGCTCCGAATATGAACGTCGCCCGGACAAAGACAAGCATTCCACTCGTTTCGGAGCTGACAATGGCAACGAAACGAGCTCAAGCCGGACTGGCGAATGCTGCAAAAACGACGTTCGGTGACGAAGAATTGAAACAGCATGTATACCGCAAATGTTTACAAGCGTTAATCTATCCGATCAGTTGCACAACACCGCACAATTTTCAAACGACGAACTTCCAAACGCCTACCTGGTGTCATGAATGTGAGGGATTGTTGTGGGGTCTAGCTAGACAAGGTTTGCGGTGTACCGAATGCGGTGTGAAGGTTCACGAAAAGTGTCGAGAACTGCTGAGTGCCGATTGCTTACAAAGAGCCGCTGAAAAAAGCTCAAAACATGGTGAAGGAGAAAGGATTCAGTCGCTTGTAGCTGTAATTCGTGATCGTATGAAGATTCAGGAGAAGAACAAGCCGGAGATCTTCGAAACAATACGGGTTGTCTTTAACGTTGACGAACGAACACAACAGGAGACATTGAAGCAGATCAAAACGAGCATACTCGAAGGTAGCAGTAAATGGAGTGCGAAAATTACGCTCACAGGTGAATTCATATAAAGTTGTAGAAGGGTGGGGAAACCACTGAGGGTATTCTCCCATTCGCTATTGATGACTGATTCTTTCATTGATATTCTTATGATTCTTCCTCTTGTTTTGGTAATAGGGAACATTTGGTTAGCATGTGAGAAAGATTGGTAACCAAAGAATAAAGAGATTACAGACATGGCTAATTTAATTAAGCATGATCATTTACTTATCACGTCGTTTCTAACTGACTCTTCTTTTTCGCAGTAATTTGTGCTCAAGGACTTATTGCCAAAGACAAGACCGGCAAAAGTGATCCGTATGTCACTGCTCAGGTATTTATATGATCTTATGTGTCTTTTCTACAGCTGTTTTTCTCCTCTCCATTTGTCATTGTGCTTTGCTGCGGTAACGCAGTGTTTACCATTAATTATTTGGATAATTACATTTTTGCTAGATTTACTTACCGAAGTTTGAAGGAAAAAAGGTAACGCAGTGGCAGTGATCCCTTTCATTATGTGGACAGCTCAAACTACTCAGACGCTGGTTTGACCCCCGCCCCCAGGCACACCATGCCTGTCATCACTCCGGGGGTCTGGAAAATTGTTTGGTACTAGACATGTCCAGGACAAGATCACTCCCTGTAATCCACATGGGAACACCACCCCTACAACGGCTGTCTCAGGACTCTTGAATACCGACTTTCATTACACCTTGGCAAGGACACTCAGTGCTTTCTTAGATTATTAAGCTGACACAAGGTTGGTGTAAAAATACTTGTTCGGTTAAAGGTTTTGACATCATCGTCTTCTGCAGAGCTAGATTGACCGACTCAATGGTCCACATTTGATCATCCTTGCAATGTGGGTGTTCGTTGTTGTACCGAGTCAAATCCAGTGAAGGTGATCACCCCTCGAGTGAAGAATCTCATTTGGCGGTGTCCTTTTATACAGGACAGATGTCGATCTATTGGAGCCATCCAATGTGATCTGGTTTTTGATAGCAATACGTCTTGCAGCACTTGGTCATTAGCTGGCACACAGCGTAACAGTATCTTAAAAACTGAATTTCGTTAAACCTTAGCAACAGTACAACGCTTTCTTCGACTGTTGAGCTGACATGGGGTTGCCCGAGGTTTAATGAGAGGTGCATTTTAAGATATTGCTACGCTATTGCCATCTAGTGAAATACCATCTGCTGCTTGGTGCACTGTTGCAAAAATGCAGATCATACTGGATGGCGGCAATAGGTCGACATATATGTTGTATGAAAAGGCACCGGCAAGTCATATTCTTTATTCAAGAGGTGCTCTCCTTCAGTGGATTCGACTCACTGCGACAACAAACACCCACATCGCAAGGACGACCGTCTGTGGACCGTTGACTAGAATCAATTCGGCGTTAAAGAAGGCAAAGACATCGAAACGTTAGCTGAATAGGTATTTCAATACCAATCTCATGTGAGTTCGATAATCTATGAAAGTATCTCAGGACTCCAGGAAGAGCCAAGCCGACCATTATTTAACGAAGTTCTTGATGAAGAAAAAAATCTTAAAGAGCAACTGGAGCCACAGGCAAAAAAAGTTCGAAGACCTTTGTGGATGGTGGATGAAAGAAAACGAACCAAATACAAGTGTTGGGATCTGCACAATGTCATACATATGATGTTGAGTCATGTAGTTGCGGTAATAGTACCACACTTCTGTGGCCGGTCCTTACAAATCTTATTGGCCCATATAACACATCCATTAATTTCTTTCTTGCAGTATCGTTGTCACGGTCATACTCCGTGTCAGAAATGGTGACATCTACGAATGTTGCTTTATGATGCATTAGTTATTTCCAGTTGCAAGTACAGTTGATCGAGCTGAGCCATAAACTCAGCCTCCTATCTTATAGGTGGTCATTTTAGAGTCCTGTTGCATTTTTTTCTGGATGTAGTCTATTTTTCCTCTCGTTCAGCTGTCGTCGGCTGTTCTTGTTGCAAGATGAGCCTGTCTATGAATCGTTTTCGATGAATTTTCACCCGAATCTTAAAGAGATGGTAGTTCGAAAGTCTGAACTGTGCAGTTCGCTGAATACAGCTTTTATAATTTCGAGAGACATCTTTCAAGCGATCCATTGGTGCCTAGAATTCTCGACGTGGTCGAGGGAATCCGTTGAACGGTCGGTAACTTTTGTATGAAGGCCAGTGCGGGTTTCCTTCTGCGCAATTAGATAAACACCCATTTGGGCTTGTTTGCCTTTCCACCACAGGGGATTTTTTTTATAAACTGCGTTGTCTTCCTACTTATGCACAATCCTGTGATTTCGGTGGGGTGCTTGAGCATCATCGTTCATTGCTCGAAAAGGCAACGTTGAAGTATGCTACGGTTTGGTAGGATTTTTCAAATAGATGTGCCCTTTTTATTGCAGTCAAGAATCCCATTAACCACACTATTACCACGGTGAACAGCTTTGACGAGATTGTGTCAGCTCTCCGACGTTGTTCTTACGGATATTTTACGGCATCATCAGAAGAATTACAATGACCTTTGCTTTCGTGGTGCTGTTACTACAAAGAGCTTGTGTAAAACGCTTCCATTCCTTGGTCAAAGGGTGGTAATAGAAGAGCATTCGCTTCGACTCGGTCGAGTGGTTTTCACTGTCGACAAGGACTAGAAAGAACAAGGGCAGGCAGTGTTCCTAGCAAACCTCGACCACCTTACTTACAGTTTTGATGTTATTATTATGAAAAAAAATTGCTAGAACATTCCCCACGCTTGCCGGCCTGTAAATATGTTGTCAAGATGGCAGTGATACCTGATATTGTTTCATTCATAGCTGGGTTTGCGCAAGGAACAGTGAAACTCCTTCACAGCATGAATGACCATAGTAGGAGTGGAGTTCTTTCTAGAGTCACCAGTACTAGTTGCTCGGGGATGTCGTGGAAGACTCCATTGCTGTTGTGTGATTCCTCCCGTGATCGTCCAATAAATTACGGTGCTTGACAAGTAGTCGCAATAACTTATTGTCATTCCTATTATTGTTACTGTTAATTTGCCATTTTTTTTCGTGTTTTATTGTTATGATTTAAGGTTGGTAAAGTGAAAAGGCGCACTCGCACAATCCATCAAGAACTGAACCCTGTATGGAATGAGAAATTCTTCTTGTAAGTGTAAACTTGCAGCTGTGTTGTGATGTTGTCATCTTTGTAGTTTTGAACAAATATGCGTTTTTTACTCTGGATAGCTTTTATTGTAATTTTTTGTAGTTCTTGTCATTACTATGGATTTACTTAGTAGAAGCTACTCATGTGGGGTCATCGCGTGCTCCCATGTATACCTAGAAATAAGGATCGAGTTAAATGATATAACCACATGAAAAGACTATTGATGAATCAGCAGTACTACTATTCAACCTTAAACATTTATTAAAACTCCAACTGCAAAGGGCGCATGTGGTACAGAGGTTGGAGGCGCCACGTACACGTGGAATAGATCTCCGCCCCCCCATGGGCCACCAAGCCTTCCTTCCCTCCGGGGTTGGCAAATTGGTGCCATACTTGTCTGGGAGGCTGTAGCAACTGGCTCGATACATCGGTAGGCCACCGCGAGTCATTGTAAAGTCTAGGTATGCATTCAGTCACCTCCAACGATACTTAATGAGGTCGAATTCACGGCGCATTCCTCAGGGATTGATCAACGCCGTGAGCTTTATCTTTTTTTATCCAACAAACTGGTTATTTCATAATGATTTATTACTCTAGAATTTTTCATATGTCTGTTCGTGCAGTGAAATTAAAGGAAGAAAGATGTATTTTTTTGTTCTGTTTTAGCGAATGTCATAACTCAACCGATCGTATAAAAGTCCGTGTTTGGGATGAAGATAACGACTTGAGGTCGAAGTTGAGACAGAAGCTGACACGAGAAAGCGATGACTTTTTGGGACAGACCGTGATCGATGTGCGAACGCTTTCGGGAGAGATGGATCTTTGGTACAACCTTGGTTAGTCATATTATGTTAAGTATTAAAGTCATTTGACATGCCTCGCAGTAATAATTACGAGAAGTTAATAGAAGTTCAGTATGAATCACAGTATCCGAATATTTATGCGATCCGTTGTTTTCCTTCATGATCAAACACTGGGTCGCTGTTACAGGATTTATTAATACAGAATAACTGAGGCGTCCCAACGGTTTACCGCCTTACCGTGGCTAGGAGGTGTTCCTGGGTGTCGGACTGCGATGTACAGTGGGGGAATTCGTCCCCACAGCAGCGTCTCCCAAGCAGAGAAGTATTCCGGCGTTTCCATCAGGAAGCCTAGCTAAGAGTAAACCAGTACCAGGATCCACCACCGTCCTCGTATCAAAGTCGCATGGTGATAAATCTCCTTCTGATCCACAAGGGCTGCGACTGCCTGTGATGGTGAAGACCTTGTGGATCAGAGGGAGATTTACCACCAGGCGACTTTGATACCAGGATACTTTCCGGAGATTTGCTGGTTAAGCCATTATGGTTCCCTGGAGTCCCGAGGTCAGCTGGGGCAGACTTTGGCCAGGTTGATCTCGGGACTCCAGGGAACCATAATGGCTTAAGCAACATATCTCCGAAAAGTGGGGATTTCACTGAGGCCCGCACAACCAGTGAGGACTGGCCATTCAAATATCAAGTAAGTAAGAATAACTGACGTATCGCGGTTTCGTCTTCTTCATGTATATCTATAGGATCGGCGAAAGTTGAGATCGGAAACTTTTATATGATTGGTCCAAGATCAGGCTAACATTTCGTCTATAGTACTGGTGAAGGAAGAGAAGTTGTAGATCTAACTTATTGAACATTCCGCTTTGTCGGGCTATTCTGAACCTATTCCTTCACACCACTACCTAGAAGGCAAAACTATGTCAGTTCACTCTCAGTTTATTCGCGCATTAAAAACTATATATTTGGGAAATATCTGGTGAAACAAGTATAGAATGACAAACAGGCAAAACGAGAATTGAAGAAGCGGATTAAGCGTTCACAATGGATAGATTTGTTTTGCAAACGGTAAAAACTAAACCTCTTGGTACTACCACGTGAGAGTTGCCTTCCACTGCAATATTCTCGTGGTGGTATCACATATAAAGACTACAATATTTCTGATTGATGTTAGATCATTTACCAAATACCGTGTAGTGAGTCCTCGGCTTTTCATGCTACAAGCTTATCCAAAAACATGCTTTGGGTGCACTGCTTTTTTATTCTCCTATCTTAACCATCCATGGCTGCTGTTCCTTACAGGATTTCAATAATATTAGAGGAAAGTAACTAAAAATAACCTAACTAGTAGCTAAATCTTCCAATCTTTCTTACAGAAAAACGGACGGACAAATCTGCGGTGTCGGGGGCGATTCGGCTTCATATCTCCGTGGAAATCAAAGGAGAGGAAAAGCTTGCCTCATATCATGTACAATATACGTGTTTACATGAACATCTTTTTCCAGGTAACATTTTCTGGCGTTGTCCATATAAGGACCAAATTTGGTTTTTGTTTTCACCAATGTTATCAAAAATACTTGTTTGGACGAATTTCCTAGGTATGCTGTTATTTCGAACGCTCAAAATTTAGTGATATGCGTTAAATCATATGGATACTCAAGAAAGTTCACTAATTTTCTCATAGTGCCATCACGAGAAACGATGGAATGTTCTTCATGATTCGTTCACTGGAATCGTCTGGAGTAAAAAAAAATAATTGGCCAGTAAATTTGGCGAAATGAACTTTTTGGGTGTTTGACCAGGTTTCTTGCATATTGCACAGAGTTAATTATTAGTAATATTTCATTAATTGTAAAAAAAATCGATTTGAACTGGTCAACATTCCACGTTGGTATTGTTGACTGAGATCGTACAGCATGGTTTAGTAAAGTAAACCCTATAGGTTACGGTAACCACCTCATTTCGAGTTTTATAACGAGTTATGTAGGCGATGTGTGTCGAGAATGATGAAATACGATTGCCGGATGCTAAAGGTGAAGACAGTTGGAAGATCTATTTCGATGATGTCGGCCAGGAAATAGTTGAAGAATTTGCTATGCGTTATGGTATCGAATGTATTTATCAGGTATAATTCCTTTCATATTCATATTTACATTCTAAGAATTTTTCTCAGAATTTTTATTGTCGTTTTTTGAATATTTAGAAAAAGTAATTGCAGGCTATGACACATTTCGCTTGCCTTTGCACAAGGTATATGTGTGTTGGAGTACCTGCCGTACTATCCACGTTGCTTGCCAACATCAATGCGTAAGTTTCTTCATCGTTTTCTTCGTTGTTTATCCTTTCATCTCTTCTGTTTATTGAGTCAGAAAAGAAGAAGTGGTAAAGGCCACAATCAGGAACGATCATAGGATTCGGTGGGCGCGCGTAGAGCACAGTAGTTTAAGGAGCCCTATAATATGCACAGGGTTGCTGGTTCGATCCGGTGCCCTGAGGAAATAAAAATTATCTGTCCTTCCGCGATTAGGGAATTGGTTGATATCAGGTTTGTTTGGGAGTATAAAAGCACTTAATACATTGGCGCCTCACGTAATCCTATCGTATAGGCAAATTATGCATCTAGTTACTTCAATGATGCTTGGTGGAGGGCCCACCGCAGAGGGTTGATCAACGCCAAAAAATCTGCTCTCTTATTCCAAGGGCGTGTGGTGCAGTGGTTAGATGCACTCTACAGTACACATAGGTTCGAGCTACTCTCACCAGCCTTCTATCCCTCCGTTGACAAATTGATACCAGACTTGTCTGAGAGGATAGCAGCAGCACTCGATACATCAGTAGGCCATTGCGAGTCATTGTATAGAAGAGATATGCATTCAATCAGCTCTAACGATGCCAAATGAAATGGAATGCATGACGCATCGCTCAAGGATTGATCGACGCCGAAAGTTTTATTCTTTATCTTTTTATTCCTCTATACATTGAACTGGATGGAGTCGTTGTGCTTCTACACGTTCACAAAAAAAACTTTCTATCCCATAAGTTGTCACGTTTCATAGTGATTTCACGAATTTTTCCCTCTCAGGAACACACTGAGGCTCGTGCTGTCACATTGAATACCAGGATCAACCTAATCTTGCCTATCCCTTCTCCACTGTAATCTTTTTTTTATTGAAGAGTGAAAGATGCAGCCCCTGAAGCCTTCCATGCTCTATCACATTGTCTTAACGATTAAAAGAATAGCAGAAAATTAGGGTGTAGAGAATTAAAATTGCAGTTTTTACGCTCACACAACGGCCACATCAGCGGTGTCGGCATCAGATCGATTCGCGGCGTCGAATTTCAGTAAGGACCGCTTTGTGAGGCTACTTGATCAACTTCATAATAGCCTTAGAATTGATCTCAGCATGTATAGAGTACGTCCTTAAATCTTATTCGGTTGTTTGTATTTTTTCCAAAGTTCTCTGAAACCTGGAAAATCTCTATCTCTTAAGGAGAACTGCAGAGCAAATAACTCTTCAAAAAGAGTTAGAGGATAACCTAAGTGATAATTTATAGCTTGCATTTTGAGGGAAAAGTCTTTAAAATAAAGCCCGTGAGACTCTGTGTACAACTGGTTTGGTGCGAAAAAAATAGTTTTGAACTCCAAACCAACACGTCTTAGCTCTTGTTAGAATTTACTAGTTAAAGTAAAGACCTGCTTAAGTTTTATTTGCTGCATATTCTTTTTTTCATTGGACGGTATTATGTGAAATACAACCGCAGTGACGCTGAGATATGAGCAGAACTCTGAACTTCATTTAGCTATCGAATCCGTGACTGACGTGCTATTCACCACACTAAGCCAACACGGTTAGAATTTAAAAAAAAGAACTTGTTGAGAAAAAAGGCAGGGTTTGGGGATCTACTGAACTTCATCTACAAGATGCAAGTTATATTTTTCTATCAAGGTGGAATCCTGATTTTCTAGAGTCCATGACATATGTTTCATCGATTTTGTGGCACCAAGGCTTATATTTCGAACAGCAACGAAAGTGAACAGGCAGGTTTCCGTCCAGAACGCCACGATGATATTCTCCGACTTACTGCCCATCTTTCGTTTGAGGCTTTAAAAATTCAAATTTCTCCCTCTGTTTACTGAAAGTTGTGATCGCAAATGTATTCAAGCATATTGTAATGCATTTAATGTTTGCATTAAATGTTTTAAATGGCAGTGTAAAGGAGCACGTGTGGCGCAGTGGTCAGAGGCGCCCTGCAACACTCACGTGGAATCGATCCCCGCGCCCGTGACCCACCAAGTCATCCATCCCTCCGGGCTGGGCGGATTGGTACGAGACTTGTCTGGGAGGATAGCAGCAATGGCTCGATACAGCGGTAGCACACCGCGACTCATTATAAAGAGCAGATATGAATTCAATCACCTCTAAATAATGCTTAATAATGTCGAATGCGTGGCGCATCCCTCAGGGGATTGGTCAAGGCCGAGAGCTTCGTCCTTTATCCTTGTAAGGGAACTGTGTAGAAATTATCTATATGATTAATGCAATACGGCGTTGTGTCTTGTAGGACTATATAAACTTCCGATCTCCTGAAGTACTCTAGCGATCGAGAAATCATTGCCAGCTATTGAAAAACCAACTTTGGCAGTTATTTATTGGAAGAGAATTTTAGCGAAAACATGGGGGAAATTGGTATTTGAGAAATTTATCTAAAGGACTTCTTAACGCATTTGTTTATCTTTGTCTTCGATTATTTAACTGCTCATTGGAACTGATTATTCACGAAGTTTCAATAACTTTTACCTCCTATACACTGTGTACTACCATACTCCTTATAGTTCAAGCGCTTCAAGTATCAGATTGCGACTTTTCGATATTGAGAACGTCCATTTACAACTGAGAACATAGAGCCACAGAAAACTCATCAACCCGAAACCGAAAACCTACCACTCACGAATGGATGACGACACCTGGAGTAGCATGTTCAACTAAGAGCTAACATCTGAATACCCTCTTCTATCAAAAGATTTATTCGGCGTGGCTCCTTCGTCAACCTAGCAATTTGTTTCAAGCAGATCGAGTCGTGTTGATGCGATTCACTATTTTTTTTATCCACGCAAACTCGGTGCTGTATGTCATCAAGGTTTCTACGAAATTCTCTGCTATTGATGATTATGTATCGAAGGCATCGCTGGGTCCAACAAATCGCTCCCAGTCGGTATTATGTGGTTGTGGGTACTACTTCTGTTGTAGGGCTTCATGACTCGATCAACGTTGCTCAAAGAAAGCGTCCTTGATATACCAAAATGACAGTGTTGTGGCCACGTGTAGCAAAGTGATTAGAGGTGCCGTACAATACACACTTGGTCGTTGGTTCGATCCTACGCGCTAGGCTAACCGAGCTTTCCATCTCGCCGGGGTCGATAAATTGTTGCCAGACTTGTCTGTGAGGATAAAAAACACTGACTTGGTACACCTGTATGCCTGTATGCTACCGCAAGTCATAGGTGTAGGCGAGATATCATTCAATCACCTTTATGATGCTAAAAATAGAGTGAAATGTATGAAACAGCCCTATGAGATGGATCAACGCTAAACCCTTTTTCCAAAACCCTTTATGATAGCATTTGTTCAGCTTTCGAGAAAATTATTCGTGAAACAAAGTTGCTTTCAATGATGGGTTACTATGTCATATATTACGCAAACTGTCACAAAGTTTTTTTCGACCATATGCTATCAAAATATTCACTTCTAATCCCTCATTAGTTGCTAGGATACCTCATTTATGATGTTCCCTGGATTCGAACGAGGCATTCCTTATGCTCCGTCACATACCATCTCTGGTCATAGTTATAGTTGTAGCAATAAATGTCATGTTTTGTTTTTTCATAGGAAAAAGACCACAAGCTGATGACATTGTCCTTTTTTCGTTTCACAACATCACTATTGACATTACTTAGTATTAACACCCGTTTTGCTACTTTAGTAATAGAAAACGAATTTGTACTGTAATCCAGATTCACTTTGTTTTTCCTTTTTTATTGAACTTTTTCTTTTCTGACTACTTTAGGAGAAAAGCGTTTTGAAAAACTTTTTACAGAGCTGTCCTTAGCTTTCAAAGATGTTTCTCTACTTGCAGTGAAAAATGCGGATATTGATTCCTACTGGATGAATTTAAACAAGGAGAATTTTTTTCTGGAGCTCATTTTGTTTGCATGCTGTGTTTCGATTATATAAGTGAATACTGAGTGAACGCTGTGGTTCACAGATACTGTTGTTTACGTATGAATTCGGGTTATTAGCTCGCCCTCTGGTGGTCGGTCGCAAGATTCGTCACCGCCATTGTCGTAGGAGTCGCTTTCGTAATGAGGGAATCTAAGCATACCTCTCTTCGATTCACATGTGGTGACAACTGCCTTTGGTGAAGATTTGGAAACGCTTTGCCACGGTGGTTTCGGGTTTCTAGGGAAGATCAAAGTTCACCAGGTTTCAAAATGCCAGTGAAGAGGGAGGATAACTGGGCTTCTAGTTGAAGCCAGGATCACATCATCAGAATCGACCACCTGTATTTATCACTTTTTTCGAGACAACGAACTGAGTAAAAAAGGCTAAAAAAACTAGCTGGCAGAAAGGCAAGCCATAGGCCTCCATGGTGCAGTGTGTAGCACGCGAACCCCCGAAAAGAGTGATCGTGGTTCGATCTGGCCTGGGGTCCAAGTTTTGCAAATATCTCAGCGTCACTGTAGTTGAATGGAAAAGTACTGGCACCAACAGGACAAGTGAGGATCATCTAAGTATCCAGATGAGTAGCTGATGAGTATTTATGAATACAAGGGTATTGTAATGCAAAACTGCTGGAGTCTGCTACGTTTTCTTCTTGCATTTATATAACTGTCGGACTTTGATCGATGTATACAAATCCTTTTTATACCATGTGGGTTCATCAAGTCTCTCTTCCGAAACGTCAAATGGTGTATCACCTTTAGACGTATTAATTGTTACTGTTAGTTCTGTAATCACTATTATGATTATAAATCGCTTTTCACTTTATCTTTGTAGAAAACGATGTTCTACTGATTTCCATGAACCGTGGTAATTTTAGAAGTACTTTCCCGCTTCATCACCTGCTAAGCTTCAAGACCTCAAGTCAACAGTCGATTTGCTCACATCCATTACTTTTTTTCGTATGAAAGTATGTTGTTATTTTTCTCTGGCTTAAACTCAGAATGCAGTTTTGTTCTTTCTAAGTTGCGTAACTTTTTAACTTCTCACATGCTTGATGAGTTATGGGAAAAATTATTGTTGGTGTTCGCATAACATCTCCATCACGAATTTGGTGTTTAGGTTTTGGAGCTGGCTAGTCCTCCACGAGCATCCAACGTCGTGTCGGAATGCGCGAAGGCATGCATGCAGGTCTGTTCCACTTCGTGTTCCCGTAGTTTTGTTTTCTAGTCAGATCTGTCGGCAACATTGTGATATTAATATGATAAGTGAAGTTAACCTGTTTTTAAGTGAATGATAATCATCAGTGCTGAAATAGTTTGACACATGTTTTTGTTGTTTGTATGTGATTTTTACACGTTATTAATTTGCCAAATGGCTAATCAAAATACATTTTGACAAATTGGCTAAATAGCTGTCGATGATGGATTTTGCCTGATATAAGTTCTTCTTCCTAAGGTTTCCGATACGAGATGCTCTTTACATGTTATGCTTCTCTCTTGATGGTTCAAAAAGGTATCGGACCGATTAACCTTTGCACTTAAACGGATTCATCGTAATCGGATTAGACAAGCACCCGTCTTCTGAAGGCTTATGTCTATGAATCCAACCGACATCAACATTTTCTGTTATGCCGATAGCACCCTTCTTTGTAAGAAAAGTTCTTTTGAACCAAAATAATCTCTTTTTTTTGTATTTAGCCATCATGGTGTCATTCTATAGGTGTATGGTCTTCAAGTATACGTAATACTGAAGCTGAAAAAAAGCATTTGTCATAGGAAAAAGCGATTCAAAGGAACGCCAGTACACTTGCCATTTCTATCTACTGCATACAAGAATAGCCCTGTGGGTTTTTGCTCGCTATAGGGGACTCGTGGATCATCATGTCTTCCTTCTAGGACTTTCGTAAAAAAACTCTGACCATAGGTATTTAACGTGTTAGGTATTAGTACTACAAGGATAAAAGGATAAAGTTCTCAGCGTTGATCAATTCCTGAAGAATTCGCCATGCATTCGACTTCATTAAGTATCGTTGGAGGTGATTGAATGCATATCTGGCCTTTCAATGACTCATAGTGGCCTACCGATTTGTCGAGCCAGCGCTGCTATCCTCCCAGATAAGTCTGGTACCAATTTGCCGACCCTGGAGGGATGGAAGGCTTGGTGGGCCATGGGCGCGGGGATCGATCCCACGTGTGTGTCGCAGTGGCGCCTCCAACCACTGCGCCACACGTGCCCAGGGTATTAGTACTATAGGTATTTAAATTGTTAGGCTAATACGAGTTTGAAAAAGATTTTTATTCGGTTAATGTTTCGATATCTTCGTGTTCCACAGAGCCGATGATCTGCGTAGATTGTCTACAGTTGTCCGTCTTCTCGATGTGATGTGTTCATCGTCGTACCGAGACGGATCTTCTTCACTGGAACACCGCAGGAGTGAGGCTTGCTCACCCGGCAGTGCTCTTTTATACAGGCGGTTGTTGTTGATAATAACTTCTTTCTGACCATACGGTCAGTGGTCTTCCCTGTTGTGCGCTTGACGTCCCAAAGAATTTATCTGCTAACGACTCTTGTGCATCGCTTGTCGTTCAGATGCATTACGTGTCCGGCCACATTATCTTCGTCAGTTTGGTGTATAGAACACCGTCTTTAATTTCTAGTCCTTGACGTAGACCGCGGCTTCGGATCCCTTCCCCCCTATTTGTGTAGTACGGAATACTTCTAGCATCTCCGTTTCGACTGCGAGCTCTATAACAATAAGTGATCACTCATCTTGCTTACGTAGCGACTAGGTTACTAACACATGCTTTAAAGCAAAGAGATGCGTGGAGTCGAAAAGGTGGACACGGAAAAAAAAGAATAGTTCTTCGTTCTGCTCACTATATCCTCGATGCTGCTGAAATCTCTCAAGCCGCTCGCTTCTCCATATTCAGCTTTAGAGCTAAGTCGCCCATCATGTTCATTTCACGACCTAGGTAGACGTAATTGGAGCACTCGGAGATATTTATTTTGTTGAGCGGGAATGGCGCCTACTAAACCAGTACATTCCTCGTGAACATCTTTTTTTATGAGGTTTAGTCGAAAACCAATCTTTCCACAAGCGTTACCAAAGACTGCTTCGTTCCGTTCAGCGTGGGTAATGCTTGGTGTGGTAGAATCGACGTCATCAACAAAGAGAAGATGATATTATTCATCATATTCATATTCCGATCATCGATCTCTACTCTCAGTTCCTTGTTCCCATGACGTTCTCAAGTGTGGCGGCAAATAATTTTGGCGAGATAGTAACACCTTGCCTTATCCATCTTTTTGACTTTTGGTTGTGAAATTTTTTGTATAGCTCAAGAAGAGTTTCTATGTACTGAGCAAGGACCTCTTGGCTGTCCAGAACTTCTATGACTACTTCTATCTCAACTGAGTTCAAGGCTTTCCTTAAATTGATGGAAGTGGGACAGAGCGGTCTCTTTTGCTCTTGCGATACTTCAGTGAGTCTTGTTATCGTGTGGATGTGGTCCATCGTACTGAATCATTTTCGAAACCATGTTTTCTCATATGGTTGTCTTCCTTCCGATGTTCTATCAATCCTGTTTGGGATGACTCATGTGGAAAGTTTGTAGAGGACAAACAGCAAGCAGGTTGGGCGATACTTGCCGATATCGTGGAGGGCAGTCTTGCTGGTCTTCCACTGAGTGGTATCTTGTATTCTTACAGATAACGAACATGTCAAGAGCCTCGACCGTATGTTGACGAACACTGACTGAAAATGTTTTTCAGGTGTTCAGACCTTATCTTGTCCGGACTTGATGTTGTCTGATTCTTCACCGACGAAGTAGCATGCCGGATTTCCGAAGGGAAAACCAGTGGGAATATATATCCGTGCTCCTTTATTTCGTATGTGGGGAGGATGTGGTCAATGATGAGATCCAGTTAGTCATAGCAAATGTTTTTCTTCATTGCCTTTCTGGAAGCTGTAACTGTTCGGTTTGGGCCTCAGATTGCAGTGATCTTGGTGGTTTTCTAATCGGCGAAGTTTCACTAGGCTTTGCGAATGATTTTCCCAGCCTCTGCAACTTCGGCCATGACTGCTGCTCTTCTCTTCTTAAGATCTTCTTTTATCGCCTGTCTGCTTTGTTTCGCAAATTCGGGCGTCACTTGGCGGGTTTATGGTAAGAAACATCGCTTGGTAACTTTCGAACTTTCAACTTTTATAGCGCCGACATGTTAATGTTGAATAGATCGGTCGTATTCTTGGTCGATGTTATCAAAAATGATCGACTAATGATCTGAATGAATCCTAGTTTGTATAGGTTATGGTGGTTTTCAGACATGGTTTTTGAGCATAGCAGCTTTCTCTCCTTTCCGCGAGAAATGGAATCTTGCGCGAAGGAGGTGATGATTTGATCCTATGTAGAATTTTAGGATAACAGCGACATCGGTTAGGAAAACCTTCTATTTATTATAACGTGGTCTATTTCGTTATGATGCTGTCCACTGGGAGACTCCCATTTTTAGTGTTGCGAGCGCGGCTTCTGGAATCGTGATATACCATGAATGTTGTTGGTCGTAATGATAAACTTAGACAGTCGCTCATTCTGCTCGCTTCATTGCAAGTCGTGGGTCCCAGTGTGGAGTTCTTCAGACGTTCTTACGGGTCCAGTGTAGCGTTAAACTGTCTAATAATGACCTTAAAAAATCTCCGTTCTTCTGTTTAGAGGAATTCCCCAAGTCCATATAGAATCCTTCGAGTTCTTCCCCCTTCGTGACCAAACTCATGTTGACGAGAACGCCAACGCCACGGACTCTTTTATTCCTTTATTGCATGTTTCGAGAAACAGTACCTCGCCGGTATCATAGACGGCGTTCAATAAACGTCATCCTCCCATCTCAGTTAGTCCGATGATTTCGTGCCTTATTCTTCTTGCCTTCATGATCAACTTCTCTGTGGAGGACTCGATGCGGGTGAGCATACATTCTAATACAGATCGTCACCTTATTCCTTCGAGATTTGAGGCCCACATACTGTATTGTGTTTAACATGATACCCACGTATAGCTTACTGAGTTCTGAACATGGGTGGTCGGTTTACACACGAGTAGTTTGCGAGTAGTTTGCTAGTGTCTCGTAGAGCAGACGAGAAGCTTATTTGTTGGAACTGACTCCTAGCCGCCCCCCGTGTAATTCCTTGATTGCAAGCTTTTGGCCAAATTGACACGTAGAATGCAATCCGCATAAACGAGTACACAGCCAGGCACACATGAATGAATACATGCTCGTAAATATAGGACGTATTTTCCAAATCGGGGCAGCAGAAACAGGGGAGTCCATCGTCCGAATCCACCTGCGTCTCAAGGAAGCAAAAGTCGCTATTGGTGCGCGACTAATCCCCTACCCTCCATTTTAGAAGGCGCCACGTTTTCTTTTGGTTTAGCAGCAGAAGATCCCTCTGAGAGAGATTCGTGGTTGAAAGAAATCCGTGGGATAAGATGGGATAATTACCAAATTCATGGGGAATGTTCCTCCTCCCTCTCTTTTGATTAGACTTGTGGAATTCTTATTTTATAGATTAATATGCAAGTTTATGCTTAGAAATGATTTTTTATGTGGAACAATTATAACCCGCTTCATAGTATAAGTATAGTTTACGGTATTCCTGAGTTGAAATCTGTTGGAAAATTTGTTAGAAACCATTTTTTATTAATCTAAAGAATAGATGAATTTCCTTTAAACATATAAAAAAGTCAGATAAAGGGTAGATAGAAAACTGAAAATGATTACTTCAGATTATCGTTAAATTTCTGTTGAACCGATATGACTTGAAAGTTTTTTAGTCGACGTATCAGTTGCTGTTCGATTCATGTTGCGAACAGGGTGCTCCGTCATCGGAATCTGTGCGGTTTTGGTGGGTGGCTTAAATATATCAAAGTTAGAAAGCCCTTTAGAACTTCATTAATCGTAAAAATGCATTGTATGTTTTTTAGGGCTGTATTCTTATCGTCACTTGCCCCTATCAGATTCTGCCATAAATTTTACTTGCCATGTTATTTTTTAAACTAACTAGATGCTTATATGACCTGTCATCAGATCTCGTGTTGATCGCAGAACTTTCGTTGTCTTGCAGCTACCATCCATGAAGATGTTCGCGTTAGGGTGCAAACGAGTACATCAGCCGATCTAACTCTCAGATCGTTTTCATTCTGTGGAAATCCACTCCAAAGTTCTTCACGTCTACCAGTCGTCTTCTGTTTTCATCAATTTGTCCATCTATGTCTATTTCATAAATCGTATTCTACCAGGTATTGCAGACAGGGTATCTTCCGAAGATCAGATCTCGCAGACAGGGTGTTTTCCTAAGATCGTCTTGGTGTTGAGTAAGCCAGTTTTTCTTCATAAGACGTCGTTTGAGGCCCTTATATGTCGCATGCAATGCTTTATCCGGCCAATGTGTCAGCCCACGTTGCTCTTGAACAACACAGAGTCAGAAGAACTGTGGGTGCAAACTAAACAGGGGACGTGAGTTAGGGTCGGCAAGTTGGTCATTTGCAGTCCATTTTGCTCCTTCTTTCAAGTCGTTATCCATTCAAGAAATTCTCATGCGTACGATACGATGTAGGATTCCCATTTCATCGCAATTTATGCTTACTTACACCAAGCGTTTTTTATAAATTCCGTTTCCTTTCGATTGTTCTGTAGTTCTATCTTTTTTCGTGCTTCACTGAGCTCAGAAAGTATTGTCTCAGTTTTTTCGTTTAAAAAATATGAAAATGTTGCCTGCATGACGGCAGTTGAAGAAAACTCTGAAATCCACACTTTTTTTGTACCAATCAAAGTCACAGCCTTGAGCAACTTTGGTCGTTCATCGTATCCTTTTATCAATTGGAGTAGTAAGCGATTCGTCGAAGAGCCGTATCTTCGCTTTACAGTGACTACTGTACTGTAGTCAGCAAGCGTTTCTAGGTAGGATTTGTCTCTCTCTGGCTCTCTCTCTCTTCTCTTTCTCTACCTTGGTGAACTAGGGATGACAGCGTGGGTAGCCTGACTGCTAGGTGATGGTTCCAGTGAATAAGTTAAAGCTGGAATATTGGTTACGTCAAAATGTATGACCAAATAGGTGAGAATGAGTAAGTAGTTGTTCATTTTGCCTCTACTAGAAGAGGGAAGACAGCCCACGCAGTTCCTTGTCTTGTACTGAGTTCTGCTCTGAATTACCTTCTTCCTGCTTTTAGGTATATGAATGCATTCACCGCTGTAGTGCGACCACAAGCAGCTTTTGCGAAAACTTGTCATTTCGTGCTTCTTTATCTAGATGAGATGTATGGAAAATACTGATTTGTTGTCTGGTTTGCTTTTTGGATGCACTCGAAGGATAGCAAAAGCGAAAGAATATAAACTTCAAAAAATACTTGCATGATCTTCGAGCACATACTTCTAAAGCGTGTGTAATTAATGGTTCAAACTTAGGTTTGATTTTTCTCGACTATATGATGCGAGTGATCGAGGACGATCGAACTGTCTACGGTCCGAGTCTTAATCAATTTCCACAAGAGTTGAATATTGGGCATTTATCGGCCGGCACACTATGGACGTTGTACAAAATGGATTTGAAGATGGCACTAGAAGGTTTGTGATGGTTTTTTATTCGATGAATGAATCCTAAACGAAATAACATTGGATGCAGCAGCTGCTTTTTGATGTTCATGATTGTTCAGAACATGCAACAACGAAAAAGTGTCCAACACCAGAATATATGAACTTGTACTTTAAAGTGAAAGGATTCTACTTTAAGTACGTCTCCGATCTTCCACAATACAAGAATTCCATACCGGAATTTCCGGCGTGAGTTCATCTGTATTTTCGTTCTTAGACTGCATCATGTCCATGTGGGATTCGGATGAAGGCCTACACATACGATATATTTGTTCGTTTCAACTGTTCCTATCAAAGTGTCCCCATTCAACTTCTTAGAGAAGTTTTTAGATGGTTGTACTATTACTGTGTTGTTCTTTGCTTCTCTTTTACTTTCACCTCTGTCCCTTTTTATTGTTTATTGTTTTAGTTGAGGCACTTTCGAATATCGTCTCGTTATTCTCATCAGCGAAGTAGCGACAAGAATTGTATAGAATGTGATTCAGAACAAAATGACGTTCATTATTTAGAAGAACATGTTTTTTTATTCAGTTGGTTTATTCCTTTCGTCATGGATTGGTTGAATGAGAATGATGAACACTCAATGGATATTCTGCGAAATGCGTACAATAGGTAAGTGAAGTGGATATTTTTTTGTTAGTAGGGCTTATGTTTATATGGCCAGTATGCTAGGATATGCTAGTTAGGTCAGTGAAATACAACTGGTCGGGTCAACTGATGGGAACGAATACCCAGTTAGTTGAATATGGATTGCTCGTCTTAGAACGCCGCGTTATAAGATTTCAATATAGAATTTTTAATCTGCAATTCTTATGAGGTGCTGACGTAAGCTGTTCGGTGAACTCCATGGTAGGGGGGCTCCGTTTTATTTTTTTACCTACATCTTCAGCGTTGTTCGAATTGATTAGGAGGCGGATAATGGGCCTTTGTCGATCTCCCGCGATGTGAGGATATCGTGGATGTCATCATCCAATGTGAACGTACTTCTTTCTCTTTAATTGGTCTCCCACTTTGGGATGGACTGTTCTGTGGCTTCGTTGATTCGTTAGTTGGAACAATAGGCCAAAATGTTAGGGTCGGTGGAATATAGTTCTTCAAGTCAGCTGATGGAACTAAATAATCAGTCAGCTTTGTAAAAATGCTCGCCTTCGTACGATTTGCCATGCGGGACTTTTCTTTATTACTGCGGAGGGTATCTCAGACTCGCATAGTTAAGCCCTTATCCAATATAATATCAACAAAGCAATAATGATATAACGATTTCAGGAAATGCAGAAGATAAAATGCAGGCTAAGATGTTACACTGAAATAAGAGAGTAGCTTCTGTTACACAGCTGTGAATTAGTATGAGGAACAAGTGTCATATAGAGTGCCGTTCAGCGGAGAGTAAGGAGCAAATGCTAGCGCGGGAAGAAATGAGGACAAATACCTAGTAGCGAATTCTAGATGCCGATATGAAATCAGATGTTAACATTCAAAGAAACTAAAAGACTGTCTCTCAAGCGCTGGCTTTTCAAGTGTGCACGTGTAAGGTTGCAAAGACACTATAGAGCGCTTTTCGGTCAGCAGCGATGCAAATGCATTTGGTGACTGCTAGGAAACAACCTGTTGAAACTGCAAAGAAAGTGCGTGAAGGGATAGAGAAAGTTTGCTATTTGTGGACAGTACTGTCTTTACGTATAGCTTACGAGGCAAGAATAAATGTGGTTAATAGCAAACATAGTTAGTATAAGAATAAAAGGACAAAGCTTTCGACGTTAACCAATTCCTGTGAGGCGTACCATGCATTCGACTTCATAAAGCACCGCTAGGGGTGATCGAATGCATATGTGGCCTGTACAGTGGCTTGCAGTGACCTACTGATGTAACAAGTCTGTGCTGTTATCCTCGTAGACAACTCTGCTACCAATTTGCCGACCCCGGGGGAGCGGGAAGACCTGGTGAGCCCAGAGCTCGGAGTCGGACCAAAAACCGCGTGTGTATCGCAGGACACTGTGCTACACGCGAACATGTTAGCACAGGATGCATGAAGTAATGTGGGAAGATAAGAAGTGTTTGGTGAAATAGTTAGTATAGAGTTGATTGCTTCTTAATCGAAAACTGTTAACTTTTGATTACGATTTCTGTACTGCAATTTTCTTATTTGGGGTTCTCATCATCGTTACTTTTCATCGAACTCTTTGTCTCCTTCCTCTAAATTTAGTGCTTCGAACGCCGCCGTTGAACATTGTTGTTCTACGTTACGTTGAAGTTCGCAAATTGAGTAATAAGAGTGTGAAACTGTGAATTTTCCCAAATTCTTTGAAATTGACGTGATTTAGGGATAAAGCGGATAATTTCCCACAGACATCCGATCATACCCGGTTCTCAAACAGCGTAGTGGATGTATTCACGCAGTTGAACGAGGCGTTGAAATTGCTCAAGCAGGTAAGAAAGGCAGACATTCATCAACCACTGAGCAGCACATGAGATTAGGCAAGGTAAGAAGGAATGTAGGAGAAACCGGCATCGTTTGAAGTAAAAGGTTTTGTACTTATCTCTCCATTTACTTATAATACAGCAAGCCTGTAAAAACCCTCACGATGGTTAGCGCTCGAAATGAAAATGAGGTGAAATGTTACCAATGTCTAATTGAGCTGACATCTAAGAGTATAGGTGTCGTTGAGGGCCAACCCAATTTCCAGTCGTACTTGTCATGAATGACACTACAACATTTTTAGCTTGTGGTTCATTAAGAATAATAATTGGGCAGCAATGACGATAACTATCTTAGAAATTGTGCTGAGCTTGCCAAAATGATGTAAGGAGATATAAGGAGAGAACAAGATATAAAGGGATACTTTGTTTCGATTCCCATTATAATGCATTCATATTTTAGATGGACTGTCCGAATCCGGTTGTCTATGCTGATATGATGAAACGATTTAGTAAAACTCTGAACAAGGTAAAGGGTACCACTCCTCATATATTAACATTTATGGGTTGTTTTATGTGTTAATATAGAGTCAGGGTGATTAATACCCCTTACTTAGTTAGTATCAATCATAGCCGTACTGCACTTGTCAAAGCCTAAGAAACAGTAATGAAGATTCATCGGACTACTGTTTGACAGGTTTCATGCAGTTACGGTACATATTTTACCTTTCTTCTTCCTTGAATTCATCACCTTAGAACAAATTCAACAATTACCATGTGTATATCATAGCACTGATCGTCTGATAGTAACGAAGGATGCCCAGTTAGCTGGAAAACTACATAGGATGATCAGGTTCTTGAAAAATAAGTTTAAGTGAATTTCGGTAATCCATCTATATTCTCTAGTGGTAGCTCGGGTCTCAAATTGATAACCCTCTGTGCTCTACCTTATAGTCGAAGTTTATCTATTTTGCCTTTTATTTTCTGCCTTCTATACTTTTTATGGCAGGTTATTAAGCGAAATACAACCACAAGATTGCTGAGATATTTTCAAAACTCCGGACCGCAGGTGCTTGCGGTGAGGAACGAACGCGCTATTGTCCTTTCCGGGGAAGTAACGCGTTCACTCCCACACCATGCGGATCCTTCGTTTCGCCTGTCTCTCAGCTGGTTCTATCGATCTTTTTCTAGATAGTTATAATCACAATATTAACCTTTTTATTTAGTTCCTATTCTTTTTAACGGCACGGTATGTTGCAAAATATAAACTCTGTAATGCTCTTTTTTTACTATCGATCTTCTTCTAGATAGAACTAGTTGAGAGACAGGCGAAACAGAAGGACCCGCATGGTGTGGGAGTGAACGCGTTACTCCCCGGAAAGGACAAGAGCGCGTTCGTTCCCCACCGCAAGCATCTGCGGTCCGGAGTTTTGCAAATATCTCAGCAATCTTGTGGAAGTTTATCTACTTCGTTTTTCAAACTGCCTTTCTAAAAAGTATTCTTTACTATTTATAACTACCGTTTTTCCTACTACCGGATTACTGTAGGGTGATATTGTTCAGGGAAGACCACACGCTAGTAATGTGGACCAATATAGGTTAAGCCGAAGCAAATTTTTTCTTCCCGTCGATGTTGCTATTTCTTCATTGCCGCTATTTTAAGGTTCTTCTTGCCTATGCAGACATGGTTCATAAAGATTTTCCGAAATTTTCATCAAATGAGAAACTTGCTTGCATTCTTATGAATAATGTGCAACAGCTAAGGTACGTCGATTAACAGACATTTTTTTTTAAAAAGTAATGCTTCCTTCCCTGCATCTACCATTGTATTTTTATGGAAAGAACCAGAAATTTAGCTGGCTGATTTCGGAATGTTTATTTCTGCAGAGTACAGCTCGAGAAAATTTACGAGACAATGGGTGGTGAAGAACTGGATCCGACATGCAGTCAGGTGCTTAATAATCTACAGAAGAAGCTGAACAGCGTGTTGGATAAGCTATCTGGCCAGGTTCGCACCTCTTTATTTATTAACAAATGGTTTCCGCCTTCGATGTGCAATGAAAAAAATAAAGGATAAAGCTCTCGGCGCTGATCAATCCCTGAGAGATGCGCCATGCATTCGACTTCATTAAGTATCCTTGGAGGTGATTGGATGCATATATGGCCTTTACAACGAATCGCGGTGTCCTACCGATGTATCGAGTCAGTGCTGCTATCCTCCCAGACAAGTCTGATACCAATTTGCTGGCCCCCGGAAGGATGGAAAGCTTGGTGGGCCATAGGTGCGGGGGTCGATCCCACATGTCTGTTGTAGGGCCGCCTTCGACCACTGCGCCACATGCGCCGTCGATATGCAATGATACTAAAAAAATAATGTGCCTTTTTTTGATTCTCAGAATTAGTATTTTTTTCAGTTTGTTATTACACTTGAACCAATGATTCAAGAACAAACAAATAGGCTAGGCATGCTGCTGTCGAAAATTAAAGGGCCTCAACTCCAAAAGACGCAAGTGGCAACAGTAAGTGTTCTGGTCTTCTTTTGAAAAAGAGTTACAGCTGCGCTACAGTCTGCTTTGAAATACTCACACGAAATTTCTATACTGCAGCGCTGATTTTCATGAAATAATTGATAGAATAACATAAAAAACTCGTCCAATAAAATTCGGTAAGAGCTTGTTTCTTTCTCTTCACAGGAGGTGGATACTGTATTAGAGCCGCTTATGGATTTACTAGAAGGTTCACTTCAACGATACTTCCAACAGTGTGAGAAGACCGTCCTTAAGTACATTTTAAAGGCAAGCAATATGTCTAGGCTACCGTACGAGCTTCTTTTATTCATGCCTAAAGATTCTCAATTGATGTTCAGGAACTATGGAGGATTACGATAGTGTGTATGGAGAAGACGGTCGTGTTACCTCCACTAGCGGATAAAACGGTTCGTTTCTGCCTGCTTTGTTCCGCATGATATTAATACAGTAGTTGACGTCATTTCATCTGTTAAGCGAGCGAATTTTTTTCAGCTATTGAAGCAGCTTCCAAATGCCAAAATTCAGGATGTTACAAAGCTAATGTCGACCAACATCCAAAATATCAAGGGAATGAGCTCTGTGAAAGAGATGATGGTACTTTTGTGTTTCTACTTTATCTATTCAATGGTGTGAAACCTTAATAACGACATATAACTTATTTATTTGCTGCCTGTTATATTTTTATGGCAGGGCAATAATATAATACTCTGCTATAAAAAAATAATAGACAATAAAGAAATAAAGTTACACATTGTGATTTCCGCAACAGCCTCAGCTTAACTAGTAGGTTCAATGCCGATTTCTGCTCCACGGATCACTTCCGGTTACGGATGATTTCTGATGGCAGTTAGAGTAAAAAAAAATTGGCAGAGAGAAAAGCAAAGCAAGGGCATCAGGGAGCAGCGGATAAAACGGGAGTCCAGGGAAGGGAAATCATGGGTTCCAATATGGTTTGGAATCTGAGTTTTGCAAGTATCTCAGCCTAATTGTGGTTGTACTTAATAACAGGGTTTAAATTTTTTATTTACTACCTGTTCTTTTCCCATGGGTGGGTGTGATGTGAAATACAATCACCAAGATGCTGAGATATGAGCAAAACTTGTAGCATCAGGCTAGCTTCGAACACGCGATTACTCTTTCCGGTGCACACGCGCTATTCACCACCCCCCAACTAAGGTCATTGCTTTCTCTCTTAGCCAGCTTTTTATTATAACCGTGTTATCAGCAACCATCAGTCAACGGGAATGATCAGAGAGCATGAATGGACACTGAACTCAGTTAGAATGAAGCTGCAGTCGAGTTCAGAATGTCCTAACTTTTATTTAATGCCTATTCTTTCTTCATCGCATGCTGTTATGTGAAATAGAACGTAAGCATGCTGAGATACGAGCAAAAACTCAATTGTAACAATGTTTAACCTTTTATTTGCTGCCTATTCTTTCCTTCATGGCGTCGTGTTATGTGGAATACAATCAAAATGTTTCCGAGATATGTGCAATCTTAACAAGTAAAACTAGCCGAAACAAGGTCAAAACGATGGCCTCGGGGGTGCATTGCGTAAAACGTGAGCCTCCGGAAAGGGTAATCGCGAGTTCGAGTCTGGCCTGGGGTGCGAGTTTTTGCAAATATATCATTACCATTGTCGTTGCATTTCACAGAACTCAGATAGTTTTGCGATATGCTGGTCTGAAATATGAGTTCTACTCATATCTCAGCACAAAAGAATAGTCAAGGAATAAGGAATAATACTTACTTGATAACTGATACTTGAACAGCCCGTCCTCATTAGTTGTGCGGGCCTCAGGATAATCACCATTTTTCGGAGATTTGCTGGTTAAGCCACTGTAGTTCACTGCAATCCCGAGGACAGCCTAGCCAAAGTCTGCCCCAGGTCGTCACCACGACAGGCAGTCGCAGCCTTTGTGGATCAGAGGGAGATTTGCCACTATGCGACTTTGATACCAGGACGGTGGTATCCTGGTATTGGTTTCTTAGCTAGGTTTCCGGATGGAAACGCCAGACTCCTTCTCTGCTTGGGAGACCCTGCCGGGGGGGGACGAAGCCCCCTCGCTCTACATTGAAGTCCGACACCCAGGAACACCTCTCAGCCACGATGAGGCGGTAAGCCGTTGTGAGGCCTATGTTTAGTTTCTCATAAAGTGAAACTTCGGTGTAATACACGAAAATGAGCGATGTTCGCTAATTATGATGGCTTAAACTCATTCTTTGTTATTTAAAGATAAAGAAGACAATCTTGATCACCCATGCATTGATATCAATGCTCATTGAGAATCTGTTAGTCATATATTTGACGGCAAATGAGTGATATGGCGTAGATGTAAATATATATATATATATATATATATATATATATATATATATATATCATTCGCAGGACATAGCTAGGGAGTGTGAACGTTCCTTGACTCCGAAGCAATGCACAGTTTTGGATGCAGCTTTGGATGCCATCAAAGGTTTGGCAACAAACATATTGTTTCAAAGTTTCTTATTCATCCTAAATTTATATTTATTGTAAAACCAATTTCAGAATGCTTCCACGCTGGCGGTCAAGGCCTGAAGAAGTCATTCTTCGAGAAGAGCCCTGAGCTGCAATCACTGAAATATGCGCTCAGTTTGTATACACAAACTACCGAACAACTCATTAAAACATTCATCACGAGTCAGAAACAACAAGGTATAAAGTTGAGGTCTTAAGTTAAAATTAAGTGCTTTTTCAGTTCTTTGGAGAGTGGAAGTGTAATAGAAAACGTAGTGCCTAACTTATTTTGTCATAGATTTGCCATCACAAGAACAACCGGTAGGAGAAGTAAGTGTACAGGTGGATTTGTTCAGCCACCCGGGTACTGGTGAGCAAAAGGTCACTGTAAAAAAGTAAGTCTGTAGCTCTTCGTATTCTTGTTGAGCAAACACGAGGTGTTATTTTTTATTCTTTATTCACGAACAAGCTGACGTTTCGGCGGATTTCGCCTTCCTCTTCTCCTCATAAGTCTGTAGCATCTATTTTTTGTCCGTACGCACATTTGTTTGTCTTATTTTTAGGATTTTATCCTTGGAATTTACTGAATATGATCTCAGCTACAAATTATCTTTGTAGTTTTGGCGGCAAACGATCTGCGTTGGCAAACATCATCTGTATTCAAACCGTTTGTCGAAGTACACTTAGTTGGCCCTCATCTCTCAGATAAGAAGAGGAAGATGGCAACGAAAAGCAAGCCGGGCAACTGGGCTCCGAAGTTCAACGAAACATTCCATTTGTGAGTTTCTTGCTCGCTTTTTTTCTCCAACATCTTCCACCATTCCAATTTGTAGCTTTTTCCATCGTTTCTTCTTCCCATTCCTTTTCCTGCCTTGAAATCCAATAATGTAGAGCATCAGAATCTTGAAAACCATATTAATAGTAGTCATGAAGCCACCCTAGTTTCTTAACTGCAACGATATTCAGCTTCCTTGGCAATGAAGGCGAACCGGAACACTACGAACTAATGTTCCAAGTGAAGGATTACTGCTTTGCGCGAGAAGATCGAATTGTTGGTGTAGGCGTACTCCAACTAGTGAACGTTGTCGAACAAGGTGAGGAAATCGACTATTGTTATGAATTAAAGGGAGAACGGTAATGTCTCCTTTCTCTTTTGATTCAGGATCATGTGCTATGTGGGTACAACTTGGGCAACGTTTACATATAGATGAGACTGGACTGATCCTGCTTAGGATATTAAGCCAGAGACAAACCGATGAGGTATGAGCTTCATGGAAGGCGTGATTGTTGCACTCTCACTTGATCAAGTGGATTTTTTTCCTGTGACTGTACGTTATCAAACAAAAATAACTACACAGGTTGCACGAGAATTCGTACGATTGAAGTCAGAATGTCGTCACGAGACCGAAAGCACGTTAGTGACATCGGCTAGCACTCAGAACATTACTCGGTGATAGTGTGTCCAAAACGGAGACTCTTGATCATCATTGCGGGATATTTCTTCAGATGTACAAATATAACTGCTGTGCTAAATACGTGTATTGAAAACCAGTGATTTATTTGTTATCAAATTGAAGGTGAACAGGCATACTGCAGTTCTAATTGCAGTTCGAATTCGACTAATCGTTTTCGTTTGTCTGTGAATTTGTTTAAAGCCATTTTTCAGATGTCTATTTATTAACTGACTAGTTTCGTAATACTGCGATCTTTGTTTGACTTCGTATCGAATATGTCGCCGATTCCTGGTTACAAACAAATATTGGTACTTTCATTAACATAACAAAAAGGAACTCGACATTGCTATTATAGTGCCTTCTTACTGTATAATAATAAAGCCTTGAATATATTGGTAGAACGAGAGCTTAAGAATCAGCGCATTGATAATCTCTGAGATAACCAAAAAGGCAGCCCACTGTCTTCGAGGTGTAGTTTTGAGATCGTTGTAGAGAAGGCGACAGTCGAATAGGCATGGTGTTCTTTTCTGTTAACTGGAATTTACGGTTATCCAGAACGTTTGAATATTGTGTAGAAGTCACTGATGATTAGCCCACTACATAGCATCGGTTCCCTTTCCATTCCAGTCGTGTGGGATTTCCATTGTTCAGTTTTTCAATAGTCCGAGGCTCGTTTCGATGCTGTAGTCAAAGGATTAAGGTGGGAAGAAATAAACGAAGAAAAAAAACACTAATTGAAACGAAGCAGGGGGCATGATTTCGATGATACGCACAGTAAATATTTTTACACTGAATTTTTCTTGTGGTGGCACGGGTATCACTATAGTAGTAATACCGTTCAGTATATGCTGCACCGTGGTTCAAATCCGCCCCGACCCACAAAGCACCCCATCCTTCCAGGGTCGGGAAACTGGTACCACGGAAGTATGCGATGTTTTGGGAAGCTTCCATCGATCCACAAGACGAAGAAATGCCGCCTGCTGCCTTGGGATAATTGGACTTCTTCGTGAATGTCGATAAATGTCGGTCGAAGCTAGGAACAGCTAACACTCCCTTATCTCAGAATCGGCTTTCGGATACTCGACTCAACCAGCATTCGTCGAGATTCATGAAAACTTATTATCCTAAAACAGCAATAGAACCCACAATAAAGTAATATTTCGATGTTATTCATCAGTGGTAGAATTTTTTTGTCAACCTCGTGTTAGCTCAATAATCCAGAAATGTATCCGATACTTTATTTGATTATTTCATGCTTTCTCCACTTGTAGGATTAGTTATGCAACATCTTTCAAAATTCATCCTTCGACGACTGCGCCACACGCTCCCTAGATCTTGGCATAATGATCCAAAAATGGATGAATACGAAATTCGCACAGCTTGTTATGTATCCAGAACTATTCCAGAAATTTTTCAAAGGACTGAGCTTTTATTCCGCTAACGCTTCGCTGATTCCGCCTTCTTCAGAGCTCCATTGATCCGAGTCCATGATCCACAGCTGGTCGTTGGCACGATGTGAGCGTTCGTAGTCACATCAAGTCGAATCCAGTGGCGAGAGCACTATCCGAATGAGGAACTTCGCTCAGCGATGCTCTTTTATCCAGGACGGATTTTTGATCCATTCCTGCGATCGGAAAGCGATGAAAGCGCCGAAACGTTAGCCGAATAAGTTTTTTGTGCCAACCAGTGTCAGCTCGGTCTTTTAGAAAATTACTGACTATTATTACCGAGCTTTAATAGAAGCCGGTTTTTAAGATAGTGACACGATGCCTGCTAACAAATGATGTACAGACTGATACAAAGTGCATTATTCGCGAAATTAGAGGTCATATGGGATGGTGGGAACTGACCGGCATCCTGGGAACCGACCGACATCCGTCCTGCGTAAAAGGGCACCGCTGACTGAGATTCCTTATTCGGATAATGATGCTCTTTCTACTGGATTTGACTTGATACAACTACGAGCGCTCACATCGTTTTAAGGATCAGCTGTGCATCATGGACATGGATCAATTCAGCTTTAAGGCGAAAGCACCAGAACGTTAGCGGAATAAGAGTCTGTACTAACCACGTGTCAGCTCAGTCATTTGAAAAAAAACGAGCTGTACGAATTTCGTAGTCATCCATTTTTGGACCACCATGCCAGGATTAATTTTTAAAAGATGTTGAAGGGTTCCTGATAACCAGTCCTATAAATGGAGAAAGCATGAAATGATCAAATAAAGTATTAAATACATTTCTGGATCTTTAAGCGTAGGTCGTAAAGTCGTTCCACACCAATTTCATGTCAGCTCAATCATTTGGAAAATTAATGATTATTGTTGCCGAGATGTAGTGAATGTTGGCTTTTAAGATACATTCCAGGCAAGTTCGGAACATTTTTTAAGTAGAGCTATATAGTTTCAGATAGTCCCACAATGAAATTCTTAGGGTTTAAGGATAAAGAGGATCGTGAACACCATTCTGCTGTTGATAAAATACCACTGGTTGGAACTGGACCGACTATGAAATTAGTAAGTGTCGAAACACTGAAATTATTTTTTCAAGCAAAAATTGGGAAAAGCAGTGATTATTTGTTGTGCCAGCGTGTTTGTAATTAAAAAAGACCATGGTTCTATTTCAGCTATAGGGCAATCACGAAAGCAATTGTGCGGGGGGCCCAGTATAATCTCCATTTTTCGAAGATATGCCTGTTAAGCCATTGTGGCTCCCTGGAATCCCGAGCTCAGCTTGGCCAAAGTCTGCCCCAGGTCTTCACCACCACAGGCAATCGCAGCTGTTGTGGATCAGAGGGAGATTTGCCACCATGCGACTTTGATAGCAGGACGGTGGCGGGTCCTGGTATTGGTTTACTCTTAGCTGGGTTTCCTGATGGAAACGGCGAACTCCCTCTCAGCTTGGGAGACCCTGCCGCGTGGACGGATCCTCTCGCTGTACATCGCAGTGCGACACCCACGAACACCTCCCAGCCACGATGAGGCGGTAAACTATACCGTTGGGAAGGTTTCCGATGAAGGTGTGATAAATTAGGAAAAACCTGAACTGACATACTGGGGTATTTTTTTAGATCGCACACAATACTTAGAAATGTTTTAGAAATAGGGAAGAATGCAGAGAAAAGCACAAAAGATATGGAAACATTAAAAGACAGCAAAAAACTAACTGACTATGCTATTAAAGACTGAAAGGAAAACTGAACTGCAGAGAAAAATGAATGAGGAACAAAGGAATCCATCATTTTTTGGTGCGAGGAGATCAGTATAACCAGCATTAGCTGATTTCACAGTGTGCGCAGTGTGAAATTATCCGCTGCGCCCAGCGCTGCGGCTGCATAAAATTGGGAGTCAATCAAGGCAGTGCTACTTGTCCTTATTCCGAAACGAGCATATGGTAACACTACTAAGCAAAAGTTCCAACTTTCTGATTGTCAACTCTTAACACTCTTCTCCGATGTCAAAGACGGCCTTGAATGGGCGGCGTCTTCTCGTCTCAACCAGCCATCATCAAGTCCTCTAGCGAAGACTCAGTTGCAAGTGGGCGTGCATTATAGGTGCAGATCGTCACGCAATTCCTTTGCGACTTAGGCAGCCTAGACTGGCCCCTGAGATTTTAGCAGCATTTCTATACTCGTCCCACCCATCGCTGCCGAATCGAGGCTCTTTCGGGATC
The DNA here is from genome assembly GCA_018806985.1 of Angiostrongylus vasorum. Classification (NCBI taxonomy): domain Eukaryota; kingdom Metazoa; phylum Nematoda; class Chromadorea; order Rhabditida; family Metastrongylidae; genus Angiostrongylus; species Angiostrongylus vasorum. The sequence goes on from JADANN010000420.1 coordinate 458,633, forward strand.
AGAAATGAGGCCCGTTTATTTTATTGTGTGCAGCTTTTTGATGCCAACGTTTAGCTTTGCTGAGCTCTGAACGTAGAGGCTGGGTATCACAGGTTTCTTCCCAGTCTCTCCCAGAGTAGACGGGGGGAATGCTTACTTGTTTGAGCCTCCTAACCAGCTCCTTCCTTCACAGTTCCTTGGTTGCAGTTTTTTGGTCAAACTGACTCGTAGAATACAACTCGCACAAACGAGAAATCACCCACCTTCGCATGCAGAAGTACTTTCTCGCTGACACAGAAAATATGTGTGAAATCGGAGTGGCAGAAACAAGGATTTCGTTCCCTATATCCACCTGCGCCTCAAGGAAGCATAACGTCTCTTTTGGTCCACGATTAACCGCTATCCACCACATAGAGATGCGCCACGTTGCCTCACGACCAACCTACATTCAGATCCAGGGATATCACTAGCATATAAACTTAAGACTGTGCAATTACTGTAAACCAACCAATCGATAATCTTAATAGACAAAACGTTAACTATTGCATCATCTACAAACAAATAGATTATATAATTCTTTTAAAAAAACTGGAAACCATGATCAGAAACAATCTGTTTAACAGATTCTCCAATCCGTTTAACAGATTCTCTACTGCATGACTTTTGCACGACATATCTATGTAAACATGTAAATATATATATATATATATATATATATATATAGGTATGCATATATATATATATAGAAAATGATATGCATATGCTATATATATATATCGCTTCTCTGAGAGGCAAGTTGATCCAGTGGACTCCCCTGTTTCCGCTACGCCGATTTGGCACGTACCTTCTGCATTTGAGAGGACGCATTCATGCACAAGCGTGGGTGTTTTTTTCGTCTATGTGAATTATATTGTGTGGGGAAAACACACCTCCCTCAGATCCACATCGTGGTGAACATCTGGATATTCCATTGCAAGATTAAGTCAGGACTCCAGGGAGGACCAAGTTCCACGACCAGCAATAGGCCAACCTCAGTACCCCCGCACACTGGGTGCTCCCGTCTACGTCATCAGGCAGTGAGACGACCGATGAGAGGCCAGAAAATCTCGGGTTACGCAAGACGTCACTGGAACCGGATCCGACGAACACACGCACGACACGCCATTGAGATTACTTCTTACAATGCACGTATAATGCCAGAACACTCTCCACAGACGCCGATCTTCACGCCCTTCTTCTAGCTGCAGATCGCATTAAAATTTCATGTGATCGCATTACAAGAAACAAAGAAATCAAGAAGACCGATATACGCCAACTAAACTACGGGATCCTTGCGTTCCGTGGAGAAAAGGTCCCGTCACGAAATATCGGTGGCGTAGGCTTTGTCGTCCATCCCGTTCATTGTCCATCTCGTCGACTCATACGAGATCCTTTCCCCTCGCATAGCCGTCCTCCGTCTTCAACCGTCGCATTATAAGAAGATCAGCATCATCAACTGCTACTCACCGACCGACGCAGCTGATGAGTACGAATTAAATGCGTTCAACTATCAGTCGGAGGAAGTCATCCGCCATGATAAAGCGTATCCTAAATTTGTTGTCGGAGACTTCAACGCTAGAATAGGAAAGGCAAGAGAGAACGAATACAGGATCGGAAATTTTGGATTAGGAGAAAGAAATGAGAATAAGAACCGTCTCGCGGGACTCTTGTCCGCAGCACGTCTCTTCCATGAAACTCTTTTTTCCAGAAAAAAGAAAGCCGCCGCTGGACATGGGAGTCTCCCAACGGCATGACTCATGCGGGTGGTGGACCACATTCTGACAAACAGAAGATGGTGCCCTACTTGACACATCGGTAGTCCCGTCATTCTGTACTGGTTCCGATCACAGCCTTCTTCGCGCGAAGATTCGATTCAGACAAAAGCTGGAAAAGAACTGTCTTCATCGACCACGAATAAAAAAAGTCTAGGTGTATACAATGAGAACATTTCTGAACGAAGTCCTATCCAAACGTGACTGGCATATTAAAGAAGACCCGACCGAAGACTACGAGCTGCTTGTCGAAGGACTGAAAATCTGTGCCGAATTCGCCTTAGTTCCTCAAGCAAGAAGACCGGATCGCATCTCCATCACCACTAAGGAGTTGCTGGAAAAGAGAAGGAAACTGAAGCTTGATCCCTATTGCAACACGTTTAGCACGGGTGGTAACAAATGCCACCTGCAAGAGAGCTTTGCAGGAAGAATTACATCGGTACAATCAGAAAAAAACTACTGAAAACAGCAGAGAAAAGAAGCAGTCTGAAAAAGTGCCGTCGGGACTTGTGTGATTATAATGTTCCGCTGTCACCTCTGATGAACGAAGATGGGATCGTCAAAACTCCACCATGATATGGAATTTATAGCGGAAACGTTCTACACCAACCTTTTTCGTTCCACAATCCCCGTCCCGGGCCCCTAATATCCCCGCTGGAGAAAAACCACCTGGAATTCTTCCGTCGGAGGATCGAGTTGCGATAGAAAGCATGAAAAGAGGCACAGCTCCAGGACTCGATAATATTACCGCCGACTTCCTTAGAGCTGGAAGCCACAATTTACATGTACTTCTCGCGAAATCATATGACAGCCTGCCTTCAAAAGGAAAAAAGTCGCAGACCAGTGGAGGACGTCGCGCACAGTCATCCTGCCCAAGAAAGGGGACCGAAGGGATCTTCGTAACTATCGTCCCATATGCTTGTTGAGTGTACTCTACAAGCTCTTCACGAAAATTATCCTCTCGCGCATATCAACGACATTGAATGAGGCGCAACCAGTCGAGCAAGCAGGATTTCGAAAAGGATTTTCCTGCATGGACCACATCCAAACCGTGTCCAGAGTCATCGAACTTTCTCGAGAATACCACTTACCTCTAGTCCTAACCTTCGTCGACTATGAACAAGCGTTTAAAAATGTCGAAACGAATGCAATCCTATCAGCGCTCGTCGACCAAGGAGTGGACCCGTCCTACATAAGAACTCTGTCCAACTGTTATCGGAACTGCACTACGAAAATACAGCTTTTCCATCGACCTCTTGCCATACCCATAGGGAAAAAGGGGTTCGACAGGGCGACACAGTATCGCCAAAGCTGTTCAGTGCTGCACTGCAGTGGATAATGAAGTCACTCGATTGGGATGAGAAAGGCATACGTGTTAATGGAAAATTCCTATCAAACCTTCGTTTTGCCGACGACATTGTCATCTTATCAGGAAGTACTAGCGAAGAAGAGATGATGATCAACGGACTCAACGAAAGCGGGGGAAAAAAGGTCGGACTTTGCATAAATCGAAAGAAGACCCAGTTTATGAAAATCCCATGGTGCGAAGGCGAAAGAATTGAATTGGATGCCTCTCTCATTGGAGAGGCCACCTCGTACGTATACCTTGGGCGATCAATGAACATGGAAAACAACATGAAAGGAGGAACTAGATAGAAGAAGGAGAGCGGCTTGGGCCGCATTCGGGCCTCTCGAAGAAGCCACCGACCAACTGAAGGACCCGAAAATCCGCGCTCATCTTTTCGATTCTACGGTCCTCCCAGCGCTTTGTTATGCTGTGGAGACGTGGGTTGATACTTCAACTATGTCAAGAATGCTTCGCACTACTCACAGAACGCATGAGCGATGTCTTCTTAAATATAACCGGCTCTCTCAATATCTAGCCGGAATGTGAAGCTCTGACCTTCGAAATCTGTCACATCTTCGAGATCTTCGAGATCCAGGAGAGTATACATCGATAGCGAAACGTAGATGGCCCAGTCACGTAATGAGAAGAACAGACGACAGATGGACGAAAAGAACAGTAGAATGGACTCCAAGAGAATGCAAACGTCCCCTAGGACGACCACGTACACGTTGGGCGGACGTGTTCGTAAACAAAGTTAATCAGCTGTACCCGCAGCTGCAGTTGTTTTACAGATCACGGTATGAGACTCGCACGCGCTACCATGCTCGAACAAGACCACCACCATGGACTACGATTGCGAGAGAAAGGAACGAATGGCATATGTGCAGATCCGCACAGCTCGTGAAGACGGACCGTCCAAGTATCCAACTAAATAGTATTCTATGGATCAATTCGGCCAAAATCCTGCAATCAAGAGAGGGGAAGTATATCGGAGATAGTTAGAAGTCGCCTCCAAGAAATAAGTTTTTCATCTACTCTTTGGAGAGACTGGAACACTACCCTTGAGTAGAGGATGCCCCCACGTTCAGTGGTTAAGAAGCTGTACGAGGTGTCAAATGCTAAACATAGATGAACACGAAGGAAAGAAGACGAAAGAAGAAGAAGGAAGGAGAATAAGACGAAGGAACAAGAAGACGAAGGAAGGAGAAGATGAAAGAACTAAAAAAAAAGAAGAAAGAGGAAGAGAAGTCGAAGCAAGAAGACGACGAAAGAAGATGAAAACGAAAGAAGATGAAAGAAGAGAAAGTCTAAAGGAGAGGAAGACTAAAGGAGAAGAGGACGAACGAAGAAGAAGGCGAATGAAGAAGAAGACGAAAGAATATGAAAGAAGATGAAGGCTAAATATTAAAAAGATGAAAGTAAGGATAAGACAAAAAAAAGACAAAAGGTGAAATTTCTATAATTGCCACTGAGTTTCCAGACTATTTTTTATGCATCTCTTAGTGATGGTGACTACTTCGTTTCATATGAAGGGTATCTCTAAAGGAATAATTCTATTTGGATTTCGGATAGTGTTAGTATAGTGTAACATTTGGTTGTGGCACCTAGCTCTCCTTTTTTGACCTGATTGGCCTCAATGGCCGCTTCGTCGCCATGAGGCTTTACACTTGAGACTTTTTGAATAAATTTCGGCCGTTGAAAACCAGCGTAAAACAAGTGTGTATCCAAGATAACAGACACATATTACTTTAAGTACTTCGATTTGCTTGACGGAAATGTTCAAAACAAGAGACTAACATATCACACACAAAGGATATTGCACAATGCTACATAATTGGTTTACCAAATTCACCAAGTACTTTACACGTAATCCTAGCCTTTAAAGCAGACATTAATCGATTCATAGACTTTGTTCATTAGGAAACCTTCTCATCTGAGGGCACAACACAGACATCTGTCGACGTACACTCTATTCATAACTGTAATGTTTCATCAGCACTCTGTACGGAAAATAAAACAAGGACCAAAATCCATATGAATCCTAGCTTTCAAAAAAACTATCAGCTTGTTCGAACCACGGCCGGTGGCTCGCTCCTTAAACGCTGCTCCACGGAAGCTCTTGCTCTGCGTTTCTCTCTGCTAGCTTTCTATCTACCAGTCCCATCAGCAATCACCTGTCAACGGGATTGATCTGGAGAGCCCACATCGGCATTGAACCCAGTTGTGCTACGGCTGCAGTCGAAATCATAATGCTTACTTCTTTGTTTGCCGCCTACTGCAATTTTCAAAGCAGGGTATTACGCAAGATGAACTACGATGATGCTGAGATATTCCCAAAACCTGGACATCGGGTCAGATCGAACCACGATTTCCTTTTCCGGGGGTTCGCGCACTACACACTGCTCCACGGAGGCTCTGGCTCCGTGTCCAATTTATGCGAATATCACAGCATCGTTGTGGTTGATTTCGCATGATACCCCTGCCGTGAAGGGTACTTGTGGCGCAGTGGTTGGAGGCGCCCTGTAACACGCACAGGGAATCGGTCTCCGCGCCCAAAGCCCACCAAGCTTCCATCACTTAGGGTTCGGTAGATGGATACCAGACTTGTCTAGGAGGATAGCAGCACTGGCTTGATATATCGGTAGGCCACCGCTAATCACTGTAAACGCCAGATATGCATTCAATCACCTCCAACGCTTAATGAAGCCGAATGCATGACGCATCCCTGAAGGACTGACCAACGCCGACAGCTTCCTCCTTTTTTTCGTTACCCCTGCCGTAAAAATTGTAGTACGCAGTAGATAAAAAAACTAAACACTATCAGCCTTTTTGTGAGTCCAGTTGCTTTCTAAAAACCAGTGAAATCTGTAATAGCAATACGTGCGCGATCATACGTGATGTATTTAGCGAAAATCGTTGCAATTCATGAAATCAGAAATGACCTCATTTTCTGGAGAATTCCATTCCAATGAAAATTTTCATTTCAATGACTTCATAGCTAGCATCATTTACTGGGAAGAGGAACGTGTCGCAAACAAAAAACAATAAACAATTTCTGGAGGTGAAATAAAGTGCAAGCTATGGATCGGACACGATGAAGTCGAAGTAGGTAATCTTTCTCTTTCTGTCGACTAAGCGACGTCCAAAAAATACTGATGGATAAAGTATACGGGTAAAACGATAAGGAATCAATGTCCTATGGCGTAAAGCAAATGATGAAAGATGAGATCAGTGTAATACATGAGAGGCGGCTCAAGAAACAGATAACTGAAGTGGAATCCTGTGCCGAGTACGATCGAGATCGGAAGAGCCGGCGTCGTTTCATCGCCTAAATAAATATGAAATAATAATTTCAAAGCAGTGATAAGAAGTTCGATTTGAGCCCCATTTGAAAGGATTGCTGTTCCCGAACTGCGATAACTGGAACTGGTAGGGACTTTCTCAAAACTACCTAGAGTTCTTGCTACTAGGCGCGGAATGTTAGTCCATATGGCTTCACTAGCTTTCTAGTGGTCATTTTTTATTTGGTCTGTTGATGTAAAGATATAGATTGTGGGCGCGTGTGGCGCAGTGATTGGAGGCGCCACTGCGACACACACGTGGAATCGATCCCCTCATCCATGGCCCAACAAGCCTTCCATCCCTCCGTAGTCGGCAAATTGGTACCAGACTTGTCTGGGAGGATAGCAGCACTCGTTCGACGCATCGGTAGGCCACTGCGAGTCATTGTAAAGGCCAGATATGCATTCAATCACCTCCAAACGATGCTTAATGAAGTCGGATGTATTTCGCGTCCCTCAGGGATTGATCAACGCCGAGAGCTTTATCTTTCTTATAGATGTAAAATCCTCATCACGAAAAAAGTGAATAGCAAAAATCAAGTGAAATGTCGGGGTGAACGTGGTCTAACCAAGCTTGATAACAACGACCGATTAACTAATTCTAGGCAGAAATTTATAATTTGGATTGAACTTTGCCTCCCTAACAAAAACTCAAAACATTTCCCAGGATCGACTTTCTATTAACCTCGGCATTGAAATATGAATGCGTCGTTTTCTTGTTCAGCAATCGCGAGGTTGTTAAACAGCATACATTTACTTCCATAGAAAAATTCCATTTACTTCCATGAATTACTGAACGAACAGTCTGAGTACATTAAGTTCACCCGGAAGAAACCGAGAAAAGACTGGCTTCCGTTTTTAAACGTCCAAATAAACCTATCAAGTAACGGTTACCTGACAAAGTGGTACCGAAAGCCAAGTAACAAGAACATCCTCGTTCATTTCCTTTCTTCCCACCCTTCGCACACAAAGAGGGCGCTTGTGAGAAACATGTTTCGAACAGCCACCTCTGCGTGCACAACCAGGGAACTGAAAGGAAGAATCGCGCGACTTGGCTCGGCAAATAGCCATCTCCAATGGCTACGAAGTAGTAACCCCACGAGATAAGTTTAGAAGGAGAGCGACGCTCCCAAGCGAAACAGTTGGCCAAAAAGAAAGTCCCGTTTATGTTGCCCTTTATTAACGATGAAGTAAGCTTAGCGATTAAACGATGCTTAAGAAGGGCAGGTCTAGAGGAATCGGTAGCGATAGTTGAAATACCACCGGCTACTCTACGTCGTCAGTTAGTTCGTAACCGCCTGTATGACCGTCTATGCGAAACAACAAATTGCGTAATCTGCCCTTACGGCAGGGACGGTGATTGCATGAGTTCAGGTACGATATACCTGATCTCTTGTAATAATTGCGGCGATGAATATATTGGCGAAACGGGCAGGCCTCTGTGTATCCGTATAAAAGAACACCTAGATGGCAAACGAAAACTAAGACAAAGTACCCCCCTAGGCACGCATAGGATACAAAAGCACAGCAGGGACGATTTTGAAGTAAAAGCCAATATCCTTGCGCAGGAGACTAGAACACCAGCGCGAAAACTTCTTGAGGCTTTTTGGATAAATGCCAAAAACCCTACAATGAATAGCAGGGATGAATGCCCAGAGGTCATACGCGACCTGACCCCGTATGTTCGCATCAATTTCTGATGTGAGATGGTGCAGTCATCGACCTTATGCGACTATAATCAGCTGTTCTAATCTTCCTCATTGGAAGGCACGTGAAAAAAGCGGTGAGTTTTTTTCGAGAAGCTGTTGACCATGTAATTACCATAGAATTTTTCGTCTTTTTGTAAATGTTACTGAAGCGTTTGGCCTAGTAAATTGTATATCAGTATACCCTTCCAGGCTCTGAAGAAGGCGATACTGCCGAAACGTCAGCTACTGTTGTATTGTATTGTGTTTTTTCTATGGAAGTAAATGTATGCTGTATAACAACCTCGCGATTGCTCAACAAGAAAACGACGCATTCAAAACATTTCTTTGTGAAAGCTGCTCAAAACATCTTGTTGATTCTACGAAGAATTTACCATTGCTGAAACAAGTGAGCGTTATGAGAAGACCATAAACGACACCTAGCGCAGCTGCAATAGTTGCACCGACGCTTCCTGAAAAGAAATCTTCATGTGAGATCAATGTCACTTAATTTGTATCGTTTATTTTGAAACAGTTAGCGACATGGATTGTAAAATATAGACACTAATTTGGTTCCAAATTAAGTCACATGATTGCTTACCCCTTCTTATCTGTAAATGTCTGCATATTTCAAACCTTTTCAAACTCTTCAACTACTGACGTTTCAAATAGCTTCATTCAAGCAGTGAGTCTTCGGCACTGCTCTCATAATGCTATACTTGTCATGTCTTGATGCAAAATATCCCACAGGATTGCCTTCCAGAATTTTGCTTCAGTTTCACGATGATTTTATCAGGTTATCAATTATTTCCTCTCCTACACGTTAACATATCAAACCTGATGTGGCGGCTTGACCAACGAGAACACCATAGAACACAAAATCACCCATTCCTAGGCGTAGCGAACCTTAAACGAGACTTCGATGTTATTAAAAGTGATAGTAGTGTTTAAAAGATCGATAATGTGCCTAGATGAAACATTTTACTCCGTTTCTAATCTTCTAACGTGCGAAATCTCACTCCATTCCCTATGAATCACCTCTTATACTTCACCAGTTTGTTCAGTTTCAGACCTTCAACTAAGAAAGTAGCGCTATCCTACTTACGCTAAGTTGGCAATGAGTTGTTTTTAGCGGTACATTTAGGAGGAAGATTGATGCCATTCGCTTTGCACCCCCATCCCTCATTCTTACCTAAACAAAAAAAAAGTGGAAATCAAAACCAACTGGCATCATGCAAAGCGTCTGCTGCAGTAACCGACTTCCCTTCGACATTCTCATCCTCGTCTAAATTAATTATATCCACAAACGATAAGGGAAAAATGTCGTAGACGTTTAATAGTTCCACAGACATCATCAAATTCATTTACTTAAGGTGACTGGTAGTTGATTTGGAACTCATCTCACGAAAAGTCTTTGTCTTCTATTTGATGACTATATTCTACAGTATGTAGTATGAAAGAACGCGTGTGGCGCAATGTTCGGAGGCGCCCTGCAACACGCACACGGAATCGATCCCCGCTCCCATGACCAACCAAGCCTTCCATCCCTTCGGGGTCGGCAAAGAGATACCTGAGTTGTCTGGAAGGATAGCAGCACTGGGTCAATACATCAGTAGGCCACTGCGATTCATTGTAAAGGTCAGATATGCATTCAATCATCAGCAAACGATGCTTAATGAAGTCGAATATATGGCGCATCCCTCAGGGATTGATCAATGCCGAGACCCTTATCTTAGCTTTGTTCTACAGTATTTTGCAATGCGTATTGTGTATTCTTTCATTGCTAACAAAAAAAGTACATAGTTCATCAACTACCTTCCTTGGTGGTCAGATATAATGAGTCACTGCTGCTATTACTGCTTGATGATGATGACCACGACGATGATGATGACGACGATGTGCTTTCCAGAACCTTCTTGTGGTGATCCTATTAAGAAATGGCTCGAGTCCCCAAGAAGATCATGCAACTATTTCAACCACAAACAGACAACAGACTGTGCATATTTTCTAGATCCACGGATTACTAAATGACAAACGACGAAATAAAAAGACATGTTTTTTTTTTGCGTAGCCTCAAAACAAGTACTAGAAAAAGACGAAGAAGAAAATTTTTGCAGTATTTACTAAGTTGAGAGCCTCTTCGTCGTCGATGGGATATCTCTCGTCATTGAACTTCGATTCATCATCGCTCGTATCCAATTCCATCTCAACAGCTACGTCGTCATCCGAACTAGGGTCACTTGTCTTGTCCTTTATTCTCATGTTCTCTCTCGTTTCATCGTTTTCAACACGCTCCTCCTCTTTCAGAACGTTCTCGATCATTTCTACCAAATCTGAGCCAGCCGACTGTCGCACGCGCCTCCTCAGTTGCGGTTCTACCACCTCTTGCTCAACGTCGTCCTAAAAATATATTAATGCCTTTGTATTCAACAAAAGAATGTAGGCTGACGTCCATTTCAAGCAAATACAAGATTTCCGAAATGATTATTTTTTGTATAAGCGACCCAAATAAAAAATGAAACCTCCTCATATAAATATTACCATCAATGATGCTGAGATACTTGGAAAACTCTGGTCCGGTCATTATGGTTGAATTTCATACAATACCCTGTCGCGAAAAATTGTAGTAGGCAGCAAACAAAAGAGCCAATATTAACGTCAATATTATTAATATTATCTACATATAAACACTGTCTGAATGAGAAGAAAGCAATTCCAAATTTTCCCACTTAACCCGCATAGTGTGGTGGTGAACGCGTTAGCCACCGGAAAGGGTAATAGAGCGGTCGTTCCCCACCGCAGGCACCTGCGGTTCGGAGTTTTACAAACATCTCGGCATCGCAATCTCCAGTTTATGGAGATTTGCTGGTTGAATCATTGTGGTTTTCTGGGATCATGATTTCAGCCTGGCCAAACTCTGCCCCAAGCCTTCACCACCACAGGCAGTCGCAGCCCTTGTGGATCAGAGGGAGATTTACCACCATGCGACTTTTGATACCAAGGCGGTGGTGGATCGTGGCATTGGTTTACTCTTAGCTAGACTTCCTGATGGAAACGCCGGTCTCTTTCTCAGCTTGGGAGGCCCTGCCAGGGGGATGAATCCCCCCGCCGCACATCGCAGTCTGGCACCCAGGAACACATCCCAGCCAAGATGAGGCGGTAGATCGTTGGGAGGAAGTGGAAACAATAAAACTGAAAAATAATCGACCTCGCTTTCCTCGGAACTCAATGTGAAAGATGACGTTGTAGGAGCGTCGTTTTGCTGTTGTAGTGAACTTTCAGCCTCCGTCATGCTCTCAGCTGCTGGTTCTTCTTCAGTGCTGGATTGTTTCTCTTCGGCTACTTCAACTAGCGACTTAGCATCAGCTGTGAACATGAGGAAACGTAGCACCTGAAAAATTCTCCTGACGAAGAGTCATTATCTATGAAGCGCTAATTTTGCTACTGGTTCTCAAATTTTTAACAAAGAGTTCTATTTATCAGCCATTAGTTTCCATCGTACGAACGTTATGACTATAGTCTCCAGCTTTTTCTTGAACCTTGCGAAGGGGTCCAATAGGAGCGAGGACGGCGAAGATATCTGAAAAGAATTCTAGTTTGACATATAGCTTCCAAACAATTACTGTCTCATTAAAACGTTAGAAAGCACCACTTTTAACAAGATCTTTCAATGAAGTGATACGATGGATTTTGCTTTGTATCGCATTTACAAGTCACGATGAAAAATTTTGAAGTGGTATGTTGCTGCATACGTTTCGGTGGCTATCGTACATAACATAGGATTTCTATCCCCCTAACGATACATTTTCAGTGCCGTGTTTAATACAATCTAGACCCTGCGAAGTCCTGCAAAGTTTGTGGAAGGACCACCCAAGCGGTGCGCGAAGTATATATAATACATCTATTTGCAGTGCACACCGCTTGAGAATACTGTGAACAAAGTCGTTAGATTTATCATAAAGGTTATATTTCGCAACATACCCTGCCATCAAAAAAGAGTAGGCAGTAAATAAAAAGGTTAAAAAAGTCGTTAGAATTAAAGTTTCCCAACTCACCCCCACAGCGCCACACACCACAGAACAAACCACGCAGTGTAACCGGGGAAGGAGCGGAGATAGAACAACGAAACAAGACTGCAGTTGGAAAGGACGTAGAATTGATGAAGAGGAAGTGGTGCTTTAGGATAAAAGAAAGCCTGTAGAAGACAATGTCAAATCTTATTCTCACAAACACGCAAACACACACATAAACACATACATACACACACACACATACACATACGCATACACATACACACACACATACGCATACACATACACATACACGTACACATACACATATACACATATACACATACACAACTAATTTGTTGAAAGTAATGTGATGAAAACCAACGATGCAACCAACGCCACCGTATGCCGTAACCAGAGCAGGAAGATATTTGTAAACAATCTTTTCTTCACCGATGTCCAGATTTTTCAGAACATCACTAAACATTAAGAAGTATAACACAACATGAATGCAACCAAAAGTATGCTGAGCTGTGAGCATAACTCAGAACCTAAGCAGTTCTTCGAAACAGCGATTACTCTTTCCGGGGTCTCGCATTATGTCCACCACACCATCTGAGACCTTGCTTTGCTCTTCTTTTAGCCTTGTTTTGCTCTATCGATGCTATCAGCAATCATCTTCCAACAGGAATGATCTGGGAGCGCAAATGGGCATTGAACCCAGAAAAAGTAGGCAACAAACAAAAGTTAAGACGTGATTTCAACTGCAATATCTACTTAACTCGGTTCATTGCCGCTTTGTACTCCCACATGATTCCCGTTGACGAGTGTTTGATGGTAGCCGCGAAAGAGGAAGAAACGTGGCTCGAAAAAAGGAAAGCAAGGGCTTTGATTGGTATGGTATATTGCAGTTGAACTCCCGATAAGCGTATAAAGCTAGTTCGAAGCCTTTCTAGAAGTTCCGAGCTCTGTTCATATCTTAGCACCTTCTGTTTATATTTCATATCACACTTTGCCATGAAAAAAAAGAATAGGGCTGTGAGCAAAAGTTAAAACAAAACGATGAATGTTCAGCAAAAAGAAAAAAGAAACGTAAAAAGCTTCAAGGCCGGAAGTCTTCCTCCTGCTTCCTCACACTACCTGGGTCGATTGTATTTCAACGTTGTGCAAGCGCTCTTGTGATGGACTGGAAAATTCTCCCCTTGCTTAAAATTTGAGCCGAATTGGGAAATCGGGTATATGGGAGTGGATGGTGGGACTCTAGATTTTCTTCGAAAAATTTTGAGAGGCTCTACAGCAACGAATACGACATTGTGTCTTGTTCTCTAAATCATTCTTGACATCTGCTGAAAGATGTGGTCACTAATAAGGGGAATCTACCCATCTCCTTCATCACCACACCAAAGAATCTTCTTCGTCTACCAGTGAAACTCAGCGAGAAGATTATACAGTAGATAGAACGAGGGAAGAGGAAATTAAACTCGTGAGTTGGTCTGTAACATTTTTCGAGACATTTGTAGAAGCTAAACATTGCTTCCAATTTGCTGAGTTCCTTTTCAAGATCGTTAACCCACTTTGAGGAGAATATGCTGTCTTCTCGAATCATTCTTTACAACGATGATAAAAACACGCCCGAATAACCGTCGCTAATTAGTTGCTGCTTTGTGATAGTGGTTCCCAAAAAGTCTGATGCCGACACATTCAGTTGTTCGACGATCGCTGGCAACATAGCTTTCATGTAGTTGGTTTTTCGAAGACGGTTAGAGATTACTTTTTAAGAAGACCCCCAATGACACCATTATAACGGCATGGACCAAGTACCTTGGTCCCTCTTTCTTCTTTTCCTCAACAATGTCCCATTCAAGCATTCTTGTGATCACCATTGTTGCTACTTTTTTAAGTAGGAAAGAATGGCAGTAGGAATGCACACTTGGCTATGGGCAGAGCAAATTACTTACTTGGATACTTGCACGACCCTGTCTTCAACGGTTGTGCGTGGGCCCCAGCACAACCACCATTTTTTTCGGAGTTTTGCTGGTTTAACCATTGTGGCTCACTGGAATCCTGAGGTCAGCCTGGCCAAAGTCTGCCCCAGGTCGTCAACACGATGGGCAGTCGCCGCCCTTGTGGATTAGGAGAAGATTTGCCACCATGCGACTAGTTCGATACCAGGACGATGGTGGATTAGTTAGGACTAGTTAGAAGATCAATTTAATTAGTTAATATGGTGATTAGTTGTCAATTCTTTACAGTTTACAGAATACAAGCCCTTTCTTAAATTCAAGACATTCCATGACATAAATCGATCACTGGTGATTTGAATACAGCTATGGGTGCACGCCTCGGATTACACCTCTTCAAGTGAATTTACTTCGAAACAATTTAATTCATTGCTCGGGACGTGGACCACAAAACGAAATGAATATTTACGGTGCGAAGTGTAATCCCAGATCACTTAAATACATTTAAATAGAAAACCATAGGCCTACTAGAAAAATCCTCCAGACACAGCGAATAAAATTAGCAGACACGACATGTGAAGCCAAAGTTGTACCAGACGGCGACAGTCATAGAGCGCAAGCGACAACATGGAAAACGACACCACAGCCAGGACGATCATTGCGCTAAACGCATTAATCTGTAAAAGTGCTGTGTTACTAAATGATAGGAAAAAGGAGTGTCCAATTTCCATTAACGCCTAGAAAAAAAAGAAAGAGAGAATATTACAGTGCAAATCAATGCATTTCATTGTGATCCTCGACGCTTTTGAAGAGATTCACTAGTTATGTGGGTCCCAGCATAATCACCATTTTTCGGAAATTTGCTGGCTAAGCCATTGTGATTCCCTGGAATCCCAAGGACAGCCCGGCCAAAGTCTACCCCAGGTCGTCACCACGACAGGCAGTCGCAGCCGTTGTGGATAAGAGCGATCAGAGATTTTTTGAACAGATTTCACACTTAAACTAAGCTGTAGATGCTCCAAAAATAAAGCAAGGTAAAGGGATCGAAAAAAAAACCCTACTATGACAAAAGATTCCGTCCTTTAGTCGAAACTCGATTCAAACTTAACACCGACTTTTCCATTCCTATAGCAACCCAATAACTGGCTGCGTACGATGCTGGACTGAAGACGAGGGAGCAAACATGTATGGGACACTCTCCAAAAAATGCTGCTGTGAGTTTCAGTAAGATTTTGTAGAAATAATTGCTTTGATGAGTCACTTGGTCCACAATTTAAGGATTGAAAATCACTGACAAGGCCATCTTTGTACTCATTTCCTGTAGTACTGTTACCACTCATCAGAAACATCGCCGAAAGGCGATCATCTGTCTTCATCTCATACACATAAATCCATGCGATCAACGTCATTGCCATATTTAACATGACTGGTCGTAGTAGTTTAGAAACCTACAAATTTACTTCTTAGTAGCCGTAGAAAGCACCTCAGTCTTAGAGTAACAAGCAACCTCATCAAACTGAGCTATCAACCTGCAGAAGAATTTGTTGCACTGGCATGTTTTAAGCATTTTCTAAAAAGGATATTACAGTAAAATACGATGGGCACTTAGTACACTCACTTCGAATGATCTGGTCCTCAAATAATGTCGCGACAATCGCTAAATGCACGAAAAAGGTGATAGTGGTGACAAAAAACGAAAAATCAGGACAACCCTTTTCAATAGTGATGTGAGTGCATTTTTAGCACTAGCGGAACTACCAAATATGATCACTGTTACTTAATAACAACGGCCAATCTAAGATCCTTTGCTAGTGAAATATCTCAACGCTTTAAATAACGATTTCTACGTTAAAGAAAAAAACTCACCTTTTCGCCCTCGCTCGACCGTAGACAACCGTCAAGTCGCCCTCTCCTCCACTCTGAAACATTTATCATACATTATTGCCACGTCGACATCGTTATTTTTAAGAAACATTATCAGAACCCTTAACACTGCAGTACATGAGAGAGAGGTCTATGCTTACGGTAGATATCATCTGTTCATTTGCCATAGGAGCAGATGAAATTTTTCAAGGCCCGCGTACAAATACGGGTGATAAACCACTTCTACACTCACGCAATAGTTCTACATACCGCAAAACTTCCATGGGAAACATTTGAAGGAGTGCTTCTTGGTTAATAAGAAGCCTAACATTCACCTGTCACCCGTCGCCCCATTGATCGTCGAGTTACTCGACAGGCGCTAGTAAATGTTCCATCTCTTACTTTCGCGTGCAGGACTACCAAGTGGGTTCTGCTGCCCTATGGGACTCATTGAGCATCATATGTTTTTTCCAGGTTTGTGTGAAAAGCTCCAACCGTCGGGTGGACAGTCTTTCTGCTGTGCTTTTGATATCCCGAGGAATTTAGTCACTAACGGCTCGTCTCCATCGGTTGTCGTGCATTCGCATCGCGTGTTACCTTATCTCCGACAGTCTGACATAGAGAACGGCTTCTTCGACTTTTATACGTTGACGTAGATTGGAGTGATCGGAGCTTCAGACATCTTCTCTCACTTGCGCAATATGGGATACTCCCAGCACCGTCTTTCGACTGCGCGTTTAATAATGCTGAGTGATCTTTCATCCTGCTCAGGCAGCAACCAGGCTCCTGACGCATACGTTAACGCGGAAAATACCGCTGAGTCGAAAAGGTGGGCCACGGAGTTTGGTGTTCTTTGTTCTCTTTACTACATCCTCGATGCTCTTGAAAGCTCCCCAAACTGCTCGTTTCCTTCTGCTGAGCACTGGAGCTAAGTCGTTCGTCATGTTGATTTCCCAACCTAGACAAACGTAGCTGGAGCATTCGGAGACACTCGCACCGTTTAGCGCGAATGAGACACAAGTAACCAACGCGCTCTTCATGAACATCCCTTTTGAGATTTAGTCGAAGGCTATTTTCACTTCCAGTCCAATGTTGGGCATGACGCTATCAAGTGGGGCAGTAAGTAGTTTTCACGGCATTAGTATCACCATACCCAACCTCCCTTTTCGCGTTGATGTTAAAAATCGTTGTAGAATGGTGATACTTTGGTTGTGAAGCTCTTATAGAGCTCAAAACGAATCTTTATATACCGAGCAGGAATTCCGTGGCACTCGACGGCTTCCATAATTGCTTCTATCTCAACCGAGTCAAAAGCTTTCCTCAATCGATGAAAAGTAAGACAGCGCGGTCTCTTGTACTCTCGTAACACTTAAGTGAATCTTGTTAGCGTGTTGATTAGTCCAGCGTACTGAATCTCTTGCGATACACTGCTTGCTCACATTGCTGTCCTTCCTCCAGTGATCTGTCAATTATGTTTAGGATGACTCGAGTGAAGAGTTTGTAGACGACAGACAGCATGCAAAATGGACGATAGTTGCCGATATAATATAGTTTTATACATTTCTTTGAACAATAAAACACTTTTGCTGTGCTTATACTGGATGGGAACCTTGTATTCTGAAAAATAACGTGTCAACAGTCGAGCATGTATGATTACGGGGAGTTGCGGATGGTTCTTCAGGTGTCCAGATCATATAGTGTCCGGACCTCTTAATTGGTGGTACGACATATCTATTCTCCTTTATTTCATATGAAGACAGGAACACGTGGCTATTGAAAAGATCTGGGGAGTAATCATGAATGGTTTTCTGCGTTGCCTTTCCTGAAGCTGTAACTGTTTCTGTCTGGACGTTAGAGTGCAATCATCTTGGTTTTGTAATTGACGAGGTTTCTATGGGTTTTGTGCATGCTTTTTCCCAATCCCCTGTAGTTTCGACCGTAATTGCTGCGCTTCCTTTCTTTAAGATCTTCTTTTGTCGTCTGCCTTCATTGTTTCCCAAGTTCAGACATCACCTGCGGTTGCGTATAGCTCCAATTATTTCAAGTTGGCGTATCAGCTCGAATGTCTCTGCAGGCAGACGTCTCTTGGTGATTTTCGAATTCTCAGCCTTTATAACGCTAAAGTAAAGATTTCGGTTGAGCCAATCGTGCAGCTCTCTCCCTTCTGCGGTAAATGAAATCTTACACGAAGCAGGCGATAGTATGATCTTAAAATCTTGGGACCACAGCGACAACGATAAGGCAAAACCTTCTATTTACTATGATGTGGTCTACTTCGTCATGGTACTCTCCGTTAGGGACTCCCACGTCCAGCAGTGAGGGTGGGGCTTCTGGAATTGCGTGTTACCATGGTCTTGGTCGTCATGATAAACTCAGACAGCCATTTCCCCCTCTTCGTTCCATTCTAATCTATAGGTAGCAAGGCGACGCTCTTCAGATGTTCTGCTAGGCCCAATTCTTACGTTAACATATCCAGTGACGACCTTTGTGTAGTGTATGGAACTCTGTAGAACTTCTCCAAGTCCATATAGAACGCTTTGACTTCCTCTTCTTCGTCATAGTTTGAAGTCAGAGCGTTAATGACGAAGACCGTCAAAGCCGATATTGATCCGCATCTCTTCAATCCCAAACGTTCGATTCGGGTTGTTAGTTGTTCGACTCCTCTACTGTCGCATGTTCCGAAAAAGCAGTTTTTCTCCGGCTCCGGTATCATAGACGGCGTTGAATGGATGGCATATTCTCTTCTCACCCAGTCCGATGATGCTGTATCTTATCCTTCTTGTTGCGTGATAAAGTCTTTCATCGAAGGCTGAGATGCAGCTGAGCGTACATTGTAGGTACAGTTGTCACATAACCCTTTCTTATTTAGGCCGTTCACAATGTCCCTGAAATTTTAGCAGCTTTTCCGTACTCATCTTACCCAATGCTGCCGTATCAGGAACCCTTTCGGAGTAAAGGGAACAAAGCCAACTTACTTCACTATGTTTGGTGGCCGACTACGGAATTCCAGGGAACTACAGTGGCTTAACCAGCAAATCCCCGAAAAAATGGTGATTATGCTGAGGCCCACACAATCAGTGAGGGCCGTTCAAATATCAAGTATCAAATAGGAATACAATCCACATAAACGATAACACACCCATCCCATCTACTCATACATGAACGCGCCAGCTTGGAAACAGAAGGCATTTGTCAAATCAACGCAGCAAGAACAGGAACTCCATCCCTGGATCAACCTTCCCTCCAGGGAAGTATAATATCGCTTTTCGTTCGCGACCAACCCCCTATTCGCCAC
This sequence comes from Angiostrongylus vasorum, assembly GCA_018806985.1. Classification (NCBI taxonomy): domain Eukaryota; kingdom Metazoa; phylum Nematoda; class Chromadorea; order Rhabditida; family Metastrongylidae; genus Angiostrongylus; species Angiostrongylus vasorum. The sequence goes on from JADANN010000420.1 coordinate 477,926, forward strand.
ATTGGTGCGCACCACGTTTGCCTCGAGACTAACCGGCAAGAGATCCCTTCACGAGAAGACATCATGTGGAAGCTCAACATTGCGTACATTAGTCTGCACGCTCACGCTGTCAACTCTGCAGCAAGAACGATATCATTCTGAAAGTAATAAACGAGATAAGAAAAGAAAGAGGAGAACGCAACGTCTCACGGTCCTCATCAGAAGGCATTTTTAATTTTTTTCTCATAAATCCGTGACACAACGACGAAAACTATCAGAAGCTTATACAGACAAAAAAATTAGAAGTTCTCTGACTACTACGACAGCTCATATGACGCAACTGGCAAAGTGAGCAAAAAGCATGGCGTGGAAATGATGTTCCTGTTCACAGAGGAGCAAGAAAGTAGTTTATTACAAAGAGCTAATGCATAAGAGTCTAGCAAAGAAAACTAAACTGCAAAGAGAAGATCCTCAAACTACTGAGCCTTTCAAATCAAAGATAAAACAATTCTTCGCTGCGCTGTCTTCTTCTCATAACGCACAAGAGAGCCATCCACGCTAACAACTAAGTACGAAAAATTAAAAACATGTTGATTATTTTACTACCAGGTCAGATGACGGTCGGTTTGAAAATTGTTTTGCTAAGAACTTTGTTTTTTCTTTTCCTTCGTTCCAAAAACTTAGTCACAATGTTAAACGGAGTAAAAAGTGTTAAAATGCTGTCTACTGGCTTGTGAAAACATTTCTGCAAAACTCAAAGGACCGAGTTTTTATAAATCTTGGCATAGATACTTACTTATTTATATGATCTTATAACCCGATCTTCCTAAGCTGATGCGAGGTTGGTATAGGTCTCCGTTGTCCTTGTCGTTGTTGTTGTTGTTGTTGCTGCTGCTGTTGTTCTTGTCTGTCGATGTCTGACGCTTAGGCGATTTCGCCTTCCTCAGAGCCTGGACTTGTTTCTTATAAGAATACTTTAATTATTCGATGGAAAAGAAGCCAAAGTGTTAAGGAAGGTCATTAATACCGTAAAAGCCATATTGGTGAGAAAGGCTTCTCACCGTGGTGTTACGAGTGGGACTGGCCCACGCGTTGTTCACATGGGGTCGCCAGTGAGACACACCCAAAGGTCAAAATATCATTTTGAAATAAGGCGCCAGGTTACGTGTGATAGTGAGGCATTCGTCTTTCCAGTTCACCTATGGATTTCTAAAATCTATCCAAAACGCCTCAAGAGTTTTGCGCGTTGATGTTTTCGATTCCCTGCGCTAGGATCCTCACAGTCACTTCAAAATCATCGCCGTTGTGCTTTGTGCCCATGTGTACCTAGAAGAGTGCTTCGACGAACTTTGACTTTCCCATCTGGGTGTCCTTTTATGCGGACACAAAGAGCTCTACCCCCTTTCCCCAATGTAGTTCTCACTGCATGGCTTACACGAGACCAAGTACATTGTACCTGAACTCATGCAATCCCCGTCTCCCCCGTTAGGACAGACCATACAGTTTTCTCAGCTACACAAACGATCATAGAGAAAACTTGATCCTCATTAATACTTTGGCTTTGTTATCCACCGAATAATCAAAGTATTTTTTTATAAAATATGTGCAGGATCTGAGGAAGGCGAGTTCGCTTAAACATCAGTCATCGACCAACAACACCAACAGCAACGACGAAAACAACGACAACGACAACGAAGACCTTTACCAACCTCGCATCAACTTAAGAAGACCAGTTTATAAGATCATATAGATAAACATTTTGCAAAACTCTCACTTTTAGAAAGCGAGCATCGTGCCTGCTTCTGAGGCTGCGAAAAAAAGTATCCTACTCTACGCCGCAGACGTTATCCTTATAAAAAGTGGAACACACACGCAAAAAATATCTGCAACGTCTTCGTAGTATTTCACTGAAAAGCGCACCTTCTCTTAATGTCCTGTAAATTTCATCATCAGCTTTAGTGGTACTCATAGAGAACACTTCTCGTGAATTGTTCTCTACCTTCTGTTTTACCATGTCTTTTATTTTTAATCGCGTACATCTCTTAGCACTGTCTACTCCTGGAATATAATGTATTACATAATCACTTTCAATTCACTGCCTAGGATCGTTCGCGGAAATTGGATGCATATCTGGTCTTTAAAATAACTCGCGGTGGCCTGTCGATGAATCGACCCAGTGCTGCCATCTTTCCAGACAACTTTGTTACCAATCTGCCTCACTCGGAGGGATTGAAAGCTTGGCGGACCTCACACGCGTGGATCGATCTCATGTGTATTGCAGGGTGCCGACCACTGCGCGCTACACGCGCGAATAAGAAAATGATGCTGAGGTATTTGCAAACTCCGCACCGCAGGTTCTACAGGTTCACCTCGCCGGAAAGGGGTAGTGGCGTTTTCGGTCCCCACCTCAGACACCTGTTGTTCGGAGTTTTGCAAATATCTCAGCATCATTGTGGTTATAATGTATTATACTTTCTTTCAAATGTATTTCTAGATCAACTACGATACGCGCAGACAAAAAAACTCGCATCTAATGGAGTCATTCGATGTACCTCACTTTATACCAATGTGTCGAATGACTCTGCAATGCAAGCCATCTCGAGTTGCACGTAAAGCATGAAAAAAAATAAAAAATCTACGACTTGTCGATTGCACAACTAGTGACTCTCTTCAAACAGTGTCTTAGTTCATTTATATGTTCTTATGAACCGATCTTGTTGAGCTGATACGAAGTAGGTACGAGTTGTCGTTGTCACTGTTTTTGTTGTTGCCGTTGTCGTTGTTGGTGTTGTTGGTTAATGGCTGATGTTTCGACGATTTCGCCTTCCTCAGAGCCGTGCTGTTATAAGTGGGACTCCTGTAGTGTTTCGAGCTTAAGTAAGATCCCTTTCAAGATACCTTTCATATCAAACGAAATAATTTGCGCTATTAAGAGGTGTCTTAAGAAGAGTGATCTCAAAAAATAATGCGGCAGTTATTCAACTCCCACCCAATGCCTTATTCCGTGAGTTAGCTCGCCACCACCTCTATGATCGTTTGTGCACCCCAGAAAATTCTGTGATCTGTCCTAACGGAAGAGACGGGAATTGCACGAGTTCAGGTATAACATACTTGATCTCATGTAACGCATGCGGTGAGGAACATATTGGGGGAAACGGGTAGACCACTTTGTGTCTGCATAGAAGAACATCTAGATGGGAAAGCTAAAAATTCGTCAAACATTCCTCTAGGTACGCATAGGGCACAAAAGCACAACGGCGATGATTTTGAAGTGACTGTGAGGGATCCTAGCGCAGGAATCGAAAACATCAACGCGCAAAACTCTTGAGGCGTTTTGGATAGATTTTCAGAAATCCATAGGTGAACTGGAAAAGACGAATGCCTCACTATCACACGTAACCTGGCGCCTTATTTCAAAATGATATTTTGACCCTTGGGTGTGTCTCGCTGGCGACCCCATGTGAACAACGCTACGGGTCAGTCTCACTCGTAACATCACGGTGAGTAGTTTTGACCAATATGGCGTTTATTTATATGTTAGATCTTCATTAATACTCTAGTTTTTTTTTCGACCGAACTATTAAGCTACTGTTGGGTGAAATACGTCCAGGCTCTGAGGGAAGGCAAAATCGCCGAAACGTCGGCCGTCAACAACAACAACAACAACAACAACAACAACAATAACAACAACAACAACTATACCAACCATGCATCAGCTCAACAAGATCTGTTCATAGGAACATGTAAATAAATATATTATATTTCAAAATATTCCACATAACATTCAGGTCCTTGCACGTTAAACGCCCTAGATTCGTAATTATTCATAATCACCGATCAAGGTAGCAGCTCCTGGGAGTTCTACCCGCGAACTTCTCTGTCTTATCCACTAACTAACGTCACTCCATTTGATTCGCTATTGGTCGCACCCTCTACATAACCCTCGGTGTTCACTAAAAATGGCCTTCAATCGTTGAGCTAGCCACTTTCATGAAGAGTATTTAGATCTGTATGTCATACATATTGGCTATTTGGCAGCCCCAAAAGGTTCCGCAGAGCAAATTCGCACGAATTCGAGCATTTTATCTCGAATAAGTAGCTATTCTTGTCTGACAGCTGATTCGAGGAATGTTTTCCACTGGACCAACTAGTATATATTTCTGGCACATTGGCCTCAGCCATACTATCAACATCAATAGAAACTTGTGTAGACAATCATCTAAATATTCACAAAAACTAACTGGTCCACAATACTAGCTAACTCGAAGCTTTAACTTTCCACATCAAAGAAGTTTCAAAACAAAAAAGATAAGAACCAATCGTGGGCAATACACGACCCTTCTGTAAGCCACATTTTATCACTCCGTAACACCATAGATACAAACATTACATTACCACTGATATAGGGTTCGCTACATAATCTCGTGAAAGTATTTTGTTGATGGTCAAGCATAATATTGTACGGATGTCTAGCGGTAAAACAGATAGAACAATTTCTCAACGTCTATTCACTACTTTCTCTAAAGAAGCAAGTTCATGAAAAAGCCAATCCATTTCTGGGCCGCCATTTGTATCGCTATACTGCTTTATCGAGAAAGAAAGGAAAGGAATGATAGTGGGAGAGCGAAAGTAGAGAACGGAATTACGCTACGTTGCAAACAGTCACTCAGCTTGAAAAACAGAGGAACAAAAATTGTGCAAGACACTAATCACTTTTGTAATGATGAGATATTCGCAAAACTCCGGACCGCAGGTGTCTGCGGTGGGGGAACGAACGCGCTATTGTCCTTTCCAGAGTAACGCGCTCATCACCACAACATGCGGGCCCTTCGTTCCGCCTGTCTCTCAACAAGTTCTATCTAGAAGAAGATCGATAGTAAAAAAGAGCATTACAGAGTTTATATTTTGCAACATACCGTGCCGTTAAAAAGAATAGGAACTAAATAAAAAGGTTAATATAGTGATTATAACTATCTCAGAAAAAAGATCGATAGAACCAGCTGAGAGACAGGGCGAAACGAAGGATCCGCATGGGTGGATAGCGCGTTCGTTCCCCACCGCAGACAGCTGCGGTCCGGAGTTTTGCAAATATCTCAGCATTACAGAAGTTATATTTCGCAACATATCCTGCCGTAAAAAAGATTAGGCAGTAAATAAAAATGTTAGGACTAATCACTTTATCTGTAGAGTGCCCTAGTCATCTTCAACTCGCTCGTTAGCTTTCTTGCTATTGTTTCTTCCTTACTCATTAGTAACCACAACTAATACATTAAAAACAATTCGAAGAACCTAGAACAACATCATTTTGCGACCCTTGTTATCTTCGTGAATCGATAAATATTTCATTGCAACGGGTTCCCCTGTCACAATACAGTTGATCAATCTGAAAAATGTCTGACGTTTTCCAGTGTAAACCGTTAAGATGAGAGAAACTCGTGGGAAATCTCTCAACCATATGATTACCCTTTGTCTTCTGGAAAGGAATTTTCCATTACAAGTAAGAAACCAAGTGAAATTACTGATGACCAAATTATGTCCTACGGGATATTTCCAGTCGTATCAAGATGAGATCACAATGATTCTGGGATATGAACAAAACTCAGATCTCCAATTAAGCATCTAACACGTGATTACTCACTCCGTGGGCTCACGTGTTATCCAATGCACCATGGTTGCTTTGTCTTTCTCTCAACCACTTTTTTGCCCTAACGGTGCTATCAGCAGTCACCCGTCAACGGGGATGATTGCTAGAGTAAACAGACTGCATTGAGCCCATCTAAGCTGCAGCCAAAATCACAATGTTTGACTCTTTTTTACTGCCACTGAGGGTAGAAAACTGGATGAGAAAAAAGGCAAACCAAGGGCCTTTAACTGGTTCAGTGGATAACACGTAAGCCCACGGAAAAAGTTAGTCGCGGGTTTGAAGCCCACCCTGAGGTTCTGAATTCTAGTGATATCTCAGCATCATATCACTTATTGCTTAATAAGCCCCGCTTTCCACACAAAATGTTCTGGAACAATAACTGTCTCGTATGTACCAATGCGGTGGTTGAATTTTGGCTACATATGAATTTGCAATTACCGTTTTGAATATGGCCAAATATGCAGTGGCGAAATAGGGCTATCAGAAAAATCGGCTGAACCCGTAGCAAAGAATGAAGAGCACTCAAAAGTAAAAAACGACTCGAAATAAACAGGAGATTCATCTTGGCATTATTGTGTAAGAAATAAGAAGCAAATAATCTGGATCACGTCGTTTGTCGGGATTCAGCTTTTCCTTTGAGAGTACGTGGTGCGCCAAAACTTCCTCAGTGATCACGAAAATGGTGCACTGAAATCAAATGGTGCTACTTTAAATTAAGTCTTTTCAATTAAAGAAAAAAAGCCGACAAAAATGAAGTGATGGCATTCACCCTAATCATCACAACAGCATTTGATCGTAGTACTGATTGATTCGATTGCATGCGGTGACGTTCTCGAAGTGTAGCCGAGTATTGAGCGACGCGATTGGACTGAGAAATCCGTGCTTCTCAAGGAATGAATACACTTCCGGCTTGTATTTGTTCTCGAAACGTTCCATATCTCTTGCCAAAACGAATGTTGGATATTTGAGTGGCTGGCTGAGTATCATATACTCATATTCTCCGTGTGAATTCAAACCGCCCATCTTCACGGGAAAAATCTATAAGGAGATGGTTCTCTAATTTAAACGATACCACATAAAAAATCTTTGTAAAAAAGCACGTCTCAATAGTCAACAAAGTGTCTAAGGAAGGGATTAATGTAACCAAACCCTAGTAAACGACGCAGCTAAGTACTACAATATCTTCGAAAAGAAGACCACTTCACTATACTTCAAAGTTCAATATGTTCCACTAAAATTTATTCACTACTTCATGACAATACAGATTTTCGAGTTTTATAAACCTCCCAACGGCCTCATCGTGGTTGGGAGGTGTTCCTGGGTGCCGGACTGCGATGTAGAGCGGGGGAGATTCATCCCCCCTGGCAGCGTACCCCAAGCTGAGGGAGACCGGCGTTTCCATCAGGAAGCTTAGCTAAGAGTAAACCAATACCAATACCAATACCAATACCAATACCACCGCCCTGGCATCAAAGTCGCATGGTGGCAAATCTCCCTCTGATCTACAAGGACTCTGACTGTCTGTGGTGGTGAAGACATGAAGCAGACTTTGGACAGGCTGACCTCGGAATTCCAAAGAACTACAATGACTTAACCAGTAAATCTTCGAAAAATGGAGATTATGTTGCACTCGCACAACCAATGAAGACAGGCCGTTCAAGTACCAAGTATCAAGTATCAAGTTCAAGTAATTCAGGCATGGTCGCATGTGGCACAGTGGTCGGAGGGATCCTGCAACAAACAAGTGGGATCGATCCACGCGCACATGGCCCACCAAGCCTACCATCTCTCCGGGGTGGGCAAATTGGTACCAGACTTGTCTGGGAGGATATCAGCACTGGCTCGATACATCAATAGGCCACCGCGAGTCATTGTAAAGGCCAAAGATGCATTCAGTTACCTCCACACGATGCTTAATGAAGTCAAATGCATGGTGCATCCCTCAGGGGATTGATCAACGCCGAGAGCTTTTTTTCATAACTCAGGCGTTCTGTGATTTGTTAGAAATGTAAATGCCCTGAAGCAGTAGATGGAACTGTATTATACCTCAAGAAGAAAAAAAATCAATCCTGAAACACTGCTGAAAGTAAGAAAATCTACTTTACCAAGCTTGCTTTCACTTAACCTTGGCGAGAAAATTGAGCCCTTCTCTTTAAATTGCTCAGCTCACATGAGGTTGTTGTATGACCTTTACTCGGCCAATGTTTCGATGTCTTCGCCTTCTCAGAGATAATAATTCGAGTCGGTCGTCCACAGTTGTTAGTTCACATTGTGGATCTCTGTAGTCGCATTGAGTCGAATCTTTTTTAATAAGCACTGCTCGAATGAAGTAACATCTCTCGACGGTCTCCTTGTACAAAAACACTTGTTGACTGATCGTCGACAACCTCGTGTAAGCTGAACAATCTAACAAATATATTAAGAGAACCTAGCTGATAATCAAAGACAAAAACTCCACCAACGCAGTCCACCAGTGCTCATGCTAAAAATAACGCACAAAACTTTCAAGACCTTCAGAAACGGTATTCTGGAGAATGTCGGTCTCCTACCAGTGTCACACTAAAAGGCAATATATCTACTGTTTACAGGAAACTCCGGTCTTAAGAGAAATCTGTTTGACAAACAAATTCATGAACAGATATTCAAGAATTTCCATTATATTCTCAAGCTTTGTCTGCAAAGCTTCAGTACAGCATCACTAGACAGCGTTATTGATGGATGTTCTGAATGGGAGGCTTGAATTCGATGAGTGGTAAAGCGCAAAATGACAAAGAGTTTGGCGTTTACCAATCTCTTAGAGGTGTGTTCGCATTCGGTACGCATTCTCTTTAATTCTCAGCATCGGTAGAAGTGACTGAAGGCATATCTGGCCTATACGATGACTTGCCAATCTATCGATGTGTCGGACCAGTGCTGCTATAGTCTTAGAAAAGTCTGGTACACATTCATCAACCCCCGCAGAGATGGTATAGTTGGTGAGCACGCAGTGCAGGATCGGGGCGGTGACCAAGTGTGTATTGCAGGACACCTCTAACCATTGCACTGCATGCACGCTCCGTGGTCACCTATATCACTTGTAGTCCCGTTGGTAGTCGAGTGAGTCAAGCGGGCTCCAATAAATCTTCCATTTTTCCCGTCGCGTTCAAGATTAGCCCAGTGGGATCTGCTGGCTCTAGGAACTCGTCGAGAATCATTTCTTTCTTCTAAGCTATTCGTGAAGAACTCTGACCATCGAGTGGGTGATCTTCCTGCAGTGCGTTTAACACGCCGAGGAATCCAGTCACTAATGGCTCATGACCATCGGTTGTCATTCATAGGCATTACGTGTCCGGCCCACCTTATCTTCGACTGTTTGGCGTACAAAACGGCATCCTTGATTTTTGATCGTTGACGCAGTGGGAGCTTCGGATCCCATCCCTTACTTGTGTGAAACGGGATACTCCTACCATTGTCCTTTCGACTGCGCGCGTTCGATAACGCTTAGTATCTTTCACCTGTTGACGCAGCGACCAGGTTTCTGACGCAAACGTTAAGCAGGAAGTAGAGTTGAAAACGTGGGCACGGGAGTCGGACGTTCTTTGTCCTCTTCACTACATCGTCGATGCTCTTGAAAGTTCCCCAAACCGCTTGTTTCCTTCTGCTCAACTCTGGAGCTATGGAGCGTTCAACATGTTAATTTCCCGACCTAGATAGACATAAGTGTTCCGTTCATTCAGAGATGTTCGTTCCGTTGAGCGAGAATGGCGCATACGAAACCAATCCGTTCTTCATTAACACCGTTTTTGTGAGATTTAGTCGAAGACCAGTCTTTCCATAGGCTTTGTCGAAGCCGGCAAGCATACGTTCCGCTTGGCTAATGTTTAGTGTTATAAGAACGATGTCATCAGCGAAGCGAACATGATGTAACTACCGACCATCGATCACTTGCAGTGCTCCAAAAAACTGTCTCAATCCATGATATCAGGTCTAACTAAAATACGTCAATAAATCGACCTCATGCTCTTAATGGTCACGTCTATATATATGAAATGCACAACATATAGCATAAAAAGCTTATAACAGCAGATAACTACGGATCTCGCTCGTAGAGGGATTTCATGCCCATTAGTTACGAGGCCGTGGAGCATCTCTAGGTGGTGTATGGCACGCTGATCGCGGACGAAAGTGATCCAGTACTTCCCTGAGGCCAGATGGATCTAGGGGGATAGAGTTTCTATGTCTGCTGTGCCGATTTTACACCGCCGCACATTCAACGTCGTCTATGGCACCGGAGAAGAGCTGTTCCTCAGGACATGAAGAAATCGTGTAGGAGTCGGCGGCATCGTAGTTCTCGTCAAAATGACTTTGATCATGAACCAACAAATAACGATCCAAATCAAAGTTTAGGATTAAAGAGATGTGGATCACTACCTGCTTTGACAATCTCTGGTGGGTGTGTTATCGCTTATGTGGATTGTATTCTAAAAGTCAATTTAGCTGAAGGCCCACAATCGAGTTACTGGGGAGTATATGCGAGGTGGCTAGGAGTCTTCTCCAAAAAGTAATTTCTTCCTCGTTTACTCTGAGAGGGATTGGCAAGCTACCGTGTGTATACCCAGCCTCCACATTCAGAGCTCGGGAAGAACTGCACAGATATCAAACACCAAACATAGTAAAATAAGTTAGCCTCATTCCTTTGACCCCGAACGGGTTCCTGATACGGTAGCATTGAGTAAAACGAGTACGGAAAGGCTGCTAAAAATTTCAGGGCTATTGTAGACGGCCTAAATAAGAAAGGGCTAAGGTGACCATCTGTACGTACAATGTACGCTCACTTGCATCTCAACCTTCGATGGAAGACTTAATCATGCAAACAAGCACGATAAGGTACGACGTCATCGGGCTGGCTCAGAACAGAAGATGCCATCCATTTAATGCCGCCATCTTTTAGAAGAACTGCTTCTCGGCACATTCAACAGCAGAGGAGTCGGCGGCAGCGGCGTTCACGTGAACACGAGTTTGTCCATGAACATCAAATTCGAACAACTAACAACCCGAATCTCAGAATGAATCAATACCGGCTTTGACAATCTTCGTCGTTTACGCGCCAGCATCAAGCTATGACGAAGAAGTCGAAGCTTTCTATATGGACTTAGAGAAGCTCTACGGAGAAGATCACACATTCTTCAAGTCATTCATTCTTTGAGTGTGCAAAGACTCTGTATTCAATGTGATTGAAATTTTGGTTCAGCATTTTCTCTGTTTGGTTATGAAGGTGTTTGGCAGTGTAGATTGCAGTCAGCTTGACCTTTCCAAACTCTGAGGAATGCGAAATCCGCCAAACGTCAGCTTCTAGGTAAACAAAGAAGTAAGATAACATCTCGTGTTTGCTAAACAGAAGTGGAAAGATTTATTCAATCAATGCCGAGGTTAATAGAAAGTCGGACGTTGGAGTTACTGCAAGACGTACTAGCAAGAAATTTCCAACTTGCAAAAGAAGCACTGTCACTAAGACAAAAGATCGTTAGCTCGACAGGCGATACACTTTCTTCTCCGCTCCCTAAAACACCAAGTCGTTCCGAAATCCATAAAACGAAAAATGACTACACGAAATATGCGGACTGCCAGAGGATAGCCACCGAGTACTGCACATCGAATTGCAAGTACTACGCACCTGTCTGCGAAGCAAACAAAACCAGATGTTCGCCAAGTGGAAGAAGTCCGAGAAGAAGGAGAACTATTGTGCTCAGTATTTGGAGGACCGCCTCTGGAGGAGAATAGTGGGTGGCCCAGTGTTGATTTGCAATTCTGCTAGGTCTAATGCTAAAGTAACCTTGTGGAGGAAATTCGAAGAACTTTTTGAGTAAATCGCATAACATGGCTTTCAAGAGCATACGGAAACACCGCCAACGAACATCAAACGAGTCACAGAGGATAAATAATGTGCAAAGAAATTCAAGGCTAACCGTGTTAGCAGGCATGACTTTCCCTGACGGTGCGCGCTCGTTATTAGAATTGTGACCCAGTTTCTCACCATCTGAACCCATTTCTAAGGTAATCTTGCGTAGGGTCGCATGTAGTTTACATGGACTTCAAAATAGACTCCGCAAAAAAAGCTAGGGATGAAGCGCTAAATAGGCGTGAACAACAAGTGGGGGCCCTACCAATAGCACCATTTTCTCAGCCGTTCTTTAGACAACAAGAGCCCAATAATGAAGTTGATGTTAAGTTTCGGATGTTTACGAATGAGACTTTTTAAAGTCCTTAATCACTATCGCGTGAAAAGATACAACTCAAACCTCACTGCAGTGCAAAAACGTGGTATGCGAGAGGGTACGAGAGCTGATAAGGTTGAAAAACATAAGACTATCCGTTAGTGATAAGGGTGGAGAGTTTGTCGCAATTCCCCATCAGTTAGATGTTGAAATAACGAAAAAGCATCTTGAAGATGCTTCACTTTATCGCCCATCATCTAGAAGGAGTTCAGAAGTAAATACCGAAAATTGAACCACGAATGGGCCAAAACGGCAAGGGCTGCTGGTTTGAAACCATCAGTTACCTCTCAACTAAAAAGTTGAGTTACCAACATGTCCCGTCTTGTACTTTCTTATAAAAAACTCATAAGCTATTATCCAGCGATGATCTTGCGTCTACCGATCCATCATTGTTTAAGGTTAGACCAATCATTAGCTGTGTAGACGGGCCAACGGGTAGGATAACATGGTTTTCAACCCTAATATTTAACCAGTTGTTGAAACACATTCCAGCCCATCTTACGAATACCCAGATGTTTCTGGATCGTCTACGTACTGCGCAGCCCAGCAGCGCGCACGTGATGGAGTCGTTCGACGTTAGCGCCCTTTATACAAACGTGTCGAATGATTCCGCAACGCAAGCCAACTCCTTATGCAACACGAAGGAGAAATAAACATGTATGGCTTCAAGATAGAGCAGTTGATGGCACTCTTAAAAGAATGCTTGAACTGCTCAATCTTTAGATGGTCCAGAAAGTACTACGCTCAAATAGGAGGGTTGGCGATGGAACAAGGAATGGCACTAAGCCTTGCCATTGAGTTCATGTCTAAGGTGGAAGCACCGGTGACCGATCTCGGGCCGCTACTCCACTGTAGATATATAGATGACTGTTTTGTCCTTTGCTCAACACAAGAGGAAATGGACAAATGCTTCGAGTTGTTGAATGAACAGTCAGGTATATTAAAATCACCCGAGAGAAACCAAAAAAAAACTGGCTTCTATTTCTGAACGTGCAAATTAACCTATCAGAAAGCGGCTATATTACGAAGTGGTATCGAAAGCCAAAGTAGTAAAAACATCTTGGTTCATTACCTCTCCTCTCAGCCCTCTCACACGAAAAGGGCTCTTGTGAGAAACATGTTTCGAACAGCTACCAGAGTGTGCACAGGAAGGGAGCAGAGAGAGGAGTCCCGGAACTTGACGCGGCAAATAGCCATTTTTAATGACTACGAAACTGTAGCTCGGGATAGGTGTAGAGGAGACCACAGGCCCCCCAACGATAACTCTAGCGGTAATAAGGTCCTGTTTATCCCACCCTTCATTTCAAATGAAGTAAGTGCAGCTATAAAACGCTGTTTAAGAAGGGCCGGTCTAGAGAATTCGGTAACGATAATTGGAAATGCCACCAAGTAATCTAAGACGCCAGCTCGTTCGTAACCGCCTATACGACCGTCTACGTGCAATGCAAAAATTGCATAATTTGCCTAATGCTAGAGACGGTTACGCATGAGGTCGGGTACAGTCCATCTGATCTCTTGTAAAGTGTGCGAGGACTAATAAGTTGGCGAAACGGGTAGAGCACTCTGCGTTCGTGTAAAAGAACACCTAGTCGGCAAACGTAAATCAAATACTCCACTAGGCACGCATAGGGACGCAGAGACATAACGGGGAGGACTTTGAAGTACGGGTCACAATCCCCGCACAAGAATCGAGAATTCCAGAAATCCGAAAATGAACCGCAGGGAAGAATGCCTTATTATCACGCTTGATATTGGGCAGTATATAAGCGTGTTGTTCTGATGGGAGGGGGACACTACGTTTCCATGTGAATTCTGTACGGTTGGGCTCCATGCGAATTACTCAGTGGAAGACTCATAAAAAGCGGTGAGTATGCAAAGAAGCTATTCTGTGTTCAATGTGATTTAAATCTTGGTCTAGCGTTTTCTCTCTTTGGTTATGGAGGTGTTTATCCGAATAGATTGCTGTCAACTTGACCTTTCCAGGCTCTGAGGAAGGGAAAATCCGCCGAAACGTCAGCTTGTACGAAAATAAAGAAATAAAATAACACCTCGTGTTTGCTAAACAGAAGTAGAAAGAATTTTTCAAGGTTCTGGAGATTTTAACGCTAAGAATGGACGAAGAAGAACGTCTGAAGATCGTCATATTAGGGACCCGTGGATTAGAGCGAAACGAGTAGGTTGGGCGGGCGTCTGAGTTTATCTTGACGACCAAGACTATTCATGCTAACACGCAATTCCAGAAGCCCCCCACCCTCAGCGCTGGACTTGGGAGTCTCCCAATGGAGAGTAGCATAACGAAATAGACCCTCTCATAGCTGACCATAGCCACACGATAACAAGACACACCGAATTGTTGCGACAGTACAAGAGACCGCTCTGTTTCACTTCAACCGACTTAAGAAAGGTTTTGAATCACAATGTTAACTTTTTATTTATTGCCTTTACAAGGTTTCAGAAGAGGGTACTATGTGTGATACCCGCCAACGAGATTGATCTGGGGAGCCCAAATCAGCATCGAACCCAATTAGGCTGAGGTTCTAGTTCAGTTGCTGATGACACTGATCGATAGAAAAACTAGCTTAAAGACAGATGAAACGAAAGACCCACATGGTGTGGTGGTGAACGCGTTGGCCCTGAAAGCGTAATACCGCATTCGTCACCACCGCAGAGACCTGTGGTTTTGAACCACTTGAGATGGAGGCAGTCATAGAAGCCTTGGACAGTCAGCGAGCGCCTACTCAATACATAAAGAATCTTCGTAAGCTGCACAAAAAATTTCATTATCAAGATATTATCATTCTACAACAATATTAACGTCGACGGCAAAACAGGGGCTAGGCAAGGGAATACTATCTCGGCAAAATTACTTACCGCCACCTTCGAGAACGTCATGTAAACATTGGAATGGGAAAACGTTGGAGTGAAAATCGATGGTTCGTAATTACACCATGTTCACTTTTGCTGATGACATCGTTCTCATAACAACAAATATCAGCCAAGTGGGAGCGAATGCTTGCGGACTTTGATAAAGCCTGTGGAGAGATCGGTCTTCGACTAAATGTCACAAAACGGTGTTCATGATCAACGGATTCACTACGTATGCACCATTTACGCTCAGTGGAGTGAATATCTCCGAAAGCTTGAGCTACGTCTATGTAAGTCGGGAAATCAACATGATGACTTAGCTCCAGAGTTGAGCAGGAAGAAGTAAGCAGCTTTGAGAATTCCCCACGGCAGTCGAAACGACGATTCTAGGAATACCCCGTATCACGCAACTGAGGAAAAAGGATCCGAAGCTCCGATATAGATCAGCGATCAAAATTCAAAGACGCCGTTCTGTACGCCAATCTGTCGAAAACCAAGTGTACATGACACGTAGTGCGTATGAACGCGAACCGATGGACAAGACCGTTGATGACTGGATTCCTCGGGATATCAAACGCACAGGAGGAAGACCACCGACCTCAGAGCACCCTAAAAAAACATTAGGAGAAAGATATGATGCTCGACGACGAATCCCTAGAATGAGCAGCACCCAATGGACTGTTCTTCCACATAACACACATAGATGGAAGTCTCAGTGACGCCCAGAGAGTCACCACTCGACGATCAGCCGGATAGTAGGTGAAACAGGTGAGCAATCGTTAAATAGATAACATTACGAGTATGAAGCAAATCTAACTGAATCATGGATAGTAAACGAATCATGACTGCAGTTTTATCCAACACGCAACCAGTGGTAGACTTTGGACTAGGCGCGGCGGTGATGAACAAATCACATCCGATTGATAAAACCTAAGTGGTTGGTTATATTCTTCCACTTTTTTTCACTCGTACCACCTAAATCTAGTAATGCCGAAGTAAGGATCGTTTCGATAATCATCTGAGAGCGTATATAAATACATTTGATTGGAACACTTTCTTCACTAGCGTATCAATTTTTTCAACAGTTTTTGACATTTGTTAACAATCGATGGACACAGTTGATTGTTTGTAACAAAAAAGTGGACAGTCAGGGTCAATATGGATGTTTTTGTGAGAAACTTTACTTTTCAAGAAGGCCTTAAAGAAAGAGTCCCACTCGTAACAGCACGGCTCTGAGGAAGGCGAAATCGCCCAAACGTGAGCCATCGACCAACAAGAACAACAGAAACAACAACAACAACGATAACCTATACAGTGCTCGCATCAGCTCAACAAGATCAGTTTATACGATCGTATAAATAAATATACCGAAAAAGAACTCTGCATCTGAAAGAGGGAGGAGAATTTGAAAAGCGTCAAGGACGTGTTAAGTGCTTTTTGATAAGAATCGTTTCATTGCTTGTAGTGGTTTCTGTTTCGTAATGAAACAGTGGAGATGCCGAATTAAGTGGGAAAGTGCCATATCTTCAAAGGTATTCCTCGTCGTAATTTCGTATAGAATGGAGTTGCCGTACTGCCAAACTTTTCAAACAGTCATAAAAATAGGTTAAAGAAACAAGAAAGGTTGGTCAACTCTAACGATAATAAAAACCGGAAGGATGATAACGTCTAGCATTAAGATATTTTCAGTCCCCCATCCCAGCCATTAATTTGTACTCTTTACAACACTTTCATTAACCACTTAACCATTGTGATTTCGTATAAATCCGAACGAGAACTCACATGGACACTGGTCGGAAGGATGTCCTGTTGTATAGAACACCTCGCCTGGATCAGGACCGACCATGCGACCGAATCCTAGGATCTCAGCCATGAAATTACATTTTAAAAAAAATTGGGAAGAAAGAGAAGAAAAAGCTGCAGTCTTACTATTTGCTCACTACTTGAAGAAATCAGTTTCAAAACATGATAACCAAAACCTTGATAAGTTACTGTTTCTGCTTTATGTGAGGCGTACAACAATGACGAAAATGTTCCTGTGAAATTCGTCTCCATGAGAAGTTCAACTAAACGAACTGAATCTATTAAGGAACTATAAATCCAGAAAATAGAGAAAGAAAAAAAGGGTAAAGAAATTGTAACGAATACTAGTTTTAACTTATTGTTTACTCCCTACTGTTTTTTAACGGCAGAGTATATGTTGCGAAATATAACTTTAATGATGGTGAGATATTTGCAAAACTCGGACCACAGATGTCTGCGGTGGGGGAACGAACACGCTATTGTCCTTTCCGGGGAGTAACGCGTTCACCACCACACCATGCGGGTCCCTTCGTTTCACCTGTCTCTCAGCTAGTTCTATCGATCTTTTGCCATGGCAAGAAATAAATACTAGTATTGAAGAGATCTAAAGCTAAAAAAATAAGAATCAAGTTTTTTCAAAAACGCTAAAAGAAACTCTTCTCACAGTAATGAATGGCGCATTCTTCCGGATGAACAGCAGTGGTATCAACAACCTAAGAAGTGTTACGTTATTGAAACAATAATGTTACATTACTATTGAAAGTTGATTAAGTTAACCTACATTTTGCAATATAAACTACATCGGTTTTTTTAGAGTTGAAATTAAGAATACGGTAGAGTATGGTAGCTTCCATGATCTTCCGCGAAAAAAAACAAAAGCGGAAGAAAACAGGAATGTAAAGGTCTAATTCTTCTGAGTTTATGAACACCGAAAGTCTATAATCTTTTATACCTCAACCATTATTTGAAATCAAAAGATGAAAAGCATCATGACCACTTACAGTATACCATTTGCCCATTAGCTTTCCAAGCTGAACGTCACCCATCGAGTGAAAAAGCTGACTGTATACTTTTTTGGGCCACTTCTTCGGCATTTAAAGAACTTAAAATCTGAAATATAAATTCTTGGCAGGCATGGCAAGTCAAGCAGATTGCAAAATGTGCTCGGGATATCGCAATTTCTCTATTAACCACCCGTAAAGATGATTGGATGCATAATTCTCCTGTACAACTGCTCATGCAGGCATACCGCGATGCATTCACCCAGCATTTCTACACTAACAAGTCTGCTGCAATTTTCCGGCAGCGTAGCAATGGGGGGATTGGTTTGCTCACTTGAGAGCTCTAAGCAAAGACCATATGTTTTTGCAACTCACCTTTAACCACTGTTCCGTCTCCAATCCTTTTTTTTATTACATTACGAAATGTCCCACGACCGACTTTCTATTAACCTCGGCATTGATCAAATAGTTCTCGATATTCTTGTTGAGCAAACACGAGGTGTTACTTTGTTCTTTTTCACGAATAAGCTGACGTTTCGGCAGATTTCGCCTTTCTCAGAGCCTGGAAAGGTCCAGTTGACAACAATCTATTCGGCCAAACACCCTCCATAACCGAACAGAGAAGACGCTAAAGCAAGATTTCAATCACATTGAACACAGAATAGCTTTTTGCGCACTCACCGCTTTCTAAGAGGCTTCCACTGAGTATGTCGCGTGGAGACCAACCTCACAGAACTAACATGGAAGCGTAATGTGCTTTCCCTGCACCAGAATAACAAGCTTATGTACTTCCCAATATCACGCGTGATAATGAGGCATTCCTCTCTGCGGTTGATTTTCGGATTTCTGAAATTAATCCAGAACCCCTCGAGAGTTTTGCGCGCTCTTGTTCTCCATTCATAGTGCGAGGATCGTGACCCGTCCTTCAAAGTCCTCCCCGTTATGTCTCTGGGTTCTATGCGTGCCTAGTGGGGTATTTGGTTTACGTTTATCGATTAGGTGTTCTTTGTGCGGATACAGAGTGGTCTACTTGTTTCGCCAATGTATTCGTCTCCGCACGTCTTACAGGAGATCAGATGAAACTGTACTCGAACTCATGTAAACACCGTCGCTACTATTAGGGGCAAATTATGCACTGCATATCTGATCTCTTGTAAAGCGTGCGGAGACGAATACATTGGCAAACGGGTAGACCAGTCTGTGTCCGCATAAAAAGAACACCTAGTCGGTAAACGTAAATCAAATACCCCACTAGGCACGCATAAGACCCAGAGACATAACGGGGAGGACTTTTGAAGCATGGGTCACGATCCTCGCACAAGAATCGAGAATTCCAGAAATCCGAAAACGAACCGCAGGGAAGAATGCCTCATTATCACGCGTGATATTGAGGCAGTATATAGGCCTGTAATTCTGATGGGAGGGACACATTACACTTCCATGTGAACTCTGTGCGGTTGTGCTCCACGGCGACATACTCAGTGGAAGATTCATAGAAAGCGGTGTGTGCAAAGAAGCAATTCTGTGTTCAATGCGATTTAAATCTTGGCCTGACGTTTTCTGTGTTTATTCTGTGTTCAGTGTGATTTAAATTTTGGTTTAGCGTTTTCTCTGTTTGCTTATGGAGGTGTTCGGCCCAATAGATTGCTATGAACTTGACCTTTCCAGGCTCTGAGGAAGGCGAAATCTGTCGTTCGGACGTCAATGGTTTAGTCCCTTATTTTGGACCCAGAGAATAAAGTAACACCTCGTGTTTCCTCAACAAGAATATCGAGAATTACGAAATGTAGTTAAAATTTCCGGAGTTCTCAATTATCGTGCCTGCAGAATGGTTTCAATAGGATGGCGTGCTAATGGATACGAATAAAACATAGTCCCACTCTGGTAACTGATCCGTAACCAGGAGCAACCGCATCCAAACAACGATGGCGGTTCAAATGCATACGCTATTTGTAAAGAACGAATGTTGATGCAGTTGGAGATCAATAAGTATATTTTGGGTACCCGTCAATGGTTTAGTGCCTTATTGTGCGCAAGTGATCTTCCTAGATTTCAGGAAAGGGGAGAGTTAGTTCTTTTAATGGCAAAGATGGACAAGCTAAGAAGGATTCTAGGTTGTTTATTCTATAGTATACCAATAGCGAAGCACATTCTGACGAAAAACCAGTGACTAGCCTATCACCTTGAACAATGGGCAATGAAGCGTAAGCGTTCGACACGGATCCATGCCTCGGGTGCTATGCGTTGGATTCAATTCGTAGCATAAATTCCCGATAGCCGGTTAGTCGCGAAGCTACGTGGCGCGTCCCCAGGTGGCGGATAGGGAGGTTAATCGCGGACCAAAAGTGACCTTTGCTTCCGTGAGACGCAGATGGATCCAGGGGGATGGACTCCCTGTTTCTCCTGCGCCGAATTGGCACATACTTTCTGTATTTGCTAGGCGTATTCATGCTTGCGTGTGTGAGTGCATTCTCGCTTATGCGGATTGTATTCTAGAAGTCAATTCAGCCAAAAAGCCTGCAGTCAAATTACAGAGGGAAGTATATGGGAGGCGATTAGAAGTCGCCTCCAACAAATAAGTTCCATGTCCACTTTGGCAGAGCCTGGCAAGCTACCCGTGGGTACACCCAGCCTCAAGTTCAGAGCCCAGCAAGCTCTAGGTGGGTATCAAAAAACTAAAAACAGTAAAAGAAATGGGCCTCATTTCTCTGACCCCGAGTTTCGTAGCGTTGGGTAGTACGAGAACGGAGAGTTTGCTAAAACCTCAGAGCCAATGGAAGCTGCCTGGATTTCAAAGAACTAAGGTGAAGTTCTCTACCTACAATGCACCTACACTTGCGTCCGAGTCCACAATAGAGGACTTGCTTATGCAAGCAAGAAGGATAAGGTACGACGTCCTCGGCCGAGAAGACGCCAGCCTTTTAACGCCGTCTATGACACCGGAGAAGAACTGTTCCTCGGAACATGCGACGTTAGAGGAGTTGGCGGCGTCGGCGTTCTCGTCAACACGAGTTTGTCCATGAAAAGTGATTCATTCGAACAGCTTACAACCGAATCGGACGTTTACGATTAAAAAACATGTGGATCAATACCGGCTTTGACAATCTTCGTCGTTTACGCGCCGACATCAAACTATGACGAAGAAGAAGTCGAAGCATTCTATATGGACCTGAAGAAGTTCTACAGAGAAGACCACACATTCTTCAAGGTCACCATTGGAAATTTCAACACCAAAAATGGACCAAGAAGAACATCTCAAGAACGTCACATTAAGTCCAACGGATTAGAATTGAACCAGCAGGATCAGCGGCTATCTGAGTTTATAATGACGACCAAGACCACCCATGGTAACTCGCAATTCCAGACCTCCCCCCTCCACCCCTCAACGCTGGACGTGGGAGTCCCAGTAAAAGAGTACCATAGCGAAATAGACCACGTCATAGTAAATAGAAGATTTTGCCTAACCGATGTCGCTGTTGCCCCCAAAAATTCCACACGGGATCAGACCCTCGCCTCCTTCGTGCAAGATTCTATTTCTCGCGGAAAGGAGAAAAAAGCCGCTAAATTCAAAAACCGAAGTCCGAGAACCACCATGACTTATTCAGTTCATTATTTCCCTGATGGCTTTGTCGATAACATCGACGAAGAATACGATCGGCTCATTCAACATCTTCACGTTAGCGCTATGAAAGCTGAGGGTTTGAAAGTTACCAGGAGACGTCTTCATGCAGAAACACTTGAGCCGATACGCCAGCGTGAGATCGCACGAGCTACAAGCAACCGCGAACGTCCGACCTTGCAGAACAATGCAGACGGGCGATAAAAGAAGATTTCAAAGAGAAGAGCAGCACTAATGGTCAAAGCTGCAAAGGCTGGGGAAAGAATTCGCAAAGCCCACCGAAGCTTCGTCAGTTACAAGACCAAGATGATTGCACTCCGAAGCCCAGACTCAAAAGTTACAGCGTCTAGAACGACAATGGAGAAAATCACTCACGAATACTACTCAGATCTCTTCGATAGCCACGTCCACCTTCTGTCATATGAAATAAAGGAGGATAGATATCTTGTACCACCGGTTCTCCCTTCCGAAATCCGACATGCCATTTCGTCGGTGAAAAAATCGAACAGCACCAGGTCCGGACAGGATAAGATCAGAACACCTGAACAGCCTTCCACCAGATCTCGTAAGCACACTGGCTCGGCTCTTCACACGTTACCTGTCCGAATGCAAAGTCCCTACTCAGTGGAAGACCAGGAAGATCGCGTTGTTGTTCAAGAAGGGTGACCTACACGATATCGAAAACTATCGCCCAATCTGTTTGCTGTCTGTCGTCTACAAACATTTCACTCCAGTCATCCTAAACAGGAGTGAAAGAACATTGGACGAAGGGCAGCCATGTGAGCAAGCAGGATTTCGAAAAGGATTTAGTACAATGGGCCACATCCACACAATAACAAGGCTCATTGAAGTATCGCGAGAGTACAAAAGACCACTATATCTCACTTTCATCAATTTAAAGAAGGCCTTTGACTCAATTGAGATAGAAGGAGTCATGGAAGCCCTTGATAGTCAGGGAGTCCCTACTCAGTACATAAAGATTCTTCGTTAGTTGTACAAAAAATCTCACAACCAAGATATCACCATTCTACAACGATATTAACACTGACGTCAAAAGAGGAGTTAGACAAAGCGATGCCATCTCGCCAAAATTATTTACCGCCACCCTCCAGAACGTCATGCGAACATTGTAATGGGGTAATATGGGAGTGAAAATCGATGGTCAGCAGTTACACCATCTTCACTTTGCTGATGACATCGTCCTTACAACACCAAACAATAGCCAAACGAAACATATGCTTGTCGACTTTGATAAAGCCTGTGGAAAGATTGGTCTTCGACTAAATCTCATAAAAACGATGTTCATGAGGAATGGTTTCGTATGCGCCATTCTCGCTCAACGGAACGAAGATCTCCGAATGCTACAGTTATGTCTATCTAGGTCGGGAAATTAACATGTTGAACGTTCCATAGCTCCAGAGTTGAGCAGAAGGAAACAAGCGGTTTGGAGAACTTTCAAGAGCATCGACGATGTAGTGAAGAGGACAGAGAACGTCCGACTCCGTGCCCACGTTTTCAACTCTACTTCCTGCTCAACATATGCGTCAGAAACCTGGTCGCTGCGTAATCAGGGTGAAAGATACTCAGCGTTATCGAGCGCGCGCAGTCGAAAGGACGATGCTAGGAGTATCCCGTTTCACACAAGTAAGGGATGGGATCCGAAGCTCCCACCTGCGTCAACGATCAAAAATCAAGGATGCCGTTCTGCACGCCAAACAGTCGAAGATAAGGTGGGCCGGACACGCAATGCGTATGAATGACAACCGATGGTCATGAGCCATTAGTGACTGGATTCCTCGGCGTGTTAAACGCACTGCAGGAAGACCACCCACTCGATCGTCAGAGTTCTTCACGAATAGCTTAGAAGAAAGATATGATTCTCGACGAGTTCCTAGAGCGAGCAGATCCCACTGGGCTAATCTTGAACGCGACGGGGAAAATGGAAGATTTACTGGCACCCGGTCGAGTCACTCGACAATCAATGGGATTACAGGTGATGCAGGTGGCATATACACTGACTTGCAGCTTCCTACTGAATCAAGTTAGAATTTTTCTCCTACCAGACGCGTTTGGTACCAATTTGCCGAACCTGAGAGAGATGATGAGCTTGGTTTGCTTGGAGCGCGTGAGCGACCTAATGATCATATGTGGATTTTAGGTGCACCTCTCTCCACTGCGAAGCACAAGCCGAAGTGATACTTTATTGGAGTAAGGTGAAACCGAAATAGAACCTGTGCTAGTTGATCGATCCCGAAATCTCGTCGTGTTTTCGGGCGACATGAAGCAGCGTAATTTTCGAACAGTCTCAGCACTGGTACAGTTCTACCAGGTATAGGAATACCACCAGGATACGAATCTGAAAAAAGCTGTAGAACCGTGACAGAACGGAACTATCTTATCTCTTTCACACTAAAGAAGTTGTATGAGTTCTCAGTCGGTATAAAAAGTAGAGGGTGTTGTCAGCTCTCTGCCTATTGAAGAACATTGTGAATCAATTCTGTTTAATGTATTTTAGAACAACATTTATTCCCACGACATATTAGACATATTAGTGGGCTAAATTACTAACATTATAGGTTCCGTCAGTGTCGCAATTGTAGAGATGCAGTGCACTAATATTTGCAAATCTTAGGTTCAACGCGCCCCGGGTTAACCAGTCCGTCCATCTTTCTGGCTCGAGAAATTGATCCCATACTTCTATGGGATGAGCTCCGTTCGATCGACAGACGCTCAGAATTTCCTGCGATGATGACCTGGCAACGCCCTAACACGGTTATCTCATTAGGCCAAAGGGAATCAACATCAGCAGCCGTACCAACATGCAGATACGAAGATCTTCGTGTATGTCGAATGCGAAAAAACAAGTTGAATCCAGGAATTGTCGGCATCTGCACAATATGTGATGACCGCGGATAGTCTGAACTTTAAAAATGTGCAAATAAACGGTTTTCCTGTTTCAAGTAAAGCAGTTTCTTGCATGGAGCCTGACGACTGTCCATATCACGAGGAATTTACCTGTGTATCAAAGCTAGCCATTAATGGATGGTATCGTGAAAGAAGTTGGTAATTTGAGGAATTCTAGTGTATAGAACGACTGATGTGGATATAAACGTAGTGGGGGAAGTTTTCAGCTGCATTTCTATTCACCAATTTAACCCCTGTTTATTCTTGTGAGCTATCAATCAATACAGAACCTTTTCCAACATTCCAACCAGTACAGCTTTTTTCCTATTCTATAAAAAGTTCTCTTTTTCAAAGTAAACCGTCTGGAGATGGTTAATTTACATAATAATACGACATAAGACATAATATCCTGCCGTGGAAAATTCTATTAGGCAGCACATAAAAAAAGTTAACATTATGATTTCAACTACAGCCTCAGCTTAACATGTTCAATGCTGATTTGGCTTCCCAAATTAACCCCGTTGACAGGTGATTGCTGATGGCACTGATCGATAAAGAACTAGCTGAGAGACAAGCGAAAAGAGGGACCTTCATGGTGTAGTGGTGAAGGCGTAGGTTTCAATCGCAATGTAGACAAAACAGCTAATACACTCACCGCTTTCTATGAGACTTCCTTAAAGAATTCCACATGCACACGAACTGTACAGAGTTCACAAGACTGGGTAATGATCACATCTTGCGTTAAAATACTAGTTTGAGATTTGAGATAACGCATGAGATCATGAGTGATAAACCAAGCATTCCTCCTTGCGGTTCAGTTTTGGATTCTTGCAGGGGGATCCAGAGATTCGAGGGTTTTACGCGCTGGAGTTTTAAATTCCCGTAGGAGGACAGTGACTTATACTTCAAATCTACCCCTTTATATGTCCGTATCCTATGCGCGACTAGTGAGTAATTTGTCCAGCTTTACGCTCACTGTCTAGGTGTTTTTTATACGTGTACAGAGTACACAGAGTGGTCCACCCATTTCGCTAATGCATCCGTCTCTGCATGCTTAGTAAGAGGTCACGTACAGCGTACCCGAATCCAAACAACAACCGTTTTTACAGTCAAAACAAACTAATCAATTTTGTGCTGTACACAGATGGCCGTAGAGGCGGTTATGAGGTAGTTGACGTTTTAGAGTGTTCGGTCACTACTACAGAATTCTCTACGCCGCCTTTTTTAAGCGTCACATTGTAGTGTGATTACTTTCATTGGAGATAAGAGGACGGTTAAATAAGACTTTATCTTCGCTACTCTCCTTTGCTTCAATCTTTCCGAATGAGCTACCGTTTCGTAGCCATTGGAAAAGGTTATTTGCCGCGCCAAGTTCAGTGATTCCTCCTTCCGCTTCCTTTCAGTACACAAACTAAAGGTTGTCCGAAGCGTGTTTTTCTCACAAGTGCCCCATTTTAAGTGAGAAGGGGAGAGGAGACGTAATCAACCGGAATGTTTTTGTTACTTGTTTCTGTACCATTCGGTGATGTAGCTGTTTTTCGATAGATTGATGTGAACCTTTGAAACAGAAGCCGGTCTTCCTTCAGCTTCTCCCGTTTCAAATTCATACGCTCCCATTGTTGCTTTAGCAATTCAAAATTTGCCAATATTAGAGTTTTAAAGGTTAATGGAGTTATGAACAGCACTCCTCCACATATGGACGCATCAAAGGAGTTTTATGTCAATCTTTTGTCGTTCTTAGAAAATTTAGTGAATAGGAGAAAAAGGCCTACGCCGTCCATTTCAAAGAACAGAAACGCTTCTTCGGGCGGCGTTTGTCCGAGAAGTTCTACAATAAGCTTTTCAGTTTGAACCTTTAAAGAATGTTATCTATACACTACTGGAATCATGGCGTGAATTGACAGCTACTCAACGACGACTGTTCCGTCATGTCACGAGGACAGAAAGAAACAATAAGCAATAAGGAAACTCTTAACTTTTATTTACTGCCTACTCTTTTTTCATGACAGGTCACTATGTGAAGTACAACCACAACGGTGCTGAGACATGTGCAAAATTCAAAGCTTCATTAGGGTTTCGAACCCGCGATTTCCGTTACTAAGGGCTCGAGTGTTTTCCACCAAGTGACGCTCTTGCTTTTTCCTGACAAGGAAAGTGTTTTTCCAGATTCGAAACGAATCTCCCATTTGAACAAAGGCAGCATTTTATCGTGTTACTGTACCTATTTAATTTTGTGCCACTAATTTTGGCATTTTTCATAATAAAGTTCGGAAATAGGGAAAGTATAAATTCTGCACAAAGTTTTTTAATATTTTAAAAACACTAATTTCTAAGACCGACATTCTACTAAGCTCGGCATTAACCAACAATCCGCTGTTTTCTTGACAACCACACACCAGGTTGTCACTTTACGCTTTACTCAAAAAAAAGCTGCTCGGTAAATTTCGCTTTCTTCAGAGCCTGGGAAGATCAAGTTGACTGTAATCTACCCAACAGAACACCTTCATAGCCAAAATAAAGAAAAAACACGAAACCAAGATTTCAGTCCAGTTGAAAACAAAACAGCTTATTCGCACGTCCACCCCTTTCAATGAGTCTTCCAGTGAGTGTTGCACGTGAAGAACAACCGCACAAAGTTCACATGGATAGGTAATGCGCCTTTCTCACATTTAAATATCAGTCTTAAATACTGTGTGCGAGCAGATTTGATGACGAGGCATTCCTCCTTGCAGTTCATTTTCGAACTCATGGAATTTATCCAGAATAATTCGAGAGTTTGGTGCGCTCAAGTTTTCGATTCTTGCACTAGTATGGTAACTTATACTAGTGTAGTAAAATGTAGCTCTTCGTGATAGTTGTAGAGGAATAACTAGCAAAAACAAGGTCATATTTGTCCTGCCCTTCATTTCAAACGAAATAAATGCGCCTATAAAACGTTGCCTAAGAAGAGCCGGTCTGGGGAACTCGGTAACAGTGATTGAAATACCACCGAGCACTCTAAGACTCCAGCTAGTTCGTAATGGCCTGTATGACCATCTATGTAATAAGCAAGATTGCATAATATGTCATAAGGGTGGAGACGGTGATTGCATCAGTCCGCGTACAGTTTATCTGAACTGTTGTAAAGAGTGCGAGGATGAATACATTTGTGAAGCGGGTAGACCCCTCTGCGTTCGTGTAAAAAAACATCTGGTCGGTAAACTAAAAGGTAAACCAAATACTCCCTTACACGCGCATGGGACACAAAGACAGAACGGGAAAGATTTTGAAGTTGAAATTGTCATCCCCCACACAGAAATCAAAACATTCGAAGCATTTTGGATTAATTCCAAGAATCCGAAAATGAACTGCAGGGAGGAATGCCTCGTAATCACGCGTGATATTGGGCAGTATATAAGCCTGTTATTGTGATAAGAAGTGTACATTACGCTTCCATGTGAACTTTATGCGGTTCGTCTCCACGTGAAATACTCATTGGAAGACTCGTTAAAAGCGGTGAATGTGCGAAGACGCTATTTTGTTTTTAAGTGATTGAAATCTAGGCTTCGTGACTTTTCAGTTTCGGTTATAGAGGCGCTTGGCTGACTAAATTGCGGTCAACTTAACCTTTCCAGGATCTGAAGAAGGCGAAGTCAGCCGAAACATTAACTATAGTTACCTTTAATAAATAGCATAATATCATCCTCGTGTGTACTTGTCATGAACATGACAAACTTTAAAACAGCTTGTAAGTAAGCAACAGCAAATAAAAGATTGAGAAGAGCACTAAAATCATATTTCCCAACAATAGGCAATTTCAGTGTTGTGTGGAATGAGGTGGTCCGAAATAAAACTAAAACACTGGAGTAAAAAGTAGCTTGGCGGTAGAAAAAAGAAAAACAAGGATGAAAAAAGAAACCAAATACTGTGCACTCACTTGCCCTAAGAAGGTCATTTGAAAGCAACAACAACAGAACAGTGCGAATTGATGAGACGTTCATCGCCATGAAAAAGCAACTACTCCTGAAAGTCACTGATCTGTCAAAATTTTCCAAATTTTGTTAGTTTTTTTTACGAAAAATCGGTAAAGAAAATCTTATTTCTGACTTAAAGTGCAAGACACTGTAGAAAATTATCCCGAAATGAAGACGCATTTGTAAGGTTATGTCAAGGCTACAGGGAACAGCAAATGGTCCAATCAGCAATGCGTCAACCTCAGTAATCCGCAAACCACCCCTATGATGTCAGACGGTCAGATAGTGAGGCGATTTGTGAAAGCCACAAAGTGTCGAGTTACACAGGAGATCACTGAAACTGGATCTGACGAACACATGCACGGCACGCCATGGAGATTGTTTCTTACTCTGCACGTACAATGCCAGAACATTTTCCACAGAAGCCGATCTTCACGCCGTTCTTGCAGCTGCAGATCGTATTAAATTTCATGTGACCGTACTACAAGAAACAAAAATCAAGATATACGCCAACTAAACGGCACCCTTATGATCCGTGGTGAAAAGGTCCCGTCACGAAATGTCGGCGGCGTAAGCTTCGTCGTTCACCCCCCCACACCCCCCATTATCCTTCTCGTCGACTCGTACGAGATCCTTGCCCTCGCATAGCCGTTCTCTGTCTTCAAACAACGCATCTTAAAGAGTTCACTACCATCGTCTGCTACTCACTGACCGATGCAGCAGATGAGTACGAATTAGGTGCCTTTTACTATGAGTTGGCAGAAGTTATCTGCGGTAATAAATCGTATTACAAATTTGTTGTGGGAGACTTCAACGGCAGAATGAGGAAAGCAAACGAAAGGGAATACAAGATCGAAGCTTTTTATTAGAAAAAAGGAAATAAGAGTGGAAACCGTTTTGTAGGATTCTCATCTGCAAGACGTCATGGAAATTTATTGTTCCATAGGAAGAAAAAAGTTTTTGCTGGCCAGAAAAGTCCTAAAAAGCTCAGGGCTACAATACATTTGGTGGTCGACCATACACTTAGTGACAGAAGATTATAGCTATTTGACACATCGGTAGTCCCACTATTCTGTACTGGGACCGATCATCGCCTTCTTGGCGCAAAGAGCTAATTCAGATGTAAGCTGGAATAGAAATTATGCCATCGACCACGAAGAAAGAGTTTGGATGTATATGAGTTTTCAGTGAAACCCTTTGCAAACATCGATGGCAGATTGAGGAAGACCCGACCGAAGACTACGAGCTGCTTGTCGAAGGAATTAGAAGTTATGCCGAATCAGCTTCAGTTCCTCAAACAAGAATATCAGATCGCATCTCAATTTCCACTGAGTTGCACGAGAAGAAAACGAACTGAAGCTTGGTCCTACTACCACTGACCTAACATAGTTAGTAATAAATAAAAGTTGAAGAAGAGCTTTGCAAAAAGATCTATATCAGTGTGAGCAGAAAAAAGCTACTCGAAGTGGAACAAAGAAACCAATCTGGAGAAGTGCCTTCAGGACTTGCTCGAGTATAATGGCCTACTGTCAGCGCTAATGGAGAAAGATGGGACCACTAAATCTTCCCTGACACAATATGGAATTGATAACGGAAAGGTTCTCTATCAGTTTTTTTCCGTTCCACAATCTCTGTCTCAGACTCCCAAATTCTCGCTCTAGAAAAGCCGCCCAGTATTTTATCCTCTGATACTGAGTAACGATAAAGAGCGTGAAAAAGGCACAGATCCAGGGCCCCATAATACTGCTATTAACTTTCTTTGATTTGAAAGCTCCATGTGACCACCCAAAGGTTTACCACCTTATGGTGGCTAGGTGTTCCTGGGTGTCGGGCTGCGATGCACAGTGGGGGATTCATCTTCCCGGCAGGGTCTCCCAAGCTGAGAAGGAGTTCGGAGTTTCCATCAGGAGGCCCAGCTAAGAGTAAACCAATACCACGATCCGTCACTGCCCTGGTACCAAACTAGTCACATGGTGGAAAACCTCCCTTTGATCTAAAAGCGCGGCCACTGCCTGTGGTGGTGACAACTTGGGGCAGACTTTGGCTAGGCTGATCTCAGCAGTCCAGGGAACCACAATGGTTATACCAGCAAAACTCCAAAAAAATTGCACATCATGCTGTGGTCTGCACAACCAGTGAAGACAGGGCCATCCAAGCTTCCAAGTGAGTAAACTGCATGTGCATGTCGTAACCTCTATGAAATCTTGCATTCAGAAGGAGAAAATCCCAGATCGGAGAAGGACGTCGTACACGGTCATCGTGCCAAAGAATGTGACCGAAGGGGTCTTCGTAACGCAAACAAGAGACCTTGTATAAAAGACAACTAGTTGATTAAGCCAGATCCCGACAAGGATTTTGGTGCGTAGACCACATCCAGACCGTGTCATAGAAGTCAGTCGAGAGTACCACCTTCCAGTACTACTGAATTTTGCTGACTATGAAGAAGCGTTTTAAAGCGTCTAAGCGAATGCTATCATATAGCGCTTGTCGACCAAGGAGTGGACCCATCCTACATACGAACTCTGTCTGACTGTTGTCGGAGCTGCACTACGAAAATACAGCTTTTCCATGTACATTTTTATCACAGCCAGAGGAAAAGAGTTTCGACAAGGCTGCACCATATCCCCAAATCTGTATAGTGTAGCACGGCAAAGGATAATAAGGTAATCGATTGGGACGAGAAAGGCATACGCATTGATGGATAATTCCTATCAAATCGTTTCGCAGACCACATCGTCATTTTTTTAAAAACTACCATTGAAGCACAGACGATGACCAACAAACCCAACGAAGCGGGAAAAATGCTTGTGCTATGTTTAAAAGGGACGAAGACTCAGTTCATGAAAAAACCCAGCTGCGAATGTGAACAGATCAAACTGGATGATACTCTTACATATATACCACCTAGTATGTGTACCTTCGGCG
Source organism: Angiostrongylus vasorum (assembly GCA_018806985.1). Taxonomy (NCBI): domain Eukaryota; kingdom Metazoa; phylum Nematoda; class Chromadorea; order Rhabditida; family Metastrongylidae; genus Angiostrongylus; species Angiostrongylus vasorum. Next base: position 508,873 of record JADANN010000420.1, read on the forward strand.
TTCAATGAACATGGAAAAGAACGTAAAGGAGGTGTTAAACAGAAGAATTAGAGCAGCTTGGGTCGCATTCGGGCCTCTCATAGAAGCCACCGACCAACTGAAGGACCCGAAAATCCGTCTTCATCTCTTTGATGCAACGGGCATCCTAGCGCTCTGCAATGCTGCAGAAAAAGTAGGGTGACGATTCAACCGCGTCAAAAGTACTGCACATTACTCATAGAGCGCTTGAATGACGTCTTTCGAAATATAATAAGCACATACGACATCTGCTCCAACGGTTTACCGCCTCATCGTGGCTAGGAGGTGTCTCTGAGTGTCGGACTGCGATGTCAGTGGGGTCATTTGTTTCCTTGGCAGGGTCTCTCAAACTGAGAAAGAGTCCGGCGTTTCCATTAGGAAGCCTAGCTAAGAGTAAACCAATGGCAGGATCCACCACCGTCCTGGTATCAAAGTCGCATGGCGGCAAATCTCCCTCTGATCCACAAGGGCTGCGACTGCCTGTCGTGGTGGCGACCTGGGGCAGACTTTGGCCAGGCTGTCCTCGGGATTCCAGGGAACCACAATGGCTTAACCAGCAAATCTCCGAAAAAACGGTGATCATGCTGGGGCCTGCACAACTAGTGAGGACGGGCCGTTCAAGTATTAAGTAAGTAAGTATACAACATCTTTCCGAAATACGAAGATCTGATCTTCAAAGTCTGTTTCATCTTCGAGATCCAGGACAACAATACATCAATAGCGAAACAGATAGGTAGCTCATATAACGAGAAAAATAGATGCCAGATGAGAGAAAAGAACATTGAAATGGACTCCAAGAGAGTGCAAGCGTACTCGTGCACAACCACCCAAACAATAACCAGACGTGTTCGTGACTAAAGTCACGTGGCCAGCTGTACTCGCAACCGCAGCAGTTCTACCACCATGGACGACGATTGCAAGGCAAAGAAGCGATTGGGAAATGTGCTGGAGTCCACAAAACTCGTGAAGGCGGGCCATCCGTCCAAGTGTCCGAGTATCTTGGAATTAAAATGGGAATTAACATATTGACATCAATAAAAGCTCTCCAAAAATCCTGTTGTGCGTCGTTTTCCAACTTCGTTTTTCAAAACACAACAAATAATAGAAGAGAACGAGTGAATAACATTACATTTGAGTCGCAGATATGCAAATTTTTACATTTTTTCAGATAAGGCGAGCTCCAACAGATGGATTTTTTAGCCCTTTTAAAAAATCTTAAGTAACTTCTCTTCTGGGATCAACGCCTTCATTATGTGTATTCATAACAAGAATGTGAGCTGTACAGGATAGCTAAGAAGATCTTAATAGAGAACTGAAGAAGAAAATACTAGTACATATCTATTAGAGATAGTACGATCGGGTAAAAAAATCAATTCACACGAGTGGGCGTCACACTGACCCAATAACCCCGATACTGTACCGTCGTTATGCACCACTGTTCGTTCATTGTTCAAGTTGATAGACAGAATGCGCCCAGATCATGTTCTAGTTTCTAATGGACAGTGGAAAATGCTATCAAACTAATGAGTGATGAGTTAACAGTCACACCACAAAGATTAGCTACGCAAAATACACAGAAGACAAGTCAATTCCTTCTTAAGCTGACACGATGTTGTTAACAACAGGGTTTATTCAGTACCGTACGGTTGAGGTCTCAGTGCATTTCGTATTCTCTAGAGCCTAGAAAGATCAAGATAATTGCAACATAGCCAACCAAGTACCTCCATAACCTCAACAGAAAGCCAAATTTCAATCGTATTGGCAGCAAAACATCTACTTCACACGTTCACCGCTTTCTTCGAGTCCCTCACTGAGTATTCCACCTGAAGACCAACCAGGCAGAATAGAGGCTAAAGAACGGCAGGGTGCATACCAAGATAATGCAAGCTTGCTCACTTGCGAGCACCCAAACGATATGCGGGCGTGTTCGTGGCCAACGAAACGATTTCAGAAGTATGGAATGAGCCTAGTGAACGTCATCATGTTCGAAGCAGAACGCCACCATGGGCGTCGCTAGAGCGAAAGAACAGTGGATGAAAATTGTACTAGGGCTTGCACTACAATTAAAGGCAAACCATCCATGTGTACACGTAACCGTGTACATGATGCGTATTTTGCTTAGTTCTATCATAACTCTAACAGTACAATTCCCGCATTGCTGTAATAAAGAAATGGAGATCACTTTGTGCTCTGTGGCAGTTGATAATGATACTGACTGCTGCAGGACGTATTGTCGGATATCAATAACCGTCCTTTATGTAAGAGCACTTCCGAGCAAGATTACTTTATTCGGCGATGCTCAATTGGATTCGACTCGATGCAGTCACGAAGATCCACATCGGAAGAAGAAACAACGGCGGAGCTGTGATCAATCTGGCTCTGAAGAGGATGATGGCGCCAAAACGTTAGATGAATAAAATTTCTTATTAACCTCATATTAGCTTAAGGATAAAAAAATACAAATTAACCGATAGTAAGAAATTCCTATGTCACTGTTTAAAATCTGAAACGTTTTCGCAACCTCAACATATAATTGGGATCTTTGAACAGGAGGTACCGATAACTACCTAGAATGCGGACGTGTTGTTAGCGCTTACTACACAGGAGCTACAAAATTTATTTAGGTTTGTTCTATCATTAACGAGGTCATGTCGCACAGTAACCAGAGGTGCGCTGTATCGAAAAGGTGATCGTTGGTTCTATCCCTCGCCCGGGTCCAACCAAGCTATCCTTGTTGGCAAACTGATGCTAGACTCTCCATGGGATACTCACTCCGATCCGCAAAGATCGGCAATTATCTGTGTGGGAGAACCAAAAAACATTTTAAGAGGGTTATCCTGGAGTTCCAGATATAACTGACCATGAGATTTCTTGCGCTTGTTTTTTGCCTCACGAATAAGGTTGACGCATAAGTACCTATCAAATTTTATTAGTAATAAAGGTTTTCCCATTTCGTTATGTTATAGTTTTGGATGTATTTACTTTTTATTTTTTTACTGTTAACTTTAACCATTGCTTGGGCATTTCATAAATTTCTAGTCATTTAAAAACCGACTTTGCTTTAACCTCGGTATGACTGATCAATGTGTGTTCTTTCTTTAATAAACTTAAACGAAGTTGGTAGATATTCTTTGTTTTCGGGTAATGTTTTGACGGTTTCATCTTCATCCGAGTCGATGGTCCGCAGTTGTTTGTGTTCTCGAGGTTGCGTCTTCGTCGCGCATCGAGCCGAATCTTCATCAGTGTAGACCTCAGATCATTGGCTCTGATGAAGATGAAACTGTCGAAACGCTAGGCCAAAATAAAGGATGTCCTTAATAACTCAAAAGACCGACTTTCTATAAACCTCGGCATAGATAATTGATATATTTATTTATATGGTCTTATCAACTGATCTTTTTTTAGCTGATGCGAGGTTGCTACAGGTCTTCGTTGTAGTTATCGTTGTCGTTGTTGTTGTTGTTGTTGTTGTTGCTGTTGTTGTTTCTGACGTTCTCGTTGGTCGATGGCTCACTTTTCGGCGATTTCGCCATCCTCAAAAGCCGTGATGTTAAGAGTGAGACTGTGACTATGAGTGAGTGAAGAACAACACAAACAACAACAACAACAACGACTAACAACAACAAAGACCTATACCAACCTCGCATCAGCTACAGAAGACCAGTTTATAAGGTCATATGAACAAATATAAAAAATACTCTATCACCTTCGTGTAGGCTTATCAAAGAACGAGTACATATTTTCTAGTCATTCTTGGCTTTTTTTTGAAGGGCTCGTATGGCGCAATGATCGGAGGCGCCCTGCAACACACACGTGGAATCGATCCCCGCGCTCATGGCCCACCAAACGTTCCATCCATCGAGGGTCGGCAAATTGGTACCAGACTTGTCTAGGGAGGATAGTAGCACTGGCTCGTTACATCGATAGGCCACCGCGAGTCATCGTAAAGGCCATCTGGCCTATTCATTCCTAGATATGCATTCAATCACCTCCAAACGATGCATTGTTAAATCAAATGCGCATCCCTCAGGAATTGATCAAAGGCGAGAGCTTTATCCTTTTTGTTCTGTTCACTAGAACTTTCCAGCATTAGAAAAAATTCTATTTTATTTTAAAGAGTAATATTTTCATACATGACACCAAGGCACTGGTTCGTGTACCTATTTGGTGTCGACATGTTCCTTACAGCTGTTCGTCGCGCTCTGACTGGAGATATTCTGAAATCGTTCAAACCTCTTCATGATCGTGTGCTGGTTGAACGCGCAGCCGCAGAGACAAAAACGAAGGGCGGCATCATGTTGCCTGAGAAGTCGCAAGGTAAACAACTTTTTAAACACCTAGCGTTTTCTTCTTTATAAGCGTTTCAGCTACTGTTAGAGACCAGGAGTACAAGAATCAAATCATTGAGTAATGTGCTTTCTTCGTGTTAAAATATCGACCTCTGATATTGTGTCAGATTAGTGATAACGAGGCATTGCCCCTATGGTCCATTTTGGATTTTTGGTACTTTTCCAAAAAGTTCTAAGATCTTTACGCGCTGATGTTTTGGATTTCTGCGCGACGATAGTGGAATTCATTTCAAAACTTCCCCCTATTATGGCTTTGCGTCCTTCGCGCGTCTAGTGGAATATTTGCCTTCACTTTAAGTTAACCGACTGGGTACTCTTTCATACCAACGCATAGTGGTTTGCCCGTTTCCCCAACGTATTTGTCCCCGAATGCTTAACAAAAGATCAGACACAGATAAATCCAAACTCATTCAGTCCCCGTTTCTTCCATTGGGCAAATTGTGTAACTTTGTGTTGTGCAAAGACTTTCCACTAGACTCATCGTGTAGGAGCATGGTTTTTTTCATTGAATCTTTCCTGATGTGCTACCGTTTCGTAGCCATTGGAAAGCGCTACTTCCCACGCCGTGTTCAGTGATTCCTCCTTCCGCCCCCTTCCTGTGCACGCACCAATGGCCGTTTAAAACTGGACAAATAGTAGAGTAGTTTTATATATTCTTACTGAGCAAACATGAGTACTTATTTTAATCTTTACTACAACAAAGCTGACGTTTCGACGGATTGCGACCACCTCAGAGTCTGGGAAGGCCAAGTTGACCGCCATCTACCTAGCCAAACACCTCCATAACCAAATAGAGAAAGTGTTAAGCAGAGATTTCAACCACACTGATCACAGAATAACTTCTTCACACACTAACCGCTTTCTCTTACCCTTCCACTGATGTTACGTGAAGAACAACAGCACAGAGCTCACATGGAAGCATAATGTGCCTTCGCAATAAAATAAGTCTTAAATACTGTCCGATATCTTGCGTGCTTATGGCGCATTCTCCTCCGCGATCCATTTTAAAAATTAATAATACGTAATATTATTCAGTTTTTTTTCCTTTTTATTTTCTGCGTTCCATAATTTTTATGGCAAGCTATTAAGCGAAATGCAACCACAATATTGCTGAGATATTTGCAAAACACCGGGCCACAGGTGTCTGCGGTGGGGAACGAACGCGCTATTGTCCTTTCCAGGGGAGTAACGCGTTCACCACCACACCATGCGGGTCTTTCGTTTCGCCTGTTTCTATTTCGTTTAATAACCTGCCATAAAAATTGAAGAAGGCAGAAAATAAAAAGTAAACATTGTGAAGTCAACTACAGCCTCAGCTTAATTGGGTTCAATGGCGATGCGGGCTCCGCAGATCAATCCCGTTAACGGGTGATTGCTGATAGCAAAAAGATCGATAGAACTAGCTGAGAGACAAGCGAAACGAGGGACTTTCATGGTGTGGTGGTGAGCTCGTTACTACCCGGAAAGGACAATAGCGCGTTCGTTCCCCACCGCAGACACCTGCGGCTCGGAGTTTTGCAAGTATCTCAGCAATATTGCGGTTGTATTATTCATTTTATTTACCTATTTAGCCTTCCAATTTTCATCTTTTTAACGAAGTAATGAATTTCCATTGCTTAGCTTTCGGTGCTATTTGATGAGATATCCCTTTGGATAGGTTGATTTGAACGTTCAAGGACCGAAGCCAGTCGTTGTGTTTCCCTGCGGTGAAATTTGTGCACACTGGCCGCTGAGAGCTGTGGCCGGAGGCGTGGCCTGCACTTTAGTCATCAAGACAATGGGGCTTCCCGCTTGTCACTCTACCACTTAGAACTCTCTTATTTGTCAGAATTACTTCCCAAGCGTTCGCTGCGCAATTGAGTTACTTTAAGAGCACCGTGAGCTGCTGAATTGAGAAGCCATAGAGAGTTATTGCCTTTTCGTATTGCACAAGGAGCATGGAGATTGCTTGCATTTAATTTTTTTTTCTTTTTAGTTTAGTTCCAACCTCACAGTAGCGGAGAATACGTGAACTGCCTAACTTCTCATTCTTATGGTCGAAGAAGCGAAGGATAAAGAGCAGATGAAACGGTTACCAATGGGCAGCGATTGAAACGGTTACCAATGGGCAGCGATTGACATCTAGCCCTACAATGGTTTTTAGTTAAACAGCCACACTCAGGCTCCAGCCACTATCCTGCTATATGTATATCAACGACTGTCTAGTTATCTGCTCAGCAAAAGAGGGGAAGAATAGCTTTCTGCGATAGGTTAAAGTGAACAATGGCCATCGAATGCAAGTGTACCGAGAAAAAAAGGCTCCATTTTTCATGTCGTTCATTTCCAACGGAATAAATGCGGCCACAAAACATTGAGTCATCAACCTTATGCGACCATAATCAGCTGTTCTAATCTTCCTCATTGGAAGGCACGTAAAAAAGCGGCTCTGAAGAAGGCGATACTGCCGAAACGTCAGCTACTGTTGTATTGTATTGTGTTTTTCTATGGAAGTAAATGTATGCTGTATAACAACCTCGCGATTGCTGAACAAGAAAACGACGCATTCACAAAACATTGCTTTAGAAAGGCCGAGCGCTTGTTTGAACGTCTGCGTACAAAACAGAATTGCATAAATTGCCTTAACGGTAGGGGCCCGCGACCGCATGAGTTGTTTATTATAAACCTGACTTTCTGTAAAGCATACGAATTTGCTCGGCAGAACGTGTAGACTCCATTGTGTCCTTCTAAAAAGAGTACATAGGTCGGAAACTTAAATCCAAGCAAAACGCTCCATTAAGTACGTGTAGAGGACGAAGGCATAACGAGGAGATTTAGAAACAAGATTGAATACCGCCGTGAATTCAGAACACCAGAGCGTAGAACTCCTGAAGTGTTTTGAATAAATTCCAAAAAATCTAAAAATGAGCCGTAAAGAAAAGTGTCATATTATCACGCGTTACCCTGCGCCATAGCTCAGACTTTTTTTTCACCTGAGGCAAGCACGTTCTTCGGCCATTTAAGATTCTACGCAGGTGTTGTACACCAACTAACTGGAAGACTTACAAAGAACAGAATGGCAAATGTTTAAAATAAGCTGCCTGCAGTGCGAACGAGAGACGTAATTTTAGGTTATATCTGCTGAGGTTTGAAAGTGTTTGGATGAGTAGTTCGCGTGTCAAATTGACCTTTCCAAGCTCTGAAGAAGTCGAAACCGCCCATGACAACAAGTTCGTGTTAGCTCGTCGTAAAAACAGTGAATGTGAAATGATTTAGACTCACACATAGCTGAGGGCAGAAGCGTCTTTCAACTAAATTAGTCGGACATACTTCGGAACCTACAGATTGGTACCTAAAAGTTAAAGCAAAAAATTCTATTTTCTACTTATTTATTTAGTTACTTGCCTTACACGACCATCCATCACATCCACTGTCTGGAGCCTAGCACTTCTTGCATTAGATTCGTTTTACTCGCATTCATCGTCTGCAAAGGCCATCGAAAATTTCGCACGTTGTTTCAGTTGTTACTTAAGGGTTTCACTTTCTTTATGAGTGTACTAGAATGCTGGTGCAGTTGATTCTCCTGCCGTTTTCGAGATAACCAGTCTAAGGCGTTCCCACATGCATGGAGGAGATCGTTCGGTAGGGGATCGAACTTGCACCTTGCCTCCTAATGGACTACGTCACTAACAGATGAGCTATCACCCATTAAGTTTAAAACTATGAAGGATGAAGCCTTCGGCGTTGGTCAATCCCTGAAGAATGCCACATATATTCGACTTCATTAAACATCGTTGAAGGCAATTTTATGCATATCTGGCCTTTACAATGACTCGTGGTGGCCTACCGATGTATCGAGCTAGTGTTGATATCCTTCCAGACAAGTCTGGTACCAATTTCTTGACCCCGGAGGAATTGAAGGTTTGGTGAACCAGGGGCTCATTTAGCTTAAGTATTAAAAAACCTTTCGGCAGTTGTTGAACAACCAGTATCGTCCATTATATGCAAATATTTTGAATGGATGCGGGTAGCGTACACGTAGGTACCGTTAGTGTGGGCAAAGCTTTGGTTGGATTCCAACGCAAAGCGTGCGTATGATCTTCTCAGAGCCCAAAATTGGTACCAGACTTGTCTCGATACAGGTTTCTTGATGGACAAAGGTGAGTAACAGTATGTGACGAAGACCAGCGAACGTTCTACAACAGTAACCCCAAGTTTCCAGAATGAGTCGACTTGACTATTATTCTACGACGTTCATAAAGAAGACCGCAATCCTCGAGCAAACGACTCCACACGCAAAGTGTAGAATTTCCCCCAGCATTTGAAGATGAGTGGTGCTGAAATATATTTTGAATTCATTGATGGTTCAGAAATTGTATATTCTATATTGTGCTGTAATAAACATTGCTTGCAACTGTGATTATGACGGTGATAAAACATGATGTTGATGATGATGACGGTTTTAATAAACCTGACGTCGATCTGCCCCTTCTAGGAACTCCATTAGATGCTGAAAGAGCGAAATCGTTAAAGTAAACAGTGTTCTGTGACGAAGCCATTTTTAAGACGTTTCGCACTCTCGCCGAGGAGAGAACATGAATCTACCCTTTCATCCACAAGACCACTACAACGTTTCCTATCCAACAGATTGAGTTTCAAGTTTATTCGAACGATTTCGGCCAACGGTTGTCCGTTTTGTCCACCTATTCTCTCTGTTCCTTTCTCACCTCAAAAACTGTCTCATACAATGGGTGATCACCGCTAATTCAACTGACAGCCGAAACTCACGATATTGTTTATCGCTTAGTCAACTGGGTCTTCACACTGACATCGTGTGATTTTTGCTCTTTTGTTTCATTGAACTCTAGAGGTGCTTACCATATTTTCACTGGTATAATAGCAGTTCACTATATTCTGCACTTTCCAACCCATCTTACACACAATGAAATGTTTTTTGAATCCTCTTCGTAACACCCGTATGTGACAGAATCCTTCGAAGCTACCGCCCTTTATAGAAACGTGGCCAATGACTCCCCCGTGTAAATCATCGTCGAACTGCTTTTAGAACAAGAAGGAGTAATAAACAAGTATGGTTTGTCAATCCAGCGGCTCATGATTCTTTCAAAGGAATACCTCAAATGCTCAACATTTAGATAGTCTGGGAAGCATTTCGCACACATGAAAAGATTAGCAAGGCTACAGCGACTAGCACTAAGCCTTGTCACTTAATTTATATTTAAAATACAATCTCTATTAATCCTTCTTCGACGATTACTCTACGGCAGTGCGCAAGAGAAGATGGAGCAATGTTTTGAGTTATCGAGCGAATAGGCAGAGTACATTAAGTTCACTCACGCGAAACAGAAGGAAAATTGGCTCCCCATTTTGAAAGTTTAGGAAGGAATGGAGAGAGCAAAAGGGAAAATCCCCTGAAATTGGTGCGGTGATAGCCATTTCCAATGGACACGAAACGGCAGTTACTCGGGATAGGTTTGGAGGAAAACAACGGTAAGGCTAGCCACGAATGAGGTCTGATTTATACTGCTCTTCATTTCTAACGGAACTAGGATAGCTATAAAAGGCTGCTTAAAAATGGCCAGCCTAGAGAATACGATAGAGTGGTTGAAATACCACGGAACAGTATAGGATGCTAGCTAGTTTGTAACCGCGTATATGACCGTCTATGTGCAACGCAGAATTGCATAATTTGCCCCTAATGGGACAGACGGTGATTGCATGAGTTCGGATACGATGTAGGTGTTCTCTTTCAAAGCATGCGAGCAAGAATATACTGGTGAGACGGGTGAGCCGCTGTTTATCCTTATAAAAGACTGTGAGCGTAACGTTTAACAAAATATTCCACTTGGCGCGCATAGTACACAAACACAAAACAGGTTAAATTTTTTAAGTAGAAGTCACCGACCTTACATAGGAACGTTAGACTTCGATGCGTAACACTCGCGAAGCATTCTGGATAAATTCCCAGAACCAAAAAAGTCAACTGCAGAGAGGAATGCCTCGTTATCACGCCTCATCTCATGCAGTATTTAGGACTGGTATTTTAATGTGAGAAAGGCACATTGTCCATTCACTTGAACTATGCGCGATTGGTCTTCTGTGAAATACTCAGTGGAAGGCTCAAAACGAGCAGTGAGTGTGTGAAGATGCTATTTTGTTTCCAATGCGAATAAAACCTAGGTCCCATAGTTTTTCTGCTGAGGTTATGGAGGCGCTCGGCTACCCAGGTTGGTGTTAACAGAACCTTTCCGTGCTCTGAAGGATCAAAATTCGCCGAGACTTCAGCAGTTGTGGGTAATAATGGTTAATAACAACCTTGTCTGTCCTTATCTCGAAGGCAGCGAATTATTTGTCAACGCTGGTTAGTAGAAAGGAGGTCCTAGGGACTATAATAGTAAAATAAAATCACCGATGAAGAAAATCCCTGTTCAAATAATGTGGCTGTTTGCTTTTTCCTTGAGAATGCTCTGGCACTGGGATACTAACTAGTGAAAAAGAAACAGGAACGGGCAGCGAATAGATCCCAACCGTTACTTTTGGGACACGTCGATAGCAGACTAGTTACTTCACAGCAGGCTAGTAATTAAAAGGTTAATGTGTTGCTAACAGAAAAAAAAGAAACTGCTGAGGTAGGGACATTATGCTCCACAAAAAAGAATTATTAAAATTACTTTACAAAATTTAGAACAATCAGATTTTCTTCGTTTTCTTTTTGAATTTCTTGGGTTCGTTACGCGAAATAAACACTGGAATGCGAAGTAGTGAAGTTCTCTGGGTTCTACAGCATGTCCTTGTTTAGAACAAGTATAAAGCTAAAGTTAAGGATGCTATAGACAAAAAAATGTAAAAAAATTGCGAATGGAAATGAGTTCCATAAACTAATCCAGAATTCAAAAACTGCTAGCAGATGACCGAGTTGCATCAATGTGCTTCATCCACACGATTTTCAACAACATTCAAATTCTCTGTCATTGGCATACTCGACATTTCCATGTAAAAACAGCTGTTGCCATGTCACTTTCATAGATGAATATGAAAGAGCTATCATAGCTGTTTCTTCTTTTCTTCTTTGATGTCTGGTGATTTCGTGAATGTAAACCGAGTTCTGTTGACCGAGTGAATTCACAAAGTGTATCCGGTGGCGATCGTTTCGCGACGCACTTAAATCGACGAAATAACAGGAGAAGAGAATAGCACCTTTCTTTCTAAGAAAACAGAACGGCCACTACTCTAACCACATTTCCGATTTTCCCAGCCTTCTTCAGATGTAAAAAAAATGCTTCACAGGAGCTCGTAAAAGAAGTTTTGTTTGCGCTTAAGGACGGAACTGATCATTCGTATTGATCAACAATCGCTGAAGGAAGCGTCATACACTGAATGTAGCACCGCAGTGGTGATTAACAGCCTGGACTTTTAAGGGGCCTACTGGTGTATCAGGTCCGCTCTTTTTAACTCCCAGACGAGTCGAGCAGCAACCATACGACCCCGGAAGGATAAAGGACTTGGTTAGCCACGGGATCGAACCAACTTCTTCTCTGTGCCCATCTATTCACCGCTTTCGCTCAAGCGGCTATGCTGCTTGGGAGTATTTAAGTGTTGTTTAGCACACAAAACATTATGCTTGATGATCATCCACTGTTTACCAAGAGTCGCCGTTTCTCGTGTTAATGTCGCCTTTGCCAACCAAAACGGCATGGCGGTGTGCTGGCGACGGCAACGAATCTTCATCAGACGGGAAGATGATAGTGTGTCCGTTGAGTTCGGATTGTTTGACTGTTGAGAAAAAAAGCCATGAACTTCATCACAAACGAGATAAATCCGTATTATTCATTTTCTAGATGTCGGAGAATATCGTAGACATCGTCGGTACTTAGAGTTGCGATATGCTTTCAATAAAGCAAACACAAAGTCGAACAACTGCATCTCATAAACATACAAACAGAATCACCGCCTTATTTGGACGACCGTAATGCCGTCTTCTAGATCGCGGCGGTATCTAGTTCTTCTCGCTAACTGCTTTGGTAGAAATAGATGGTCATGAAGTGAGAAAAATCTGCGTCGATGCTTACTTTATCTTGAACGGTGCCATAAATCCGTAATGACTTGACATTCTTTCGTCAGCCACTTTATTTATATTCTACTGTCGATCAGCTGTTCAAATCCTTTTATATTATGTTCTTATCAAAAAAACGATCTCACTATTATTCACTGTTTTCTTGAGAGCAAACACGTGGCTGTTCCTACATTACTTGTTCATTCACAATGGTCGACGTCTCAGTGGTTTCGCCTTCATCAGAGCCTTGAAAAGTCAGTTTGACACGCAAATTACTCAGAGACACATTTGTGTAATCCCAACAAAGAAAAAATTAATGCGTAAATTTATTCGCATAATAAATGGCTTCCTTTAAACACTCGCCGTATTACTACTGTAGACTGATCAATGTACCCCTATTTCCTTCATAAGCTAACACGAGGTTGTCAACAAATGATCATTTGGTTAATGTTTCGAAGTCTTCGCCTTCCTCAGAGCCGATGACCTGAGCCGATGTCCCAAAGTCTTTCGTCCTCTCGATGTAGTGTTCTCGTCGTCTCATCGAGTCGAATGTTCCTCAGTGGAGCACGCTTTGAATGAGGTAACGTCACTCAGCGATAGCGATATTAAATGAAAGTAGTTTTACAGTAGTATTATTTCGCTACTTGCAAGTTTATTTAATGCTGGCTGCTGCAGGATGAATTATCCATTAAAAAAACAAGTTATTACCAACAGGCGATCGTTATCAACTACAACCGGCTTATACAAAAGAGCGCTGCCGAGTGAGGTCCCCTCATTCAAACGGTGCTTTACTGAAGAAGATTCTACTCGATAAGACGAAGAAGTTACCACATGGAAAGAACGAAAGCCTGTGGACTATCGAATCGAATCAACGGCTCCGAGGAAGACTAATACTTTGAAACGTTAGCCGATTAAACAAATTGCTAACAACCACGCGTTATCTTATGAATGAAATACGGTACCTGCCGTTTTGTTCATCGCAAGTCTTACAGTTATTTGGTGGACACCAGCCACACAGAGTCTTACATAGGTCAGAAACGTGCCTGGGTCACGTCAGAAAAAATGAGCCTGAGTTATGGCGCCTGGCCACGCGTGATCACGAGTCAAAAATTAGTCCTTGCTGCTAATTTTTTGATTTTTGGAATTTATCCAAACGTTTCAAAAAGTTCTACGTGTTGATGTTCTAGATTCCTTCGCAAGGATAGTATTTGAAGTCTTTTCCATTATGTTTCTATCTCATATGGTGCCTAGTGTAATGTTCTGTTTAACTATAAGTTTCCGGGTTAGATGCCTTTCACCTCTTCTGCACCAAAGTAGAGTGCTAACCGTTTCTCCAAAGTATTCCTACCCACATGCTTAACAAGACCACAGGAAAAATGCAAAATTTTGCAATCATCGTATCTACCATTCGGGCATATTATGCAAATTTGCGTTGATCATAAGCGATCATACAAGCGCGTACAAACTCCCTGATGTCCTAGATGGAATGCCAATCACCGTAGCCGACTTTTCTATACTGCTCTTTTTAACCAGAGTTATCACAATGATGCTGAGATGCGAGCACAACTCGGAATCCCAGATGAGTTTCGAACCCACGATTACTCTTTTTTGAGCGTTCACATGATATCAAACGGACCATCGGCGCTCTCGCTTTGGCTTCTTGCCAGCCAGTTTTAACCTTGGCGATGCTATAAGCAATCACCCCGCCAATGGGAATGAGGTAGGGAGCGCAAATCGGCATTGAACCCAGTAAAGCTGAAGCTGCAGTCAAAATCACAGTGTTTGTCTTATTGCTTACTATTTTCTCATAACAAAGTATTTTTTTTCCTGTAGGGGCTCTTGCACCGCAGTGGAATCGATGCCATGCAATACACATGGGATCGATTCCCGCGCCCAAGGACCACCAAGCCTTCCAACCCTCTGGGGTCTGCAAATCGGCACAGGACTTGTCTGGGAGAATAGCAGCACTGGCTCGATACATCGATAGGCCACTGCGAGTCATTGTAAAGGTCAGATATGCATTCAGTCACCTCCAACGATGCTTGATGAAGTCGAATGCATGGCGCATCCCTCAGGGATAGATGAACGCCGAGAGCTTTACCATTTATCTTTATTTTTTCCATAGTAGGGTGTTAGGCGAAATAAAATCACATGATGCTGCAACTTAACTGGATTCAATGCGATTTCTGCTCTCCACATCATTCCCGTTAACGAAAGATTGCTTACAGCACCGTTAGGGCAAAAAAACGGACTAAAAGAAAGGCAAAGCAAGGACATCGGTGGTCCAGTGGATAACAAATGAGAGCCTGAAAAGGATAATCTTGGGTTCGAACCTCACCTGGGTTTCCTAGTTCTGCATACATTTTAGCATCATTGTAGTTCCATTTGTTCCGCTGACTATAAAGGGCTAGGTTATCGGAATTTTATTTTCACTAGAACCATCGTTTGGGTATTCTTGAGATGTGCTGAAGTGTGTTCAACTAACTGGATGAGAATTAGGTTTACAAACCAAGCTATGCCACCGGCGAGCCTGTCTACAGAAGGGATGATGAGTCTAACCTTGAAGGTTGAGGTGTTGGTAAACGCCAAATCATCAATGGATACTAATTTATGAGTTTTGAAAAATAAGTCAACGGATCTCCCTCGAATGAGAGCCCGAGAGCCGGTTAGCAGCGAGGCTACGTGGCGCGTCCCCAGGTGGCAGATAAGGGGATAATCGCGGACCAAAATCGACCTTTGCTTCCCTGAGACGATCCATCTGTCCAGGGGAATGACTATCTGCTGCTATTCATGCACGCATATGTGGGTGCGTCCTAGTTCACGCTGACTGTGTTCTACGAGTCAATTCGGCCAAAAGCCTGCAGTCAGGGTTACAGGGAAGTATGTGGGAGGCGGTTAGGAGTCGCCTCCAACAAATAAGCTTCATGACCACTCTGGGAGAGCCTGGCAAGCTACCTGTGAGTACACCCAGCCCCCCACATTGACAGCCCAGCAAGTTATACGTGGGTATCAAAAAAACTTAAAACAGTGAGAGAAACGGGCTTCATTCCCTTGACCCCGAAACAACCCCCCAATTTCGCAGCGTTGGGTAGGACGAGTACGGAGAGGCTGCTAAAATCTCAGAGCCAATGGAAGCTGCCTGGATTACAAAGAACTAAGCAGACGATCTGTACCTACAACGCACGTACACTTGCATCCGAGTCCTCGATAGAAGACTTGCTCATGCAAGCAAGAAGGATAAGGTACGACGTCATCGGCCTGGCCGAGACGAGACGACCCCACCCTTTCAACGCCGTCTATGACACCGGAGAAGAACTGTTCCTCGGAACATGCGACAGCAGAGTGGGCCACGTCGGCGGCGTTCTCGTCAACACGAGTTTGTCCATGAACGTCGATTCATCCGAACAGCTTACAACCGAATCGGACGTTTACGATTAAAAACATGTGGATCAATACCGGCTTTTGACAATCTTCGTCGTTTGCACGCTGATATCAAACTATGACGAAGAAGAAGTCGAAGCATTCTATTTGGACTTGGAGAAGTTCTACGGAGAAGTCCACACATTCTTCAAGGTCATCACTGGAAATTTCAACGCCAAAAATGGACCAAGAAGAACATCTCAGGAACGTCACATTGGGACCCACGGATTAGAATGAAACGAACAGGGCGAGCGGCCGTTTGACTTTATCATCACGACAAAGACCACGCATGTTAACTCGCAATTCCAGAAGCCCCACCCTTAACGCTGGAGTCTCCCAATGGAGGGCACCATAACGAAATAGACCACATCATAGTAAATAGGAGGTTTTACCTAACCGATGTCGCTGTTGTCCCAAAATTCTACGCGGAATAAGACCGCCGCCTCCTTCGTGTAAGACTCCACTTCTCTCAGAAAGGAGAAAAAACCCGATAAATTCATAAAAACGAAGTCACAAAACCACTATAAACTAGGACTTATTCAACTCATTAGTCGGCTGTTAGGTTGATACCGTTGTCGATAACATTGACGAGGAATACGATCGGCCCATTCAACATGTTCACGTTAGCGCTATGAAAGATGAGAGTTCTAAAGCCACCAAGAGACGTTTGTCTGCTAGAAACACTCGAGCTGGTACGCCAGCGTGGAATCGCACGAGCTACAGAGCAACCGCGAACTAACGTCCGAACTTGCAAAACAGTGCAGACAGGGCGATAAAAGAAGATCTATAAAGGAGAGAAGAGCAGCAGTAATGGTCGAATCTGCAGAGGCTGCGAAAAGCATTCGCAAAGCCCACCGAGCTTCGCCAATTACAAGACCAAGATGATTGCACTCCGACGCCCAGACGGAACAGTTACAGCGTCCAGAAAGGCAATGGAGAAAATTATTCACGAATACTACTCGGATCTCTTCGATAGCCACGTCCATCTTCCGTCACATGAAATAAAGGAGGATGGATATGTTGTACCACCGGTTCTGCCTTCCGAAATACGACATGCCATTTCGTCGGTGAAAAATCGAACAGCACCAGGTCCGGACAGGGATAAGATCAGAACACCTGAACAGCCTTCCGCCAGATCTCGTAAACACACTGGCTCGGCTCTTCACACGTTACCCGTTTGAATGCAAGGTCCGTACTCAGTGGAAGACCAGCAAGACCGTGCTAATGTTCAAGAAGGGTGACCTCCACGAAATCGGCAACTATCGCACAATCTGCTTTGCTGTCTGTCGCCCACAAACTTTTCATTCGAGTCATCCTAAACATAATTGACAGAGCACTGGACGTAGGACAGCCATGTGAGCAAGCAGGATTTCGAAAAGGATTTAGTACAATGGGACGACATCCACACGATAACAAGGCTCACTGAAGTATCGCGAGAGTACAAAAAGAGCGCTCTGTCTCACTTTCATCGATTTACAGAAGGCCTTTGATTCAACTGAAATAGAAGCAGTCGTGGGAAGCCCTCGATGGTCAGGGAGTCCCTACTAAGTACACAAAGATTCTTCGTGAGTTGTGCAAAAATTTCACAACGAAGATATCACCATTCTACAACGATATTAACACTGACGTCAAAAGAGGAGTTAGAGAAGGCGGTACAATCTCACAAAATTATTTACCACCAACCTCCAGAAGGTCATGCGAACATTGGAATGGGATAATATAGGGAGTGAAAATCGATGGTCAGCAGTTACACCATCTTCGCTTTGCTGATGACATCGTCCTTACAACACCAAACAATAGCCAAACGAATCATATGCTTGTCGACTTTGATAAAGCCTGTGGAAAGATTGGTCTTCGGCTAAATCCCCACAAAAAACGGTGTTTATGAGGAATGTATTGGTTTCGTATGCCCCATTCACTTTCAACGGAACGAATATCTCCGAATGCTCCAGTTATGTCTATCTAGGTCGGGAAATTAATATGGTGAACGACTTAGCTTCATCGAGGATGTAGTGAAGAAAATAAACAACACCCGAGTCCATGCCCACCTTTTCGAATCAACGGTACTTCCTGCATTTACGTATTCGTCAGAAACCTTGTCGTTGCATAAACAGGATGAAAAATCACTCAGCGTTATTGAACGCGCAGTCGAAAAGACGATGCTAAAGGTACCCCGTTTCACACATGTAAGGAAAGGGATCCGAAGCTCCGATCTGCGTCAACGATCAAAAATTAAAGATGCCGTTCTGTACGCCAAACAGTCGAAGATGACGTCGGCTGGGACACGTAATGCGCATGAATGACAAGCGATGGACAAGAGACGTTTAGTGAGTGGATTCCTCGGGATATAAACGTACTGCAGGAAGACCACCGACCCAATGGTCAGAGTTTCTTCACGAAAAGCCTAGAAGAAAGATATGATGCTCGACGAGTCCCCTAGAGCGAGCAGAACCCACTGAGCTACTCTTGCACGCGACAGAGAAAATGGAAGATTTGCTGGCTCGCGCTCGAGCCACTCGACGATCAATGGGACTACAGGTGATATAGGTGACAGGTAGTAAATATGTGTAAGACGGGATATTTTGCTAATTCAGTTTTAAGTTGCGAAATAACTGATTGTTTATGCCTGCCATGCTTCCTACTTTGAACCATTTCGCCTTCAGTCTTCGGTATTGATGTCTGCATACCTTTTCAGATGACGGGCGATAATAGGAAGCGTCTTCAAGATGTTCTTCCGTTATCTCAACATCTAAATGACGAGGAATTACCATAAACTCTCCACCCTTACTATAGTTTTTGATTTCATTAGTTCTCGAACCTGCCTAATAGGACATTTTTGCGCTGCTGCGAGGTTGGAACCTTTCTTTCACGATCATGAAGGTGTTCGGTTGTGTAGACAGCATGTCATTTTGACCTTTCCACGCTGTGCAGTAGACGAAACTGCGAAAAACTACAGCTATTGTGAATTAATAAATGCAGTACTAACAACCTCATGTTTGCTCATCAAGAAAACAGTGCATTAATGATTAGTGTCGCGGTTAAAATAAAGTCGATTCTGAAATTCCACTATACCACTCATTGGTTTTTGGCTCGGATTGGTTTGTCTTTGTCTACTTTGGTTTAATACTCTTAGGCTCAACTCAGCGCTATGCTCACTCAGTAGGTCGACATCTGTTTTTGGGAATTTTTCGGTTCTTCTTCATTTATGCTTGCTTGTGCTTATAGACACTGTGTGTGTGTGTGTGTGTGTGTGTGTGTGTGTGTGTGTGTGTGTGTGTGTGTGTGTGTGTGTGTGTGTGTGTGTGTGTGTGTGTGTGTGTGTGTGTGTGTGTGTGTGTGTGTGTGTGTGTGTGTGTGTGGTGTGTGTCTGAAGTGTTCTTTGGTGTCAAGCAACCATTAAAGCATGAGTCTGTCTGAGACCCGTCACTCAAGATGAGAAGTTCCTCTGTTAAATCAGAAAATACAACTAAGCAATAACCGCTAGGAGGAGGACCTCCTTCTGTTACACAAATGGTCGACGATTCCTTCTAGTGAACATTTGGGAATTTCATGGTTTTCTGGAGATTCTACAAAAAGAAAAGGTTATACAACCTACTAACTATCAGTCGGGCTAAATTTAAACTGGGTTCGTACTAATTATGAAAACAGGCGGCCTCTGTAATTAAGCACATCTAAACCTATACCGTTGTGCCGTGGCTTGTCTTATACATTGTGACCGCGTTTTAAGCAAAATTATGGAGGATCTTATGCATTGCCTGGTCCTTTTATTGCTGTTGAATACTTTAGATTAGCTGTTCCTCTTAGACATTCCTATTCGCTTATATAGAAAGGAAACCACAGATGAAACAGACTCTTATCAAAAGTGTATGTGGAAACAGATTAAAAGTCGTGGTAATTTCTCATTTTAATCCTGACCTCTCCATGACTGCTAACTATTGTTGTTTTGTGCTTCGAACTTGGACGACGGTTTACTTCTCTCTTATACTTTGTATTCATTAATTAAATGTCGCCTAACCAATTTTGTGAGAAGTCACCAGAGTCATCAAGAAAGCAAGGAGTTGATGTTTGACTGGATTATCCCTTTTTAACTTTGTTTATGATTTTTCAGGAAAAACGATTTCGTTCATGAATAATCTATTTTAAGTATTGACCCTGATGGTAATCAATTTTAGAGCTAAACGATTATAGTGTTGTCCATCTGTATCACGCAACATCCTAATAGTGATTGATTAACTCGGTGTCAGAACACCAGAAAAATCTCAATTCGTATACCGGAGCTGCTCAATGCATCGCTCTCGTTAGAACACGAAGGTCAGACCTATTCTAGTGTGGTGACCACTTTTTCTTTACTGTGTTCGATGAAATGAGGTAAAGCCACTGCTATCGAGCATAAGCTCTGCCTTCATGTAGGTTTGATTACCGAGTTTGATTACTTGAATACGTGATTCCTCATGAATGACGAGGAGTCGTATGGACACCATCAGAATTTCAATGTTAAGAGATAAAGGGATTGAAGGGTTCAGTAATGTCCAATACATTAGGGTATGTCGAAAACTAGACTTCATTGTGGAGCCGATTCAGTGTCTAGCTGACGTGAACAATAACTTGAAAAAATCTACTGATGTACCCAGTAAATGCTTTTTATCCTCCCAGACAAGTCTGGCACCAATTTATCCAGTCAGAAAGGATAAAGGGTATGGATTACTTCGGTTGCGAGTTTGAACCAAGGACCACGTGCGTGCGTACTGCCGAATACCTCTAACCACTGCCATCTTTATTATTTATATTGGTGTTGTTATGCTATTAAATGAGTGCGGTACACCATGCTATGACAAGTGTACGTATTTTCAGCTGTTTGAAAAATAAAAGTTGAAAGCCAGACAAAATCTGAAGTGCACGCAGTTTCGTCATAGTGTTAGATTTGAGTACTGAAGTCGTTATGAAATCAATGATTGGCCATTTTTATCGTCCTTAAGAATTTCGCCATTTGATAGTCAGCTAATAACATCACAATGACATTTTATGAGTCTGTTATCTGCTCCACAGCTAACCATATCAATACTTACACAACGTCACCTAATTTTTGCTTGATTACTGCAGTGGATGTCGTCTATTTTCATCTTTTCGGACCAACTAGTTTTTCGATAAAGGTGTATGTATTCGACTGTATTCGACTTCGACGATGTATTCGACTTCATTAAGTATTTCGGTAAAGAGAAGGCTTGAGGGCTTGGGAACTTTATTTGATTATATGAAAGGTTTGCCTTATCGACCTAGGGGGATATGAATGGTATTTATGCTACTATTCACTGCATGTTACTACGGTCCGTCGTACAAACACGGTGCTGTCATTTGAAAGAGTGTTTCAGCTTGCGCTGGGTCTACGTCTGTGTTTATTACAGCCACTCATCCCACCGATTTCATACATAAAGGATAAAAAGGATAAAGCTCTCGGCGTTTATCAATCCCTGAAGGATGCGCCATGTATTCGACTTCATTGAGTATCGCTGGAGGTCACTGGATGCATATCTGGCCTTTACAACGACTCGCGGTGGCCTACCGATGTATCGAGCCAGTGCTGCTGACCTCCCGGACAAGTCTGGTACCAATTTGCCGACCCCGGAGGGATGGAGGGCTTGGTGGGCCATGGGCGCAGGGATCGATTCCACCTATGTCGCAGTGGCTCCTCCAACCACTGCGCCACACGCGTCTCTATTTCATACATATAAAACACAGTTCATGTGGTTCATTATAGGGTTCAGAATTGGAGCAACAGTCAACGTGCCCGTCAAATTTCCTGTCATTGAAATCATTCGAAAAAAAAAAAGTTTTTAAGTAATTCTAAGAGCGGAGGGGCGCATGTGGCCCAATGGTTTGAGCAACCACTGCGACACATACCTGGAGTCGATCCCCGCGCCCATGGCCCACCAAGCCTTCTATCCCTACGGGTTCATCAAATTGGTACGAGATTTGTCTGGGAGGATAGCAGCACTGCCTCGATACAGCGGTAGGCTCTGCGAGTGTTGAAGGCCAGATGTGCATTCAATCACCTCCAACGATACTTTGTGAAGTCGAGTGCATGGCACATCCTCAAGGATTGATCAACGCCGAGAGCTTTATCCTTTTTATTTTAAGAGGAGAACAGAGCTTTTCCCGGATGACGCTAGCCACAATATCTGAGCAGGAGAAGCTAACGATTGCTTGCAGAAAGTGTAGGAAAGCAAGGCAATTTATAAATTATTTAGTTTAAACTGTATGGAACAGTTCTTTGCACTAAAATAAACCACTGCAAAGCAACTGCCCTCTAGAGAGATCATATCGGTTGTGTCCCTTAACAAATGAGTCCTATAGATCTCACATTATCGTGTTCGTGTTGAAGAATTTTCTATCAAAATAGTAAATGCTTGTTAAAATTGAAGAGATTACACGGGATTGATAATAAGGTTTATTCGGCTGACGTTCCGACGGCTTCGTCTTCATCAGAGCCGAAGATCCGAGTCCGTGGTGCACAGTTGTTCGTGTTCTCGATGTGACGTCTTCATGCTCGGACCGAGACGGATTGTTAATTGCTTTAAAATTTCCATTAAGATTGTTTTGCATTAGAAGTTTCTGCTCTTTTCACGGCACTTGAGAACAAGTCAAGGTGTAGCTTCGTTGTCGGCAACTTTTTAAGACGGAGAAATCAATTACAAGAGAACAATTTGTTTCTTACCTATTACGTGTTTAGATACCTGACTCAACCGCCTTCATAAAAATGGATCTCAGTACTACTTCCAAATAAATGGTGTTCGTCCTTGCTAATTGAGCAAGGTTTTTTCTGGTGTCATGCAGCAGATTCAAAGCCCATTTTAGATCGGTTTCCATCATTGTTATTGGTTTTTGTCACGACGTCTCCGATTACGGCAGCGATTCCCGCTAAGGTAGGAAACCCAGTTAAAAAGTTGGGATCCTTCTCAAAATGGAGCTTTTTTTCAAGCTTGAGCTGGATGATGGGAATGTCGAACCCTTTTTTCAATCCCTGAGGTTGCAAGGACATTGCAGTCTTGCACACAAAAACGATGATATAACAACTACACAGAAATCATTGAGGTCGATTTCTTCCGCGTATGCCACGCAACAATCTTATGAAAATAAAAAGGATAAAGCTGTCAGCGTTGGTCTATTCCTGAGAAATACGCCATGCATTCGACTTCATTAAGTATCGTTGGAGGTGATTGAATGCATATCTGGACTTTACAATGACTCGTAGTAGCCTTCCGATATATCGAGCCAGTGCTGCTATCCTCCTAGACAAGTCTGGTACCAACTTGCCGACCCTGGATGGATGGAACGCTTGGTGGGCCATGAGCTCGGAGATCTGTTCCACACGTGTGTTGCAGGGCGCCTCCGACCACTGTGCCATACGCGCCCTCAACAATCTTGTAACACCATATATTTATTTAAGCAAAGGAAGTACTGGTAATTTAAGAAACAGTTTTTTAAGAGTGAATAGAAAGAGAATTTTTTAAGAATCAACAATACATTGATGCTAATTAGTGTAAGCACGTGCAGCATTGCGGAAACTAGCTGAACTCAGGCCCACGCTAATCAGTCACAGCAGCCGTCAGAAGGAACTGATACAAAGGTGAGATAAGAAGGAATGTAATCAATTTCTCACTTTTCAGTAGTACTTCAATGGTTAATGCCTTTTTAATCTACATCATTACAGCTCTGTTTACTTCTTCCCATCATTTTCACCAGCATAAGCCAGCTTTGCCTCCTTTTATCATATCAGCATTGTACCTACAACCTGTCCAGTTTCGTTTTTGGTATAACACTAAGTGTGGATGTAAAACAACAGTAGAAAAAAAAGCTCCTCCATCTCGTATTTTCCTGATTAGCCAGGTTTCATTTGAGGTAGATATGACTGAACACAGGATTTCAGAAGAATCCTCTCACCGAACTGTCAATATTTGCTGTAAGAATCGGACGTATCACACTGACCTTATCATTCTTCTTAATACTCCACAGAACAATCAAGGTTTTCACCAAAGTTTGAAATTATTTCCAAGTGCCATCGGCAATCACCCGTATTTGCAAGTAGTTCCAGAACAGGAGAATTCAATTCATACGTACCAGCTATTCAACCTCTAATATAATATCCTAACTGTTTGGCTTGTAGATGTTGGCTATGGAGAACGTTTTCCATCACATAGTGCCATTCTCACACTAGCTGTAGGAAGCTTCCTCACGTGTATGATACAAAAATTCACAGATAAAACTCGGCATTAATTTAAACACAAATAAACGTTTAGTTATCCAGATTTGGGGTTCCAATTGCGCGTATAAAAATGACCGATGTTGCCAGGCAAAGAAGAGAAGCACACACTACATGACGAGAACCAATCCATCCATAGAACTTGCTGAAAGCAGTAAAACTTGCTGAAAAAAACATTCGCCTGAAAAATTTTTCACCTTCATCAAGAAAATCCATATCATATTGTTCCTATCCAAAACTTTGCTTACATCCTATGGTTCTCGTGTTATCGGAATCATGACAGCTTGGTAGACAGTGTCCGTCTTATTTTCTCCTCTACGACGGTTCCTTTTTGTCGTACGCTGATGCGAAGTTAGTTCAGTCGAAGAAAAAAGTTTTTTTGAAACTTTTCTCGTAAATAATTTAGTTTGGCTATAAATAAAGGCCGCCTCCGCATTTCCGTTGACTTTTTATTTACGATCACCATGAAGCACTTTCCGTTCAATTTAAGCTTTTCCGACGATTGTACGGCGGAATAACCATAGTAGACATCTGAAGTAGTTGTAGTACTTCATTAAAGTGAGCTAACTTGCACGATTCCAATCTAAAAGTCCAACTTTGTTCTGCTAGACTCGACCATTGTTTGGCAAAGTACATTCCGCTAGCATTTTCTGCATTAAACGTTAAACCTCACTTGGTAACATTGAGCCTTGATATTTATAAGGATTCTATACAAGCATCTGAATAAAAAAATGATTTCAGCAATGTTTTACTTAACCTCGAAAGCAGAACGATGCATGACCGGTGAGAATGGTGATTACTGCCAGTCGATAGTTAAGTATGTTTGGTTTTCATTTAGTTACTGCAATAGAATAAAAAAGCGATAACGTAAGTTAAGGAATTTAAAGAATAACCACAATTCTGGAATGTGATCAAAGAGTGTTAAGCGCAAAACAGTTTTGTTAAAAGTTAAAGGCTAACAACTGTCTTGAGCATCCTACCGTATGCCTTGTTCATTTTAAACGGATTTCACTAAAACTAAGCTACCCTATGTATCCTATAGGCCCTGTCGTACGCTGAGTTCATACAGCGAACTCGGTTCCACTTGTCAGTGAGACATTGAAAGCGTTACACTTTTTGATAAAGACCTTTTCTCTTCATTGGTTTTGGCGTTAGGATAATAAACAGTGGCTAGCAGCCTTGCAAGGGTGGTTTGCTTTCCATGTGCTCAGTTTCCGATCTTATATTAAAGGACAGGATAAATGGTAAGCCTTCGGTTTCGATTAATCCTTTAGGACTATCTCTTGCATTCAACTCCATTGGTAATATCGTAGAACTGCATCCCTGGCCGAACCTATGATTTTCTAAAGTCCACCGAACTATTAACCCTTTTATCCTCTCAGATAACTCCGCCACCAACTTGTCGGACTAATTCTTGTTGTGTTAAATATCTAAACATATAAACGAAATTGCAGCATTCTTTTTAGTTGCTAGGAAACTTTGATTATTTGCCAAACCAAATCACTTCAGCCCATGTTCGTCAACCGATCTATCATCGTCACCAACGAATAACATTCCACAATCGGTAACTTCTTCCAACGATCATGTTTACTACGCTTTTAAGAAATCTATTACCCTTCGGACCTTCCACGAGCTCAGAAAGGAAATATTCTTCAGCGAAGCTTTAAAATACAAAGGAAAGAATGGATTTTAAGTAGAAGTAGTGGAACAGTACCAGAAAATAGTGCTTTTCTAGGTTATGAGGACCGTTTGCAGTGAATATTATGAGAACGAGCAGTGAGTGTCTTTACCATCCGCTTTTTCCTTTTTTGTTGTCATAAAGAAGAGTGTACTCCTAGTCATACAATGCCGCAGCAACAGGTGCTTCAGTTCCATGCATCAACGACGAATCGGCTTCAAGCAGCGGGCGTCACAGATCAAACTTCAAGTGCTAGCCGAAAGTTTCCAGCGTATCAAAGAAACCGAAGGGATTGGATCGATTAGGCGAGAAACACAGCACTTTTCACGTAAGCCACATTTCTTCAGTGTGATTCGAAAATGCGGTAACAGCGGAACAGCTGGACACGAACATTGGCTGTTGCACCCCAGACCTCATTACAGTAGTCTGAAGATGATAGGCCCTCCAAATTCAACGGATTTTTGGTCCAAAAAGCGTGACACGAAGAGTGAAAGAAACTGGCAAATGGATATCTTGTGACCTTACGGCTGGATGAATTTTAATACCATCCCATGGCTCATTATACAACGAGCTTACAAGCAGAAATAAATTTCTGCAGATGTATTTCGATGAGTGTAACGTTGTTCCAGAAGGGTGGCATTATTGATCTTCTATATGCAATCACACGTCTAATCGATATTACTGGATATTATGTACATTTCGAAAAAAGTCTTCATGCCATAGTTGTTGGATCTGGTGTATTGGAACAATGTTATAGAACCACCGCGATTGCTATTCAGTTAAATAAATTCCATAGCAACGTGATCTTTTCAGAATGGATCTCATCATGAAATTCACTTAAGCGTTTGCGAAAGGTCAGGTGGAAACTGTTATAAAACAGCTTTGTGATGGCTCAAAAAAAAATGGAAAAATGTAGCCATCTACCCCGAATCGATCAGAATTTAGCCTAAAAATCATGCAAAGAATATGTATTCTTTCTTTGATGAGCTTACACGAGGTTGATAAATATATTTATTTTCGGCTAACGTTTCGACTTCTTCGTCTTCATCAGAGCCGATGATATGAGTCGATGGGTCCATGTTTGTTATTCGCCTCGATGTGGCGGCTTCGCCTTCGTGTCGAGTCAGGTCTTCCTCAGCGTGCCATCTCCTCAAGTGAGGCATACCCACTCGGTGATGGCAGGATGCCCTTTTAGGCAGGATGCTGACGGTGGATATAATGATTGTGCGGTGATAACAACTTGTTTTTCCTCCGGACAATCCATGCTGCAGAAGTCGGTGTTAGTATCAGCTAGTACAAAGCGTATCCACCATCAGCATCCAGTATAAAAAGGTATCACCGAGTGACTATACCAGGAGATGGCCCGCTGAGGAAGATCTGACTTGACAGGAAGGCGAAGCTACCACATCAAGACGAATAACAAGCGTGAACCACCGACTCAGACCCGGTTCTAATGAACACGAAGACGTCGAAACGTTAGCCGAAAAATAAATATATTACCAACCTCGTGTAAGCTCATCAAAAAAAGAGTACATATTGAATAATTCCTTCTACTTCTGTTTAGCATACACGAGGTGTTATTTCATTTCTTTATTTACGTACAAGCTGACGTTTCGGCGGATTTCGCCTTCCTCAGAGCCTGGAAAGGTCAAGTTGACTGCAATCTACACGGTCAAACGCCTCCATAACCAAACAGAGAAAATGTTGAACGAAAATTCCAGTCACCTTGAACACAGAGTCTTTGCACATTCACCGCTTTCTATGAGTCTTCCACTAAGTATTTCACGTGGAGACCAACCGCACAGAGTTCACATGGAATCGTAATGTACCCATCTCATCAGAATAACAGGCTTATATACTGCCCAATATCACGCGTGATAATGAGGCATCCTTCCCTGCGGTTCATTTTCGGATTCTTGGAATTGATCCAGAATGCCTCGAGAATTTTGCGCGCTTGTGTTCTCGATTCCAGCGCGAGGATCGTAACCCGTACTTCAAAATCTTCTCCGTTATGCCTCTGCGTCCTATGCGTACCTAGTGGAGTGTTTGGTTTACGTTTACCGACTAGGTGTTCTTTTCTACGAACGCAGAATGGTCTACCCGTTTCGCCAACGTATTCGTCCCCGCACGCTTTACAAGAAATTAGATAAACTGTACCCGACCTCATGCAGACACCGTCTCTACCATTGGGGCAAATTATACAATTTTGCGTTGCACATAGACGGTCGTATAGGCGGTTACGAACTAGTTGGCATCTCAGATTACTCGGTGGCATTTCAGTTATCGTTACCGAATTCTCTAGACCGGCCCTTCTTAAACAGCGTTTTATAGCTGCACTTACTTCATTTGAAATGAAGGGCAGGATAAACGGCACCTTATTGTCGCTAGAGTTATCGTTTGGGAGCCTGTGGTTTCCTCTACACCTATCCCGAGCTACAGTTTCGTAGCCATTAAAAATGCCTATTTGCCGCGCCAAGTTCCGGGACTCCTCTCTCTGCTCCTTTCCTGTGCACACGCTGGTAGCTGTTCGAAACATGTTTCTCACAGGCGCCCTTTTTCGTGTGAGAGGGGTGAGAGGAGAGGTAATGAACCAAGATGTTTTTCACTATTTGGCTTTCGATACCATTTAGTAACGTAGCCGTTTTCTGATAGGTTAATTTGCACGTTCAGAAATGGAAGCCAATTTTCTTTCGGTTTCTCTCGGGTGGATTTAATATACTCTGATTGTTCGTTCAACAACTTGAAACATTTGTCAATTTCCTCTTGTGTTGAACAAATGACCATGCAGTCATCTACAAATCTACAGTAGAGTAACGGCCCGAGATCGATTACTGGTGCTTCCACCTTAGACATGAATGCAATGGCAAGGCTTGGTGCCAGTTGTTGTCCCATTGCCAATCCTCTCGTTTGTGCCTAATACCTCCCGGACCATCTAAAGATTGAGCAATTTAGGCACTACTTTAAGAGTGTCATCAACTGCTGAATAGAGAAGCCATACATGTTTATTGCTCCTTCGTGTTGTATAAGGAGCTCGCGGATGGCTTGCATAGCGGAATCATTCGACACGTTTGTATAGAAGGCGGTGACGTCGAAGGACTCCATCACATACGCGCTGTTCGGCTGCACAGTACGTAGACGATCCAGGAACATTTGGGTGTTCGTTAGATGGGCTGGAATGTACTTCAACAACTGGGTAAGTATTAGGGGTTATTAACCACGTTATTCTATCCATTGGCCCGTCCACGCAGCTAATGATAGGTCTGACCTTAAATAAAGATGGGTCGGTAGACACGAGATCATCGCTGGATACTAACTTATGGGTTTTGATAAGTAAGTACAGGACGGGACATCTGATGTTTTTAACCCAGCCGCTCTTGCCATTTTAAGCTATTCGTTGTTTAACTTGCTAAACAGAAGCAGAAAGATTTATTCAATCAACGCCGAGGTTAATAGGAAGTCGGACGTGGGAGTTAATACATATTGATTTCACAGGAATGTCGGTTTCGAAATATTACCATGCAAAGAATATTGAATAACTGAAAATATTCCGAAATCAATAACCATGCTTACAAGTTTGGCTTAGAAGTGATTACGATGCGACCAAAAAGAATAAATATCTTCTCTCTTCTTCTAGAAACGACCACAATGCACGGTCCGAAGCGAATCTATCAGGGCAAGCGATTTTCCACCCACTTTTGGATTTTAATGGTTCTTACATCAGGAGTTTTACTAGTACATCAAGTAGGAACGCTGTTATCAATGTATGTGAGCAATCCAATTGTTTCACAGGTTCGTCCAAGCATAAAATTTTAACATCTTCATCTTCCCATCAAAATCTGAACAATCAATATGGAAGGGCAATGGAGAATACTGTAGGATTGAGCTATTACTGTAACAACGAGCTTTCCGTGTTCACTGTGTCAATCTACACATCGTGATTTCAATTCTACATCACGAATGCAGATAGGATTCAACGTGTTAATTTCTACACCAGAGCTCTTATGCCAGAAAATTTCTTATCACTTTGGTTTTTTCCAGGTGTCGTTCCTGATAAGCGAAAAGGGAATGCATTTTCCTGTGGTTACATTGTGTAACTTTAACCCCATAAAGAAATCGTATATTCAAAGTAAGATTTTACAATACCATAAAGTTATACAATAATAGAAAACAGTAGTCGATACGGAAAATGTTGGAAACGTCTATTTCAACTCGTTGACATTTGCGAAAAGAAAAGAGAAATTTTCTAGTGTTGACAATTCAGAAGTGTGTAGAAAGGCGGCGAAATTATTTTTCTTTAAAGAACTCAATACAACTGGGGATTTTTCTTACCATCTACTTGTTTATCTGACGGAATCACTAATGGATACTCAGACGTTATACGGTAACGCTGATAGAGCTGAGCTCCATGTTGGTAAGCGAGCAACATTTGATTGGTCAATATCACCCACTTATCAAGAATCAGTAGCACCATCATCAACGGTGATTATTCCTCTCTTTCCAGTATTCTCCAATCCATCACTAGTTTTTTGAAGATTTACTGCTGAAAGTTTCTGTACAGTTTCTCTGCACATTAGTATAGAGAACAACAGTGAAGGAGTTACTCCTTATTTTTGTAATGTTATCGTCTCAGTATTGAAAGTGATCCAGCAATGTCGTCTATTCAGGAGACAGAGCCTTACAAGTCTACCAAGAGCAACATCCAAATTTCACCATCGATGGTTTCTTTTATGAGGCAGGGTATGTGACCATGACACTTTGTAGTCCTCGTCTTCTTTCTTTCCTTTTTTTTTCTCTTGTCCTTTTCGTCCTTCCATTCTTCGCGACAATTGTTGGTAATATAGACGGTCACGTATGAAAAAAATAAGTGCGATGCCTAAAATTTCGGCAAATGACCGACAGTCTATGTGCCATTTCCAATTGAGTACTAGGAGAATGCAGTAATATATCTCCACACACAGTGTATTCTATTGTTAACCAGTTCTACTTTGGTTACTGGATAATTACTCAGCCCGTATTTACAACTACTGCGAGCCCTAGCCTATTTTTCACTTCATTTCGTTGTTACTCGATAGCCGCTCGTAGTGGTGGTTTGCTTCGAGTATCCCCGTCTCTTAAGGATTTTTTCTCGTGTTGCGTCTTCGTCCCATTTGTGCGTAATCTAATCTTTTCTTCCCGCTTCATTGGGTTCATTGAGATTCATTTCTAATTTACTGCTTCTCCTCGAAAAGACGATGATGTCGTCCTCGAAACGAAGATTTGACAAGAATTCTCATTGATAGCTATGCCTTCTTCGTTCCAGTCAAGCAACTTCGTTATTCGATGCATTGAGGCTGTAAACAGCTTTAGCGAGGTGGTGTAGCATCATAGAAGCGCTTTTCTTATGGGAATGGTGAGGCGTCAATGGGAAAGCTGTCTTTTTGTGCTGCAGTAGTCGAGTCTGCGATCACTTCTACTTACAGTGGAACCAGAATAAATTTGTGGCTAAGATTTCAGAGAATCCATAGATTGGAAAAAATCCTTACGATTCAGCACCTATTTGTATTCGTAAAATCCACGTATTTAATAGAAATAATACTAGGTTGCATGA
Source organism: Angiostrongylus vasorum (assembly GCA_018806985.1). Classification (NCBI taxonomy): domain Eukaryota; kingdom Metazoa; phylum Nematoda; class Chromadorea; order Rhabditida; family Metastrongylidae; genus Angiostrongylus; species Angiostrongylus vasorum. The sequence goes on from JADANN010000420.1 coordinate 540,229, forward strand.
TTAAATGCATAGAAAACGTTGTATAAATAGACAATCTACCCAGGACAAATCGCTATGGCGTTTAGCATTTAGTTTCGATCATTGTGTAAAATTAAAACTACCTTACTGCCTTAACTTATAATCCTAGCTTGCAAAAGGCAGTAAATAAAAAGTTGACATCGTGATTTCGACAACAGCTGCAGCTTAACTGGGTTCATTACCGATTTGGGGTCACCAGATCAATCCCGTTATCGGGTGATTGCTAATGGCACTGGTCGATAGAAATAGCTGAGAGAGAGATGAAACGAATGGCCCGCATGGCGTGGTGGTGAACGCATTACTACCCAGAAAGGACAGTAGTGCGTTCGTTCACCACCACAAACACCTGCGGTTCGGAGTTTTGCAAATATCTCAGCATCATTGTGGTTGTCATAATATCCCTCCGTGAAGAATTGTAGTAGACAGTAAATAAAAAAAGTCACATAGCTTTTTTGTTTTTTACCCTCACTTTTTTAATTTATTATTTACTGCCTACTCTTTTTAACGGCAGGGTATATTGCGAAATATAACTCTAATGATGCTGAGATATTTGCAAAACTCGGACCGCAGGCGCTTGCGGTGGAGAATGAACGCGTTATTGTCCTTTCCGGGGGAGCAATGCGTTCACCACCACACCATGCGGATCCTTCGTTTCGCCTGTCTTCACTGGTCCCGAGTTTTGGAAATATCTCAGCATCATTGAAGTTATATTTCGCAATATACCCTGCCGTTAAAAAGAGTAGACAGCAAATAATAAGTTAAAATTGTGATTATAAGTGCAGCCTCAGCTTAACTGGGTTCATTGCCGATTTGGGCTACTTGGATAAATCCCGCTGACGGGTTATTGCTTATGGCAGAGATCGATAGAACTAGCTGAGAGACAGACGAAACGAATGGCCCGCATGGCGTGGTGGTGAACGCATTACTACCCGGAAAGGACAATAGCGCGTTCGTTCTCCACCGCAGACACCTGCGGTCCGGAGTTTTGCAAATATCTCAGCATCATTGAAGTTATCCTCACTTTTTCAAAATAATCGCTTGGAAAATGACAAAGGGAGTAGTCAAGGACCAAGAATACTTATTCTTTCGTCATTGCGCTACAAAGACTATACTTTTTTGGATCTCCAGTGGGTGTTTTGTAATGGTGTTAGAATCGACCACGTAGTTCGTTTTCTGATTCGTTTGATCACTACTCGCCGAACCATCATAAACCATTTTCGCTGAGGTAAAGCGAGCAGATCAATCTTATCTACAAATTAGTAAATGAAACAAAGAAAACATCCATGGATAGAACTTCCTATTTCACTGAGCAGATCAGTTTTTCAATCATCTCAAATAATTTTTCCAAATATGCCGACGTTGAGGCTAGCCCGTTTCTACTCATTGTTAGGATCGCAGCAATTTTTGAATTCGTTTCGTTTCCTTGCAACTGTCATTCATGATGCTGTTCGGATATGCGTGTATTCGGCTACTACTTGAAGAATTTGTCTTTCTCAGTTATAAGTGCTGGTAAATGTTGGTGGAATGGAATCTTTCTGGAATATTGGGATAATCGTGGCGGAGTTTTCCCAAGTATTCAGCAAAGGCAAAGTCACCAGCGTCTGTGTATGGGATAGAACTTCGCAGATCACTTCTGTCCACTAAGCCTACCTAATAATCTGTAATTTCACTTATTAAGTTCTGAAAATCTTGTATACCATAACAGTAGGCACAGATCATTGCGAAAATTGTCAGTAACTCGTTGTAAGACTTTAGTTTATAGGTTCAATTGCACAGAAGCTATGAAACTATGTTCGTTTGGAGGTCGACAGTTCGATTGTTGCAAGTTTATGGAGCCAATTATAACGAATCTCGGCAAATGTCACTCTTTGGATATGCGAAAAGCTCGTGAATGGATGCAAAAACAGACGGTGGCCGGCGTGAACGCAGGGTTTGCAATGTGATATAACAAATTGTTGAGCTGCTTAATGAGTTTTCTACAAGTCCTCACTCGTTTTGACTAGTTTACTATATTCATAAAAAGTTGGTTTTATTTTAAAGAATGCTAGGCGCTTAACGCAGTTGAAGTGTAGTACCTGTGATAACTGTGTTAAGTACTAGATCACTGAAGAAGGCCCTGATACTTTTACAACTGAAAATGAACCTACATGGCGATTGATGCTGATAAGCGAGTTGATTTCAGACTTCAAATAATCCTCGATGCACATATGGAAGAGCAACTTGACGGCACTGGAGGTTAGAATGGTCTAAAAAGAAGACTAGAAATAAACAAAAATTTCCTAAAACAATCCGTAAAAAAGAGTAAAAAGACTAGACGAACTCAAATAGGCTTTCTTTCGATGGAACAAACGACTTGCAGAAAACAGTTTGAACGATATAAGCCCGAGTTTACAACGGTGTGTTTAGATAATTCCGACCCGATCTTTTCTAATGCATTCGAGAACGGCTATCGATATTATGTTCATGCGCCCGACACAATACCATATCTGGTTTCTGAAGGAATCACTGTCTCCCCCGGAACGCGTGTTTATTCGGCTATTTCGACCAATACGGTTTGTTGGAGATATAGAGCGAAAACCATCAGAGCTAATCCAAGAATATACTGAATAACCACAACCGTTGTTGTTCAATTTGCACGAAAGGCGCTACGGTTTCCGCAAAGATATTTACTACTTTGAATGATCTTTAAATTAGAAGATGACTAGAGCTTATGACAGCAGCAATGCCAGCGTTACTCTAGCTGTTGCACTGGTTATCTATCCTGTTTCTTCACGAAACATCAGACTGAAGGAACAAAGTCTATCATGTCGGACGCTTAATGCGTGGCTGCCTACAATGCAATTAGCCCCGGGTATCAAAATGTATCTTACTGTATAGTATCCCAAAAAAAATATTTACTTTTTTGAGTTAAACTGATACGATTTCAAAGTCGGTCCTATCACCTGCATCACCTGTACTCCCGTTGATCATCGAGTGACTCGAGCGGGCGCCAGTAAATCCTCCATTTTTTCCCTGTCGCGTGCATGAGTAGCTCAGTGGGTTCTGCTCGCTCTAGGGACTCGTCGAGCATCATATCTTTCTTCAAGGCTCTTCGTGAAGAACTCTGACCATTGGGTCGGTGGTCTTCCTGCAGTACGTTTTATATCCCGAGGAATCCACTCACAAACGTCTCTTGTCCATCGCTTGTCGTTCATACGCATTACGTGCCCAGCCGACCTTATCTTCGACTGTTTGGCGTACAGAACGGCATCTTTGATTTTTGATCATTGACGCAGGTCGGAGCTTCGGATCTCATCCCTTACATGTGTGAAACGGGATACTCTTAGCATCGTCTTTTTCGACTGCGCGTTCGATAACGCTGAGTGATCCTTCATCCTGCTTACGCAGCGACCAAGTTTCTGACGCATACGTTAGTACCGTTGAGTCGAAAAGGTGGACAGGGAGTCGGATGTTCTTTGTCCTCTTCACTACATCCTCGATGCTCTTGAAAGCTCCCCAAGCCGCTCGTTTCTTCCTGCTCAGCGCTGGAGCTAGGTCGTTCATCATATTGATTTCCCGACCCTAGATAGACATAATTGGAGCATTCGGAGATATTCGCTCCGTTGAGCGTGAATGGGGGCATACGAAATCAATCCGTTCTTCATGAACATCGTTTTTGTGAGATTTAGTCGAAGACCAATCTTCCCACAGGCTTTATCAAAGTCGACAAGCATACGTTCCGCTTGGCTAATGTTTGGTATTGTAAGGACGATGTCATCAGCAAAGCGAAGATGATGTAACTGCTGACCATCGATTTTCACTCCCATATTATCCCATTCCAGTGTTTGCATGACGTTCTGGACGGTGGCGGTAAATAATTTTGGCGAGATTGTATCACCTTGCCTAACTCCTCTTTTGACGTCAATGTTAATATCGTTGTAGAATGGTGATATCTTGCTAATAACTCAAAAGACCGACTTTCTATAAACCTCGGCATAGATAGTTGGTATATTTATTTATGCGATCTTATAAACCGACCTTCTTTAGCTGATCCGAGGTTGGTATAGGTGTTCGTGGTGATATCTTGGTTGTGAAATTTCTGTATAGCTCACGAAGAATCGGTCCTAAGTTATAGAAAAAGGTGTACACAGAGAAACCAGCTGAGTGAACACTTTTCGCGAGTTGTGATCAATGTGAGAGACTCCTGATCTGGTTCATGAGTAGTTTCACTGGGTTCATTATGATATTAGTCACTTGGATACTTCGACAGCCCATCCTCCCGAATTTTACAGATTCCAGCAAATTTTCATTCGCTTCTTTGCTTCGCGATCATCATACACGGTGGTGACCTAATCCGAGCATGGTGGCGGGCCCGAGTCCCACACTATTTTACCTGTGAAACATCGACAGCTGTGGGTACAAGCGATCGACTTTCGTCACGAACACGTTCGCCTAATGTGTAGGTGGTCATACCAGGCGACGCTTGCATTCTCGTAAAGTCCACTCCGCAGTATTTTTCCTCCACTGTCGACGATTCTTCTTATTATATGACCGACCTATCTTGGTTTCTCTATCGATATGTGTTTTCATGAGTCTCGAAAGTGAGATAAATGTCAAATTAGATGTGTGTGTGTGTGTGTGTGTGTGTGTATGTGTGTGTGTATGTGTGTGTGTGTGTGTGTGTGTGTGTGTGTGTGTGTGTGTGTGTGTGTGTGTGTGTGTGTGTGTGTGTGTGTGTGATTTTAGTAGATATCGTTTAAGCGCTCTTTGAGCAGTGCGCTCTATTCTTGATGTGGTTGAAATATAAGCAAACGTTTCTGTTGCATAACAGAGAGCTGCAAGGGCTACACAGTCGAAGAGATGAGCGCGGATTTTGGGTCACTTAGTTGGTTGATGGCTTCTTTGACAAGCACTAATGCGGTTCATGTGGCTCTCCTTCTTCTGTCTAGTTACTCCTTCTTGCTGCTCTATGTGGTCGCTAAAGGCTCAAAACGCACGCACCTGATGATCTTCGTAATCAGAGAACTATCCACCTCGATTTCTTCTCCTGCGCACCATGGGTTCTTTATTAATTGGGTCTTTGTCCTATTCATACGCAGTTCAATCTTTTTTCATGCAGCGTTGAATTCATCATCGAATTCATCGAGCATCGCCTCTGTTTCACTGGTAGTCCTCAAAAAAATAACGACGTGGTCGGCCAAACGAAGGTATTTTAGGATTCTTCCATTAATACGTATGTCCTTCTCTCATTCGAGTGATTTCGTTGTCGACTGCAGTGCAATGGTAAACAGCATTAGCGAAATTCTACCGCCTCGCCGAACCCTTTCCCTATGGCTGTGATGGTGGAGGGGTCAATAAAGGAGCTGTATATTTGTGCTGCAGTTCCGATAACAGTCTACTAGTACTCGTATATAGGAGGGATCTACTCTTTGGTCGATGAATGATGATAGGATCGCATTCGTTTCTATACTACCATACACTTTTTTCGTAGCGGATGAATGTGAGGGCACAAAGCAGATGGTGTTCCCGACAAACTTCCATGACGAGTATCACGGTTTCTATGCTCTCAATTCAACAGAACTCCTGTTGTAGTCCTGATTGTTCAATTGGTTTTGCCTCATCCAAGGTGTGCGCAAAACCACAATCTTTGTGAAGAGCTTGCAGATTATAGTAAGCAATCATATCGCACTCTAGTTACAAATATTCCATCGGTCACCTTTCTTGGACAGGAAGACGGTGCGCGACGTCCTTCACTGGTCTCGGATGTTCTCCTTCTGAAGGCAAGGTGTTGTACGATTTGCGAAAAGTATATGCGAATTATGGCTCCCAGCTCTCAGGAAGTTGCGGTGATATTTTGGAGTCCTGGACCTGTGGCTTTTTTTCATGCTTTCTATCGCAATTCGAACCACAGAGAAAGAAATTCCAGGTGGTTTATTACAGCGGGGATTTTAGGGTTTGAGACGGAGTTGTGAAAAGAAGAAGGTTGCTGTAAAGCTTTTCGCTTAATAATTCCATATCACGAAGGGAAGTTTTAGTGATCTCATCTTCGTTCTCCAGAGATGATAGTAGAACATATCACTCGCACAAGTCCCTACAATACTTTTTTTGAATAGTTCTTTTTTTTCCTACTTCTAACAGTTTTTCTTTGCCTCTATCGATGTAGATTTGTTGCATAGCTCTTCTGCAATTGGCGAATATTGCAAATAGCTGTGTTAAGCATACTACAAAGGAATCATACTTCAGTTTCTTCCTCTCTTCGGGCAACTGCTTAATGATAGTGGAGTTGTGTTCTGATCTTCATGCTTGAGAAACTGAGGCAAATTTGGTACAATTTCTAAGCCTTTCGACGAGTCTACGGTCAAGTCTTCCTTAACCTGCCAGCCGCGTTTGGATAAGATTTAGTTCAGAATGTTCTTGTCATACACCGCTTGAATTCTTATGTTGATCAATGACATAGAATCCTTTCCTGATTACGGCTTAATGGAATCCTAGCTCAAGAAAGTGATTTGAGGTAGAGAAGAATGATGGGACTTTCATTATGTTAAATAGGCGGCGTTTTCTGTTAGTAAGAATATGGTCAATCTCCTCGCGTGTGGTAGGGTTAGATGACTCTCCAGTTTCCGTGGAAAACCCGCGCTGCGGACAGGAGTCCTTGCTGATATTTGATAGTGAACTTGGTGATCAGTACCAATTTCAACAAAAAAATGCCGTAAAACGTACAATCTTTGTACGTCCTAATATGGTTATTTTTCCAAGGAATTAATGGGTGACTGATGTTTAGTAAACAAACCCATCTATTAATAGTTAACTCAGCACATGCTGAAAACCGATGTCTTGAATAAAAAATACGAATCTAATGACACCGACATGGGAGAACATCCCTTGAAAACTATTGTAATATTACGTCTTTGCAATAACATTCTTCTTCAGTACATACTGCTTTCGTCAGAAAATTGGGGAAACTGCAGTGATAAATGGCCGTCGTCTTACAACACCACACTACCGTACTCTTCATTAAACTGTGGTTCTCTTTGTAAGGTATGATAATATCGTGTAGTAAGGGAAAAGAATATAGACCAACGCTTTGAACGTATAACTACGAAACTTTTGTTTTTCTTTCTTACTGACTATTCATCATTCAATGTTCTACAGGTTTCCACTTTTATAGTAAAATAATATCGGTGACACATACAACACAGAACTAGCTGAGAGACAGGCGAAACGAAGGACTCGCATGATGTGGTGGTGAACGGGATAGCCCCGGAGAGGGTAATAGCGCGTTCGTTCCCCACTGCAGGCCTGCCAGCGATCCGGTGTTTCGCGAATATCTCAGCACCACTGTGCTTGTATCACATATATACCCTTCCGAGAAAAATTGTAATAGGCAGTAAATGAAAAAGTGAACACAAAACGATGTTTTATTAAAAGTCTTCCGCACTAGAGAACATCCGATCCTAAATGAAGTACGTTATGCCAAAAACTGAGAATGAAAAAAACACGAGCACTAGTGACTGAAATTTCCAAGTCTGACTTTCTGCTAACCTCGGCGTTAATAAATGGTTGGCTCATTTCTAAATAAGTACGTGCGAGGTTGTCACTTTATACTATTTATTCATAACGGACATCGCTTCGGCGCACTTCGCCTTCTTCAGAACACCGAAAGGGTTCAGTTAGCTGCAATATGGTGAGTAAAACTCCTCCGTAATCTCAACAAAAAAGCCACGATACCTAATCTTCAATCGCATTGGATTTAAAACAGCTCCTTCACATACTCGTCACTCTCAGTAAGCTCTCCACTGAGTACTCCAAGTGAAAACAAACCGTAGAGAGCTCATATGGATGGATAGTGATCCACTCTCACGCTAGCATATCACTTTCAGATATTGTAAGAGGTCTCGCTTGATAATGAGGTAGTCCTTACTGCGGTCCATCTTTTGATCCTTGAAATTTATCTAGAATGCTTCAAGATTATCACGCTCTGAAGCTTTAAACTATCTTAAAAGGACAGTAACTTCTACTTCAAAATCTACAACGTAATGTATCCGTGTCCAAGCACGCCTTGTCTTCATGCTCACCGTCTAGGTATTCTTCTATACCGATACATAGTGTTTACCAGTTTCGCCATATTCCTTCTTTCACGCTTTGCAGAAGATCCATACCCAAACTCATGCAGCCACCTTCTCTAGCATTAGGGATAATTAGGCAATTTTGCGTCGCGCATAGACGGCTTCAAACTACTTAGCATCTCACAGTGTTCGATAGTATTTGATCATTGGTACCGACTGATCTAGACCGGCCCTCCTCAAGCAACGTTTTATAACTGCTTCGTTTGAAATGTAGAACAGGATAAATGGGACCCTAATTCTTCCTAGCCTTATCGTTTGGGGGGGGTGATTATTCCTCCAGGCCTGTTCCGAGCAGCAACCGTTTCGTGCCCATCTGAAATGGCTATTTAATGCGCCAAGTTCACGGATTCTTTTTGCTGCCCCTCTTCCCATGCACACATTTGTTGCTGGTGGCTGTTCGAAACATGTTTCTCACAAGCACTTTTTTTTGCGTGTGAGGGGGTGAGAGAAAGGATAATGAACCAAGTATGTTTCGTTACAAGGCTTTCGGTGCCATTTGGTGATGTATCCGAATATATATAGCTTGACTTACATATATATATATATCTTTATACATATATATATAGCTTAATTTGAAGGTCCAAAAAACAAAACCAGTTTTTTCCTTTGGTTTTTTTCCGAGTAAACTTTATGTACTTTGACTATTCGTTCAGCAACTCAAAACATCTGTCCAAATGCCTCATTTGTGCGCTATATCTTCCGAAACTTCTAAGGATGTAGCTGTTTAGGCGCTCCTTTAAAAGGGCCATAAGATGCCCAGCCGAAAAGCCATAATATATGAACTCTTCCATGTACCATGAGGAGCTCCATGGTTGCTAGCATTGTAGAGTCATTCGACATTCGACACATTTGTATAAAGGGCTGTTACGTCGAGGAACCACATCACGTCCGCGCTGTTAAGACTCACGTTACGTGCACCATCCCGTCTACCAGCATTTGGGTGTTCGTGAGATGGGCAGGAATCTGTTTAAACAACTTCGTAGTCCTAGGATAAAAGCCGCGCAGTTCTATTCGTTGGCCCAAACACACAACTGGTGATAGGTCTGACCTTGAATAATGATGGAGCGGTGGACGCAAGACCTTCGGTGGACAATAACTTATAAGTTTTGATGAGTAAGTGCAAGACTGGGCATGCTGATAAATCAACTTTGAGTTGAGAAATAAGCAGTAGTTTTAAGCCAGCCGCTTTTGCCACTTTGACTCACTTCATTTCCAATTTTCAACATTGACTTCTGGGTTCGTTTTCAGATGATGGCCGATAAACGGAAGACGTTTTTCTGTTATTTCAACATCTAACTGGCGAAGAATTACTGCAAACCCTCCGCCGTTATCACCAATTGGTAGTGTGATAGTTTATATAGTAATTCTCAAAGCCGACTTTCTATTAACCTCGGCATTGATTGATAATTCGCTGTCCTTCTTCAACAAGCATACACGAGGTTGGTATCATAGAATTTATTAGGATACAATACCTGACGTTTCGGCGATTTCGCCCTCTTCAGAGCCTGGAAGGGTCAAATAGATACGCGACCTACTCAGCCAAACACTTCCATAACCCCGTCATACAAAGCTTAACAAATAAAATTGCATTCGCGTAATAAGCAACCTCATTTAAACACCCACAATTTAATCGTTGCAAGTATCCGATTAGTTGGTGGAGAGCAACCACACGGAATAATACATGGACGAGGACTGGTCCTGGATCTGTCATTGGATCATACGGCCCGAGGTCACTCGTAATAACAAGGCATTCCTCTTTGCGAGATTTTTGGAATTAGTCCAAAACGCTTCAAGAGTTTTACGCGCTGATGTCTTGGATTCCTGTGTGACGATAATGACTTCTACTTCAAGATCTTTTGTTGTGTTTCCACATCCTATGCGCGCCTAGTGGAGTGTTTGGTTTCAACTTAGGTTTATCAACTAGGTATTCTTTTTAAGCGGACGCAGAGCGGTCTACCCGTTTCGCCAACGTATTCGTCCCCGCACGCTTTGCAAGAGATGAGATCGTACCCGAACTCATGCAGTCACCGTCTCTACCGTTAGGGCAAATCATGCAATATTTCGTTGTACACTGACGGTCATATAGACGGTTGCGAACTAGCTGGCGTCTTAGAGTGTCCGATGGTATTTCTATCACTCTTACGGGATTCTCTAGACCGGCTTTAGTTAAGCACTGTTTAATAGCGGTTCTTATCTCGTTTGAAACAAAGGGCAAGAGGAACGGAGCCTCATTCTCGCTAGAATTATCGTTGTGAGGCGTGATTTTCCCTCTATGCCTATGCCGATAAGCTACAGTTTCGTAGCCATTTGAAATGGTTATTTGGCGCACCAGTTTCGATGATTCTTCTTTCTGCTTTCTACCAGTGCACACTCTGAGGGCAGCGATCATTTGTCTTAGTCTCAGAACCTCTTTTTGCAGAACTTTACAGCGAATGCGCCGTTTTCTTGTTGAGCAGTCGCGAGGTTGTTAAACAGCATACATTTACTTCCATAGAAAAAAACACAATACAATACAACAGTAGCTGACGTTTCGGTAGTATCGCCTTCTTCAGAGCCTGGAAGGGTATACTGATATACAATTTACTTGGCCAAACGCTTCAGTAACATCTACAAAAAGACGAAAAAAATTCTATGGTAATTACATGGTCAACAGCTTCTCGAAAAAACTCACCGCTTTTTTTCACGTGCCTTCCAATGAGGAAGATTAGAACAGCTGATTATGGTCGCATAAGGTTGATGACTGCACCATCCCACATCAGAAATTGATGCGAACATACGGGGTCAGGTCGCGTATGACCTCTGGGCATTCATCCCTGCTATTCATTGTAGGGTTTTTGGCATTTATCCAAAAAGCCTCAAGAAGTTTTCGCGCTGGTGTTCTAGTCTCCTGCGCAAGGATATTGGCTTTTAGTTCAAAATCGTCCCTGCTGTGCTTTTGTATCCTATGCGTGCCTAGTGGGGTCTTTTGTCTTAGTTTTCGTTTGCCTTCTAGGTGTTCTTTTATACGGATACACCAAGGCCTGCTCGTTTCGCCAATATATTCATCTCCGCAGTTATTACAAGAGATCAGGTATATCGTACCTGAACTCATGCAATCACCGTCCCTGCCGTAAGGGCAGATTACGCAATTTGTTGTTTCGCATAGACGGTCATACAGGCGGTTACGAACTAACTGACGACGTAGAGTAGCCGGTGGTATTTCAACTATCGCTACCGATTCCTCTAGACCTGCCGTTCTTAAGCATCGTTTAATCGCTAAGCTTACTTCATCGCTAATAAAGGGCAACATAAACGGGACTTTCTTTTTGGCCAACTGTTTCGCTTGGGTGCATAGCTCTCCTAAACTAATCTTGTGGGGTTACTGCTTCGTGGCCATTGGAGATGGCTATTTGCCGAGCCAAGTCGCGCGATTCTTCCTTTAGTTCCCTGGTTGTGCACACAGAGGTGGCTGTTCGAAACATGTTTCTCACAAGCGCCCTCTTTGTGTGTGAAGGGTGGGAAGAAAGGAAATGAACGAGGATGTTCTTGTTATTTGGCTTTCGGTACCACTTTGTCAGGTAACCGCTACTTGATAGGTTTATTTGGACGTTTAAAAACGGAAGCCAGTTTTTTCTCGCTTTCTCCAGGGTGAACTTAATGTACTCAGACTGCTCGTTCAGTAATTCATGGAAGTAAATGGAATTTTTTCTATGGAAGTAAATGTATGCTGTATAACAACCTCGCGATTGCTGAACAAGAAAACGACGCATTCATATTCCAATGCCGAGGTTAACAGAAAGTCGATCCTGGGAACTTTTACAGCGAATTTTTTTCCTTTTAAGAAACACATTTTGCGGTAATTCCGCCGTCCTACTTTCTACTAGCTTCACCACTGTTAAATAATTCTCTGTTTTCTTGATAAGCACATACGATACTATTTATCCACCAAAGACCGCAAACAAGTTAGCACAGAAGTTCCAACCTCCATAAAAATAAACCTCACAGAGAAATGCTTCGTTATCACGCATGATCTCACACAGTATCTCAGACTAATGTTTTAAGGTGAGGGAGGCACATTATGATTTCATGTGAATTCTGTGCCATTTGTCTCCAAGTGGAATACTTGTTGGAAGACTCATAGAAAGTGGTGACTGTGTGAAGAAACTATTCTGTTTCCAATGCGAATGAGATCTATGTTTCGTGGTTTCCCAACTGAAACTATGCAGGCATTTGACTGGTTAAATTGCAATCAACACCACTTCCCAGACTCTGAAGAGGACGAGATTCACGTAAAGGTCAGCTTCAGCTTTTGTGAGCAGAGAGCATACAACAACCTCATGTGTGGTTTTCAAGGAAATATTATTAACAGTTGCACTGGTGCTGAGATACCATTTGACGGATGATTGCAGATGGCACTGATCAATAGAACTAGCTGAGATCCAGGCGAAACGAAGGGCCGCATGGTGTGGTGATGAACGCGTTGTACGCCGAAAAGGGTAGGCGTTCGTTCACCACCGCAAACACCTGCGGTCCGGAGTTTTGCAAATATCTCAGCACCACTGTGGTTGTATCACACATAATACCCTGGCAGGAAGAAATTGTAATAGGAGGTTAATAAAAGTTTACATTACACATCAACAATTACGCTAACAATTAATTGTTGGTCAAATTACCGTTCAATGAGCTTTTTCGTCTTTGCAAGTCATTAGGTGCAGAGAACGATTTTCCTGGTCCTAGGCCCTATTTTTTTCGATCTGTTTTCGATTAGTTATCGAATGAGTACACATAATGCAGTAAGAAAAAGTTCTGGATCATAGTTATAGAAAATGGGCACTATAGTGTCTATACCGTCCTTTGGTCCAAAGACGTGTGGACAATATAGTGCGCATACTGGGCGTTATGGGTTAAGCAAGGTCCTTATCTTCTGTGACTCCAATGCCAAATGAGTCAGTAAACAATGGAAAAAACTGGATACATACACCGCTCGGATAGAAATGGTATTACTATTACCTTGTCATTAATGCTGTTATTGTTATTATCACCATTATGCTTTAGTTGATACTTGAACGACCCGTCCTCACTAGTTGTGCGGGCCCCAGCATAATCACCATTTTTTTGGAGATTTGCTGGCTTAGCCATTGTGGTTCTCTGGAATCCCGAGGACAGCCTGGCCAAAGTCTGCCCCATATCACCATTATTATTATTTTTATTATGATTTCTGTTGAAAGTACTGCTATTATTGTTTTAGTAACATACCATTTAACTTCTCACAATCCGAGACATTGGTTTTGCACCTCGCAGACTTCACGACACGAATTTGTAGACATTCAATTCCGACTGGTGTGGATAAGCAATATTTTGGTCTATTAATGTGTGCGACCGAGGGTAACAAACAGAAGTACTGATTATCCATGCTGGAGTACAATGAATATCGGAATTGAATGTATGCTTTGCTATATGTCAGTTAACAGTAATGCAGCTGTTGTATGATGCATTGTCACCAACGAAGCAAATCATTTCGGTCGACAATCGCCCAAGGACCGTCTTGTATGCTGAGGAACTGTCACGTGAGCTCACGTCACTTCAGTGCGGCTAGAGTCCTTTTATAAAAGACATTGCTATAGCTGTTACTTATTCCGCAAAGTACTCCACTCTACTCTATTTGTCTCTTCCGACGGCAAAGAATACCAACGAATTAAGATAGAACAACTGCTGTGGACACAGAAGTTGAATCACCGGGACTCTGATGAAGGCGAAATCGCCGAAACGTTTGCCCCGTCTAAGCTCATCAATAAACCAAAAATCTCAAGTTAAACCCACACGGTTTTGTAGAGATTTACGCACTACTGGCATCAAAAGCAAAGTGTTCACTTCTGTTTAACTTCTTGGAGCCAGCTAATTAAGTTTGAAATTTACAAAACCAGAAGAAAAAAGGCTGTAAGAAATTCTATACGTAAATAGGCACAGCTTTTTCTTTTACATGTTTATTCGACGTAAACGACTTCCACTTATCTTAGCCGTTGTATTTACTACCTACTCTTTTTAACGACAGGGTATATATTGCGAAATATAACTTCAATGATGCTGAAATATTTGCAAAACTCCGAACCGCAGGTGTCTGCGGTGGGGAACGAACGCGCTATTGTCCTTTCCGGGGGAGTAACGCGTTCACCACCACACCATGCGGGTCCTTCGTTTCGCCTGTCTCTCAACTAGTTCTATCGATCTCTGTCATCAGCAATCACTCATCACCGGGATTGATCTGAGGAGCCCAAATCGGCAATGAACCTAGTTAAGCTGAGGCTATAGTTGAAATTTACAGTGTTCACTTTTTATTTACTGCCTTTTATCGATAGAACTAGCTGAGAGACAGGCGAAACGAAGGACCCACGGTGAGGTGGTGAACGCGTTACTCCCCGGAAAGGACAATAGCGCGTTCGTTCCCCAACGCAGACACCTGCGATCCGGAGTTTTGCAAATATCTCAGACTTCCACTTAGTCGACCACTGAGATAAGAATCCTCCAATTTTCACCGAAAGATTCCAAATTTGATTTCCGGACATCTGAATTTGTCTCATAGTTTACGAAATAATCCAGTTTAAGGCGAACTACTTCTACGATCGATGTGGATGCAGTCCGTTCACGTATAACATCGATATGTGTGAGTTCTTCATGCTTCATGAGTTCTCCTTGTTTCGTTGTCTGCGGTAGTTTTATGGCATTCCAAAATTCTTTCGATTGAAGTCAAATGCACTTGCGACTGGACAGACCTCGCTTTTAATATTGACGTCTCGTAGTGACCGTTAATATTGCCCACTACTGAGCCAACTTGTTCGTATTTCAGCTTTTCCAATGTGTACTCCGTATCAAACATTCCAATGCATAGACCAGTACATACGCAGGAACATAAAAGGTAGGATAATTTAAAATCTCAGCAACATGTTTGACAGAATTCGATGTGTCGTTGAATAGACAGTAGAACCAAGTAACTTCAAAATAACTCATTGATTCAAACAATCTTATTAAGATGAACAAGTTAGATTCAACCGAACACTTAGACAGGAGCCATTCTATTGTGAAAAGCTGACTCGCTTAAGCAAATCTTCAAAAAACACGCCTCAATGCATTCCTGACGGTATGCATTGATGTCAATGCGGACTGCGTAGGCAAATTTGACAATCCCAAGCCGCCACACTGCGTATGTGTATCATTGGCAGAAGAGAAATTATACGCATGTTTACTAAATGGTTTAGTCAATAGTAAGGTTTCCTATATAAGGAAGATAACAAAAGTCTAGTTCAGAAATGCCTTAAAGGGATCTCACTGATTAAAGCAGTCGACAGAATCAACGCATTTGTTCCATGAAATGTTTCGTGACCAATTATAGAATAAGAACATAAACTGGATCAATGAATCTAACAAAGACCTGGGTAGCGAAAGAACAGTCTTTCTTTAATTATCTTGTATTGAGTGTAGTCGGTTCGTTGTCATGTCTTTTAGAAACACTACTTAAGTCAGAAACATTTAAGTAATATTGATAAGAGCATAAAGACTAAAGAGTTCCGGGTAGATCGATCCTGGGAGATGCGCCATGCATTCGACCACATTCCGAGCAGCATAGAGACCCTTGAATGAATATCAGGACAATGAAATGATTTCCCGAGTCACTGACTTACTCAATCAGCGTTTTTCCTTCCCCTAGGAATATCTGGTACGAATTTGCTGGTCCATGGTGGACGAGCGGCTTGGTTAGGGCGCAGAACGAACCAAAGATCATTCGTGTATTGTAGGGCTATACCTCTAATCACTGCTCTGCACGATCCCACTGAAATTCATGCACATAATCATAAATAGGAACCTAACCATCTAAAAGATGAAGATGCAGCATAAATTGATGTTATACCACTTCGTATCCACTTACTCTTATGATCGATCGTCAACTATTATTCCGTTACAAAAGATAGACGATCACCCGAAGAGTTTCTTCATGGTGTTGTATGGATTACCTATATACTCTATATGTCTCGAAAAGTTAACAGATAGCTTCCAGCTATGAATTCGTTACCGCCGTCTGAACACCACGCTCCCATTCATCGATGGATTTTTGTTACGATAAATGTCGTCTACCAGACGAATAGAACACCGAAAATCAAACACCGGCGCAAGAAGGACATCTACTTCCAGGCACTGACTACTTCTACATACCACAATGTCAAGATTGTAAAGTCGAATGCCACAGTCTTGTCTACCATGCTTACAACTCGTACGGGAAAGGTTTCAGTCATGGAGCGCTGAAATGGCTGAGTAGAAAAAATCCAAGTTGGAGCAACGCCCATATGCGGTCAGTCTTCTTTCTTTGGATTATTAGTTAAATAACGAGTCCATTTCAACCATATCAGCCGCGGAACGTAGTCCTACACCTAGGAACAGCCCTAGTCACGATGAGGCGGTAAACCTTTGGGAGAATCCTCTTCAATTAACGCGCAAAAGTAGTGGCCTCCGATAACAGCAGCAGCTCCTTGAGCATCCTCGCCTTCAACGCCAAGAAAAATCGCTCAGACTTACACATCTTTCCTTTTACGCATCTTTAGCCAAAATTGAATATAAATGAACGTGAAGACAAAGACATTAGCCTGAAGGGTGAAACTTATGGTCTAAAATGGTTCTTAACATAAAATACGAAACTTCGTTTAGAAACAAAGTCGACATGGTTTTATGAGAGCTTAATAAAAATTTAGCGAGAGATCATTGCGCACAGGGAAAACCATTGGTACCAGTGGATAAAAAAGTGATATAGGAAAAGTTACCGATTAGGCGGTGTAGATTCAATCTGTAGATAAATATTTTTCTACATCCATACTGTAACTCACCTCATAAAAATTCTACAATGTGACAACAATTGTTATACTAAAGAAGGAACTAGTCTATTATACTTTTGTGGTTTCATAAATCCGACTTCAATACTCAATTTTGTTATTTAAAGAAAGCTATTCTATTCTATGAAACAGCGTGGTTGGAAAGCGATTGAATTTGCATAACTGGTGATTCCTGTTTCTTTATGAAAGCACATCTAGTAATGGAATAAGTGAAATGGATACTTGCATACTTGGATAGCCCGTCTTCACTGGTTTTGCGGGCCCCAGCATAATCTCCATTTTTCTCGGAGTTTCGCTGGTTCAGCAATTGTTGTTCCCTGGAGTCCCGAGATCAGGCTGGCCAAAAGTCTGCCCTAGGTCGTCATCACCCCAAGCAGTCGCCATCATTGTTGATCAGAGGAACATTAGCCATCATGCGACTAATTTGATACCAGGAAAGTGGTGGATCCTGTTATTGGTTTACTCTTAGCTGGGCTTCCTGATGAAAAAGCCTGTCTGCTTCTCAGCATAGGAGACCCTGCGTGGGGGATGAATCTCCCGCTGAACATCACAGCCCAACACCCAGGAACACCTCCCAGCCACTACGAGGCGGGTAAACAGTTGGGAGGAAGTGAAATGGATATGAATGAGAAAGATTATATCGATTTTCCTAAACACTGCTGACATTTTTTAGCAAGAACGTTGCCACATCCATAAAACTTTTTGTCATTAGACCACTTTTAGTCTTTTTGATTCATTCTTGCTTTTTACTAAACCTGAATTCAATGAATGACATGTGAGCCAAGAAACGAAAGCACACAGGACAAGGGAAAACAGTTTGACGATGAACAAAACATCTTGATGTATTCTAAAAACGACTGGAATAAAATGCTACCTATTTTATTAACTGCCTGTTACAATTTCTTCCCGCCAGGGTATTATATGTTATAGACTACAGTAGTGCTGAGATATCTGCATAACTGCGGACCGCAGGTGCTTGCGGTGAAGACCGAACGCGCTTTTACCCTTTCCGGGGACTAACGCGCTCACCACCACACCATGCGGGTCCTTCGTTTCTCCTGTCTCTCAGCTAGCTCTATCGATCAGGCCATCAGCAATCACCCGTCATCGATAGCCTGAGCAATAGTACTACACAACGACAGAGACAAGCGAAACGAAGGATTCGCATGGTGTGGTGGTGAACGCGTGAGCCCCCGGAAGGGGTAATGCCGCGTTCGTTCCTCATCGCGAACATCTGCCGTTCGAAGTTTTGCAAATATCTCATCATCATTGTAATAGAAATATATTTAAGATCGAATTTTCTTACGGTGAACGTCTTCTTCCGCGATATGGCACACACCGAATACCGACAAGTAAAGGCGACATCGCTGACGCAAATTCTTAGTGAGTATGTAATGCTGACAATTTCAATGACTAACGTGAGGCTAACTTCGGCATTTATCGATAAGCTTTTTGGTTTCTCATGGGGTCTTCTTGTTGAGGTGATACGAAGCTCTTAACATTTCTTAGTTCTCAGTGGTTAACGTTCTGGCTTACTTCGCCCTTTTAAGATTCTCAACCTCCTCGTACTAATATGTAGCACTGTTTAGTAAATCAGTTCTATAACCTTTGCAAACTTCACTTTGTTGTAAGTTACGCCATGATGGCTGGCCATTGAAGTATTCATTAAAATTTCTATGGGTTATAAAACTACTTTACTAAATGAAACTGGCTGCTTAATCATAAATTCATACATCCACACTAAATTACTTCAAAAAAAAAGTAAAATGGGTGAGAGTTTAGCCACTTTGGGATTGCTGTGTTCTGCTAGTTAACTCTGATTTTAATCACTACCTGTTAAGGCCTAGTTTAGTTTATTTTGCCTGTCCATCGGACATATGTAACGTTTCCGGTGATATCGGTGGCAATATGGGCATGTTTCTTGGGATGTCGTTGATTACGGTAACCGAAGTTTCGTTGTTCATCTCAAAGATCGGATGGATTGCATTCTCAAAACGACGGCGAGACTATCTGTACAACAAAAAGAAAAACGAAAAAAGTAGGTGATGAACTCAAAATCTGTTTCTGAACATAGATAGTTCTCCGAATATGTTAACGAAATAGAAGTAAACTAAATGTTATCTAAGGAACGGGAAAGACAGCTTGAAGAGACGGTGTCCGGCTTCAGTGTGTTCCGTATCAAAAAGGTTGCTGATGTGCGAGATTCGTTCCGAGTAACACAGTCACGCTTACGAGCGTTTGGAAAGAAAATGCGAGATAGTTTCCGTGTTTCGAAACCTAGACAGGTCAACGCACCACCGTTCTATTCGTTGGTAAGCCATTTATGACCGAAAATATGAGTGCGACCCTCTCACAATGCTGAAATCCCGCTTGATGTCCAAAGTAGGGAATTTTAGAAAAGTGTCTTTAATATCTAAGTGTTCTTTATATGCCGGAACATCTTTTTCTCCATCATTTAGAACAATGAGAAAAAGTCGAACCTGCAAAATCAGGAAGACGTCCTGAAGAACCATCATAGCCACTGTGATGATGATCTCAAGGTTAGCAGTGAACAATAGAGATAAACGGTTGCTGATAGTACCGTTAAAGAACAAATAAAGAGAATGGCAAGGCAAGGGCCTCGGTTTGTGTGGTGGATGGTACATGAGCTTCCGGTAGGAGGCAATCGCGGGTTCGAAGCCCTACTGAGGTTCCGAGTCTTGCTCGTATCTCTGCATCCTTGCGGTTGTATTTCACAGAAAAATAAAAGTACTTTCAGCAATTCGCTCACTGCTTTAGTAAAATATTAATGTTACTAACACGATTTTTAGTCTTCTCTCAACACTGGTGGAACACTGAGGAAGCAGGAAAGTATGGTGGGTTATTCTGTTTATAATTGTGTAGGAAATGATCGACCTTCCATTTAAATAAATAAATTTTATTTTTCATCTCTTTTCCCTTACCTCTTTGAGCTCTTTGTGCATCTGGTCCACTATGATCCTTCTAAAAGTTGAGAATGTCATCGTAAAAGGACGGTCTTGTAATAATTCCTCACTGGTGGAAACATTTTCCTTCCTTGCGATGGCTTTCCATTATTCGTTGCAAGGTGGTGAAGACGAGATCGTGTTGTCTTTTCGAACTCACTTTCCTATGGAGGTAGCTCGGTGGTTGTAAAATAACAATTTCGTTAGTATGCTGGATGTCGGCGGCTTGTGGTCTCACACAGGAGAATTCGATCCTTTCGACGACGAACATTGAAAGTACCACTTTAGTTTCAACATAAGCGGATTTATCGTAGCAAATGTTAGAACAATTAACAACTACTACACTGATACTACTGACTGTTAAGGGTGACTTTCACAGCTTCGTCCATTTGTGTTCATCCAGGGATCTAGAGGTCTGGGTTATAAGCAATGGTTACACACGACCATCGTGCAGAACTTGTGGAACACATTTAACAAGACAAAGGATTAAAAAGCTCTATTCGATGTTCCTTTATAAGAAGAACGATCGAACAAAGTGTCATCCCTTAGCGAACGATTCTCTCCGTTTTGAAGAAAAGCTGCTGATATGGTGTCACCCAGTTTGCGAGAAGCGCTTGTAGTTCACAGGTTCGTGTTCGAACTAAGTCAGCTACGTTTTTGGTTAGGTCTGGCATGATATTGGTAAAAACGGTTGTAGTAGACCCTTACTTAAATAACTGAATTACTCGCCTATACGAGGAATTGTATAGATCTCAATACAATTCCTATCTGACTCGTAATTTACTTCTCAGCAAAATATTGCTTTCCTGAAGTCTCAGGATGCCCGTGCTAGGGCTTTCTTAGGTTGTCACCACGAGCAGTTACTGTTTCATATAGACCACAAGAAGATTTGTCAGCTGCAATAGGCTGCCATCAGGACGGCGGTGATTGTCGACGTCGATATACTTTCAGCAGGGCTTTGGATGAAAACGTCGAACTCCTTTCCACCTCGCAACCATTCCGTAGAATGAACCCTCGTCCTATATCAGAATTTGACAAACCCAAACAGATCCTAGCAACGATGACGCGGTGGACCATTCGACACATGTAGAACTATGGAACCCCTGTTTTGATGATAAATGGCGAAAATCTTTCCTTTTTTTTCAGCAAAGTGCTAAGGAAACATTCGCAAAGGTCTCGATAGTAGCCTTTAAGATTTTTCTAGGATGAAAAAGTTTTCTGCCGCTTTCATTTGGAAGCACTTCCTTGACCTGTACGATAGTTGGAGCTCTATCTTCAATTTTCTTCCCTTAATGAGTAACTACTTGATGATGTTGAGCTTATGGTCCAAACTCCTTAATTGAAGAACTGAGACGTACTCACCACAGTTTTGAAATTCTTTAACAGACAGTCCATAGCGTTCAGTTCGTTCATTTTCAACGCAACAATCATGAAGACAAAGAACTCTGAGCAAAGCACTATCGTTACGCTTTTTTTTTACGATAACATGGCTTTTCTCCAGCTTCTGATTATATTGAATCATCGCACTTAGGAGATTAATGTTCGGCCCCAATACACAGGCAGTGCAAAGAAATCAGTGTAAATATATGATATATGAACAAAAGATATATGTAGTAATATAGCATAATATGAAAGGGCGCATATGGCGCAGTGGTTGGAAGAGCCACTGCAACGCACACGTGGAATCAAACTCAGGGCCCATGGCCCACCAAGCCCTTCCATCCCTCCGGGGTCGGCAAATTGGTACCAGACTTGTCTGAGAGGATAGCAGCACTGGTTCGATGCATCGGTAGGCCACCGTGAGTTATTGTAAAGGCCAGATATGCATTCAATCACCTCCAAACAATGGTTAATGAAGTCGAATGCATGGTGCATCCCTCAGGGATTGATCAACGCCGAGAGCCTTATCCTTTTGTTTCATTAAAGAAGACGAAATACGAAGATGAAGACATCACGTAGAGAAAACAAACGATCGTGGACCATCTATTCGGATCATGGCTCTGAGGAAGACTAAGACGTTGAGCGGTGAACTGAATGAACAGCTTCATTGACCTAGTGTTAGTTTAGTAATCGACGAAAGCGCTTATTATTAATGCCGAGGTTAAATGATGGTCGAAACAAATAAGGACATCACCGTTATTCCATTTTTCGTTTGTGGTCGATTACGTGTTTTTTTATGTAATCAAGTGATATCAGTATCTCAGTGGCTCTTTGCTTACGTCTCCCACTGTCAGCAAAAGGCCGAGACCCTTCTCGATTTCGGCTTCCTATTCCAAATTTCTCCATCCTTTATTCACGTTCAGATACCTTTTATATCTTAGCGTTGGATTCTCCAATATCCTCAACAACAATTTAACACGACTTTCTTTGTCGATCACCTCCACCAACTGGTCATAGAACTCATCTATTTATTACTCCTGTGTTGCAAAATCAGCATAATGGGTGACATAGGGTGGTACGACAAAAGCTACAAGGCAGACATTTCGTGACGAAATCATCTCTCCGGTAACAGTGAGTTTCCTTGAATTGGTGTACAGGGTTTTTCTGGTCATCGCTTGGTGCAGTATTACTATAGGATATAACGACTGGTCTTGGAAAGGCTGCGGGAAAGTTTCTTCCTTTTATGGATTAGATGAAATAGGGGATTCAGAGAATTGGTCTGGTACTGTAAGCATAAGAAAAGCCCCCAATGAATGCTGTGAACACATTTCCATCTTTTATCGTTAGTCTTAGTACCTGGCATTGTAAATGGGAACCTCACCATTTGAGCACTATTGGGACTATAAGGATGCTGAGATATGAGCAAAACGCGGAGCCTCAGCTGTGCTTCGAGCCCGTGATAAGCCTTTTCGGGGGTTCCTCTGCTATCCACGATACCAACGAAGGCCTTTGCTTTGCCTCTCTCTTAGTAATATTTCAACTCTTCTGGTGCTATCAGCAATTACGCATCAAAGGGTGTGATCTGAGGAAACAAACCGGCGTTGAACCCAGTTAAGCTGAAGCCGCAATCGAAATCATAGTGGCTTAACTTTTTATTTACTGCCTATTCCTTTTTAAAACTGCGTCCAATAGCTATTTCTAGTAAGAAATCGTTCTCATTGACGGCTGATTGTTAATATCACCGACAGAGTAACAACATGTTGAGAGAAAGGCAAGGCAAGGGGTTCAGTTGATGTGTTGGATAGTACATGAGTCCCTGGACCCGGAAAAGATAATGACTGGTTCCAAGCCCGAGTTCCCATTTTTGCTCATATCTCAACATGATTCCGGTCATATTCCACATCATATCCCGCCATGAAAAAAAGAACAGGTAGCAAATATTCAGGAAAAAAAGTTAAAATGTTGCGATTTCGACTGCGGCTCTAGCTTGTCTGGGTTCAATGCCAATTTGTACTCCCTGATCATTCCCGTCGACGGGTGATTGCTGATACCACAGATAGAGTTAAAACAGTTTTTCTTACATACAGAGCTGATTTTTCCTATAAAATATCGACGCAACCTTAATAAAGCATTTTCAAATTGCTGTGGAAAACCGTTGGTCTTTATGAATCATAGCAGGGAGGTTTACGCCTCGACCATAATGTTCTTCCAGGATAGCAAAGCTTTTTCGGGTATATCTACTCTTCCTATGAACTAACATTCTGGACAAAAATATCAACCTTGTTCTAAATTTGGCTTGATTTTCCATGAAAATGAGCCACTTGCTTTACACCGCAGCTAGAGAGCACCTCACCATGATATCGCAAAATACCACGCAGTTGATAATAGAAAAAAGTGTTTAATAATCAATCATCACTATAAATACATAAACATTTGTAATACAATCTTATCTCCTTATAAAATACTTCTTCTAGAATACATGTAAAAAACCTTCTTATAGAAGCTATCGTTGGTGAAAAACTAAAGAACCTCAGTGACTTCTTCCTGGAAGCTATTGGCGTAATTTCTCGTCTGATAGCCAAATACGGGGTTTTTTTCGCATTAGCAATCACACTTGCGAAAATTGCATTGCCGGCGCGTAGGAGGGTGTGAACCTGTGTATTGTCCATTTCCAATGAACCGCAAGAATGGCTCAGACAAACTTCCCAAATCGTAACGATTTCAGATCGAGCTTCAGATTGATCTCCGAGATTTGCGACGAAAAATGTTATGCGGATTACCGATTAAAATTCGAAGTCGACGACGTGCAAGTACAGCTCCACCCACACCGCGTCCGATCAACGTCGATCCACAATGGTCGACGTCTCAAAACATAGCAACGCTTAGTTCATTCGAGCCAGCTGACGTCGAAAAACAATAGCCAGAAACTGGTCACGATTATTGTCAATATTTGTACATGAGCAATTTATAAAGACATTCTGTACATAACTCACTGTTTTCCTGATGATCACAAACGAGATTGTTGATAACAAGAGTGCCCGCATTCTTCAGAGCCTGCAAGGGTCAAACTGACACGAAATCTATTCAGTCAAACACTTCCATAACTCAGTAGCGAAAACTTGGTGCATGAAATTTCATTCGCATAGTATATAGCTTCTCTTAACACTCACTGTTTTATTCCTCTCCAGTGTTCCAGTTATTTAATGGAGACCAGCGGCACAGAGTCATACATGGGTCAGGAATGTCCTTGGCTCAAGTCAGAGAAAATCATCCTGAGGCAGGGCCTGATGTCACGCGTTACCACAAGGCATTCCTCTATGCGGTTCATTTTTGGGTTAATTTTCTACATGACCGAGCTGACAAGAGGTTGATAAAAAATTTCTATCCTGGTAAGCTTTTGGCGTCGTCGCCTTCTTCAAACCAAAACAGCCATTTTTGGATTTCTGAAATTTGTTCAAAATGCTCTAAGAGCAACTCCCACGACCGACTTACTACTGACCTTGGCATTGATCTAACAATTCTTAATGTTCCTACTGAGCAAACACGAAACGGGTAGACTACTCTGCTTCCGTATAAAAGAACACCTAGTCGGCGAACTTAAACCAAGTTCTGCTCAAGGCACGCATAAGACAAAGACATAACGGGGAAGATTCTGAATTTGAAGTTACGATCCTCGCAAAGGAGTCGAAAACAAGCGCGCAAAACTCTCAAGGCATTCTAGATTAATTCCAAAAATCCGAAAATGAACCGCAGGGAGGAGTGCCTCATTATCACGCGTGATATTGGGTAGTATATAAGCCTATTATTCTGATGAGATGGGCGCATTACGATTCCATGTGAAATCCATGCGGTTGGTCTCCATGTTACATTTTCAGTGAAAACTCATAGAAAAGGGTGAATATGCAAAGAAGCTATTTTGTGTTCAATGTGATTGAGATCTTTGTTTAGCACCATCTCTATTTGGTTATGGAGGTGTTTGGCTTAGCAGATTGGCGGCAACTTGACCTTTCCAAGCTCCGAGGAAGGCGAAATCCGCCGAAACTTCGGCTTGTGCGTAAATAAAGAAATTAAACAACACCTCGTGTTTGCTAAACAAGGATATAAAGAATTGCTCTAAGAGTCTTTGCATAGATGTTTTATGCTTAGTGAAGTGCCTTTTTTACTCTAATTTTCCCAACTAGGTGCTCCTTTATACGGACACAGAGTGGCCTTACCCGTCTTGCTAATATATTAGCCCAGCATGCTTTAGAAATGATTAGGTATACTGTACCTAAACTCATGCGCTAGCGTCTCTTGTAGGATAAATTATGCAACTGGAGTAGAAAGAATCCTAACGTATTTTTTCCATTGATAAGCTTACCTGAGGTTGATAAATAAACTTTATTTGGGTATCGTTTTGACGTTTTTCGTCGTATTTAGAGCCAATGATCCGAGCCGATGTCCCACAGTATTTCGTCCTCTCAATGTGGTGTTTTCGTCATCGCAACGAGCTGAATCATCTTCAGTGAAGCACCGCTCGAATGAGGCAACATCACCGAGAGATGTTCTTTTTATACAGGATGGTTGATGTTGACAGTGATTGTGCGGTGAGCATAACTTATTTTCTCCAGACAATCCATCGCACACCACCCGGTATCATTATCAGCTGGCAAATAGCGCAACAGTATTTCAAAAAATCCTACTGTCTTCAATATTTTCAAGGATCGCCTCTAGAGGAGAATTTTTTTGCTGGACCCATCGTCACATCTATTGTTTGGAACTCAGCACTTTTTGCCTTCAATTCGTTTCTCCTCGCCTTCATCCTCCACAGTGTTCTTAGAACATTTCGTATTCTGTTTCGGCTGCTGCTTAAGGATTCCATCTTCTTTATGAATGTCGTAGGATGATGATCGAGTCGATTCTCCTTGCAATCTCGGAGATAGCTGGGTTAAGGCGTACGCACGTGAATAGGAGAAGAACGTTAGAGACGGCGAAATAGTCCTTCTATGCTTATCGATGGCATCATTGACTTATGTGCTGTACCCACGGAGGAGAATAATGTGCGGGTTAATGTTGATTTGCAATTCTATTATGTCCACTGCTAAAGAAAGTGGCGCGAAGCAAAAATTTCGGAAATTTTCTAAACGAATCGTATACACCAACTTCAATAAAACGAAACACCACATACCAAAGTCCCAAGAATCAAAAAAAGGTCGATAACGTATCAGAAAATCAAGGGTCACTGTTTCAGGAGGCATGACTCTTTGTGAAAGCACTCGCTCGCTAATAGAACTAGGTCCAAGTTTCTCACCAACGCAAGATTCTGAAAAAACCTTGCATCAGATCTCATGCAGTCTGCATGAGCATCGTGATCGACTCCGTTACAAAGGTAGAGTTGAATTATTAAATAGGCATGAACACCAAGAACACCTCCTTTCCATCCTTTCTTTAGATAGGAAGACTCCAACAGAAAGGTGAAAACTTCTGCATATTTTCAGACAAAACTCTCAAAATCTTTAGCAGAATTCTTAACCAGTGGGATGGGAAAAAATTTAGTCCAAACCACACAGCAACACAAAAAAAATGACATGGCATGTTCGAGAACTAATACAATCAAAAACTCTTGCACTATCAGTTAGTAATAAGGGTTGAGAGTTTGCAGTAACTCCTCATCAGTTTAAGTGATGAGATAACGGAAAAACGCCTTAAAGATATCACTGTAAACCGACTTTCATTTAACCTCGGTATAAATGATCAACATACCCCGTTTCATTGATAAGCTAACTCGAAGTTCTTACCAATTTTTATTCGGCTAACGTGTCGGCGTCTTCATTTTCCTGAGAGCCGATGATCCGAGTGGCGTCTTCGTCGCGCATCGAGCCGGAAAAACTGCACATAAGAGGAGGTGGACAAATGTTTTCAGTTGTTGAATTAAATGCCAGTGTACATGAAAGTCACCCAAGAGAAACCGAAAGCAAACTGCCTTCCATGCTTGGACGTTCAAGTTATCCTGTCCAAAAGCGCCTTTAAGGCAAAGTGGTGCTGACAGTCAAGTAACGAAGATCACTGGTTCATTACCTGTCCTCTCACTTCTTCACACGCAAAACGCACGCTTGCGAGAAACATGTTTCGAACAGCCATAATTGCATGCACTGGAAACGAGCTGAAATATGAATCCGTAAAATTTGTGGGGTAAATTTTCGTATCTAATGCCCAGGAAACGGTGACAGCGTTTCGGGATAGGTTTATAGGAAGAACAATGCCACTAAACGATAAATATAGCAAGAATGAGATCCCACTCATTCTGCCTTCATTTCCAACGAAATAAGTACAGCTATAAAACACTGCTTAAAAAAGGCCTGATTTAGAGAAGTCGGTAACAGCGAATAAAATAGAACCAAACACTCTAATACGCCAACTAGTTCGTAACCGAGTGTATGACCACCTATGCGAAATGCAAAACTGCATAATTTGCTCTAACGGTAGAACAGCAATTGCACAAGCTTAGGTACGGTATACTAACCTCTAAGAACGCATGTAGGGCAGTGGTTGGAGGTGCCTGCAACACACATGAGATGGGTCCTTGTGTCCTAGGCCTTCCCTTCCTCCAAGGTTGGCAAATTGGTGCCAAACTTGTCTATGAGGATAGCAGCGCTGGCTCGGCACATCGTTACACAATAAAGCAAAAAAAACCAGGAAGAAGCCGTTGAACACACTATGCTGTTTTGTAGTTGACACCGTAGGCAAGCGTACATGTTGATGTCCACAGATTATCAGATCGTTACAGGATTGCGACAGACGCGGATACTAACCACTATAGCACCGAGGATTCAGGGCGCGTGTGGCGCAGTGGTCGGAGGCGCCTTGCAACACACACGTGGAATCGATCCCCCATGCCCATGGCTTACTAACCCTTCCATCCCTCTGGGCTTGGCAAATTGGTCTGGGAGGATAGCAGCACTGGCTCGATACATCGGTAGGCCACCGCGAGTCATTGTAAAGACCAGATATGCCTTCAACCACCTCCAACGATGTTTAATGAGGTGTAATGCATGGCGCATCGCTCAGAGATTAATCAACGCCGAGAGCTCTATCCTTCCACCCCTTATACCTAACCTCCTGCAAAGCATGCGTGGACGAATATGTTGACCAAATGCGTAGGCCACTCTGCGTTCGTATAACACAGCATCTAGCTGGAAAACTTAAAGCCGAACAAAATGCTCCACTAGGAACGCGCAGGGAATAAAAACACAGTGGGGAAAACTTAAAAATCGATATCCTCGCACAAGAATCCAAAAGATCAGCGCAGAAAACTCTTGAAGCATTCTGGATTAGTTCCAAAAATCCAGAAATGAACCGTGGGGAGTGTCTAGTGACCACGCGTTACTTCGCGCCATACCTCAAGCTGATTTTTTTGACCTGAGCTTGGCACATTCGTCGCCTAGTTAGGACTCTGTGAGGGTGGACGCCACTGAATAACTGGAAGATTTAAAAGGAACAAAACTGTGAGTGTTCAAGAGAAGCTGTTTATATGCGGATAAAAAACCTATGTATCAAGCTTTTTTTGGTGAAGTTAACAAAGTGTTTAACTGAGTAGATTGCATGCCAACCTTCCAGGGCTCCTTGGTATTTTTTTATTATTGGTATTCCTCTTCTTGGTATCTTTTATTAACTCCTTCAATGTGAAGGTTCGATTGTTTTACAACTCCTGCATCAGATGAGAGTGTTTCCACCTATTAAAACTGCTACTTCCTGTTAACATCACCATTGATCGCTCGGCATGTTCCTGATGTTCTTGGAAACCAGGGCGACATTGGTAACCACCTTTATCACCTGTAGTTCCTTCAACAATATCCACCACCTCACCTCACCCCTCCAAAAGAATGCAAAATGCAAAACGGTCAAAGCGTCGGCCATTAATGTATTGATTAACTCTACTTGTACACCCGCCTGTAGATAATATTTCACGAGAAATATCATCTATCCCTCACTTCACTCTGTCTTCTACTAATCATGTATTTCTATCCATTATTCGTGTCATCCACGGATCCCAGTCATATGAGGGATCTCGAGCCGGCTAGTCGCGAGGCTACGTGGCGCGTCCCCATGTGGCGAATAGGGGGTTAATCGCAGACCAAAAGTGACCTTTGCTTTCCGAAGAGGACGTGGATCCAGAGAATGGACTCCCTGTTTCTGCCGCGCCGATTTGGCACATACTTTCTGTATTTGCT
This sequence comes from Angiostrongylus vasorum, assembly GCA_018806985.1. NCBI lineage: Eukaryota > Metazoa > Nematoda > Chromadorea > Rhabditida > Metastrongylidae > Angiostrongylus > Angiostrongylus vasorum. The sequence goes on from JADANN010000420.1 coordinate 569,760, forward strand.
AGGCGTATTCATGCATACGTGTGTGGGTGCGTTCTCGCTTATGCGGATTGTATTCTACGAGTCAATTCGGCCAAAAGCCTGCAGTCAGGTTACAGGGAAGTATATGGGAGGCGATTAGAAGTCGCCTCCAACAAATAAGCTCCATGTCCACTCTGAGAGAGCCTGGCAGGCTACCCGTGAGTATACCCAGCCCCCCACGTTCAGACCCCAGCAAGCTAGAAGTGGGTATCAAAATGCTAAACACAGTAAAAAAAAACGGGCCTCATTCCCCTGATCCCGGAAGAGGCCCCCAATTTCGCAGCGTTGGGTAGGACGAGTATGGAGAGGCTGCTAAAATCTCAGGGCCAATGGAAGCTGCCTAGATTACAAAAAACTATGGTGACGATCTGTACCTACAATGCACGTACACTTGCATCCGAGTCCTCGATAGAAGACTTGCTCATGCAAGCAAGAAGGATAGGGTACGACGTCATCGTCCTGGCTGAGACGACACGATGCCATCCATTCAACGCCGTCTATGACACGGGAGAAGAACTGTCCCTCGGAACACGCGACAGTAGAGGAGTCGGCGGCGTCGTCGTTCTCGTCATCACGAGTTTGTCCATGAAAATCGATTCATTCCAATAGCTTACAACCCGAATCGGACGTTTACGATTAAAAAGATGTGGATCAATACCGGCTTTGACAATCTTCGTCGTTTACGCGCCGATATCAAACTATGACGAAGAAGAAGTCGAAGCGTTCTATACGGACTTGGAGAAGTTCTACAGAGAAGACCACACGTTCTTCAATGTCATCACTGGAGATTTCAACGCCAAGATTGGACCAAGGAGGTCGTCCGAAGAACGTCACATTGAGACCCACGGATCAGAATGGCACAAACATGATAGCGGATGGGTTTATCGTGGGGGCCAAGACCATCCACGGTAACTCGCAATTCCAGAAGCCCCACCCTCAACGCTGGACGTGAGAATCTCCCAATGGGAGAGTACCATAACGAAATAGACCACATCATAGTAAATAGAAGGTTCTGCGTAACCGATGTCACTGTTATCCCAAAATGCAACACTGGATTAGGCCATCGCCTCCTTCGTGCAAGATTCTATTTCTCGTGGAGAGGCGAAAAAGCCGCTAAATTCAAAAAACCGAAGTCCTACAGCCACCGTAAAATGGGACTTATTCAATTCATTAGTCGGCTGTTGGGAAGATGCCGTTGTCTATAACATCGACAAAGAATTCGATCGGCTCATTCAACATCTTCACGTTAATGCTATGAAAGCTGAGAGTTCGAAAGTCACCAAGAGGCGTCTGTCTGCAGAAACACTCGAGCTGATACGCCAGCGTGGAATCGCACGACCTGCAGGCAACCGCGAACTAACGTCCGAACTTGCAAAACAGTGCAGACAGGCGATAAAAGAAGATCTTAAAGAGAGAACAGCAGCACTAATGGTCGAAGCTGCAGAGGCTGGGAAAAGCATTCGCAAAGCCCAACGAAGCTTCGCCAATTACATGACCAAGATGATTGCACTCCGACGCCCATACGGAACAGTTACAGCGTCCAGAAAGGCAATGGAGAAAATTATTCACGAATACCACTCGGATCTTTTCGATAGCCACGTCCACCTTCCGTCATATGAAATAAAGGAGGATGGATATGTTGTACCACCGGTTCTCCCTTTCGAAATCCAACATGCCATTTCGTTGGTGGAAAATCGAACAGCACCAAGTCCGGACAGGATAAGATCAAAACACCTGAAGAACCTTCCGCTATTCCTCGTAAACAAACTGGCTCGGCTCTTCACACGTTACCTGTCCGAATGCAAAGTCCCTACTCAGTGGAAGACCAGCAAGACCGTGTTATTGTTCAAGAAGGGTGACCTACACGATATCGGCAACTATCGCCCAATCTGTTTGTTGTCTGTCGTCTACAAACATTTCACTCGAGTCATCCTAAGCAGGATTGACAGAACACTGGACGTAGGACAGCCATGTGAGCAAGCAGGATTTCGAAAAGGATTTAGTACAATGGGCCACATCCACACAATAACAAGGCTCATTGAAGTATCGCGAGAGTACAAAAGAGAGCTCTGTCTCACTTTCATCGATTTACAGAAGGCCTTTGATTCAACTGAAATAGAAGCAGTCGTGGAAGCCCTTGATAGTCAAGGAGTCCCTACTCAGTACGTAAAGATTCTTCGTGAGTTTTACGAAAATTTCACAACCAAGATATCACCATTCTACAGCGATATTAACATTGATGTCAAAAGAGGAGTTAGGCAAGGCGATACCATCTCGCTAAAATTATTTACCGCCAACCTCCAGAACGTCATGCGAAAATTGGAATGGGACAACATGGGAGTGGAAATCGATGGTCAGCAGTTACACCATCTTCGCTTTGCTGATGACATCGTCCTTACAATACCAAACATTAGCCAAGCGGAACGTATGCTTGCCGACTTTGATAAAGCCTGTGGAAAGATTGGTCTTCGACTAAATCTCATAAAAACGATGTTCATGAGGAATGGATTGGTTTCGTATGCCCCATTCTCGCTCACCGGAACGAATATCTCCTAATGCTCCAGTTATGTCTATCTAGGTCGGGAAATTAACATGTTGGACGACACAGCTCCAGACGACTTGAGCAGAAGGAAACGAGCGGCTTGGGGAGCTTTCAAGAGCATCGAGGATTTAGTGAAGAGGACAAAGGAACACCCGGCTCCGTGCCCACCTTTTCGACTCAACGGTACTTCCCTGCTTAACGTATGCGTCAGAAACCTGGTCGCTGCGTAAGCAGGATGAACGATCACAGCGTTACCGAAGGCGCAGTCGAAAAGGCGATGCTAGGAGTATCCCGTTTCACACAAGTGAGGGATGGGATTCGAAGCTCCGACCTGCGTCATCGATCAAAAATCAAAGATGCCATTCTCTGCGCTAAACAGTCGATGATAAGGTGGGTCGAACACGCAATGCGCATGAATGACAACCGATGGGCGAGAGCCGTTAGTGACTGGATTCCTCGGGATGTCAAACGTACTGAAGGAAGACCACCGACCAGATGGTCAGAGTTCTTCACGAAGAGCCTAGAAGAAAGATATGATGCTCAACGAGTGCCTAGAGTGAGCAGAACCTACTGGGCTACTCTTACACGCGACAGAGAAAAATGGAAGATTTACTGGCGCCAGCTCGAGTCACTCGACGATCAACGGGACTACAGGGTGATACAGGTGTTCGTGTCATATGACTTATTGTATCATAAATTACTTACACAAGTCCTGCCTGCCTTCCCTACATTAATGCCCTCCTTAGCCACCAAGCACGTCACCAAGCACGGCAACCCTTAACCAACAGACACGTTTGCGGCCACGGCAACACTGCTTGAGGAGCTGAAGCGGGGGCCCTTCGCCATTCCTCTGGATGCTGTCACGCACGCCTAGCGGTGTTATTTACCTCCTGACGACGCGTACAAATCGCCCATCGCTCTTCGTCATCCCTTAGCCCCCACCGCCTAATGTTCTACTTTCACAAATGACTTGCTTAGGTCAGTGTAATGTTAAATAAAGTCTCTAGTTCTTGTATCATAAACACATCAAAGTTATCATCAATTGTCATGTAATCACTACGTGTTATTAGTATAGCAAATGTCTCAAATAATTGCACTGCTCATAACTACTCTAACTCTCAGAATCTTCTTCCTCATCGCTGGAACAACCCTGTCATCGTTATCTCAATCTTACACAGCGATCATTAATCAATTACCCTGTTGCACTAATATGGTCATATAAACAGTATTTCCTAACTGTATCTCATACCATCATAAATCTCCCAACGGTTTGCCGCCTCATCGCGGCTGTGAGGTGTTCCTGGGTGCCAGACTGCGATGTACAGCACGAGGATTTCTCCCCCCGGCATGATCTCCCAAACTGAGGAGTCCGCCGTTTCCATCAGGAAGCCTAGCTAAGAGTAAACCAATACCAGGATCCACCATCGTCCTGGTATCAAAGTCGCATGGTGGCAAACCTCCCTCTGACCCACAAGGGCTGCGACTGCCTGTGGTGGTGACGAACTGGGGGCAAACTTTGGCCAGGCTGTCTTCGGGATTCCAAGGAACCACAATGGTTTAACCACCAAATCTCCGAAAAGTGGTGATTATGTTGGGGCCCACACAACTAGTGAGGACGAGCCGTTCAAGTATCAAGTATCAAGTAAGGGCCATCATAAACCTGCTGAATAATGCTATACATAATTCTTGATGCAGTTTGTTAGTTATAATACTACTACCCACTAAAGCACTTTAGTTGCAGTTTGCTCCATACCCATTTTGAATCTCGTTGCATTGTTGTGCAAATACTATGTGTATAGATGGTTTAATTACTCCAGTTCGAGGTTTGGCAAATCGCTACAAATCAAGAAGAGACTGTGTAGCAGACCACGACCCATCACACGCACGACCAACGAGCTCTTAACACCGCGTCTGTCCATCGTGAAAACAGTGAATTATCCTATCATTGCCTAGGCTAACATAATGTCGGCCTTGGGAATTCTGTACATAATTGACACTATATATGCTTCTTCTTACCTAAACACTTGAATAATGAATACATTAGCGCCAATCACTGCAATCATTCGTACTCTTCCACACTACATTCCTGTCTGCGTCTGAAGAACATTCGCTAATGTTACAAAGTCAAAGTTGACACCAGTAGAACTCCTCAAGAGCTTACTATGACCCAACTTAGAGCCATTTTTACAAAGAAAGTTTGTGTTTATCATATGTATTATTTAAAGTCCATCTTCTTAACGAACACCATAAGACGAACAGCAGCAAACAACCTCATTTCGATACAACATGGAAAATGTTCGGAAAAAGAAAGTGAAACTTCGTAACAGTACACAATATGCCCCTATCAATAGGATTTCAGTGTGTGAATAAATACTATGTTATACAAATATACATGGTGTAATGGATAACCTTAGGGACGGTAGGCTAAACAGTCTAGCGAGAAGTTCGTGACCCTGTCATCAGCAGATCTATAAACAAGGTGTTTTTTTATACAATGCCAATGATTAGTGAAAACATTGAAAATATATGGAATAATCTAGCAATACTCGATGACCAGTCAAATCGCATTAATCACATGAAAGCATGAACAGTACTAACGTACCGGAGTATGATAGGAACAATCCGGTTTGAGAACTGCTGTTGTGGCACAGTGTTATTAAGCAGTCATCGACGAACTTTCACAGTTGAACAAACACCATCATCTTTCACTTTCGACCACTAACAAAACAACCTTGCTTTCTGAAGGGTATCAGGGTGGAAGAGGTTTTCGTTGCGATTCATGACTGTACTTCTAGTACTCATTTTAACAGGCAGCAGATCTAGTTTCCTACTCCGCGAATTCGTTATACATCAGACACTGACCACTTTTGACAACTATAAGGACAAGTTTCCAAATTGCCTTACAATATAACCTATTTCTGGAGTATTGAACTTAAAGCTCGAGTTTTAGCACTTCGATGCATATAATGTGATATCTGATCACGCACATAATTTAGGCAGGAGATTCGAATCTATACCAAATAGAATAAAAGTAATCACATGGAATCACTGTAAATATTGAAGTAAACAAAGCGTAAGGCATCATACATACATCATACAAAGATAAAACTTAATGGACATTATAGCCGGATGAAACCCGAATTTCGAATGACTGAGTAACAGCAACAACATCAAAAATTCCCCGGATAGTAAAGTAACAGATACTTATGAGGACGGAATGTCACGGTTATAAGTTCGACTAGAGAAACATCAGGCAAGTACGTCACGTAAATTATGGACAAGTACAGAAATTAGATTGAGTCCTTGAAACTGTTCTTAATGAAATCATCAGGCCATGATCCAAAATCAACGATGTGCAGCACATCATGCAGTTGTATGTTGTCACTGGCCATATAAACCAAATTCTAAAATAAGTGATAGAACAACTCAAAAGACCGACTTTCTACAAACCTCGGCATAGACAATTGATATGTTTATTTACATGATCTTATAAATTGATTTTCTTTAGCTGATGCCAGGTTGGTATATGTCTTCGTTGTCGTTGTCGTTGTTGTTGTTGTTTCTGTAGTCCTTGTTGGTCGATGGCTGACGTTTCGGCGATTTCGTCTTCCTCAGAGCCTGGACGTATTTTATGTTAGAATACTTTAATTATTCGGTGGAAAAAAAGGCTAAGATATTAATGAAGATCAATTTTTTAAATAAATGCGATACTGAACAGAAAGGCTACTCACCGTGATGTTATGAGTGGGACTGGCCCACGCGTTGTTCACGTGGGGTCGCGAACGAGGCACACCCAGGGGTCGAAATATGATTTTGAAAAGGCGCCAGGTCACGTGTGATAGTGAGGCATTTGTCTTTCCTGTTAATCTTTGGATTTTTGAAAGTTGTAAATTTTTGAATTGAAATAAATTTCAAAAGTCCAAAGATGAACCGGAAAGACGAATGCCTCACTATTACAAGTGACCTGGCGCCTTATTTTAAAATGATATTTTGACCCTTGGGTGTGCCTCGCTCGCGACCCCACGTGAACAACGTATGGCCCAGTCCCACTCGTAACATCACGGTGAGTAGCCTTTCTATTCAATATGGCGTCTATTTTAAAAAAATCGATTCTCATTAATACTTTAGCCTTCTTTTTTTCACTGAATAATCAAAGTATTCTTATATAAAATACGACCAGGCTCTGAAGAAGGCGAAATGGCCGAAACGTCAGCCATCGACCAACAACACCAACAACAACGACAGTGACAACGAAGACCCATACCAAGCTCGCATCAGCTAAAGAAGATCAGTTTATAAGATCATATAAATAAATATATCAAAGTGGTAGACCAATTTAGATTCCGCTAGCGATTATATTTAACTAACTAGTAACTGAACTATGACAGTAACACGTTTCTACGAGATTAGCATATCGTGAGATTTTTTGGATGTTCCCAATTTTCTTTCCTATTTGTTATTGCTTCACCTACCTGATAACAAATCCTATAACTCTTCCTACTTTAACTTTATTGGTAAGAAAAAGCTGAAGTAACTTTTATTTCCATAAATATCACAATGCGAATATCACCTACAACAAAACTTACTGTTGTTGCCGTCAGGAGAATCATTATTTTTGCAATACGAAGTCCTATTGCTGAATTCGATAAGGTCGGCTCGCGATTCCGAATATGATGGTGGAGCATTCGAACGAAACGATAGCCCATCGTGCGCACATGTTCCTTGCCAGATATCGACAACTCCAACGGTTCTAAATTATCAAGTCCGATAAAATCGTAGTACGGTTGAGTTTGTTCAGATAAACCTTCAAAACTTTTCATTTTACAGCAAAAGACAAGGTTGTGCCATTATTCCGCCTGATAGCTAACTATGTGCTAAAACTATGCTGAGACATGAGCAAAACTCGGAAGCCGTGATTATGCCTGCCGAGTGCTCACGTGCTATCCAGCGCAACAACCGAGGCGCCTGCTTTGCATTTCTCTCAGTTGTGTTTTTTACTCTATCCGTGCTACCAGCAATCATCCATATGACTAGGAAACATGACTCAGAGACTGGAAAAGCCAGTGGTTCTGTTAGCACTGTAAAGAGCTGGTGAGCTCCTGATAATATCGAATAGGCGCGAGCAACGCCCAAGTTTTCTCCTGCATGAGTGATATATAACTCATATCACCGCCCTTTGTGTGGCTGCGTTACCAAGAGCAACAGTATTTGTGACGGCAGAAACCTTAGTACTCGCCTTATCAGCAAAAGTCTCGACTGCGAGTGCAGTAAACTCGCATAGAAAGCAACTGTTTGGAAATAAAATCTCTACAAGAGATCTCGTATAACATTTGCGTTTGAGAGGTTATTTATTAAATATAAAAAGTGTGGCAAAAAACACTTTGTACGGCAAAGTAAAGATTTGGAAGAAGAAAAAAATATACGACACAGTCTCTCCACAATACCCAGACACGGATGAATCAATCTGACTCGTGCAAGCATGAATGGGTTAATATGTCAATCAGTTGTTACTGTCACAATACTGGAACATGAAATCATTTAAAAAAAGCACACACCATCACTGAAGACGATAACAGCCAGCATAAGGCACTTCTCGGTCTCATCAAGTTGTAATTCACGAAGTGGTTCCGATAATGTCACTACCATTCGTTCACTGCATCCTCTAAGAAAAAACCTCAAATTAAAACAAAGGCAGAGGCCGATGATTAACGATCATAAATAATAAAAATAAGGATAAAGCTCTCGGCGTTGACCAATCCCCTGAGGAATGCGCCATGCATTCGACTTCATTAAGTATCGTTGGAGGTGATTGAATGCAAATCTGTACTTTACAATGACTCGCGGTGGCCTACCGATGTATCGAGCCAGTGCTGCTATCCTCCCAGACAAGCCTGGTACCAATTTGCCGACCCCGGAGGGATGGAAGGCTTGGTGGGCCATGGGCGCCGGGATCGATTCCACGTGTGTGTTGCAAGGCGCCTCCGACCACTGCGCCACACGCGCTATTAACGATCATAAATACCAATATTTCCAAAACACCAACTTCGAAATCTCACCTGACGTCTGGAAAACACTGAAGAGCTTCTGAACGTGGAAAATATGTACCATTAGAGTAACACACTCCATCACAACACGCTTCATTTGTCCAATTAGCGCATAACCACCAGTAGAATGAACCAAATCTACTCTTTGCTATCAAAATCTGTAAAACGAACCACGTAAACTTTATCATACATTCTACCTATCATATATACAGACTACGATAATGGTGGAAAACTGGCTCTATGAGTGGTATCCTGTCTAACTCCTCTGATTTCCTATTGTTACCAATTAAAACAGTAGAGAAACTGCAACAGGTTCTTAATGCTTGTGGTTCGACGCTTAAAGAATTGAGAAGTTTATAACTGACTGGTATATAGAACAGACTTCGGCTTATTACAAACTAGAATACGCTACTTAAAGCCAACAGGCTTACTACAAACTAGAATAGGCTACTTAAAGCTAAGAAGCGAAAAACATTTTTGAACATGTATGAGAGGAAACCGATCCACATCGGCCAGCCTACTCCACCCATATACCTACTTAGATACTTGGACCGCCTGTCTTCACTAGTTGTACGGGCCCCAGCATAATCTCCATTTTTCTGAGTTTTGCTAATTTAGCTACTGTGTCTCCCTGGAGTCCCGAAGTAGCCTAGCCAAAGTCTGCCTTAGGTCGTCACCGCTAACATGCAGTCTCCGCCTTCGTGGATCAGAAGGAGATTTGCCACCATGCGACTAGTTTGATACCAGGACGGTGACGGATCCCGGCATTGGTTTACTCTTAGCTGAGCTTCCTGATGGAAACGCCAGACTTCTTCTCAGCTTGGGAGGCCCTGTCAGGGAGGAAAAATACCTCCCCCCTCCTGTATATCGCAGTCCGATACCCGGGAACACCTCCCAGCCATGATGAGGCGATAAACCGTTTACAGGACTTCGCCCACCCAAGTGTGATCTGAAATCAACCCATATCGAATTGTATGTGTTAACACTAAAAATGCATAACACCAAACAGTTATAGGCCGTCAAATGTACTCCAAAATTTCGGATAAGATTGATTAGACACATTCTAGAATAAAACCAAAATATCTGGTATTAACGCTCTAACGCAGACCTCACTTCCTTAACGTTGGTAGAACCTAAGATTACCGTTCAAGGCTCGGGACCACTTAAACCCTGACGGGCAGTTTTTGCGATGAAACCAGTCGCAAAATCGTAAACTTTCATGGAAGAACACCTACCTGATCGTCTACACTAAGTGATGCGAACTCTGGTAAAGCATGTAACCAATCGGCAAATAAAACAAAGTGTCTTCGCCAATCCTGCATTACGTCCTTCATCGTTGCTACACGTTCAGCAGTAATTACAAGCTGAAAACAAATGAAATGAACAAATATGAGCAAACGACTGTTTTTTTTCACCACTATATGTGGCACATGGCACTATGGCAACTATCGCCACACATTTTTGCACGATAAATTAAACTACTCTTAATAATTAAATCAGTGATAAGAGTGGAGGTAGCGCAGTGGTAAAGATGTTATTCAACACTTGCAAGGCCCTGGTTTGAACACGCATCTGGCCAGTTACCCTTGCCATTCCTCCAGGGTCGGGAAATTGGCACCAGACTGATCTGCGAAAGGGATTAGTCCGATCCACAAAAGGTGAAACTACCGGCGGTTAAGAATTGGAGCGAACCAACATAATTATCACAGGATTCCCAGAAGAATCTACTTGACCAGTATCGAAAGACCTTCGTTGCAGTAACGTTCAACGTTCAAAAAACTCAACGAAGTACAAACACCTTCAAGCAGCAACCGAACGAAAATGAGAAATCCAAAGATTTTTGTCGATGATGGATGCGAAGAAACGTACCAAATGCTAGAAGCATTCGAAAAGTGTTCAAAGAAAGGTGGTGCAAAATAAGGCTATAACATCATTACGAAAATCGGAAGTTTTCAAATGTGAACAGTAAAGTTCAAACCAAGTGGTTAAAGTGGGAACAACACCATTTATGTTTAGCCGATAAATGTTTGGAAACATTTACGTAACATCACAACAGACAAGTATCGACGGAGAAAAGCTCCATAGTAGAATTACTGGCGATTCTCATAATGTGACACTCCAGTTCGTATTCTGTTCTTTCCAAACAGCAGACTTTGTCAATTTCTCTTTTTTTGCACCGACAGCGGTAATTTCGTGCATTTCTAAACAACTGATAAAATTTCATATTTCAATTGAAACGAAGGAGGTTTCTTCGATCAGTATCCAACTGAAAACAAATAGTATCAGCTTCCAACAAACATTGCTGGGCTCAGGAAACCTATAATGGGAAAAAAAAGAATAAAGAATAAGGGATAAAGGATGAGGGACAAAGGATAAATGATAAAGGATAAAAGATAGAGGATAAAGGACAAAGGATAAAGAACAAAGGATAAAGAACAAAGGATAAAGGACAAAGAATAAAGAATAAAGGATAAAGGATAAAAGATAAAGGAGAAAGGAGAAAGGATAAAGGATAAAGGATAAAGAGTTCTGCTTTGATTAAGCCTTAAGGGATGCGCCATATATTCGACTTTAATAAGCATTATTGAGATGATTCAATGCATGTTTGGTCTACATGGGGATGAAGCGACATGTCAAATCAGCATTTTTCACCTTTCCATACAACTTTGGTGCCAATTTGTCGACCTTGGAGTAATATAGGGCTTCTTAGGTTCAAGAGGGTGTAGTCTAACCAACGCACTAGGTATTCCTGGGCACCTCTAACCACTGAATTTCAAGCGTTTAAAGAGGAATTGATGCCAAAAAAACGCGTTTAAAATTGCACTACATGTAACCGGGTACTGTAGTGGGAAGTTCATCAGTGTTACTAACCCACATAACCGAATGTAAACAACTAGTCAGTAACATACCGGTGTTCTGAGCGAAATCATATTCGGATTATAGAAGGCGTTAATAAATGAGACACTAGCCGACGACAAACCTAAACATTGATATTAACGAATTCTGAAGAGGTTACTTAGTCAAATTGTATTTTTCACCACAAAACTTATCTCCATAATTTGTAAAGTTTTTTTTTCTTTGACAAGAACTTCATCAGAGCAATTGAAAACACTTGGTTCGGGTTTGAATTTGAATCAAATCGATGAAGAATAGTCCATTAAATTCTACTGACCGTCTGTGCGAGAATATCCTGACACACTAGGCGGATCCACTCGGCTGCACACCTGTCGATGCATAGCCAGTAAAGTGTCAGCAGCTCTTTAAAAAAATAAATAGGCTTTTTCAAACATTGAATGAAACATGTGGCACTTCAGCATTTCCATATTTAACGTCTGTCTTATGCAGCTCAATATCACCGCTATCATTTCCTACACCACAAAGTGGAGAATGATTTTCCGACAATTCCAGCTATATCCAGAAATGCCCTGTTTTCTTGAAGATCATACACGAAGTTGCTGTTATACTACTTATAAGCAGAAGCTGAAGTTTCAGCAAATTTCGACTTCTTCGGAGCCCGGAACGCTCAGACTGACTGCAACCCAGTCAACCAAATACCTTCATAGCTCCAACAAGCGAAACGAAACCAAAATGTCAGTCGTGTTGGAAACAAAACAGCTTCTTCACACATTCGCCGTTTCCAAAGAGTTTTTTCACTCAGGCTTCCATGTGGAGACCAACAGTGCACAGTTCACATGGATGGGTAATATGCTCGTCACACGTTAAAACATCGCGCTGAGATAACGTGTGAGATCACGTGTGATAACAAATCACCCCTTCCTGCTGTTTATTTCTAGATTCTTAGAATTTATCCAGAGCATCGAGAGTTTCATGCGTTGGGGTTTTAGAAAACTGTGCGATGATGGTCTCTTCTACTTCAAAATCTTCCATAATATGCGTCTAGGTCTCATGCGAGCCTAATGAAGTATCGAGTTCAAGTTTATTTTCTTTTATACAGACATAGAATGGTCCATCTGTTTCGCCAAAGTATTCATGCCCGTACGCTTTATAAGAGATCGGATACACCACCGTCCAATCACCGTCTCCACCTTTAGGGTGTATTAGGCAAATTTATGTTGTGCTTTATGTTTATGTGTTGTACGGCCGCACATTCGCTCACGAACTAGTTAGCATCTAAGAGTGTTGGGTGGTATTTTAATCACTGCTGTCGGCTTCTATTTTAAAAAAGTCCTTTTTAAGCAACTTTTTATAGCTGTACTAATTTCGTTGGGAAATGATGGGAGGGATAAACGGGACCTCATTTTCGCTAGATTTATCGTCTGGGAGTGTGGTTGTTCTTTTAAACCTGTTCCTAGCAGCAACTGTTCCGTAACATAACTTCAACGAAGCTGAGGTATTTGCAAAACTCTGGACCGCAGGTGCCTATGGTGGGGAACGAACGTGCTATTGTCCTTCCCGGGGAGTAACGCGTTCACCAGCACACCATGCGGGTCCTTCGTTTCGCCAGTAGCGGACAATAGCGCGTTCGTTCCCCACCATAGGCACCTGCGGTCCAGAGTTTTGCAAATATCTCAGCTTCGTTGAAGTTATATTTCGCAATATACCCTGACATCAAAAAGAGTAGGCAGTAAGTAAAAAGGTTAAAATTGTTCCGTAACAATTAGAGATGATTAATTCACGCACTAAGTTCAGCAATTCTTCCTTCTGCCCTCTTCCTGTGACCACACTGATGGCTGATGGCTGTCCGAAACGTGTTTCCCACAAGCGCTCTTTTTGTGTGTGAGGGTGAGGGGGAAGATAATGAAGCAGTATAATTTCGTTAATTGATTTTCGGTACCATTTTACAATGAAACCATTTTGTATAGGGCAATTTAAAAGTTCAAAAATGAACGCCAGTTTTCTTTCGATGTCTCTCAGGTGAATTATATGAACTCAGTTCATTCAACAAACAACTGAAAATATTTGTCGATCTCTTTTCTTGTGGATCAAATAACAATAAACTATCTATGCATCTACACTAGATTACCTGATGGAGATTGGTCACTGGAGCTTCCACCTTAGAGATAAAGGCAATGGCAAGATTTGGTGCCTGTGGCTGCCCCATTGCGATTTGTGCGAAATACTTCTCGGACCATTTAAAGATTGAGCAGGTTAGACACTCTTTCTAAGAGGGCCATGAGCTACTGAATCGACCAGTCGAATACACGTTTATTGCTCGTTCGTGTTGCATAAGGAATTCGACGATGGCTTGCATAGTGGAGACATTCGACGCGTTACTACAAAGCGTGGCAACGTCAAACGAAGGAATAACGTGTGCACTGGTGAGACGCGTGTTATGTAAATTGTCCAAAACCAATTGGATAATCGTAAGATTGGCTGGAATGTGTTTCAATAACTGCGTAAAACTAGGGCAAAAACCGTGCAATTCTATCCGTTGGTCTGTCTACACAGCTGATAACGGGTCTGACCTTGAATTACGATGGATCGATGGAGGCAAATCATCAGTGAGGTACTTATTTGCTTTAAAAAGTAAGTACAAGACTGAGCATGCTGATAATTCAACTTTGAGTTTAGAAGTAACTGATAGTTATAAAATAGCTGCTTTTGCCCCTTTGACCCATTCACCGTTCAATTTCCGACATTGAATTTCGATTCTTTCTCAGCTGACGGGCGATAAAGGGAACGTTTCTTCTACTTCTATAGAATTAGAAAAACTGATTTAAAACGATAGTATTTTATTCTTTCACTCTTGAACATTCGATTTAAACCTGTCCGGAAACGACTACATCACGAAGTGGCGCCGAAAGCCAAGTGGTAAAAACATATTGGTTCACTACCTTTCCAAAAAAAAGGGTGCTTGTAGAAACATGTTTTGAACAGGCACTAGTGTGCACAGGAAGACAGCAGAAGGAAGAATCCCTGAAAGTGATGAGGTAGATGGTCATTTCCAATGGCTGCGAGACGATAGCTGATAGGGATAGCTACAGAGGGAAAACAACGCCTCAAAACGGAAATGCTAGGACAATAAGGTCTCGTTTATCCTGCCCTTCGCTTCCAATAAAATGCACACCTATAAAACGTTGCTTAAAAAGGGTCGGTCTAGAGAAATCGATAGCAGTGATAGCAGTGACTGAAATGCTACCAGACACTCTAAGACGATAGCTAATTCAGAACCGCTTGTATGACCGTCTGTGTACAATGCAGATTTGCATAATATGCCTTGACAGCACAAACGATAGACTCATGAGTTTGGATACGGTGCACCTGATCTATTGTAAAGCGTGCGAGGGTTAATACGTTGGCGAGACGGATGGAACACTATAGGCCCATATAACAGAAGATCTCGTCGTAAATTCAACGCCAAACTAGATATTCCGTTAGGAAAGCAAAGGACGCACACAAATAATGAGGAAGATTTTAAAATAGAAGTCATCATCTTCGCATAGGATTCTGAAATTCAGCGCGTAAAATCCTCGAGATAGTCTGGACACATTCTAGGAACCAAAGAATTAACTGCAGAGAGGAATGGCTCGCTATCAGGTTTTTTCATTCCATTCCGTGTCATTCCACACAATACCTCAGAGTGCGATTGGTCTCCACGTGGAAGACTCAGTGGAAGATTCATAAAAACGATGAGTGCGTTAAGAAGTAGTTTTGTTTCCAATGCGATTGAAATCAAGATTTCACGGCTTTGAAGCTTTGAAGGTATTTGCCTGATTAGATTGCAGTCAACTGGACTTTTTCCAAATGACTTTTTCAGGCGCTGAAACGTCGGCTGCTATTAACAAACATCCAATAACAACCGCTTGTGTTCTCCCAAGAAAACAGTGAATGATTGATCAGTATCGAGGTTAACAGAAGGTCGGTCTTGTGAATTAAATTAAAAGAACTACAAGAAGCCAAATATGTGTCTTACTTATTAAGTTCAGCGTCTGGACTTGGCAAAGCTTCCGGTTTCATAGAACATTGTTCTGTCTGGATTTCCACTGAGCACCTGAAACGTAAAACTACCAAAAGAGCAGTGTAACTTGAAATAAATGATGAAGGCCGGATGACTGAGGTAGCGATGATGGATGAATGATAAAACGTTTTGGCCTTGAA
The DNA here is from genome assembly GCA_018806985.1 of Angiostrongylus vasorum. Lineage (NCBI taxonomy): Eukaryota > Metazoa > Nematoda > Chromadorea > Rhabditida > Metastrongylidae > Angiostrongylus > Angiostrongylus vasorum. Next base: position 585,423 of record JADANN010000420.1, read on the forward strand.
CAATCCCATTAAGGACGCGACATGAATTTGCCCCCCGGCATCGTAGAAGAATCCACATGGAGACTACACAAAAAATTGTGTACACTCATCGATGTATCAGCGGTTTCTAATATCTCAAACAAGAATGGCACCAATCTGCCCACCCCGGAATCATTGAATTGGTTTTCCCAAAGAGCGGGATTAATAAAGAATCGCAATGGTGTTGCAGTGCACATAAAGCCAATGCGCAGTACGCAACGTGGCGATATCCTTAAAGTTGGTCAGCCGCTTAATATTAGCTGTCAGCACACAAAAAAGAAAAGGCTCTATCCCACAAACCGCATTTTCGAGACAACCGAAGAAGTGGAAATGAAAGCAAGCCACATGGATTTTCTAATGAAGCAGTTTGCTTTTTTTGAGTGTATTCAACGCCAGTAGTAGCTAATAAATTACTAGTGACCATATGGTCTCTCACTCTTCAACACAGGTTCCACTAATATTATAAAAACGTCATTAGCCTTGGATTGCACTTTGTTTACGAATACAAAAAAGTCATGTGTTCTACTACTAGCCACCTTCTCATTATTAATAAATCGTCTAAAATAAATAATCTGATAGCGAAATATAACTTCAACGATGCTGAGATATTTGCAAAACTCCGGACCGCAGGTGTTTGCGGTGGGGAACGAACGCGCTATTGTCCTTTCCGGCGAGTAAAGCGTTCATCACCACACCATGCGGGTCCTTCGTTTCGCCTGTCTCTCGATTTGGGCCCCCGGATCAATTCCGCTGATGGGTGAATGCTGATGGCAAAAGATCGACAGAACTAGCTGACAGATGGTGTGGTGGTGAACGCGTTACTCCCCGGAAAGGACAATAGTGCGTTCGTTCCCCACCGCAGACACCCGCGGTCCTGGGTTTTGCAAATATCTCAGCATCACTGAATTTATATTTCGCAATATACCCTGCCATTAAAAAAAAGAGTAGGCAGTAAATAATAAGTTGAAATTGTGATTATAACTGCAGCCTCAGCTTAACTGGGATCGTTGTCGATCATTGTTTGCGGTGGGGAACGAACGTGCTATTACGGTTTCCGAGGGCTAACGCGTTCACCACGACACCATGCAAGTTTTTCGTTTCGCCTGTCTCTCGATTTGGGCCCCCGGATCAATTCCACTGATGGGTGAATGCTGATGGCAAAAGATCGACAGAACTAGCTGACAGATGGTGTGGTGGTGAACGCGTTACTCCCCGGAAAGGACAATAGTGCGTTCGTTCCCCACCGCAGACACCCGCGGTTCGGAGTTTTGCAAATATCTCAGCATCACTGAATTTATATTTCGCAATATACCCTGCCATTAAAAAAAAGAGTAGGCAGTAAATAATAAGTTGAAATTGTGATTATAACTGCAGCCTCAGCTTAACTGGGTTCGTTGTCGATCATTGTTTGCGGTGGGGAACGAACGTGCTATTACGGTTTCCGAGGGCTAACGCGTTCACCACGACACCATGCAAGTTTTTCGTTTCGCCTGTCTCTCAGCTTGTTCTATCGATCAACGCCATCAGCAATCATCTGTCAACGGGATTGATCTGTGGAGCCCAAATCGGCATTGAACCCAGTTAAAAACCGAATATCTCAGCATCACTGAAGTTACATTTCGCAATATACCTTGCCATTAGAAAAGAGTAGGCAATAAATAATAAGTTAAAATCCGACAGCGGTCCTAATCAAAATTCTCCAGAACATATGACATTGGTAGCGAGATGGAAATCACTTGAGCTCACCTATCTGGCGAGTTTTCTCGATAATCGTCGTCACAGTCTTCCATCTCATGCAACGGATCACTACGTTCTCGTTCTGACTGAACAGCTAAAAATTCCAGCAATCACGAACGAAAGTAAGAAGAGCAAATGACGTAAGCAGCATGATGTGGGCAGTAAAAATAAACTGCAGATTTTGGCAGCAGAAACGTCTTCTAAGGTTGTGTTATCGTCCGCTTTTGAACCTGCCACTTGTGAATTTCACAAAGAATTGCGAACACTGACTTTCCTGTGAGGCAATTTCTATCATTAAGTTTAACAAATGTCATGCAAACATGAACAAACTGTTTGTTGTTCGATTGAAAAGAATCTATAGCATAGATGTAGATTGCTGGTCGAGCGATTCTCCCTGGAGTCCTGAGATAGCCGGGTTGGAGCGTTCCCAATTGGATTGCAGAGAGTGATTTTTTCTCGGACAAGTCCTGTACCAATTTTCCGACCCCGGATGGACAGGAGGAGGGGGATTAATTGCCTTGGAGTGGAATCGAACTAGCACCATGCTCGCGATGACAGGCATCACTACCACTGTGCTATCCTCCCCCACGTAGACTTGGGAGATCATCGAGGACAATGGATGCGAGGAGACAAATCGAATGTGAGAAATGCTGGGATCGGCACAGTGAACGTGAAGACGGGTAAAATAAATTGAAAACAAAATAGCACAGAAGTCACCTCGAGGATTCATTCCAGCAATGAAACACTGCTTTAAACGGCATGCACGACAGACATTTCGATGTTCTGCAAACGATGACATTTTTTAATATAGAATTGTATACAATTAATAATTTTTTACGCCATTTTCTCCAATCCGTCGAATCCTATAATATCTGTCCTGGACTGCATTATCACGTAATCAATTTGCATATTTTGTACAGTCAACAGCATCATAACTTCATTTGGGTATACGAAATGCAAAAATACAATGAAAATGATTTCGTCCAGCACCAGCTCTGGCAATCAACCATAACGTTACGAACTCTGATAAGTGGAAAAGAAAGTAAAGCGCTCAGCGTAGGTCATTCCCATAAGGATACGGTAAATCCACCAACTCAACTAAGCATCGTAAAGGTAATTCAATGCATATCTAGCCTATGTAATGACTAGCAACGGCGCGACGACTCATCAGGTCAATGTTCTCATTCCGTCCGGTACTATCCTGCAAAACCTGAAAAGAGGATGGGGTGACTTGGTTAGCCAGTGATACGAAGCCGAACCAACAACCAACGACCACGTAAGTATTGCATGGTGCCTAGTTACCACTGCGCTATATGCGCTCATTTCTGCCTACATATGTCTAATGGGTCGCTTTCCAATAAATGCAATATGACAATAGATAGCGAAATATTTAAGGTTAACATCGAACCTTTTGCGATCGCACACTGACCATCGAACCGGCACATGTATTGACGATTGTTCCACACACTAGAATATTTATTTCTCACTAATACTGACCAGTAGTTTATAAGATTAATACTGATCAATGGTTTGGAAAACAATGTTCCCTAGAACTACATCGTATTCACAGCAACTAACAGTTGCCCTGCAAAAATAGCACTAAACACACAAGAGTAATTTTACCTCCTCCTAAAGAAACCCTTGCAACCATTGCATGCGTTCACACCATAGTGCTTACCAAATGCCTAAACGCTTGAAATCAATATACATCTATAACAAACAATCAAATCATTAAACTAGTTGGTTTTGTAAACTATCAATCCATCCTACACTTCGTAAAAAATTTCAATGACCGGCATAAAATGAAACTACGGATTACAAAATAATAATTCGGTAAAAACAGGATCAACAAACGCAACATCTCAAGATCTCATATAATTTATCAGCCTAGATCAAAATTTTGGCTGTTCGGTTGCAAAACTTGGACCAAAGGCCAGATTCGAACCCACGATTACCGTTTCTGGGGCTCATGTGTCACCTCCTGCATCATCGATGCCATTGCTTTGCGTTTCCCTTCAAATTTTCAAATTCTTTTTCTCGTCCAGTGTATGAAATTTCAAACTCTTAAAACTTATGACATTTTCAATGGCATTTCATTCTCATCTGTTAGCGGATAGACTATGTTATTTAATGCAGCTTCGATATAAACCAGAAGAAATGTAGACCGAGGTGAAACGAAGGTCAACCAACCTGATCACCACAAACGACGCATACCAGATTGATAGTGGAGTTTTTTTTCCTGCCTCGATTTGGTGTTTCTTGAGAGTTAGCCAGATTGCTTGATTGCGTGAACTGCGAGCTGTTTAGGTTTCCGATTTGTTGAATTCCGGTGAGACTGCTGTGACCACCGATCGCGGCCGTTGAATTCCGTATCAATTCGTCCAATGCCGACGAGGCCACGTCGCCGAACACGTCTGAGTGGTCAAGCGACGCCAGGGTGTTAAACATCTATAAAACACGGAGAAACTCTGTACGATGTTCCAGGAAAAGAAAACAACGAGGAATTCACGATCAATGCAGGATTGTAATCGTATCCACCATCGTGTAATTCTGCAGTTATGAGATTATTGGTGCTAGGAAGACGATGACATCAGAGACAACACCATCGTACTAAGCCCTCTATAGTACTACGTCAAGCAGTGGTGGGCGTGGCCATATTGGAAAACATCAAGCGAGCGCTAATTGGCAAGGTGTTGTGGAAAGTGGGTACTCTTGGTTGCTCACGCAGATTGAATTCGGTCAATAACGTTCAAAAGGAATAGACATATTATATGATTCCATTGTCGAAGAGCACAGGAAAAAAACTGGAATACGTTTGAGCGATCAATGGATGAAACCGTAGCTAAACAAACGAATAGTCAAAAAGACAACAAGAAACGTTAGACTTCACGGAAATTTCTCACACAAAGTAATATAGATACATACAACCTCACCATTTGATTAAAGATCTCGCATAGCTCAGTCTCATCAGATTTACAAGTTAAAGCTTCACGGCAATGCAATCAATGAACGTTGAACTACTAGTTCGAACAGTTGTAAAGCACAAAGCATGCACTGTAATACAACCACAAGGATGCTGAGATATGAGCAAAACTCGGAAGCCCAGTTGGGTTTATACCCGTGAGTACACTTACCTGGGACTCACTCCCATTGACTGCTAATCGTTGATAATACCGACAGAGGAAAAAACATGACTGGGAAAAAGGCAAGGCAAGGGCCTCGCTTGGTGTGCTGGATAGCACGTGAGCCCCCGGAAACGGTAATCGCGAGTTCAAAGCCCAGATAGCGTCGCGAGTTTTGTTCATAGCTCAGCATTCTTGTGGTTACATTTCACATGGTATCCTGCCACGATAAAAGAATAGGGACTAAATAAAAGTTAAGATATTACGCATCGCAATGCTTAAAATCATGAGAAAAATCAGTAACATAGCGTGAAGAAGGTTCCAATCCTACACCGTCGTAAAGATCATACTAAAGATATTTGTAAAGGAAAATAAACATTAAAGTGAATAATACTGAGAAAAGAAATGAGTTCTCAAATCTCAATTATCATGCTGAAAATTCAAAGTCTACCTTACAAAGCGACCTTCTCTTAACCTCAGCTCGATTTATCGGCATCGTATTAGACTATTCAGCGGAGATGAGGTTGTTATAGAAATCGTTCTGCTAACGATTCAGCGCCTTCGCCTTCTCCAAAGCCGAAATGATTCAAGCGATTGCCCACAGCACTTTATTAAGCAAGCACATGTAAGACTAAACAATCCAGGAAAAAAACACCGAAAACCCGGAATTAAAACATAAGGGAAATGATATGGTAGCAGAATTAAGTCCAAAATAATGATGCAGATGAGAGTAACAAAGTTCTACTATTAATACGTCGATTGCTGTCATCTAATCCAAGAAAAAAAGAAATAAAGCAGGCCCGCTGATGCGGTGACAAGCGTCGTGGTTGGTGTTCTTTGACGAAACGAGACTGACAATGGAACCTGTTGCTAGTATGTATCTTTGAAATGACGACAACGACGACGAGGATGATGACAAGGACGACGACCATGACAACCGCTAAAGAAACAAGGAGTATGTCGGCATGAAAGGAATGGACACTACTGTCACACCCTGCTTTTGAAATGTCGACACACACTCTCTCACGACACATTATGCTTCAATTGTTCGTCGTCTTTCATGAAGCTTTCGGTCGAGCAAAGCAGTGAATGAATTTTCTGTCTCTCTCTTTCTCGCTACCATGTGAACCAATAAGTCATTCGATTTCGTGAGCATTACACTCATATAACTTTTTATATCATAACGGCTAGGCGGCGGATAGCACAATGGTAGTGATACCAGTCATCACGTGCACGGTGCTGGTTCAATCCCGCTGAAGGCCCACCGAGCCTCTCATTTCCTTGAGGTCTGGAAACTGCTACTGGATTTGTACGAGAAAAAAATCATTCCCTGCAGTCTATGGACTCCAGTGAAAATCGATTCGACCAGCATTCTACGACATTCAAGATGAAACAAAAAATTCTGAAGCAGTAGTCGAAGCCACATGTAAAAGTTGGAAGACTTTAGTTGATGATGGAAGCGAGGAAACGATAACTACTAAACAGTACAACTCCATTAGAGATTTTGTTACTACTACGATCGACAATCAATGCAGAATTTATTAATATGCTCACATACTTGGATACTTGGACGGTATCTTGGTACTTGGATACTTGAAGATTACATAAGGGTGCCACAAATCTCTATTATGACCTAGAATGACTCGGCACAATTCCCTTCTTGAAATTCTTCAATACAAGGAGACAATCATTACCCAAGTCGACATTAAACAAGAGTCGAAATCGAAAATATTCGATCCAACATTTTTTAATAAATAAATGAAAAAAAATCAATATTGAGAAAATGACCCAAGAATTATTGCGTAGTATTAATGTTTCATATAGAGAGAAACTCTACGTATCACAATATCTCCCCGTGCTATACTTCGATAGTTGCATGACCTGTCTTCACTGGTTACGCGAGCACCATCACATCTTCCACTCATTTTGAGCACTCATCATCCACGGTGGTAGTTGACTTCGAAAGTCGTGACGTCCGCAAGGCCCATTCCGTAACCTTGAAGCCGCTGCTATCCGCGAATGCAGATGATTGACGTTGGTCGCGAACATTTCCACCAATCGTTTCGGTAGTCTTCCAAGAGGACGCTTGCATTCTCCTGGAGTCCACTTCACTGTTCTTTTTGTTCATTTCTCGTCTGTTCTTCTTATTACGTAACCGGCCCATCTGTGTCTCTCAACTGATGCATATTCTTCTGCATCTCGAAGATTAGACAGCTTTCAAATATCCGAGCTGCGCATTCCGACTAGACGTTGTGAGTGCTGGTTAAACTTCAATAGTAGTCGTTTAAGCACTCTGGTGGTGTGCAGATTTCCTGACGTAATGAGAAGGATCAGCTCACGTTTCTGCTGCATAACAGAGCGCTGGAAGAACTGCTGAATCCCGTGAGCGCAGGGGTTTTGGGTCCGTTAGCTGGTTGGTGGCTTCTTTTGAGTGGACCCGGATGCGGCCCATATTGTTCCTTCCTTTGGTCTAATTCCTCCTTCATGTTGTTCTCCATGTTCATAGAACGTCCAACCTACATGTACGAGTAGGCTTCTGTAATAAGCGAATCAACTAGCTCTATTTGTTTACCTTCGCACCATGGCTTCTTCATAAACTGGGTCTTTGTCCTATTTGTGGGCAGTCCAATATTTTTTCCGCTACGTTGAGTTATTTGAGCATCGTCTCTGCTCCACTGGTACTCCTCAGAAGGATGATAGTGTTTCCCGCGAAACGAACTATGCCCTTCTCGTCGCATTTTGTCGTTTTTTTCGAAGCTCTTCTCTTATGGAGATGGTGAAAAGTCGGTAGAAAAGTTGTTTATCTGTGCTGCTGTTCCCATAGCATTCTGCTAGTATTCGTATCTAGGACAGGTCCACTTCTTCGTTGAAGAGCGCTGATAGGATTACACTCATTGCGAAGCTGTCAAACGCTTTCTCGTAGTTGTAGTCGATAAAGGTAAGGCAATAGGCAGATGGTGCGCCCGAAAAACTTCTATGACCTGTGATACGCTTTCGATGTGGTGAATGCAGCAGAGTCCCTGTCGGAATCCAGCTTGCCCACTAATTTGCGCGTCATCTAAGGGCCTTCAATATGCGCAGAAAGATCTTTTTTTTTGAATAGCTTGTAGGGTATACTCCACAGGCGTATTGGACAGTAGCTACCAAGATCCTTTCGGTCATCGTTTCTTCAGTACTATGTCTGTCCACGATATCCTCCACTAGTCTGGGATTTTTTCCCTTTTTTGTTTTGATTTTTTTCTGGGAGCACTGACGAACTCGGCGGAAATATTATCGGATCTCGGAGTTGTGCCTCATATTGGCCTTCCTTTGACACGCAAGTTGGAGATAAAGAATGGTCAAGCGCGGTGAGAGGATTTCGAATGAGGTGAATAGATGGGAAATAGATAGATGTGCGACAAAGCCTACGGCCAGAAACATTTCGCGACGGCACCCCTTTCTCTGCAGATAAAGACGGTTCCGTCGTTTAATTGGCCTATGTCGGTCCCCCCTGCTTCTTGTTTCTTGTTCGGCGATCACCTGGAGTTTGATACGATCAACATCCTCAATAACAGCGTGAACGTGGGCGTCTGAAGAGACTGTTCTGGCATTATGGGTGCACAGCTGGAAGCAGTTTGTGGCGTACGTGTTTTGGCCGTTTACAATGACATCCTGTGCAACCCGAGATTTCATCACTTCTCACCGGTTGCCCCACCGCCCAACGTCGTAGACGGAAGCGCCAAGTTTGTGGGATACTGAGGTCGGAGCTTTGATGGTTTAGTCATTGTGGTTCTCTAGAGCCCCGAGGTCAGCCTAGCTGAAGTCTTTCTAGGATCGTCACCACCCCCAGACATTCGCTGCCCTTGTGGATCAGAGGGAGACTTGCCACCATGCGACTAGTTTGATACAATTTCCAGATCGAAACGTCGGACTCCTTCACAGCCTACGATACCTTGCGGGGGATGACATCCAACGGTGCATCGTAGTCCGATACCTAGTAATAACTTACCGCCACGATGAAGCGGTGAACCGTTGAGAAGTCCGTGCTGCAAAACATAATATGTCAAATAACTGGAACTATTCTGAAGAAGTCAGCAACAAAGCAATGAAAGGAAAAGACCGCTTATGAATCACTTCAATCAGATTATTACTGGTCACCTTTTCATCTCGACCATACACTGAGCTACTGAAATGTATTGAAAGAGCATCAATCAACAAAGTAATTTGCCAACCAACACAAACATCCATATATATACACATACCCACACATGCACAGACAAACACATGACAACACACGCGTGGTAAATGAAAAACTGCAAAACTACGCGCTAACAGTGCTTCGAATAAAAGGCATACCTACAAAGAGGTGGAGAACCATTACGATGACGTGAAAGCAAAACAAACATTGGCTATTACATTCTATAATCACACTGTCTATGATTCAAAACGTCATCATGGGTATGAAGAGTTTCTGGATGTCAAAATGTGACGCGCAACAAGGGAGTAACTATTAGCACGGTCAAGCACAATGAGTTCTATTATTCCGTCTGGAAGGCTAGACAAGAAGAAACCAATGATACGTGAAGCTCTGTTCTGACTGAAACCTAAACCTAAGAGGGTTAACCTGAGCTCCATCCACGCAGACGGGCAACTCCCTAATTTTTTTATTTCTTATTTTTTTATTTTACAAGAGACGTTTTTAACAACTATTGTACTGATCATAGAACTTGCATTCGATTCGTTTCCTCCCATCCATAATCCACAACGGTTTTGCAACCTTTTTGTGTGCGTGTGTGGGTTGGGCTGCTTCATGCGGATTTTTCGTTATGAATGTTGTTAAATGCTACTCGAGTCGATTCATCCTAAAAAACTTGAGATAGCAGGGCTAGAGCGTCCCACTTGGATTGTAGCGAGAAAACTTTCCCAGACAAGTCCGATATCAATTTCCCTACCCCAGAGGGATGATGGGCTGGGTGAGCCGGTGCGGTATCGAACTAGCATCGCGATCGTGATGATTGTCATGGCTACCACTTCGCTACCCGCTCCCTACTTCCTAATTCAATATATAGGGCACTGCTGAAGGACAAGCAAGTTTGCATTTACGCTATAGGTAACACTCAACGTTTAACAACCTAAGCAGTTTGATTTTTTTTCAAAACATACTCATTGGATCAACAGCTTAGGAAACAGAACCAAGAGAAGAACTTGCATGGACAACCTGAGCGAAATTCGGAATGGCGACCTCGAGAGGTCCGAAGACAAAAGCTCACCGATCAAGCAAATAGACAATTAGATGAAAGTAGTACCGGCAATGATTCGCGAATATGAGCCATAAGTACCAACATACCCAGCAATGGATAAACAAGTTTGAGTTGTGAATGTGACAAGACATAACAATCTCCAAAGTGAATACTCACAGATTTTGCATTGAAGTCTTACAATACCTTCTTATAAAACTTACTCATAACAGCCTACATCCAAAAGCGCGAGCACACAAAATAAGCCAGAAACTATTTGAAATAAGGAAAATGTGAATTCACAAAATACTACTGCACAAACGTTTCGTGACATCATCAACAGCTGAAGATGATATCCACGAAAAAATCAATTAATCAGTAAACGCCTGGCTGCCGCTATCTTTATTTAACAACAAAATACTCTACTCAGAGCGATATTACTTTAACACGACGATTCCGATGTTGTGACGTGAAAGTCTACATAGTAAATCGTTGACACATAATGGAATGGACGATGTCCACTCAACGGTTTACCTCCTCATCGTGGCTGGAAGGGGGTTCCTGTGTGTCGAGCTGCGATGCACAGCGGGGGGGATTCAACCCTCCAGAAGGGTCTCCAAAGCTGAGAAAGAGTCCGGCGTTTCACCAAGAAGCCCAGTTAGGAGTAAACCAATACCAGGATCCACCACCGTCTCGGCATCAAACTACTAGCATGGTGGTAAATCTCCCACTGATCCACAAGGGAGAGACAGCCTATGGTGGTGAAGACTTGGAGCAGGTAGACTTTGGTTTGGCCAGGCTGACCTCAGGACTCCAGGGAGCCGCAATAGCTAAACCAGCAAAACTCCGAAAAAAACGGAGATTATGCTGGGGGTCCGCACAACCAGTGAGGATGGGCCGTCCAAGTATCCAAGTAATAATGGATGATATGCATTCTGTAAATCACACATGGCGGAAAATTATTACACTCCCTCAGTTCATTATGAACCTTATTAAACGAAATAAAAACCACGAGAATCTATAAACCTCTACTAACAACATCCAAGTCCTACTAATTCATAAAGAAATTCTAGTTTTCTAAGAAACGTATTTCCTTCCACTTTCTATTTCTTCCCATTTGCTAAGTACGTTCTTCACAGCTTAAAGTAATTCTTCAGTTGGCAAACACTGACTTACACTGACATAAATGTCCTTTAAAAATGCACACAATACATAAGCAGTTTGGGAACTTGACAATAACATTTTCCTTTAAATATCGAGAAATCGTGCAGTGATGATGGTGCTATTGAAAGAACCGGCTCAAGAACACAGTTCGTGAAATGGCAATGAATTTCAGAAACACTGTTTTGTTTTTTGATCACAATCCTTCACTACAGAGGGTGAGTAACGCAGTAGTAGTGATGCCGACCATCAAGAGCACGGTGCTCACTAAGCCCCTCATCCCTTCATGGTACGGAGATCGGTAGCAGACCTATCTGGGGAATATTCACTTTCTGCAATCTAAGTGGGAACGCCCTAGCCCGGCTATCATTTCGGAACTTCAGAGAGAATCGATACGACCAGTATTCAACGACATTCGCAGATAAGACGACAAACCTCATGCAGCAGCCGTACTCACACAAAAAAAGTTGGAAGATGCTCTTGTATGTGCATGCCAGGAAACAAATGGTATGCAATACATGCTGGAATCCGCACAGTATGTGTGAAAGACCGTCGTCGAGAATAAAATAATAAAATAGCTTTTTCACTATAAAGTGAAGGAGTGGCATAGGCCAGTTCATGAACAGGTTCGCAGATGAGCATTTTTTAAACAGCTTAAACAAATCTACTTCAGGCAAACATTCAATACAACATTACCAGCCACGAGTTAAAGATTAAAACCATTTCAGAAACTACTGCCTATCAACTCCACGAAAAAAAAGGATTACGTACCAGTTCAATGATCAGTTTCGGAAGACAACAATAACGAAAAAAGACCTCGCTGAAGCCCGAGCGAATCACTCGATGATTAGTGAGATTACAAGCAATACAGCTGATGTCGTGTGTACATACATATGTGTACATCCACATATAGATATTTCTTTTATACGACCCATCTTCACATTCATTGTGCGGATACCAGGACTTCTCTCATTCGATTCGTTTCCTAGAATCCATCATCCACTAAGGTCTTCCAACTTAAACACGTAGCTTCGCTTGCTGCTTGAACATTGTTCATTTCATCTTGAATGTCGTAGAATGCTGGTCGAGTCGATTCTTCCTGGAGTCCTGAGATAACCGGGTTAAAGCGTTTCCAACTGGATTGCAGAGAGTGATTTTTTTTTCCCGGACAAGTCCAGTACGAGTTTCCTGAAGCGGAAAGATAAGAGGCTTGGTTAGCATGAAGCGAGATCAGACGAGCATTGTGCTCGTGAAGATCGGCAATAAATGTGTACACATATTTAAAAAAATCATGTATATCACGTGTACACAGTACACATCACAAGTAAACGTCATGCGTGATGCAGCGAGAAGGCTGGTGACGACTGTAACGGCTGTACGGGCAGTGGTAATTCCCACGAGCAACTTTCTATTAACCTCGGCATTGATCAAACAACTCACTGTTCTCTTGATCAGCAAGCACGAGGTTGTTAATTTATTTTTTTATTTATGAGCAAGCTGACGTTTCCCGGATTCCGTCTCCCTCAGAGCAGCTTTCAATGAGTCTTCCACTGAGCATTAGCAAGGTCAGTTTTCACTGGCGCTATGCTTTTCTTTTGTACAGCTGTTGTTACGCTGAAATGCTCTGAGTTTGACGGATCATTGAGTAAGTCTTATCCCCATCTATAATTTCAATCCTAATTTTAACCAGGACGATTGAACGTTTAGGGTTTCTGCACGTGAATAATCGAAAACTAATCCCAATTTACAATTCTGATATCAAGAAGATCGCGTAACCCAACTCATTAAAACGCTGGTTACCCATATATCACCGCTCATTCCAAATCTCCCTTTGTGCAAGAAAACCATTTATTATTCAGTTCATTCAATTAGCAGTTGGAAACTCTTATGCAAAAAAATACTGATCATTCGATCTAATGGTTAGGTGAGGGAACACTAGAGGGAATAGTGTGGGGAAGAGTTGGGTCTGAGTGCCTTCAGAGATTTATAATACATATCTCTTTACTACATGGATGCTTTAGCGGCTCATTACCACTAGTCGAGTAGGCTCTCGCGCATTTGCCATTCCTTTCTTTCCCTTATAATCATAATTAATGGTCTCATGTGTGGTGGGCTGAAACGTATCATTCCTATAGTCCGTTAATCGTTTGCAGCTGTGAATACAAGTGATTAGTGTGCGGCACAAACACGCCTGCCAATCCTACAAAGAACATTTGCGTCTTCTATGCGTCCATTCCCTTATTTCCGTTGGTCCTTCTGCCGTTATCTCTTCCCAGTACAGCGGCGCCCTCGAAGACGAGATGATTTTCGAAGTCTTGACGAGCTGCGTCATCTAGCTTGATGTTCTCCACGAATTACCGCCGCTCTGATAGCAACAAAGCCGCAAGATGACTAATCACACTGCGTTCCATAGAGTTCACGAATGTCTGGATTCTGACTATGAGAAGACAATGCCCAGGCTGGGCAATATGAGGACTCAACAAGCAATGTATCAGCCTCTCTATCCTCCTTAGTACGCAAGTTTTTAAAAGCTGAATTAAAGAAAAAACAATATTTCTACCGGCGAAAATAAAACACAAATCCCACCACCGACTTTCTATTAACTTCAGCATTGATCAAATAATTCTTTATATTCCTGTTGAGCAAACACGAGCTGTTACTTTATTTAAAACACTATTTATTATTATTTATCTAAAAAAAATTAAGAAAAGAATTATTTAAAACACAAATCTTCCAAGTACCTACTTAGCCTCAAGTCCTAATGTCCCTAATGGGCTTCATCGGAAGCACAGATGAATAATAACACAACAGTCTTAACGTCTTTATTTACTGCCTATTCTTTTTAACAGCAGGGTATGTTGCAGAAATATAACTTCTATAATGCTGAGATATTTGCAGAACTCCGGAACGCAGATGTCTGTGGTGGTAAACCCCGGACCACAGACACCTGCGGTCCGGGGTTTTGCAAATATCTCAGCATTATAGAAGTTATATTTCGCAACTAAGATAACAGTTTGAAGTAGCTGAAGGATTAATGGAATAAATGAGTAGATTAGTTATCTAGTTATTGCTCAGAAACACTCGAAAAAACAAATAAAACGCTACTAGAGTAATTCGCTAAAAGAGAGTGTTCACTGAGCGCGCAGGGAGACTAGAACACCAGCGCGAAAACTTCTTGAGGCTTTTTGGATAAATGCCAAAAAAGCCTACAATGAATAGCAGGGATGAATGCCCAGAGGTCATACGCGACCTGACCCCCGTATGTTCGCATCAATTTCTGATGTGGGATGGTGCAGTCATCAACCTTATGCGACCATAATCAGCTGTTCTAATCTTCCTCATTGGAAGGCACGTGAAAAAAGCGGTGAGTTTTTTTCGAGAAGCTGTTGACCATGTAATTACCATAGAGTTTTTCGTCTTTTTGTAAGTGTCATTGAAGCGTTTGGCCTAGTAAATTGTATGTCAGTATACCCTTCCAGGCTCTGAAGAAGGCGATACTGCCGAAACGTCAGCTACTGTTGTATTGTATTGTGTGTTTTTCTATGGAAGTAAATGTATGCTGTTTAACAACCCCGCGATTGCTGAACAAGAAAACGACGCATTCATATTCCAATGCCGACGTTAATAGAAAGTCGATCCTGAGAGTGTTCACTGTTGCGAGGCTGGGAAGTGGAAGAAGATAACACGCCAAAGTGAATGCGAACAGCTGCAGCTGGTCGGGCTGATGTGACGGATTCGAGAATTTCGAGAGTCCTTCGTCATGTAGAAGAACAAGATGAACGACAACAACAACAACAAGAACAACAACAACGATAACGACGAACTAGTGGCCAGTAAAGACGTGAAGAATAAGCACCTGTCAAACGGAATCTCCAATTCGTTTCTGAAACTATTAGATCTTGAAGTACGCAGAACTTTTAGAGGTCCAATTCTTAAACTTTCCCTAGTTTTGTCGAATAAGGTCGCACAACGGAAATCACAATACGGTAACACCAGCAGTCATTGAAAAATTCGGTTCACGATCAAAAAAGCTCTTAGTGTGATGAATGTTAAAAATTCGTAACGAGACATATGTTAAATTAATGCCAAGCCAGTGATGATATCAAAGTCCTTGAAAGGATTACTGTTGAAGGACGCTTAGTTCCGCATTTATATTTCAGTAAAACTGGACGTTTAGTAAACTAGGGAGGTGTGCTTCCATCAAATTATAATTAATATTTTAATTTTTAATCAACACTTTAGAAAACAGAACTAAGGCTGGTAGGTAGAAAGAGCTTGACATGCTGGTCTCCTATCGTATGGATATGAGACGAAAACCCGACAATCTTCATATCTCGGATGTCTTAAATTTAGACATCATCCCCCCTGATGACGAGTAATATTGAAGACCTCTTCATGAAAGATACATTCTTAAGAATAGCAAGTCATTTTGTAGTATTAAAATCGTAGAAATCTCGTCCATCACCTCAGGAGGTTGTGAAGAAGGATTCAGATCATGCAATTACCACAACACAATGAAAACGGTGAAACACAAGAAGTATGGAAAAAGCAGTGGTTAGAGAAGTCATGTATTAATATACACGTGGTCGATGGCTCAACTCCACCCTAGGCCGAGCAAATACGCATCCCTTCGGAGACGTCAGACTCTCATCTACCTTGTTTGAAAAACGTCCCGCCGATGAAAAAAGGCCGTCGGCTGCATGTGGTGAAGACGTTCTAGTCGAGTTATCTCAGGATTATTGGGAGAATCAACTCTACCAGCAATTAACGCCATATACGAGGAAGACAAAGTTGTCATCTGGTATGAGAAATCATCATGCAAATTCCAAGATATTCGAGGATGACGGATGCGAGACAACGAATCGCATGAAATAACTGTTGGGATCCGGTGCTTCTCGTTCTTTACAGAACAAGATGGTTAAAAACTAACAAGGAATAAAAGCAGCAAGAAGACTGATAATAACATATTCAGTGATTTCCGAACATAAAAGTGCAAATCATAGTGGCGAATACTATGGATACAAAGCGAAATTCATCAGCGCTTTGAAGAGTTCGGAGAAGAAAGGAGAAAGAAACGTTATTTTCAAAGCGAAGAACAGCAATGAACGCTTGTGGCACAAAGCATCCTAACCTTGAGAAAGAACAAAAGCACTGTTTTGAGTCTAATTTTAACCTCTCTACCACTTTTTTCTATTCTGATTACTTTTCAAAAACGAAGCTAACCAACCTTCTTCTAGAGCTCGAATGATACCACACACCAATTCAAAAGTTCGTCGTACTTTCTTCCAATATGCACACAGAAAACTTACTGACTTAAGAATAGCACTAGGAGCTAAGACGTGTGCACCATTTGCTTGGAAGACATTTCACCACCTTTCTAAAAACTGCTCGACACGCTTATCGCAGAAGTTTCGTGATTGATTAGGAGGTGGGGGCAAAGAACTAATAAAGATAATTTCCGCAAGATTCCAAAGGGGCAAAATCAACATCATTTAAAGCGTCGCTTTGCAAAGATCTAAAAAATGTTATACAGAGAGTGCAACGTCTGATGACTATGGTTTATGAGGCAAAACATACCAACTACTATTTCTCGAACCACTCGATAGAGTTTTTTCCCAATCAAAGCAATCACTTCTTCACTTACGGTCTTGAACGGTTGTCCCTGTCTAAAAGATTTGATTCGCTCGAAACCAAATCCTCGTTCACGTAAACGTCCAAAGCACTTAGCACATTTAAAATTCACCCTCTCTATGTACTATGCATTGAGTTCTTTGAGTTTATATTGCACTCTTACTTTTCCAGAAATAAAGTAGTATGAGGCTTTGAAATCCTAATTTGTAATTCTCGTTCATACTAGAAGTTTATTCAAGCGCGGGTATCTCAGTGGTAGTCGTTGAGCAAAGTCCTTATTCGACCATTTTGTTCGCCTACCAATTTGCCCTATCCCTTCGAGAGCGGAAACGGTACCGGATCTGCCTGACAAGAGCTCCCTTCGATCAAGAAATCCTGTTCACTGCTTGCGGCCATAACCTAAGGATGCTCTAGAACGGCTATCTCAAGACCAAAAACCAGGGGATCGGGGGAAAAAAAGAGTTGCACAGTGGCTAGTGATGCAGTCCATCAGGAAGCAAGCCGCAAGTTTAACCTCCTTCCCAAAGCTTCCCCAATCCATGTGGGAAGGCCCTAGCTCATCCACCCCCAATTCATGTTGGAACGCCCTAGCTCAGCTATCTCCAAAATTGCAAGGAAAATAGACTTGACCAGCATTCTACAACATTCATAAAAAAAGACAAAATCCTTAGGCAGTATGTACTATAACTCGTAGAATGTTGTGAGCCCTTTGTGGATGAGAAAAACGAAATGAATGCAGAAAGTGTTGGGATCAGCGCAATATGTGATATGTCGGGTCGTGCAAAGAAAAAAGCTGGTAGGTCGGAGAAAGTACGACAGTTCATCCTGTGTTCCTTTCTTGTAATCGCATTGGAATAACAGCTGGAACAGCAATTCATACAGAAATGTAGATTCCACGTGATGATAACAAAGTGAATGTGCGACATGATATCGTTATGTAGCTTAAAGCATACAAACCTTTGTATCAACCCAATGAGAAAACGTGGGACAACATGAACCAGAAAAAGCTTGGGCGAAAAAAAGATGTTCAAATTGGGTTGATTATCTAGACCGAGACTATATGGCTACACGTTATGACCGAAAAATGGTAATGTGAAGGGAACTACTGAAACCACTGTCACGATGCTTCCGCGACTTCTCGTGCTAATACTGTGTTCGTTAACAAATTCGCGATGAAGATGCTTCTTCGAGAACAAAAGACGACTTCTGCCTTTATCAGAGTATTTTAGGAGTTTGGAAATTTGTAGATTTATGAGAGGGTCTTTGCTCTATTGTATTAATTACATATATAAATGCTGTAGTGTCTTTTAAAATTTAGATATATTTGGAATCGAGACTTCGGAAAACTGATAACGAACCACAAGTGTCTTAAATTTCTTACCGAGGAGTGACAACTGTAAACATAAGCGATCCACGGGGGGACACCAGCGTGTCAGGCTGGACGAAATTCCGCTTG
The DNA here is from genome assembly GCA_018806985.1 of Angiostrongylus vasorum. NCBI lineage: Eukaryota > Metazoa > Nematoda > Chromadorea > Rhabditida > Metastrongylidae > Angiostrongylus > Angiostrongylus vasorum. The sequence goes on from JADANN010000420.1 coordinate 603,764, forward strand.
TCCACCCTGCCTTCATTTTCGAAATATGAGTGATAGCAAAGTGGCAAAAATATATGTCATGGGTTCCAGAAAATCAGAATTTCATCGAGGAGAAGCAAGAGCACTTTCATAGTGTAGGCAAAGACATGTACACTTCAGAGGTTTACGCTATTATTAGCGAAATTCACTACGATATGTTGGGTTAGAGTTAAAAGCGGTCATTATTTTCGCATCGTATGGCTCTTATTGGAGAACACGTCCTCGCAGTTCACCAAACATTCACCACACTCTAGGTGTACTCATCGAATGAAGTAATTGGAACGGTCCTCTCTCATCACGCCATTGTATTGATAGTTGCGAAAAAAATTGTTATTTCGTTACTATCAACCGAGTACTCCGAGTGCGATGCAAACTGTCAGCCTTGACCAATGCGCTTTTTTAAAACTGTGTGGAGAGCACAATGACGCTGAGATATTTGTAAAACTCCGGACCGCTGATAGGTGTGCAGTAGGGAACGAACGCGTTATTACTTTTCTGAAGGCTAACGCGTTCACCACCACACCATGCGAGTTCTTCGTTTCGCCTGTCTCTCAGCCGTTTTATTGACCTATAGGTGCAATCAGCAGTTAATAAGAGAATAGGCAGTCAATAAAAAAGTGACGACTCTGTGAAGATTCAACCACAATTATGCTGAGATATTTGCAAAACTCCGGATCGCAGGTGTCCGCGGTGAGGGTCGAATACGATTTTACCTTTCCGGGGGCTAACGCGTTCACCACCAAAACTCTCCACCGCAGACATCTGCGGTCCGGAATTTTACAAATATCTCAACACCATTGTGGTTGAATTTCATGTAATACCCTGACGTAAAAAACTAAAAAAGTAAACTCCGGAGATTAAAAAAATCGGAAACATCTGAAACAGTTTTGTTCTAAATTTATTAACATGTTTAGTAAAAAGGCTCACAATGGTTTACCGCCCCCATTTTAACTGTTAAGTGTTCCTGGGTGTCGGGTTGCGATGTGCTGCAGGGAGGGATTCACCCGCTTAGCAGGGCCTCCCAAGCTGATAAGGAGTCCGGCGTATCCATTAGGAAGCCTAGCTAAGAGTAAATCACTACCATGATCCACCACCGTCCTGGTATCAAATTAGTCGCATGGTGGCAAATCTCCCTCTGATCCACAAGGATAGCGACTGCGTGTGGTTGTAGCGACCTGGGGCAGACTTTGGTAGGCAGACCTCGGAATTTCAGGGTAACCACAATGGCCAAACCAGCAAAACCGGAAAAAATGGAGATTGTGCTGGGCCCGCACAACCAGTGAGGATGGGCAATCAAAGTAAGTAAAAAGTAAATGAGACGACATCAAATATTCTGCAGATCACAGCACTTCTCTGTTCGAACTGGTTTATTCGCATCTCCATCATCCACGAAAATCTGTGGATTTGCATGTGAGCTTTGCTGCTGTTTGAGAACTTCTGCTGTTCTTTATGAATGTCGTTCAATGCTGCTAGAATCGGTTCTCCCCGGAATCCCGGAATAAACTTGCTACGGAGCCTTCCACTACAGGCAGCCACCAGTCTGTTAATTCATAGAATTTCTAAACTCATACTAACTATTCAAAAGGTGGATAGCACAATGATAGTGATGTCCATCATCACGAGCATGGTGCTAGTTCGATACCGCTCCGAGCCAACCAATCCCCTCGTCCTGTCCCTCCGGGGGTCGGGAAAACTGGTACCGGACTTATCTGGGAGAAAAATCGCTGTCTGGAATCCAATTGGGAACGCTCCAGTCAGGCTATCTCAGAACTCCAGGGAGAATTGCTCGAACAGCTTTCTACGACATTCAAGATGAAATGGAAATCCTCAAGCGGCAATCGAAGCCAAGCCACACATAAAAAATTGGAAGATCTTCGTGGACAATGGATGCGAAGAAACGAATCGAATGTGAGAAGTGCTGGAATCCGCATAGTAAAGGTGAAGGCGGATCAAAAAAAAAGATATTAACTGTTCGAACACAACAACTCACTGTTTTTCTTGATGAGCAAACACGAAGTCGTTATTACAGCACTTAGTAACGCACAACAGCCGACGTTTCGGCAGTTTCGCCCTCTTCAGCGCTTGGAGAGGTCAAACTGACATGCAGTCTACTCAGCCAAAGAATTTCATAACCTCAGCAAATAAAACGCAACACATAAATTTCCATTCGCATAATAAACAGCTTCTTTTTAAGCACTGCTCAGTGGGAGATCTTCGGGAGATTTTAGACAAACAAACAAATAAAGAAAAAAGTGGGCGATGGAACACTGGGGGAAATAGTTTTGTGAAAAATGAGGACCCCGTGCACTTCGCGGTTTTCGTATCATCTCGTCTTAATCATCATCATCACTATCATGATCCTGATCTTCCTCATCATCACCATCATCATAATCATCATCATCATAACCGTCGTCGTCGTGAACATCACTAATTAAAGGATGCGTCGACATTATTTCATCCACTGTACAACTGCTGCTAGTGTTTCCGATACAAACGGTTAAGTCATCAATAGAAAAAAAACCCGTTAATAACAAACCACTCTTCATCTCAATCTTCCTAATTGATAAGGCCTCAAGGACGTCCATTATGAGCAACAGTGGATAAACATCATGCGACATATCTATTAAGATTATTTAGGTTCCACTAAGTTGTTATATAATCTTTATTCGGCCAATATCTCGACGTTTTCGCCTTCTTCAGAGCCGACGATCCAACTCGATGGTGCACAGTCGTTCACTCTCGTGTTGTGGGTGTTCGTAGTCGTATTGAGTCGAATGTTCCTAAGTCGCTCGAATGACGTAGCCTAACTAGGCGGTATCATTTTATATAGGACTGATTACTACTATTACTACTGATGGTCGGCTGTGAACTATCGACTAGCGTCATCGGCCCTGAAGAAGGTGAAGACGTCGAAACGTTAGCCGATTAAAGGTTGTATTACAACGTCGTGCAAGCTCAACGATCTATACAAACATATTCATTTACGTTGAAGTTAAGTGAAAATCGATTTAGTAAAGTACCATTCGACATGTTCCAAATTTTGCAGCGCGTAATGGACACAAAGGAAAATTGCACCCTGCGTTGAACAACAGCAGTTCAGTGAACGAGAAAGTGGATGAATGGAAAAAATATGATTCATATATCACATATCACTACTACTACACCAGAAAGATTTGGAGGAAACGGTAATGGGTAATATTTGACCCTCGGAAGGCAACATTCTCCACCATTGAGCAATCTGACCTCTTCCTAACATGACCGAGAACAGAGTAACTCCTTTCATGGTATAGCGGAAGAGCTCTTTTCATTTGTAAGAATATTGCCGTGGAATGTGTACTTTGTGAACGATCACATCGAATCGAGTCCTTCAGCTATCACACAATCTCCACGAACAACACCCTATAGTGAATGAGTTAACACCGGGAGTGATAATGAGATTTTTCAATAAGAGATTTACGATAATGGTATATTATTAATGAACACTTAGGACTAGCACCTTGACAACGGACGAGACGAGTGCACAGCGTTAACAATCAGTCTGATAAGCAATGTCATTCAGACACAACTAAGTGAAGAGAGTGAAATCCGGAAGAACATAAGTTCTCTGCGAAAGGATACGTAGTAGGAGGAAGTGGAGGAATACTCTGCTATGGAATAAACAAAATGTAGAGTGACTAGTAGGATGAAGACAACACTTACACGTTAATGGTCAAGCCTCGTAAGCAGAAACACCAGCCAGTTTCTCTTAAACCATTTACCATCGACCATAATAAACGCACAAACAGACAATGTCACACGATCGAACAGTTTCCGTTAAATGGAGAACGTACAGCAAAGATCAGAAACGAAGACTTGTTCTTAACCGTCACAGCTCAAAAAGTCATGTGAACAAACGGCAGTTTGTTGAGCGAAATCATGAAGTCGACGACATGAGAAGAACGTCAGTCCAATTGCTTGTTTGCTAGAGCATTTTGGAAAGACCACAAACTTCAACTTCTGAAGTATTTGTAGGCTGTTAAAGTATTTTAGCGTTAAATTCAATGGATGTTTAAGGTTCATTCGTAAGGACTGATGAAGGCGATTCCAACAAACGCCTGGGCAAAATATTACTAGATGACAACGATTTGAATAGTTGGAGAACAGAAACGTGTGAAAGAATTACACTAAAACATAAATCCATAGTACTAGCAAGTACGGGAATAACCAAAAAACAACTTTAGTCCTATTGTTCTCTGATGCCTAAGGCCCAAAAAGCTGCAAGTTTACATGGCTCCTAAAGATCCCTAGATTGACGTAGAAGCATTGTTATAAGGGTCAGGGAAATAAGAGCTGTTGAAAAGTGAACCTCAAGGCTTACATTGTACAAACATGATGGAAGAAACTGAAAATGAATCCATAAGAAGTATCAATGTTACTATTAGCACTGTAGATTGCATATTATTAGCTATTATATTACTACATTATTATACTATATTATGTTATTACATCACTTCTAACGCCTCTTCGTGGCTGGGATGTGTACCTGGATGTCGGGCGGCGATGTACAGTGGGGGGAATTTTTTCCCACCAGCAGGGACTCCCCAAATTGAGAAGTGGTCCGGCGTATCCATTAGGAAGCTCAGCTAAGAGTAAACCAATACCAGGACCCGCCACCGTCCTGGTATAAAAGTCGCATGGTGGCAAATCTCTCTCTGATTCACGAGGGCGGTGAACCAGTGAAGATAGGCCATCTAAGTATCCCAGTATTACAAAACTATATTATTGCTACTATCACTATTACTATTATATTTTTACTATATTATTACTGTCATCGGCCCTGAAGAAGATGAAAACGTCGAAACGTTAGACTAATAAAGGTTATATAACAACCTCATGTACGCTGAATAATCTAAACAACCATATTGACTAGCACTATTATTGTTATTATGATTGATATTATTACGCCCTGTGCTAACTGGTAATGATACCAAGTGCTGGAGAATGTCATGGCCTGAGAAAATCAAACGATTATCGAAGAGCTATCAGTACCAAAAACCGCCCCCGCATAAGAGAGCACTGCCCAGTGGGGTTACTCCATTCGGGCAGTGCTCCACTCCATTCGACTCGGTGCGACCAGGAAGACCCCTATCGGAATAAAGAACAGCTGTGGACAATCGACTCGGATTAATCCGGTTTTGAAGAAGGCACAATGGCCGAAACGTTAGACGAATAAAAATTATTTTCATCAACCCCGTGTTAGTCTATCAACAAGAGTGTCTTCAAGCAGTGTACAATAAGAAACCGCACAAACCACGTACATAACAGCGTCACACATTGTTACTAAGAACTACGGAGCTTAGGCTCAACTGCCTTAACCTCGTCTTGAAAAAATTAGCTCGCTCTTGAGGCTGCCATCCTCGATGAGATGATTTCTAAGCGAAAATCGTAACAAAGCAACGAAGTTCCACAGATCTATTGGGACATGTCGGAATCCAAACACGAACGATCCAACTACGATCGAAAGGATACGTGCATTTCTTCAAAGTGCTAAAATTGCCAGTTACAGAAAATGCACATCAATAACGGATGAGAAGTTGATGATTCAATAATGTGTGGTGGTGGTGGTGCAACGAGGCCGACACGCACGGCGATCGAAATTTGCACTCCTGATGCAGTCAGGCCGCATGGGCGGGCGCCGAGGCGGCCGGCGCGTTCATGCTCGATTCCACGAACCCGCCGCGGCAGACACCAAAGACCACGCGGCGCCATGCAGCCGCGAAGCGGAGGCCGCCAGTTGGAGAGCATTGCGCACGAGGTAGGTGGCAGAAACCAGCTTTCTATTAGGTAGGGCATTGATTAGTAGATTATTTGAATATTTGGATAGCCCATCTTCACTGGTTGTGCAGGTCCCAGCATAATCTCCATTTTTTCGGAGTTTGCTGGTTTAGTTACTGTGACTCCCTAGAGTCCCGAGGACAGATTGGCCAATGTCTGCCCCCAAGTCGTCACCACCACATGCTGTCGCCGCCCATTGTAGATCAAAAGGAGATTCGCCACCAAGTGACTAGTTTGATATGAGGACGGTGGTGGTTCATGGTGTTGGTTTACTCTTAGCTGAGCTTCCTAATGAAGCGCCGGACACCTTCTCAGCTTGGGAGACCTTGCTGGTGGGATGAATCCTCCCGCTGTACATCGCAACCCTACACCCAGAAACAACTCCTAGTCACGACGAGGCGGTAAATCTTTGTGAGGGATCAGTAGATCAATATTTATAAACTGAGCTGACGCAGTTGTTGTCAGTTGTCGGCAGCTTCATCGTCTTCGGAGCCGTCTTATAAGGTTTAGGAGCACCCGTGTGTTGTTCATGTGGGATGGCGATAGTATTTTGAATAGTTCTAACGTTTTGGTTAAGGGGATTGGCAGTGCAGTGGTTAGTGATTCAGTCCACCAAGAAGCAAAGTACAGATTCGAGTCCCTTCTCAAAGCTCTCCTCCAATCCATGTGGGAACGCCTTAGCTCGACTATTTCCAACAGTGCAAGAGGAATAAACTCGACTGTCATTCTGCGATATTCATTATCCGTCGAAATAGCATGTAAAATGAATGCGTCGTTTTCTTGTTCAGCAATTGCGAGGTTGTTAAACAGCATACATTTACTTCCATAGAAAAAAACACAATACAATACAACAGTAGCTGACGTTTCGGCAGTATCGCCTTCTTCAGAGCTTGGAAGGGTATACTGACATACAATTTACTAGGCCAAACGCTTCAATGACACTTACAAAAAGACGAAAAACTCTATGGTAATTACATGGTCAACAGCTTCTCGAAAAAACTCACCGCTTTTTTTACGTGCCTTCCCATGAGGAAGATTAGAACAGCTGATTATGGTCGCATAAGGTTGATGACTGCACCATCCCACATCAGAAATTGATGCGAACATACGGGGTCAGGTCGCGTATAACCTCTGGGCATTCATCCCTGCTATTCATTGTAGGGTTTTTTGGCATTTATCCAAAAAGCCTCAAGAAGTTTTCGCGCTGGTGTTCTAGTCTCCTGCGCAAGGATATTCACTTTTACTTCAAAATCGTCCCCGCTGTGCTTTTTGTATCCTATACGTGCCTAGTGGGGTACTTTGTCTTAGTTTTCGTTTGCCATCTAGATGTTTTTTTATACGGATACACAAAGGCCTGCCCGTTTCGCCAATATATTCATCTCCGCAATTATTACAAGAGATCAGGTATATCGTACCTGAACTCATGCAATCATCGTCCCTGCCGTAAGGGCAAATTACGCAATTTGTTGTTTCGCATAGACGGTCATACAGGCGGTTAAGAACTAACTGACGACGTAGAGTAGCCGGTGGTATTTCAACTATCGCTACCGATTCCTCTACAGCTGCCCTTCTTAAGCATCGTTTAATCGCTACGCTTCCTTCATCGCTAATAAAGGGCAACATAAATGGGACTTTCTTTTGGACAACTATTTCGCCTGGGCGCGTCGCTCTCCTCCCTAAACTTATCTCGTGGGGTTACTATTTCGTAGCCATTGCAGATGGCTATTTGCCGAGCCAAGTCGCGCGATTCTTCCTTTAGTTTCGTGGTTGTGCACACTGAGGTAGCTGTTCGAAACATGTTTCTCACAAGCGCCCTCTTTGTGTGTGAAGGGTGGGAAGAAAGGAAATGAACGAGGATTTTCTTGTTATTTGGCTTTCGGTACCACTTTGTCAGGTAACCGCTACTTGATAGGTTTATTTGGACGTTTAAAACGGAAGCCAGTTTTTTCTCGGTTTCTCCCGGGTGAACTCAATGTACTCAGACTGCTCGTTCAATAATTCAAAGCATTTGTCCATCTCCTCCTGCGTAGAGAAGATGACAAAACAATCATCTACATATCTGCAGTAGAGTAGTGGCCGGAGATCGAGAGCAGGGGCTTCTATCTTAGACATAAACACAATGGCAAGGCTTGGTGCCAGTCGCTGTCCCATAGCCAACCCCCCTTATTTGCGCGAAATATTTCCCAGACCATCTGAAAATCAAGCAGTTTAGGCACTCCTTTAGGAGAGCCATTAGCTGCTGGATGGGCAAGCCATGCAAATTTAATTCTTCCTTCATGTTCAACAAGAAGTTCGAAGATGGCTTGCATTGCGTGTAGTAATTCGATGACGTTGGTGTACATACGCAGTAACGTCGAAGAACTCCATCGCGTACGCGTTATTGGGATGACGCAGTTACGTAAAGACGTTCAAGGAACATTTGGGTGTTTGTCAGGTGAGCTGGAATATGGATTAAGCAACTGGGCGTACAGCATTACCGCAGCTGTAAATGACCAGGGTAATGTGATTGTGTATCCGTGTGTCTGAGTGTGTACATGTGCTGATGTATAGTGTCTAACCTGTATATATGTATGTGTATCTATATATATAGTGATATATATATAGAGTATATTTGTATATATGAGTATTTATGGTATGAGTATGTGTTTTTCTATATTTTTTTTATTTTGTTTTTTTTTATTTTATATACTTCTATGTGAGAAAATATACTGGTCAATAGAATACACATATGACTAGTGATTAGTATGCGGTTAATATCAATATTATAATTCCTCGTTTTCAGCACATTAGTGCTCTCTTCTTAGCCAAGCGCTCCACTCAATAGTGGCTTAGGCTTAGAAGATTCATTGATTAATTTATTAAAAAAAGTTAAGTTGATTACAAGGCACTTTATGGAGAGAAGCCCGATCATTATAGGTGGTACTTAAGAGACATTAGGACACTTTCGAAAGTACAATACAAGTATAATTCGATGACTAGTAGAAGAAAAGGAGGAAAGGAGAGAAAATACGAGTAGAAAGTCCCTCTATTAGTTTAGTAACATTTGCTCCACAGCTAAGTGCAGGAACTGTGATGATATGCTTTCGTCAACGAATATTCACGAACGCGTACGAAGTGGTGATGGACGCGATACTGTTGAAGAAGGAGGCAGGCTTCTTTCCATGAAATTTGTAATGTCCGCCAAACAAGTAAAACATTTTCATTCATTCAATCTATCCCAATGTGAATTCTTACTCTAATATAAAAGTAACTGTGAGCACAACTACAATTTTAGCATTCTGTACTGTAATATCCAGGATCCACCTCCATACTGGTATCAAAGTCGCATGGTGACAAATTTTCCTCTCATCCGTAAGGGCTGCCACTGCCTGTGGTGGTGAAGACCTGGGCAGACTTTGACCAGGCTGACCTCGGGATTCCAGGGAACCACAATAGGTTAACCACCAAATCTCGGAAAGTGGTGATTATGCTGGGATGCGCACTACCAGTGAGCACGAGCAGCTCAAGTATCAAGTATCAAGTAAGTACTGTAATATATGCATATAGGTGTTTTTGGGTATCGGGCTGCGGTGTACAGCGGGCGAATTTATCCCCCTTAGCAAGGTCTCCCAAGCTGAGAAGTAGTCCTGCGCTTCCATCAGGAACCCCTGCTAAGAGTAAACTAATAACAGGATCCACCAACGTCCTGGTACCAGTCGCTTGGTGACAAATCATCTGATCCGCAACGGCCGCGACTGGCTGCGACGGTGAAGACCTGGGACAGACTTTGGCCAAGCTGATCTCGTGACTCCGGGGAACCACAGTGTCTAAACCAGCAAAACTCCGAGAAAATGGAAATTATGCTGGGGCCCGCACAATCAGTGACGACAGGCCATCCAAACATCCAACTATCCAAGTGATATATGAATGTAAATCTTATAACGGCATGGACATACATAACGGGTGCAAACAACGACTACTAAAAACCTATGACTTGGAGTAAACAAACACCATCAAAAAGAAAGCGCCACTATGTATAATTAGTGTGAACCCATCCACAGGAGCGTGACCTCTATGGGTGTCATTCGAGGTGGGGCATTCTGGCCTGTACTAGCCCTATGGATGTGACGAGTGCGACGAAAAACTAAGCGTCCTTGCGGATGTGTTAAAGAACTACTCCGCATCTGGTGTATGTTCTGTTGCTCTTGTTGTCACAATGCACAGCCACTACAATCTAATGATCTTATCCACCCACAAAAAATTATGTGAAGTTAAACACAACTGTTGGTGGTTGTTGATCTTTCATACTACCACTTCGTCATGAAAGCTCCTGGCAATACACATCACAGAAAACAACTTCTGTCATAATTCTCACTGTTCGTAGTTGTTTGTTAACACTCTCGCGACGAAGCCTAATTTCGGATCTGTTCCGAGCTGGACGAAGCCCAATTTGGTGCCTTTCTGGAGTTGCTGGTTTTTTTGAAAATAAGCAACAATCTTCCGATAACTACGGACTTCGTCGGTTGTGAACATGAGTGGATTGTAGAATAGACTTTGCTCGATTACACTAGATGGTATTTAAGGTCCTATCTACTATGATTTAGAAGGCGGATAGCACAGTTACTGATGCCGACCACCACGACCACGGCGCTGGTTCAATCCTGCACCAGGCTCACCAAGCCACTCATCCTTTCGATGTCGGAAAATCGGTACCGAACTGCACTTCCCACAATCCAATTGGGAACACTCCATCAAGGCTATCTCAGCACTCCAGAGAAAATCGACTCGACAGGCATTCTACCACATTTATAAGGAGGACGGGGGATCTTCAGGTAGCAGGCCAAGCCAACGCAACAGTAGAAAGACCTCCTCCGATGATGCGTGCGAGGAAGCCAATCGAATGCGAGAAGTGCTGGGATCCCTGTCAGCATTTGGAAGTGTTTTGCAACTTATGGGCCTCCATTTCAGTTTTTTTACACCCACACATACGTATAGGTGCAGTACAGAAACTTGCAAATTTTCTTTGTATGGGAATACCTCTAAGAGTACAGCATTTTCTAACCAACGCCCCAATACATCTGTATCCTACTACTCTATCAATTTACAGCAAAAGGGTAAGAAAATAGTTCCACAAAATACGACACATAGGTGCCACTCGTAGCGAAAATGTGAAGAAATAACAAAGACAAACCCTAAGAATTCTTAATTCTCTGCTTCGTTGCTCCTTTTATTATTCCTTCTTTGTTGAAAAAACCGGTTCCGTGTCTCTAATACTGTTATACTCTGCAACTGCTCAAAAAACAAAGCACGACAACATGTTACTATCCACTTTCTTGGAAGTGTGCACCCTTCTCTTTCATCAGTTACAACACACACACACACACACGAACTCCTTACATTTTATTTGCCAATGGTAATATTACATCAGTAAACACCACACAAATAGAGAAACAATCAATCACTGACCAATAATGGAAGTCCAACACCGATACTTTTCACGTACAGCAGAATTAAAACAGCATGGACCTTCTTACTTGGAGTCGGTCTGAAATTTGGAAAAAAAATACGAGATTCTACTACTAACTAAATCAGTCTCCGAGTAAAAATCCTGTATATCATCATCGTTACAGAAAAAAGAGTCAAAACCAACCACGTGCGCCGCTGCTGCTTCAAGAAACCTGTCATGGAATTCTTTTGCAATTTCAGCTGTCTTGAACTTCACTGTGAAAATCTCATCCACCCCTTCTCGAGATTCGGAATAATCCTGCAGTTAAACGTCGCTGAGAAGTCTACACATACGACAATATCATCTCTGACAATAATTGATATCATTGGCTACCCGGCATATCCAACTGTACGCAGGTTGTACACCTTTCCTCTCATTCAACTCTATAGAGGGCAGAATAGCGAAATTTGCGCAGACTTTGTGCACATGGTCTCGACGCATTACCACACGATGTGTATTGTTTTTGGGATTGCGTAGTATCTGAGAAAAACATAACTTCGGAAATTCGGATGAAAACGTGAATTAATTGCTATGTAATAACTGTTTTAAACACCTTGAGATCGCCCACACCTCGTTCCTTGTTCTCCTCCGTCTCCTTTATAAAACGATAGAGCTTTGCTCGAGCAGTAAAGATAACCTAAATAGTAAGAACAATAAATATTCCCATACAAATATATACACCGGCATTTTTTCAACAACGTTTTGACAATTTTCGCTGAAAGATGTAAATGTATAACCTGTTAACCAATGCGATACAATCAAAATTACACACCTGCTCTCCTTCCTCTCCTGTTACCACATCTACAAGATCTGGTAAAGGAATAGCAGGAGCGAAATCAACGTTCGGTTCGAACTCTTCTTCAGCCCCGCGCTCTGCTTCTCCATCTGCACTATTTCCTTTATTCGCTGGTGAACTTGTATTGACAGGATCCTTTTTGTCGGTAACTGCTAGCTAAAATAGTAGATATCATATCAAATAAAGGTGGAAAGGTGTTTGCTACACCATATATAGAAGTGTAAAAAAGATATAAATAACCTTGCTTTTGGCTTGCGATGCAAATTCTTCTTGGGCCTTTTTTGTGTGGGCAGCATCAAATATAGATCCGCCAGACTTTACATGATCAGCAAATGACTTACTGCCACCAAACCCACTACCAAACACCTTCTGCTCTGATTTTGCCTGCTCTGCAGTGTTCTTCTCTTCCTTCTCTGTCTCTTTCCTTTCTTCAACTACTTTTGATGTGCCAAACAATCGACTGCCACCAAACACAGAGCTCCCGGCAATTGCATTCGAATTTAATGACCCAGCTGATTTAAAGGAGAAAGTAACGGGAGTTCCAGAATTTGTAGTAGCTGCTGGAAATGTTGACGCCGAAGCATCCGGTTTTTTCGACAACGAGAACGACGGGAACGTGGAAGAGGCTTCTAAAAAATTCTACAGTAGCAACCTGAGCATATAAGAACCATCTCGAAAGCACACAAAAAATAATCACATATTGAGCTCATAGTTTCCAAAACGCAAGGATTCAAGCGAAACTGTAAAAAGTCCAGATCTAGATAACACACCTGTAGCTGGCTTTACAGTTGCTCCTCCAAAGATGGAAGGTTTTGATCCAAAGGAAAGCGCAACAGGTGGAGTGGACGCGGAAGATGTCAAAGAGGCTCTTAAATGATCAATGTACTCAATAAATAAAGCTGCATGTTAGATACAATTCACGTCATAACAGAATATGAAGGATAACAACAAGTTTTAAAAGGGAATACCCAAACAACGGCGACTTAGTTACTGCAGAGACGGATGTAGCTGGTGGGTCTTTAGCAGCAGCAGCTGCACTTATGCCAAACGTAAACTTTGGCACGCTCGTTTCAGCAGTCTTCAATCCGCCAAGAGGAATAGCTGCGGTTGAAAAAAATTGATCTAAACATACTAAAATAAGGCAAAGTTGCACAACATCTAAGCGAAACACTGACTGAAACGTAGGAAGACTACCGATGAATTTATGAAAATTCCTCAATATTTGAACCCCAATTCAAAAGGACAGACATTTATTGCTATGATAAGAAAACGCACATTTCAATATAAGATCAAAATAGAGAGGACGTCCAGGAAAGTTGCTTATGTCAATGGAACCCATGCAAACTTCTAATTTCTTTGTAATCCCTAATAAAGATGGAGCGCTAGAGCGAATTTCTATTCCATTATCTTTTCCGATTACAAAGAAAAACTAAAATTTTTTATGTTTCTCAGACATCACAGCACGAGCAATAAAAAAAGTGAGATCAATAATAAAAGTACGATACTTTGGTGCTGCATCTCCTGTCTTGCCGGTGGTTCTGCTCGCACCGCAACAAGGGCATTTCTCCGCTGCACTACGAGAGTAACACTCAGGACATTCCCATCTAAATAGCAGAAATACGTGAGCAATATGGATGGTAATTAAGTTTGAGCACGAATCCAAAGTACGAATGCGTCTAAGACCTACTGCCCAGGCTGCAGTTTGAACTGTTCCCCGTATCCCTTCTGTTCTACAGCAGGAGATTTCTCAATGTCTTTGGAGGATATTCTGACGTCGTTCTTTCCTGATTCTTTCAAATCATTCTTCCCTTTAGCTGTTTCATCCTTCTTGGAACTCTCATTTTCCACATGCACTTTGTCGACATGCGAAGACTTTGCGATAGATGCTACAAGCAAGCACTCTAATATATTTAAGCATTATTCAGGATTTTCTCATAATAAACATGTAGGTAACAATCTTCTTACATTCCTCAGGGACCTTAACAGCACTCTCGAATATCTCCTTAAACTTATTCGCCACTTCCACACTGGCGAATCTCGCAGATAGTTTCTCGTGACTTTTTTGTTCCTCAGAGAAATCCTCGCAGTACCACATCATTGCCTTTTCTTGACGAGGCATTGCTTGAATTGTCATGCCAGGTAGCAACTGATGATTTGCACATACCTTGTGAACCTGAGTGGAAACAATAATAGCATCAGTAGTAATAGTAATAATAATAATAGCAATACAGGAGTAAAAATACAATTACAATAATAGCAATGAATAGATGCCTCGAAAAAAATCAAGTGGTAATCAATCAAATAGGCCAAAAAACCTGTTCTCTTCGCATTACAATGCGGCATTTCTTGTTCTCAGTATTCTCGAGCACTTTAATTACACCTGCACCACGCTCCTTCCATTCATTAGTCTCATCTGCATAACGATATAGTTTACAGCGTTCTTCGAAGAGCACCTTAAGTATATGAAAATAAAATAATGCAAATAAAGAGCCCAAACGATGACTTTCATCTAAAAAACTTTCCGAACTGACCAATACACACAAATAAAGTTACGAAAGCATTCCATTCTTAACGTGTTTTAAGAAAATTCCATCAATATCCTACCTTTTTCATTCTCCTCTCCGGTTACAATCTTCACGAGTTCCGGAAGCGGGCAAACAGGCTTGAATTCAATTTGCGGTTCAAATTCCTCAACATGATCATGATCACCTTCGTCATGAAGATCACCACTTTCTTGTTTGGAAGTGTGTTTTACTTCCGGAGACTTCGAAAATAAATTCTGCGTTTTTATTTCGGGGAAGATACTTGTAGACTTCGTGGACTCCACAGTAGTTATTGTTGTTTCTGATTTTGGCGCAGTGAAAGTGAATGGTGTTTTAGGTGGATTTGAATCAGGTTTTCCAGTCTGCAAAGCGTTATTGTACTTCACATTAGCTTAGTGAGATACTAGTAATAATTAGCATTAGTAGCGAAGTCAAATATTTAAACAATAATAATAGTACTAAGGTTTGTATTCATGCCAAGCGATGAAACAAACGCACGGTAAATTTGATGAAAACAAAGTACCAGTAGGACATAGCGTGCATAATATGCGAAAAATGAGTAAAGCACGCGCCTGACCCACCTTTACAGGTTCTGTTCTTGACTGTTGGGAAGTACTAATGGGCAAAGTTGTGACAACTGGAGCTAGTGCTGCCGCGAAAGGACCTGAAGAACTAACTGTAGTGGTTGAAGTGGAGGTCGCAATTTGTGGAACACTACTAGATAAAGGCATAGTAGCAGTGTTCGACGACTGAACAGTAACAAGAACAGAAGCTGGTGGTAAGAGAGATGCATCATTTGACAGTTTCGGCGCAGACGTAGCAAATATTGAAGCGTTTTGAGGACTATTCCACCCCTGCGTGAATGCTCCGGGATGACCAATATTGTTCACAATACCATGCTGGTTTCCAAAATATCCTGCTCCAGATAAACCAGCTGTACGTAGTCTCTAAAAAAAAGAAAAAGGTAAGAAGGTTCACTTCAAAAAAAAATCACCAGTCAACATAAAAAACAATTCACAACCAGTTTAAACTACCTGCTGTTCTTGCAACTGCTGCAGGTAACAAGCTGCGTAATGCGCTTGAGCTTGAGCAGCAAAATCACTTAGTGCTGATGCACCAAAAAAATTAGCTGGTGGAGCAGCATTTGCATAGACCTGTGCTACTGTTGCTCGCTGTGGTTCTGCATGTACTGCCTGAGTAGAACCATCTCTTGTTAACAGTGTCTTTATCAAGTCCATAAGTCGTTCCACTTCATTGGCGTGTGTGGTTCGTAAATCATCAACCTGTTTTTGTGCGCGATCGTCGGTTCTCCTCAAGTCATCCCTAATCAACTTAATAGAGTTATGCACCTCAACCTTCAATGAGATATTTCGAACTATAATCACAACAGCTTCTCAGTCGTTCTCTACTTATCACACTGATCAGTCAATTCATCACTTTGAGTAAAGATAATTAATGGTTGATTTATCTATAAATAAATAGGGCCGGTGTAGTGCAGTCGTTAGAGGCGCCCTGAAAAAGATACAAGATTTATCCCCACTCCCCTGAGCTACTAAACCTTCCATTCCTCCGGGGTCGTCAAACTGGTACCAGACCAGTCTGGGATCACTGTACAGGCCAGATGGTATACTCATTCATCTTCAACGATGCTCAATGAAGTCGAAAGAATAGTGCACCCTCAGGAATTTACCAATGCCGAGAGCCTTGTCGTTAATTATTTAGGTACAAATATTCTTACGGACTGCTCTAGTTGCGCTGGCCCGAGGTTGATATCAGTTGTTGTTATGATTCCAGGACTGAAGCTTCGGCGACTTCGCCTTCTTCAGAGCTTGGACACATTTCATTTAACAACATCCGTATAATTCGGTGAATCATCAACAGTAGTAGGTACGTGTGGGACCATCCGTGTGTTTTCCATGTGGAATGACGAATAAGACCCAGCAAGCTCAAAAAATTGATCTGAAATAAGGCGTCAGGTCACGCATGATAGTGAGGTACTCATCTTTCCCGTCCATCTCTAGACTTTCGAAATTTACCCAAAACGCTTCAAGAGTCCTTCGCGTCGATGTTTTTGATTCCTGCACTAAGATCTTGACAGACACTTCAACATTATCACCACTACGGTTTTGTGGCCTATGTGCACCTAAACGCGTACTTTGTTAAATTTCAAGTTTCCTATCTAGATGTTTTTTATGTGCATATAAAGTGGTGTACCCATTTCCCTAATGTACTCTTCACCGCATAAGAATACATTTAATCTCATATAAGGCAAGCAGACTCCTCCAGGTACAAACAAGGCACAAGAGCGCAATGGTGATGACTTTGAAGAGACTGCGTGGATTCTAGAATAGCAATCAAAAACATTAACGCGCAAAACTTTCAACGTTTTTGATGAACTTCGAAAGTCCAAAGATGAGACGGAAAGTCGAATGCCACACTATCACACTTTATCTGGCGCCTTTTCTCAAATCAACTTTTTGATCTGGGTATGTTTGGGTAATTATGTTTCATGCATCATCCCAAATGGAAAACACGCGTGTTGTCCCACACCTGACAAAACGGTGGGTATTATTTAAATTGAGGCGTTCATCTAAATATCAGATTTTCATAACTATTATTGATAGTCCAACAAATTACACGGACATCGTTATATAAAATATGTCCAAGCTCTGAAGAAGGCCAAGATGCCGAAATTTCAGGTCCCGAACCACTACAACAACAACTAACACCAACATCGTGTCAGCTCAACAAGGGCTGTTCGTAGGGATATTTATGCATATTTTGATTATTTATGCCGAGGTTCATAGAAGGTCGGTTTTCTGAGTTATTAATTAATGGCTGAATTTGATTCTTCTAATTCAAACGGATTGATGAACGCAACCCATGTTTCACATCTTTAGTTCTTTTCTGGCTTTAATCATAAAATACGTGGCATGTTTAATCCAGATGAAGCTCATACCCTAACATGTGTCCTCAAATTAAATATTTGGATCTGCCGACTTATATTTGAAAATCAGCACGAAAAGAATTCGGACTATCCCAAAATGAACTGTAAAGCTTATTTTTTATTCGTAATCGCAATCGAGTCACTTTTCTTTCAACGCTAAAACGGAGCGATTCAATGTTTTTGAGTGTCTACAATTGGATTTCGTATGCAGATTTTCACTCTAACACTAAAATCGGTCTTGTAGCCCATAGGAGCTCAACAGTTCAGTGTTGAAACTCGGTAGATGTTTGAAGTGTAATAGAGATGCTTTCCGACGCCAAATGGGCAACCCAGCTATCATTCAGTGCCATAATCTCCACTGGTCGGCAAATTGGTACCGAACTTGTCTGGGAGGATAACACTACTGGCTCGATACATCGGTAGGCCACCGCGAGTCATTGTAAAGGCCAGATATGCATTCAGTCACCTCCAACGATACTTATTGAAGTCGAATGCATGGTGCATCCCTCAGAGATTGATAAACGCCGAGAGCTTTACTCTTTTTTATGCGCTTCCTTGCGGCGTAAAAAGATATCGAAAACCAATCCATGTGAAGCAGAAGTAGTGAAGACGGATAGTGCATATGCACATCATACATGAAAACACGATGACGGAGTTTAATGCTGTATGTTATAAAATTATCAAACGGAAGCTCGATGGTCTTCACTAAGAACAGATAATCCATCAGGTCTAACATAGATCAAATACACCTTATTTACCGATAAAGTAAAATGGGGTTACGAATAAAACTTCCTTCTAGCCCAGAATAAACAAAGAAATCGATTTCCCATTTCGCGGTCAAACGAATCTGTTATAAAAATGTACCTTCAGATCTTCCAATGCGTTCACAACTGCTTGGTACTGACTCACAAGTTGCTGCTGCGTATCCACAACATTTGCCACTATCCTTGCCATAGCCTAAACAGCTAAACAGAATCCTCACCTGTACTTAAGCACTTCTAGGAATTTCAGAATAAGTTGTATTATTGTACAATTACTTGTTGCCTGATATTTCCAAGACCGACAAAGTTGCAACTTAACTGCTCTTCAATAAAACGTTTGCTATAAACTATTGCAAGTCTTAACGACAGAAAAAGCTAAGGAAAAAAAAACAGAAAAACTCGTACCGACGTTCCTGTGTTGATATTTGAAACATTTGACAATATGCTATCATTTGGGTTCATAGCTAACGACGAGTACCTTAGCAGGCAAAAATAAAAGCATTTTAGAACTTTGGAACACTCCAAAAACGACAATAACGGAATCGCAACATGTTAACCACAGGATGAGAAAATGGCCGGAACGGTATGACGTCAGCCTCTGGATGCTTAGTGAACGAACATAATTATGATGGGCATTCGACAATTACTGCAAGACACTAGCATCCACTACCGTTTGAAACAAATCTAGCTAAGAAAAAACTCAAAGCAAAACCTTCCATTCCGAACAAAGAAACTGAAACAACAAAAGCTGAGAATGGAAAAACCGCCTCTCAAATCCACTCAGAACTCCTAGACCGTTCTTAAGAAAACAAAACGGCACAGAACATAAGAAGAAAGACGATGGAAGTAAAAAAGAATGAACAAAGGAAAGGAAGATTGTGATGAGTCGACACTGACCATTCGAAAAATCGCGTCCTTGGATATTAAAGGTGGCAAATGCAGACAATCGCTACAAGACCGCTCGTCGCAGAAATGTTACCAAGATGGAGTTTTTATTTTCAACCATTTTCAACTTACTTTTTCTTTACTCACGAAATGGTGAGTTTTAGGAACGTTCTACTTTCATGTTCTCTTTTGACGTCGAATATTTTCTCTGCGACGTTTTCATCGGGAAGCACAGCTATGAGTAAACCGATACCAGGATCGACCACCGTCCTAGTATCAAACTAGTCACATGGTGACAAATCTCCCTCTTATCCACAAGGGCAGTGACTACATATAGTAGTAATGACCTGTGGCAGACATTGGCTAGGCTGACCTCGGAACTCCGGGGAACCACACCGGCTAAGCCAGCATGAGTCCGAAAACTGGAGAATATGCCCGGGACCGCACAACCAGTGAAAACGGACCATCCAAGTATCTAAGTAAGTAAGTATTTTCTGGTGAGACTACTGTCGCGTTGGTTACTGGAATTCATCTATTCTTGAATCATAGGTGTTGGATACTATCATGTGTTGACTGGGAATAGCTCGTACACTTTCCGTTTGTGTCAAGAATTTCTCATTTTCGATAGTTTTTTGCGTTAGGGAACATCTTATGGGCTTCGTTACACAAGATTGTCGATCATATTGTAACTGCAGTCTCTATACATGGAGTCCATTCAACATTCACTCAAGTTCTAAGTGTGAAAGATGGAGCCTTTTCATTATACAAAGACCTGAAGGAAAATGTTCCTCGAAAGAATAGCCGGTGCTTCAAGCGATTGATGATAAACAAATGATAAATCGCTGGAGTTGATAGCCCACGCTCCCAAAACTCCCTACTTAATGCACCATATGTTACATATCTATAGCGGTATTACATGAGAAAAAACTACATTCCGGGGTTGATATGCAACAAAGCTAGTTATTTTCTTCTTACATCTTCACCCATCTTTAATATTCGAGCGTCGTTACCGCCATACGAACTTTGCCACTATGAGTTACAGATGACGCAAAGGGGTAGGGACGAATTTGACGACATTCCGGATGACGAACTTGAAGAAACAATACTCGAAAGGCTTGAAGGTCTCAGTGAAATGATGCCACCAGGTCTTCGCAAGGCAATCAGTAGTGGTCTTTCATGGAGCGTATGGGGTGCGAAGAACCTTTGGTATCTGACTCGTCAAAGCATCTGGATTGCTGCTACGACGTCACTTATAATGTTCATGCCTTATGTTATCGAGAAGGAACGGAGCGATCTCGAAAAAAACTCAGGTATCGATCAACTACTGCATTTATTTTCTTTTACTCATTCAAAAATTATTCGTAATGATGTGTCACAGGCCGCCCAACAACGACAAATGCTTCTGGGGCCGTCAGCTGCTGTTCAGGCTGCCAAACAACATTAGTTCTCCGCAGCTATCTCTCATAGAAGTTTTTTTGACCTTTGACTTATGGAAGACTTAATCCAGAAATCTTTCATAACTCGTTCATGTTAGGTTGTTATCGTTGTTATTGTTGTACACAATGAATATTTTTATTCTAGCAGGGATTATCTTGGTAACTTTATCAACCAGTATCTGCTCAGACCATGATGTAAAAGGTACTCCTTGGAAATTATTGGGACCGGTCAGCGCAAGGAAAAAAAATAAGGAAGAAGTGAAGAGAAAAGAAGTAGGCAGAAAAACTACGGCTGGGCAGTTCTTAAGGGATGTTACTTTGTTAGAAAGAAAAACTGCTTGCTGAGGGAAATCAGTCGTCGATGGTAAAGTTGAGCCAAGTGATGCTAGTGTTGTTAGTCTTACATATTAATAAAAAAGAAAGGTTTTTTGAACGCAATTACTACAAGATTGTGTTTTGCTGGAATTTATCGTATCAGGCGTGATATAAACTGGACATGGCTAGCTGGTTTCCTTTCGGACGAAATTAGTTCACCACTTGAAGTGAGTGTATCATAGTGAACAGGAGTTTACAGTACGAAGCTAATCCAGTGGGCGTGGAAATATGTAAGTGGGGAGCACCATAATGTGGTAGGTCGCCTCATAGTGAATTGAAGGCTTTGCTTAACTGATATTCTTTCTGTCCTAAATTTCTACCCAAAATCAGACAATCATCTTGACGAAAGAATTTCTAGGCGGAAAGGAGGAAACATACAAAACTCAAGGATATACGAGAACTCAAGGTAGGTTGAGGAATTGTTTTATTCCTCAGTCAATTCTTGAGAAACTGCGGTAATCCTGACCAGGAATGGAGAATACGATCAGTTCATCCAATAAAACGATAGTTCTTGAGATGCCGAATGTTTGAAAGGCATTAGGAGAGACTTGTTTTCGTGAAATTGAACTACGTTACAAAGCAGACAGCAAGCCTAGAGTTTATAAAAATCTACAGAGAGATGGTTAAAATAGACACAAGAAAAGAAGACCTGTAGTATGGGCTGAATTTACAGGTCATAGCAAATATATGCTTATCGTCTGAAAGATCTACGAATTCAGTGCCAAGACAACCGTGGAACAGTGGCAGTAACCAATGTGGCAGCTGTCTTCTTTCATTTTAGGTTGGATGAATAGCTAATCATATCCACTCTCCATCCCATAGTTCCCAATGGTCTGACATCGGTATGAGATCGTACGGCAGTGGGTTCAGACCCGAATATATAAGGAAGCCGACTGCAAATCAGCCATACGATTTTCAGCTTTTCAGTAGTTTGATTTGGCTTTTCGTATCCTTCATTTCGAAATTGAAGTATCTATGTAATAGAAAAGCAGTAATGCCATGTTCTATGATGTATCTCAATCCGCTTTTTTACCAGTCGTACACGCTTCTTTCCCCCAAAACACAACAAGAATGACGATTGATTCTAGGAAAAAATGGTGACATTGAAGGCAGCAGTGCTTGTAATGTTACGCCACAAGCAACACGTTACTCTCCACATTATTTGGTAAACACATGGCTTCCAATGTTATTAAATTAACAAGACCTTAAGCATATACGAAAAGGAGGATCTATGTGATATCCTCGACTGTCGCACGTCTTTAATCACTTAAAAGCTCGTCACTTGGGTAAGTCCTAGGTCGAATAGAAAGAACACCGGAAGACAGACAGCCGTGCGATCACACAAGCTCTCAGGATTCCACATGAAGAATCATATCCAGAGTCCAACGTTGATGAACTCAGCAAAGCTGTTCAACTCAATCTAGGCAAAAGTGGCCATAGAAACTCTAGACATCGAACCCATTATCCGGAGAATGACCCTAGCAATCATTCGTTTAATGCATCTGAGACAGTGAATCCTCAATCGCGGTTTGCTTTGCTGTACGAAGGTCAAGCATGCCAAGAACATGTGACTTCATGACATTTACTAATAGTAGCCGTCAATGAGTTGGTTCCACAAAATCTCAAGCAAACGACAAAAAAAGTCGCATACCATGTACTAAAATATACTTGATAGTTGAATGGCCCGTTCTCACTGGTTGTGCGGGCCCCAGCACAATCTCCAACCTCCGGAGAATTGCTGGCCAAGCCATTATGGTTCTCCGAAGTCCCCAGGTCAGCCTGGGCAAAGTCTGCCCCAGATCCTCACCACGACAGGCACTCGTAGCCCTTGTGGATCAGAGGGAGATTTACCACCATGCGACTTTGATACCAGGACGGTGGTGGATCTTGGTATTGGTTTACTTTTAGCTAGGCTTCCTGATGGAAATGCCGGACTCCGTCTCAGCTTGGGAGACCCCGCCAGGGGGATGGATCCCCCCGCTGTACATCGCAGTCCGATACCCAGGAACACCTCCCAACCACGATGAGGCGGTAAACCGTTGGGAGGGTACTAAAACATGGTCGCAAATACCTTGTGTACATCTAGTATTCGCATGATTTTAAAGTGGTGACTTCAAGACATCCACCCTTACATTAACAAGAGACAATTTGTTAAAATTCAGTTCAATTCAAATTCAGCTGTAACGAAAACATACGGGGGGTAAATGTAAAAAGAAATGGCACAAAGTAGTGACAGCTTGCATTAAAATTTATCGTAAAGATATTAACATTTCAATACAACACTAGTTTAAAATTTATGTACATAACAGATTCTCCCACTTAAAACCAGCATAGGGTCTGAAATATGCCATATAACCATGATTGAATCCACAAATGAAAGTTAAACACAGCCTGTTCTACATGAAATTGTTCATCACTGATAATCACTCGAGTGGATGATAAACCAATAATGAGAACCAGAAGTTCAACAACTCGGCTTAGGTTCTGCTGAGAACATAGAATAAAAGACGTTAGTTAAATCACAATAACCCAAGTAATGGTTGAATTGACTCAGTCAATTGAGTAACTACATAGCTGATATAGCTTGCTTATTTTCGACCACCCGCCTTGTATACTGTACTTCAGCTTCGCCTATTACGGCTTCTCTAAAAAACGAAATTCCTTATTGACTTATCCAATAACCAGTCCGACCTTAGACCTCTTACTGATGTTACATAATAGACTACTCAAGTGAACTTACCGTGTTACATGTATTGACTCAATGTCGCTGCCTGGTACCATGAATTTAGCATCTAGTAGCACACCTTCGAGAATAGAACGTAATGCTCGTGCTCCTAAACTACGACTAAATCATTCTTAACAAGAGAACACAAACGCTTATTGCAAATCGAACAACAAAGAAATCGCCAGATTCCATAATTACAGGGAAAAAAACAGATTTTGGAATACCTCACCTGTCTTTCGTTCCAAAGCCAACTGTGCAACTTGTTGTAAAGCCTCAGACGAAAAGGTAAGATCAACCTATAAAAGAAGAAGTACCCCATACATTAGTAAACAAAGAAATTTTCGGTCAAGACATCACAATAAGAACTCACATTATCGATGGCAAATTGTAGTTTTAGTTGAGTTAGTAAAGAATTCTGTGGCTCCGTTAACACACGAACCAATAACTAAACAATGATGATATAAAACAGACGAAATTTCAGGAAAAAAAAGGTGTAAATACAAATGCTGATAATCTTAAGATTTTAAAAAACAGACCGAATACTGGGTGTTCTTTACAAACATCTGCACTTACAACAATAACCCTAACACACTACAACGCCATCTATATCTTCATTAAAAAGCATTAGATCGTAAATATCGATTCTTCAGATTTTTTTAAATACGAGTTCTTGTTAAAAAAATTGAGAGTCGATGGAGAAAATTCTAAGGAAAGAAAGATATTCAACAGTATTTCATCATATTTCCCAAGGAAGATTATTTGCCCGAAGTTTACACGCTTATACAGACAAAAAGAATAAAGCCTTCGGTGTTGAGCAATCCCTGAGGGATGCGCCATGCTTTCGACTTCATTTAATATCGTTTGGAGGTGATTGAGTGCATGTCTGGCCTTTATAATGACTCGCGGTGAGCTACCGATGTATCGAGCCAATGCTGCTATCCTCCCACAGAAGTTTGGTACCAATCTGCCGACTCCGGAGGGATGTAAGGCTTGGTGGGCCATGGGCACGGGGATCGATCCCACGTGTGTGTTCCAGGGAAACTCCGACCACTGCGCCACACGTGTCTCTCTTATACAGATACAGTCTTAATATAGGACCTATCGTATTTTATTGTAACACAGTATTATAAAGCAACCAAAAACGATTTAACGCATTGCAGCGTAACTTACTTCTTGGTCGAAAGAATGGAAGGGCACTAGCACAGGAAAGCGTCCAACAAGTTCTGGTACCATTCCAAAATTTATCAAGTCGCCCTGATCTGCTTTAGTAAGTAGGTAATCACGTTTTCGCGACTGCTCCGAATTCGCGTCATCGGGGGAAACGCGCATCTCACCGGATGAGGATCCTAAACGGAAGTAATTCAAAGACAGTCTTAGTCCTCATTTTTACCTCGTACAAGCTCAAAGGTGTGAGACCCTCACCAAATCCCAAGCTTTTCTTGTCGAGTCGTCGTGCAACGATTTTATCCAAGCCATTAAAAGCACCAGAAGCAACGAAAAGTATGTCTGATGTATCCACCTGGAATCAAAGAAATATATACACCAGTACCTTCAGTTAACATGAGGTTGATAAAGATATTTATTCGGCTAATTTCGACGCCTTCGTATTCACCAGAGCCGAGGTTAAATGACGGACGGTTTAAAAAATATACATTTGTCTTCTATATTTTTTTCTACATCTTTCACAATTATCTTCGGTCAGGGCACTGCTATTTATCAACCGATGTCAACTATACAACAGAAGTCATGTATTCCGAAAACTTCAAAATATTCCGTCTTGAGAAAGATTTGTCGAAGTTTCTGAATCTGGAAGATAGCAGTAATAAAAACTGGTAACATATAGTTTGAACCACGTTTTGCTTTTTATTTACGACCTACACTTTTTTCATGGAAGGATACTATTTGAAATACAACCACAAGGATAATAAGATATGAGCAAAACTCGGAACCTCATTTAGATTTTGAACTTGCGATTACCCTTACGGTGGGCTCATGTGCTATCTACCACTCCGACCGAGGCTCTTGCTTTGATTTTTCTCTCGGTCATGTTTTCACTTTATAGGTACTATCAGCAAACACCCGTCAGCGGATGATCTGGGGAGCACAAGTCAGCAATGAACCTAGTTAAGCTGAAGCAGCTATCGAAAATGCAATGTCTTAACTTTTTTTTCCATACCGACCGTCATTTGACGTCTGCAGTAATAATCAGTACCTTCTAGGACTTCTTAATTATGATTTTTTGACAGATTCTTAATCTTTTATTTCCAGATCACTCCAGTTCAAGGGTGAATGCTGATAGCACCGACACAATGAAAAGATGGCTGAGAGAGTAAAGCATGTGCCTAGGATGGTGTAGTGTGTAGCATATGAGCTCCCGGCAATCGCAGGTTTGAAGTCAAACCGAGGTTCTAAGTTTTGCTTACGTCTCAGCATCATGGTATTCAATGTATAGTTTAATTCAACCATAATACAACATGGTTCTGACACTACTAATTTTCAAAAGTTGAGAGCTGTACCACTTTTGAATCTGCCGTCCTAAATACGTCATACCAGAAATTTAAGTAGGCATAACGTGGTAGAATTGCCGATTGATACAGAGTGATTGGCAGCTTTCTGCCTCGAAACATAGGCGCATGTTTTCCGCGCATCCCTGATGTTCGTTCACCAACGTAGACAGGAATTTCGGATCTCCTCTCATTTGCGTGAAATGGGACACTGCCACATTACGTTGTTCTAGCACCTTTTCCTATAGTGCGATCGATAACACTGACTGTCCTTTAAAGACAATCATTAAGTAGCAATCATGTTGCTGAAGGACAAATCAAAGCAGTAGGAATGTCAAAAAAATATGGACCCAAGACATTCTTTATCCTTTTCACTATATCTATAGATTTTTTATTACTCCCACCTCTTGAACTAAGTCGATATACCATTCTGAATTCCCAAATAACATATAGAGGGTTGGGGGCATATGTGTGCTCTAAAACATGAAAGCAGGTTTACACTAAAATCGTTCTCTCTGCAACCAATCAAAGACGAGATACTTCCACATGCTCACGCAAATATTCTTCGTGAATGAGTGTCATTTTTGCCGAGAAGATCCGATCAAAGTGTTTGCATACGACAGGTAAAAAAGCAAATTGGGCCACAGTTTCCAGTGTTGTCTAAGTTGTCTAAGTCTCCCCCTCCTACAAAACATGATGTTGCAAGTTTTCTAATGCCTAGATACCCTAACCTCAACCGGCAGGATATGAAAAGTCGAGTAATTACGCAGCCAGAAAGAAGCAATATGCTCCTTATTATATCGGATCTTGTCCTACCGGTGCTCTACAACCTTCCACCGATGTGGTATCACCTCCAAACTATTGGAACGAAAAACTAATACGGCTACCTAGTCATCCAACCTGAAACGACATTAAGGCAGAGGAACGTGGCTGCAGAAGATCTCGGAGTAAATACCGTAGATGACCTTTACACTGCCATGGTGGATCTGTGAAGTGCTCTACCAGTTAATGGTCGAATTCGACCTGCTTTTGTAAAAGTCTTGGCTACCATTTCATAAAATGTCCCTAGTACTTGCACATTCAGTCATCACTACTGTTCCTCTCTCCGCACAGTTTCTTTTCTCCTTCTTACTTCTTTCCGCTTCGTTTATGGGCAAAATTTGATAAAATTAAGCACAAGTAGGTTGGTGTTGTCTGCTGCCACTCCCTAACTGCGTAACATGTACTTCCGGAGAAAGCTACCTCACGATGACTTTCGAATACTTTCCAAGCACTACTGTCACGTTTGATGAGCTGATTACAGTCGCTATTCAAGTTATCATACACAGTATTTCCTAAGAATCTAAGAGGAAAACCAGTCCCGAACTGTATAGTTTTGAGGCCCCGTTCCCTTAACTGCTCCAAATTTTTTTTATAAGAAAAAATTAAATGTTTTTGGGCAAAGCAGGCCATGCAAGTGTTATCTTACCACACTGCAGCACCGCTTCAGTAAAACATCAATCGGTGATGTTGTAAATCCTCTTTTAGCTGTTAGTATAGCCAAATTTGTTCCGAACTACCTACCTGTACAGTGTCTTGTTGTGCACCAACACTTTTTCGTCCGCTTTTCACATTCACTACTGTACCTTCCACCAACTTCAGCAGTGCATGTTGTACACCTTCACCACTCACATCACGATATGCAGGAGAATGACCTTCATGAGCAGCTGCTATCTATAAACAGTGACATAAGTTCCACCAAAAAAAGAAGTAATAGACAAATAAGAAGTAACTACCAGAATATTCAAGGCGAAATTCTTCCCTTATATAATTACTACATCGTTAAAAAGCCGACAGAACACTAGAACTTTCTTGTTAAGAAATTGCCAACTGTGGCAAATAAGCATAACCAGTTCGTATCTCCAGCATCACCAAGGAGGTGCTTGAGCCGATAAAAATGCTAAAACTAGATCCAACTGCAACACAACTAACATGACCTGGTGTTGGTCGGAAAAGATCCACTCAGGACTTGAAAACGAGAATAAAGAACTACTGAATGCACCACAAAAGAGGGCAGATCTAATGAACTATTACGAAGACCTTTGCGAATCAAATATTGTTGTCTTTCAGCTTTCTTATAAGAAGACCAGTTCTCTAATACCCAGCGTTGTGATGTAGAGTTGAAATAATAAGGAATAACAAAAAAGTACACTAGTTCTCCTCAACTGTTTATAAGACACTTAAATCCTACTGATGAAAATACTGAGCACTCTTGGTTACAAAATTAGCTGCGATTAAAGGATGGTGAGCGGCACTGTCCTAGGCAATAGTTTTGCAAATACACTACATCATAGATTTGGAAAATAAGGAACCATAACACAGTGGAATACCTTGCGGATCTTTGAAACTACTGTTTCATTTGCTGGTTGAATGTGCTTTGCAAGCTCTTCACAATCTTCGTTCTATTATTGTGCATTTCTAGGGCCCTGTATGAAGCATAACCAAATTAGAGACCAAATAATGTGGGTAGGACCGATTCAGATAGAATATCCAATACATCTCAATGATCTCGACCAAACATTGGAGCGTGTGCTACACGAGGATAAGCAGACGATGTCGCAACCAAAACTGTTTACTGCCGGATTACAGTAGATAACGAAAAATAAACATGGCAAGCATTAAATTTCGGCGCAAAACTTTCTTTTCTAAAGCAAAACAAAACCAACGTCATCGTCTTCTTTTCGAGAAACACTACAGGCGATGCCCAAAGAGCTCAATGAAAGAGAAAACGGATATGGCTAAGAAAAAACTTGAGAACACATGGACAAATAGAAAATGAAATGAGATTAGTCGCCAATCATAAGGACTTCATGCATCAATTAGTGAACAAAAACTTTGCGACGGTGTAAATCCATGGAATGAAGAAAGAATGGTCCATTCACAAGTCTCAACGAGGCCACTAACCGCTTAATAGATTCAGATGCCCGCGATTAGTTATTCTACTCAATAGTTTCCACACATTTTGTAAAGCGAAGACGACAGCCAACACCTTAAACACTTTGATGACTTTGCGTACAACTCAAAAAAGCATTCAAAGGATGTATTCTGAAGTATAAGCGACAAAATAACAAATGATGAATTTTTAAAAACAAGGCCTCGACAAACAAACCGGCTTTCTCAACGACCAAAATATAACCATAGCAAAATTTTTGAAAAGTAGACCATTGAGTTTGAAAACGTCGTGTGTGGCAAAGTGGTTAGAACTTGCCACCAATACACATGGGTTCGATCCAGCGCCTCAGGCTCACTGAGCCTTCCATTCTTCTGGGATCAGCAAGTTGGTACCAGACCTGTCTAGGAGGACAGCACACTGACTCGATACGACGGCAGACCACCACGAATCATTGTAAGGCCAGATATGCATTCAATCACCCTTGACGATGCTTGCGAAACTCGAATGCACGGCGCATGCCTCATTAGATTGGTTAATACCAAAAACTTTATCCTTTTTCGCATATCATTTGAAAGAACAGCAGACAACGGAAAACCACCTAGAAGAGAGTACCCTCGTGTCAATCAACTGTACTCAGTGAGCACAGTTTACAGATCACGGAAGAGTACTCAGCGACCCCCCCATAAACGACAATCCCACAGATATACAGTATGCTAGAGGCCACATGATCTATCCAACTGTTGAAAGAAGTAGATAAGAAGAACGTCCTTTACTTTAAACGCACGACTGTGAGCAATGAGAGAAGATGCACCTTCCCAGACATAGTTATAGCTTTCATTTCCAAATTTAAATTTAATTATAACAAAGACCATCATTCCCGAGTCAGCAAAATTGGTAGAACATTAGTCTACGGTGCCAAATCGACTCGATTTTGTCTGGTCCCTGAATGTCATTAGTCTGTCGAAACCGCAATCATGTGAAAATGGACTCGAATGTAGTTCTAACAGCATAATGATTGATGACGTGAACCTCTAATAATCCGTAAAAAATGCAGACGGAATGTATAGATAGCACTTGCCTTATCAACCTCGTCAAGAAAAACAATGCCTTGTTGAGCTTTTTCAGCATTTCCTCCCGCCGCTTGTACTAACTTCTAAAATAAACTGTAGCCTAGAACAAATTACAGACTACCGCTTCTATATTGAGTATA
The DNA here is from genome assembly GCA_018806985.1 of Angiostrongylus vasorum. NCBI lineage: Eukaryota > Metazoa > Nematoda > Chromadorea > Rhabditida > Metastrongylidae > Angiostrongylus > Angiostrongylus vasorum. The sequence continues at coordinate 634,195 of JADANN010000420.1, forward strand.
GCTTCAAGAAGGATGTACACTTCGAATTAATTAAAGCGTAGTGACCGACCTGGACAACGCTCTCAACATCTTCACCAACATACCCAGCCTGGGTCATAGACGTGCAATCGCAAAGGGCGATAGGGACATCCAGTATTCTGTAACAATGGCAGTACAGAAAACCTAATATTAAGAATAGGTATCTGAACCAAGGTGTTCTGAACGCACTTAGTTTCGAATACGAGGACAAAATTCGAGCAAATAAAGGGATAAGTGGAGCGGAGCGATGGATCAAACACTCTTCACAAATTTTTGACAACTAACCTTGCCAATCACAGTGATGCTGAGATATTTGAAAAACTCGAAACCGCAGGCCAGCCTAGAACCCGCGACTTCCCTTTCCAGGGGCTCATGTGTTAACCACTGCACCATCGAAGCCCTTGCTTCGTCTTTCTCTTAGTCCCAACCTTCCGAGTTTAGCAAATATCTCAGCATCATAATGGTTGTATTCCACACAACATCCTAGCATGAAAAAAAATAATACGCAGTAAATTAAAAGTTAAACACTAACCTTGCCAATGTTTGTGTAAGATAAGTTTTCCCTACGCCTGAAGGGCCAATCAGTAAAATGTTGGATTTCTCAAGCCTTATTACAGGATCTTTTTCGGGAATGGCACGGAATACGGGTGGAAGACGCCGTGTTGGAATTGTTTGCAGCGAGGGAACTTGCTGAAATAACAAAAGAGACGTAAGAAAATACTAGGTATGAACCAAACATGTGAGATTTCCGCCTAGGGGATATAGAAACGTCCAATCTTCATCGGATACCACCGTACGATTGCTAACTTGAAATTCCGTAAAAGTGGTAATGCTCTTCAACAAGACGCCATCATTAGAAGTTCCGAATAGAAATGTACCTGTATATATGCGGAAGCCATAGGAGATGTTCGTAATTCACTGGAAGCGATATGGCCGAGTCTGTTTTCTTCCTTAAAAGATGAGTTAGTTACTAGTGCCGTTTAACAAACCCTTGTTTTAAAGTCCACAACGTGGAACTGTGTAATAATAATGCATACCTGGTATAAGACTCCTCTTGGTGTATTCTTAATTTCTTCTTTCATCTGATGTATGGAGCCGGCTCCACTTTCAATATTATGCTCAAGACGACGATAATGCTGATAAACGCCCACTGCGAGTGTTTTTTTAGCCTGTTTCTGACCAACTACGAAGCGATCCAAATATTCGGCTATCTTAAATTGAGTAAAACAATTGCAATAGGTAGAAAAAGGATATAAAATGACCGGTCTGTAACTCACAAACTCGCTAACGAAACAGGAAAACTGCTACGTTGGAAGGCATAAAATAACAAAGAGAAAAAAAATGAGTATACATGTATCCATTTGCACAAACCTGACTAGGATACGGGGGACTTCTTCTCCGATCATTTTTAACCGTCCACTGTTTAGAGCTTTCTTCTAATATACTACCAACATACAGTTTACTACAATTGTCGCAATGAACATATCTTGTGGTGGCTGAAAAAACAGCGTATTTAAACTGTCAAGTTAGAAGATGTTATCTATGAGCAGTACAAAATATGAGCGCGCCCAACACTGCTGAATTTAGAGACCTACAAACGACTGTAGATGTTCCAGAACCAACCACAGTAATCAATCAAATCTAGAAAAAAACCGTTCTAAAATAGGCTACTGCTCCAAACTACAGATATAGCACCGAAATCGCTAACTTTCTAAGCGGTGGGCTTCATGAGCAGTAGTTTTGCCACTTTGTCAACTGCACTGTATGCTTCATACTTAATTTAAAGTACAATAAAAAACTTGCTGAGAGACATGCTAAAAGAAGGACCCGCATGGTGTGGTGGTGAACGCATTAGGCCCCCGGAAAGGACAATAGCGCGTTCGTTCCTCACCGCAGACACTGGCGGTCTGTTGTTTTGGAAATATCTCAGCTTCATTATGGTTGTATCTTAAAGTAGTCAACGACATTTTAGACTAATAATGACAGTACTCACGCATGAGCGTCTGCACCGGCTTCAATGCATTGCCACACTCTTTACACGTTCCAAATGATAATGTGGTCCTCGGCGGATTCGTCGTGATGTCGTTACCGGACCCCCCGTCACCGGACGTAGTACAGTGTGTGGGACCACTCGTTCGAACACCACGCTGGATCTGCTTGCCAGGCGACGAGCGGCACGCATTCAGCAGAAACGTCGCCGATCGATGCATCTAAGGTGGGCATGTGGGGACATAAACGATACCATTCAGTACCACGTGAGCGAAAATGATCAAATAACGCTTAGAAGAATATGCGGACAGATGAGTAGAATACTAGAAGGTCAACGATCGTCTTCGAGTTCGAACCTTCTGTAGTATAAATGAGTAAGCTGAGCAAACGGAAGGAAAGTCAAAGATAAGGAGACAACCAACAAACAAAAGAGATGTGAAAAACTTAAACCATAAGAAACTGCACTAACAGATATACTTCAGAAAAATTCACGGAAAGACTGAACAGAACGACCTTAAAAGGTCTTAAGGATCGTAAGATAACGATAAGAGGCATCTTAACAAAACATCCATACCTATGCAGTGAAGAGAAAGCTTCGAACAGGAAATCCACGCCAAACCAGGTGATCAGATCAATTCCAACGGGAAATCCAAGACAACAACAACAACAACAACAACGAGCGAATGTCACCCGTCATGGAATCCTTGGCTGGAACACATGATGACGTACGGTCCTGAACGGAATAACCGATGACGTTACAAATTTTTTGCTGCTGTTTAAGTCGTACGGACGTTCTCCTTGTTTGTTCATTGGTAGTGATACTGACTGGTATTCGATGTTCTTCTTACTTTTCTTGTTATTCCTCTTATTCTCACATCCTCCTGTTCTTATGGATGTTTTTAAATTAGTCTTCCAAATACTGAGGCGTATTGTCTTGATCGATCCCGGTTTCTTTTCCATCTTATCTCACTGTCCTCTTTTTTTTTGTTTGGATTTACAGAGAAAAACATGGATTTTTTTTTCTTTCGGACTATAGGTTAGCAACGTATTGGACAGTATGAGGCCTATGTGGCTTTTAACGCATGGAGAAGAAATCGATTGAAGCCTGGATTGATCAGACGAAGATGTATCGGCGCCTTTTCTTGACGCTTAGCTAAACAAAGTGAGGTTTAAATTCAGGAACACGATAGATCTTGTTACCAAGTATCCATTCGGTTGACGATTCGATGTCCTCGTATTCTTCAGAGACTCAGATGATGCGAGTCGATGTTAGCTTATCAATGAAGCAAGTTAAATTGTTCATTTGTACCGAGGTTAAATGAAAGTCTGTTTACAGTGACACTGTACGGGGCTGGGGAGAGAGTACAACATTGTTCGGATTTAATAGAGTGTTCGCCATTTTGTAGTACTATTACGCGAGACGATTCTATCTACGGTTCCATTAGCTCCATTAATGGTACATTCAGATATGAAGTCATTTCATTAATATTTGGGAACAATGAGTCTTTGGTCCGTAGCAGTTTCATAACCACATAAAACACTACAATATAACAGTGCCAATTTTGCAGTCTCGTTTTACTTAATTATCCTTGATGTATTCGATTGCGTCCAACATTTTATCGCCTCATCGTGACTGGGTGGTGTTCTTGGATGTCGGGCTGCGATGTACAACGGGTGGATTCTTTCTCCCAGCAGCGTCTCCCAAGCTGAGAAGGGAGTCCAGCGTTTCCATCAAAAAAATCCAGCTAAGAGTAAACCAATACTAGGATCCGTCACTGTTCTGGTACCAAACTAGTCACAAGGTGGAAAATCTCTTTTTGATCCACAAGCGCGGCCACTGCCTGTAGTGGTGACGACTTGGGGCAGACTTTGGTTAGGCTGGTCTTGAGACTCCAGGGAACCACAATGGTTAAACCAGCAAAACTCCAAAAGAAAATGGAAATTATGCTAGGTCCGCACAACTAGTGAAGACGGGCCGTCCACGTATCCAAGTATATAAGGTCTTTGATTATTAAGCAAACACGAGATTGATGAGATCATTTATTCGGATAATATTTGGACGTCTTCGTATTCTTTATAGCCGGATTGAACCGAATCGATGATCCATAGCTGGTCGTCCTCGCGATGTGGCTGTTCGTTGTCGTATCGAGTCGAATCCAATGAAGTGGAGCACCGATCGAATGAGGAATCTCAGTCGAAAGAAACATACCTAGTGTCCACGACCGACTTTCTGTTAACCTCGGGATTGACCAACCAATTCTTTATATTCTCGTTGAGCTAACCCGAGGTGTTATTTTATTCTTTATTACAGAAAAGCTGACGGTGAGGCAGATTTTGCCTTCCTCGGAGCTTGGAAGGGTCAAGTGTATCAAGTCATAACACCTCGTGTTTGCTCAACGAGAACATAAAGATTTTGTCCCTTATGTATTCTTATGCTGGTGAAACTAACTTTGGACGATTTTCAAGTCATATAAACTTTATCAGGGCGCGTGTGGCGTGGCGCAGTGGTTGGAGGCGCCACTGCGACACACACGTGGAGTTGATCCCCGCCCTCATGGCCCACCAAGCCTTCCATCCCTCCGGAGTCTGCAAATTGGTACCTGACTTGTCTGGGAGGATAGCAGCACTCGCTCGATACATCGATAGGCCACCGCGAGTCATTGTAAAGGCTAGATATGCATTCAGTCACCTCCAGCGATACTTAATGAAGTCGAATGCATGGCGCATCCCTCAAGGATTGTTCAACGCCGAGAGCTTTATCCTTTTATCCTTTATAAACGTTATTGCTCAAATTTTGTCACATTTTCAACCCATGGACGCTTTTTTTCTAGCCTCCTATCAATAGCTCAACATTCCATCTCTTGTGTAATTTATCAATCCTCATGACCAATCCACGTTAGCTAAACAACATTCGTTCAACTTTTCCACGTAATGATAATTTTGCTTTACGTAGTTCATTAGTAGGCCATTCACGGTCATGCTGTCTTTCAGACTCTCGGTTATTTCTCGATCACTGAAGTAGTTGAACAACTGAGATTTTCGCATTTTTATAGAAGGGACTTTGCTTTAACATCTCGGAGATGTACCTGTATATGTATATGCATATATGTATGTGTATATACACATGTATACACGTTCACATATCTACATATATGTATATACATGCATGTTTATCTCTATATATAGAGAACTCTACGTGAGGTGGAGAATACTGTCCTATTTCATTTTATCAACACGATGAAACTTTTTGGACTGGTGGACAATATAGACTCTCCTGTACGTCGTAGAAAATACTCCCTGTATCAAAAACCGACTTTGCTTTAACCTCGATATGACAAATCAACAAGTGTTTAAATGGTTGAGCTTACACAAGGTTGATGGTATAATATATAATAAATTAGCCTAATTCGGGTAACGTTTCGACGTCTTCGTATTCATCAGAGCCGATGATCGGAGTCAATAGTCCACAGTCGTTCGTACTCTTGATGTCTTCGTTATCGAACCAAGAAGGTAGAAGAAAACATAGAGAAGACGAACGGCTCTGAACCATCGACTCGGATCGTCGGCTCTGATGAAGACGAAGACGTCGAGATGTTAGCCGAATAAAACTAATTTATCAACTTCGTGTAAGCTCAACAATTGATACACTATATACTGTTATATATTATTCTTTTTATTTTTTATATGATCCGTATTCACATCTACTGTGCGGATCTCACCACTTCTTATATTCGTTTCGTTTCCTCGCATCCATTGTCCACGAAGATCTTCCAACTTTTTACGTGTAGCTTCGCCTACTGCTTGAGGATTTCCATATCATCTTGAATGTTGTAGCATGCTAATCGACTCGATTCTCCCTAGAGTCTTGTGATAGCCGAGCTGGAGCGTTCCCAATTAGATTGTAGGGAGTGATTTTTTCCGGAAGAAATCGGTTACATACATTACTATCCCTATATTATAAGCTTCCTGTCTTCTCATATTACCATACATTACATATAAATGTTAGTTACACAATGTTCCTTGAAGGCGATTTGTCGGCTGATGTGCTATGTAACCACTTCGGTCACAACTCTAACCTGTAAGTTATATCCGCTGAGTATGGCAAAACTATGTTCCGCGGCAACCTTATGACCATTCCCTTCTACTCCAAGCTTAAGTAGCGTCATTCCATTCACCTAGACACCACCTTCTCCCTCCTACTCCCTTGTTCGAGGAAGTAGATGCTAATTGTTGAACTTACCCTCACATAAACAATGGTTTTGTAACAGTGATTTCTTCTCACAATATGCCATGATTCTACTGTGGAAAACTCTGTCATTGTAGGTGCACGTGCACCTCCGTGCCTGTGTTGGTCTAGTCCATTCGCCCTATTGTTGTATATATTGTCTGTACGTCACTTGAACTCGTTGCAGTTGTTTTGCTTTGTTAGTATTATTCATTTTATTAAGGTTTCCATTTTTTGAATTAAGGTTTAATTGCTAAAGTTTGAGACCTCGAACTGCGGCGTCAGGAAAAGCTTCGCGTGGCACGCCGTACGAAGAGAAGCAGCTACCACGATATCAACAAATTTGGTGACTTTTCCGATAAAAAAACAGTGGTGCGTCTAATTACGCAAGTCTATGCCCATCCTCTACACTACGCGACACAACGTCCATGCTTCAAGCCGCGGTCTTAAAAAGGGGAAAACCTACAACGAAGACAGTTCATATTGACGGTGCCAACCACGATTTCCTGTTATAATAATCTTTCGACCGGAACGTCCAACTGGTTCTTGGTCATTCTTTTGGAAATTGAATATCGAAAAATGTTCAAGGTTCCCATCAGGGTGGATCAAAACACGAAAAAACACCCCAATGTGCTACAACTAAGAATAGAACGGAGGATAAACGAAATAGGAACAGATGAACAATGACTAAGCAGCGCTAATAAATAATACTAAAGCAGGAGATCTTCTTAACTCGAAAACGGGTGTAAAAAATAATCCGGAAAAGGAATAGTTGATTAGCTTGACAGCACTTCATCTCACCAGACCGAAGAGCTTTAAGAATAGGTTAGGGTTTACAAAAAAAAGGTGTCACAAACCACAAAAACTCCGGCGATAGAAGATAGTGCGAGCATAACCGTACAAATATCGCAAGGAACCGTCCCAAAACATGTGGGGGAATCTCACCCTGTCTAAATTGCGTGATGGCACTGCAGCGTAGCTGCAGAATCAGCCAATAGTCAAGGAGACCAACGAGTCGAACCTCTTCAAAGGATCCATTGGACACAGTACCAAAGTACTTCAAAGTACCATTGGACGCGTGACGAAGCAATAACGCTAACTTTTCGAGCCCCTAGAGCTAAGAGGGGGTTTTCCACGCGTCAGCAAATCAATCAGGATCATCGGCGAGCACCAGTCATTCCACGTGGAGTATGAAACGTTCCAAAACTCCAACATGCGACATTCCCATGCCACAGTGGAACTGCTGAGGATGTAAAGCACGAGAATTCTTCTTACGTTTTGCCAATATTGTACAAAAAATCCATAGTAGTGCCTTCAATTCTAGTATTTTTATATTGTTTATAAATCTTGAATCTGAAGTATTGGTGCCTTTTGCTCTACCAAACTCGTTTTGTTTCATATTAGTGCGAAATTTCGTGCAGTGGAACGACAGTCATGACGTGACTACGAAAATTTGAGCCCGCTATATGTCAATTTTTAATTTTGGTGATTTCAGACTGAACTCAGCAGTTGTCCTGATGGGCAATGGGCCTGAAGATGAATGAACGACTCATTATAATCATTGGTCTCCTTTTTCTTGCAACTGTTTCGTTTTTTTCATTATTCCTATTGCCATCCAATGGCACTGATAAACTTATCAGCAATGAGCATATCGTGCCCCGCGTTAGGGATATTAATGCTCGAAGGCATATGCAAGAGCAACAAGCTGCGGAACTTCGAAGAAAAGCTGAACAGGCAGGTATTATTGCTCCACCCATACCAAAACCGGAGGTGGCCGGTTCTGATGATAACGAAGCACGTCGAATTACTGTGAAGCAGGTGGTCTATCCATCGTTTCATTTCGCTACCGCGTTGGATTTCCACATTTGCAAAGGAATGTTTATATCTAGATGACTAAATTCGCGTGGGACAGTTACAGAAAATATGCGTGGGGATCGAACGAATTACGACCAATTTCAAAGAAAGGTTATTTTCTTTTTTGTAAACTTTTTTTGTATCCTTCGCTTTTGAGCTGATTTTATAGGCTTATCCTCACTTATTTCCCTGAGCTCTGTAATGATCCATAACGATGTTGAAGCTGTTAGTTTGCAGTTGATTAAGACGATATTAAAAGTGTTATATTTCCAAATACCTTGAAACCAAATGGCTGTTCACCATTGCAGCTCTGAAGAACTTAAAAAATGCTTTTAAGGTCATTCTTCGTCTATATTTGGTATGGGAGAAATGGGCGCAACAATCGTGGATGCTATTGATACTCTCTGGATTATGGGCCTTAAGGAAGAGTACGAGCAGGCACGAAATTGGATTCAACACAACTTAGATTTTGTGCTAACAGCAAAAGGTGATTTGTCCGTTTTTGAAACGAATATCCGATTTATTGGAGGGCTTTTATCCGTATACGCGCTTACGAATGATAAGATGTACCTTGAAAAAGCGGAAGCAATTGGGAAGCTACTTTTACCAGCTTTCGATACTCCTACAGGGATTCCATACGCTCTTGTTAATGTGATTACCGGTGAGTATCTGTTTGTTGGAAATGAATCAGTTATCGCTCTTATTACGAGAAATAAAGATCAGAGCTGAGCCACAGGTATCTTCCCAATCTCTGTTGAATGTTTCTACGAAAGTTGTTTTTGAGGTTCGACTAAGAACTATGGTTGGGCAAGTGGTGGATGCTCTATTTTATCTGAATTTGGTTCGCTTCAGTTAGAATTTGATTATCTATCAGTACTAACAGGAAACAACATTTTCTCAAACAAGGTTCGTTTCCAGAGAAGCTGCAAGCAAAGTGAAGCTCACTTCATCGATATGTGTTTCGAAAAAACTAAATCGTTCCTTTCGCATACAACCAGCTTATTTGTTTCCAACAGGTCCAACGCGTTCGTGAATTTCTAAGTGAAGCTGAGAAGCCGAATGGTCTCTATCCTCTTTATCTCCATCCGAAGACTGGCAAATGGTGTTCAGGCGTGTTATCTATCTGTTTGCCCTTCGTTTGATTTTATATTCGAGTCGAAGCAAATCCTCACTGGTCAATTTGAGAATTTTTTGCGACATTTGATATTTTCAGTGAGTCATTCTATTGGTGGATTAGGTGACAGTTTCTACGAATACCTTTTGAAACATTGGCTGATTAGTGGTAAGAGAGATACACACACCAAGAATGAGTATGATGCAGCAATTTTTGCTATGGAGAGAAAGATGTTATTTCGAAGCAAGAAAAGCAATCTTTGGTAAGATTCTGATATTTGTATTACTTTGTAGATCTTATGTTTTGTATGCTTCTCGTTGTGCAGTCCCACAACAGACCAGTCTTTTAGAGGTCGTTTGTGGATATTATGTTTTTAATATCACAGTTTAAGCTGACACTTACATATAAGGTATTTCGCAAATCTTCACGGGACTCGAGTAGAACATAAAATGGAGCACCTTGCATGCTTCTCCGGTGGGATGTTTGCTCTCCAGTCAGCGAATGAAGCGAATTCCACTGTGGCGGTGAGATGACTACTTCACCATTAACACAATATGTCCTACCCTTAATTTTCGTTGAAGGCTCATTACTTGGAACTTGCTGAGAAGTTGGCTCACACATGTCATGAGTCTTATGTCCGTAGTGGTGCGTTTCCTTCTTCGTGTGGATTATTTTTCAAGACTTCAAGCACTCTTTATTTTCTAACAATTTTACAGCAATTGGTATTGGCCCAGAAGCTTTTCGTTTCACAGGTGATATCGAGGCAAAGGCAGTCTCAGTCAATGAAAAGTACTATATCTTGAGACCAGAGGTAGTGGAAACATGGTTTTACCTTTGGCGCATCACAAAACAGGAGAAATACAGACAATGGGCATGGGATGTTGTGGTATCCCTAGAAAAATATACAAAGGTAAATTTTCTTTTTTGGCCAAGAAAAAGTAAAGTGTAGCAGTACTGCACTCCTTATCTCGATGTATCTCGATGTTTAGGTGGAAGCCGGATATTCCGGGGTTGTCGATGTCTACTCGTTGCCTGTGAATCACGACGATGTCCAGCAATCGTTTCTATTCGCAGAACTCTTCAAGTATTTATATTTAATTTTCGCTGATGATAGCATTTTATCATTGGATCGATGGGTGTTCAATACGGAAGCTCACCCTTTTCCAGTTCGGACTCCATAGTTATGCCTAGTATGCGATTCACTGTGATAGAATTCAAGTTGCAGCATATGCTTCTTGAAAATTGTCGTGCTTAGCCGACTAAGTCTGCCAATCTTCAGATTACTGTTGGTCCAAAATGGATTAAAACCGGTGAAGTGAGATTCTATTGAATCAGTGGCATTTATTACGCTCATGAATTCCTCACTTAAAAATTCTGAGGTTCTATTTTTGAGGGGGTCTTGTCTGGTGACAAAGCAATATATGGATATCATTTTGTGTGTAGAAACTATGCAATATATGCGAGTGCTTATTTTTCAATTAAGTAGATGTAGAATTTCTTGTAAGTTTGTGACTGATATGAAATTGGGTAACAATTTTGGTGGGTTTTGTGGAGATCACTTAGCAGCGCTGACATCTTAGTATCAATATCCTGTAGTCGTAGCTGCAATAATCGTAGTAGAATTAGTGGTAGTAGTAGTGGTTGTGGTTGTAACCAGATTCCTTGTCTAAATTTCATTTAAGAAAAAGAGCCATTACTGAAATATGGAAGACGTTCGGAGCAGCCAATTCTACTATTGCTTTGTGCAAGCCAAACTTGCTCGAGGTGAACAATGTTGAAAATACGTAAGTGATGTAGAATAAAAAGACCTGTAGATTAATGCTAAATCTGCCAAAAGAATAACGTAGAGCAAATGGGCAAACGACCTGCATAGTTTCGTTCTAAATGATCCAATTCTGGTTTGTATTTGATGACTCAAATGTTTATATGGGTTCTGTTCTCATGTTTTTCTCTGGTTCAAGCCTGTACTTCCGGTTGTGATATGTGTCGTATTCTGCCATGTTTCTTTTTTCTGGAGTTTCTTGGTGGAGTGCATCATTGCTCATGTAATAGTTCTGATCAGAAGACACAAAACGATTACACTATCGTGTTATAACTTGCTGAGTTCTTGTATCTTCTATATCATATGACAGATTTAGAAAGATATCATATGACAGATTTAGAAAGATATCATATGACAGATTTAGAAAGAAGCATCCTTAAAATGAATATTATGAAATTCTGATTCAAACGACTACAATTTATCACGACGTGGAAAGTCAGATCAGGTAGGTACTTCGCAAATGCTCGATGGTTCGAACGCAGTAAGTGCAGTATTTATTGAATTAGCACATATTATCATAAAATAGTTGGGGCTACGCAAGCTGCTCGAAACAATTCTATTTCCTAAAGTCCTATTGGAGAAGAGAGCCCGACAATGGTCTGGTTGCTTTAACATCTTCTCAGCCGCACTTCTTCACCTTCGGTTTCTTCAGCATAGTACACCTAATTTCTTGCTGCGCGTATTTGGATTCATATGTGATCCATATCAGCCAACCCTTCTTCAGATGTCAAGTTCCCTCGTTGGCAACAGTCTTCCCTAACTGGAAAGCAAAGGAATCGTCTCAGGACTTGTGGAGACGGGAAAAAAATCGTTCTCCAGTGACAGTTTCGGTAAATGGAAATCTTTAAGGAATAGCTTCTCTCGTACAACGTGTAGTACAGCTATTGACGACACCATCGATTCGATTTAAAACATTCTGCAATGAATGTCTACGCAGCAGGAATTTTTAAAAAGAGAAAAAAGATGAAAGGAAATACGAGCCATGGACACGGTCCGTAGGTCACTCATACCTATGGCTCATATACGACTCATGTCGTCTATAAAGTGTTAGAGGGGATTTTGGAGCCAGTGATGTGCCCCGATTTGAATGTAGGGGAAGCGCACAATCATTTTATTGCACCAAAAGACCTGCAAATTACAGGGCATAAAGTGTTATTCCTTAATGCTCAACTTCTCAGGAGCCTAAGCAGGTGAAAGCTGCGGCTAATCGTATGATATCGACAACGAACTACACCCTAAATGCACTTGGATAATTGGAAAAAAAAAGACAACAACGATCAGAAAACCGTTGGTCCTACTGTGCTGATGTTTCCGAGTACACTAAATTACTAGACTGGCGAGGGAAATGATGATCGAAGAAAACGAAAATCGCTCAAGTTGAGATGTTTCACATTCAAAACAAGCATATCTATGATTTTAGTAACATATACTGATAACAGCTTTGGTATGACAAACAGCTAATAGTATATTCTGTCTAAGCTCAATAATCCACTACACTCCTCCTCCAGATCGATTCACGCTTGGTGTATGCATCTTGTCTAGATATCGTACTAGGCGATTGCCGCTTATTTGACCACCTTTTAGTCCAGAGTACAGCTGGAAGAATTCAGCGATCTCGATCTCACCGTTCTTATTCAAATCGACTTCGTTCAGCAGTTCATGTAGTACACGTTCATCAATCTTCTCATTACGTTCCTGTAGGGAGGATGTAGCAAGTACTAGTGTTGAATAAGCTGGTAATGGATAAGTAGGACATAGAAATATCTACACTCCACAAAGTCTAGGATGACTATTATTTCAAAACTGCTCACTCTAAAGTATCGTCTAAGATCGTTGACAGTAATGTGTCCCTTCTTATCCTTGTCCAAGATGTTGAACCGCTCTTTCGCTGCCTTCATTTCATCACTATAAACGGGATATCATTCTAGAAGAATAAATCTCAAAATAAAAATGTCTAGTATCAGTGAAGTGACGACTTTTACACCTAAGTATTACAAAGGATTAAGGCGATGCTGAACAGCTCAAAACTGACGAGTTTGAAGGTTCTCATCGTTCTGCGTTCCACATTATACGGCGAACAGAATATATCATGACCACAAAAAATTTCGTAGAAAACAAGAAGAACACCAAACATTGAGAAACGGACGAATTCATTGTGGAAACAGGTATTTATTGGTTAAAAAAATGTCGGCAAATAGTTGGCAAGACATAGTAATGACAACCGTTACTTGCTGGGAGAAATCTGAGAAAGACGGATTCTGAAGTGATCTAATTCAAAGACGTCCATAAAGTGAATCACCACAACTTCGATGAGTACTGCATAGCTAATTTTTTTTAACATAAGAACTGTTCCAAAACCAACAAGGAACCTCAGGTAGCGCTCGGACCCGCGATTACCTTCACCGGGGTTCACGTGCTACGTTACCAACCAAATCCTTCGCATTGTCTTTCTCTCAGCCACATTTTTTACTTCATCGGTGCCATCAGCAATCACCAGAAAACGTGAACGATCTGGGAGCACAAATCGGCATTGAACCCCACTACGCTGAAACTGGGAAATAAGTAAAAGCTAGAGCATTATAGCAAATCCCAAGACCGACCTTCCTTTAACCTTGGCAGTGATAATTCACTATTTTTCTTCACGACCAAACACGAGGCTGTTATTATTACAGCATTTGAAAGAAGCTGTTTACTATGCGAGTGGAAAGTTTATGTCTTCAGCCTTGTTTGCTAAGGTTATAAAAGTGTTTGCCTGAGTAGATTGCACGTCAATTTGACCTTTCCAGGCTCTGAAGAAGGCGAAACCGCCGAAACGTCAGTTATTGCATATTAATAAATGCTGTGATGACAACCGCGTGCTCGCTCATGAAGAAAAAAAAACAGTGAATTAGAACATTGTGATTTCCACTACTAGCTTCACTGGACGCAAGGCCGATTTGTGCTGCCTAGACCATTTCCGTTGACGGGTGAATGCTGATAGCACCGATGGAGTAAAAAACATCGCGACAGAAAGGTAAAGCAATGGTCTCGGTTGGTGTGGTGGATAGCACGTGAGCTGCCGATTGGGGATAATCATGGGTTCGAAGTCCAATTGAGGTTGCGCGTTAGGCTCATATCTTAGCATCCATGTGGTTGTATTTCACAGAGTGCCTTGCAACGATAAAGTAATAGGCTGTAAAGAAAAGCTAGGACATTGTTCCAAAAAATCTTTATCGAGTTCCTGACTTGCTTTATGCATCTGGCACCCAACTTTTATGATCTACACAGGATCCACATTTGTTCACTTCCACTGGAGGAAAACTAAATTACAAACTTCCTAGTAAAAATTGTTCAACGACATTAAAAACGATCGCCGTCTTTTCGATTGAGGAAGGCACAACAACCCTTGAATTACCTTCAACATATGAACTGCGATGTTGATTTTTTTGATAACTGTCGAGAATTTTTTGGAAACTACACAAGTTGAGGAGTCGAGAACCGATTTCTAGAAGAGCCTTCGTGGGAACGCTTTAGCCCGGCTATCCCAGACTTCAGAGCCAACTGATTTGAGCAGTTTTCAGCGACAGTCACGGCGAAAGAAAAATCCTCAAGAAGCAGCCGAAAACACATGTCAAAGTTGCAAGACTTTTGTGGAGGATGGATGAGAAAAAAACGAATCGAATGCAAGAAGTCATCGAATCCACATAGCTGAAGTGAAAAACGAGTCGTGTAAAATAAAAAAAAGAAAAGAAAAAACGGAAGAAGTTCATCTTATCAAGGATTAAGATGACTTTCTAAGGCTTTTCATTTACAAATTTGTTAAAATTCAAATGTTTGAAGGATGGAACGCAAAATTCAAATGTTAGAGTTTCTTGGCTCACTCGTAGTAGCCATAAACATCAACGATACAGTGAGAAACCACCTCATCCTGCTGGACGAAATCCCGCTTGTTCAATGGCTTTCCATTTCACAATACAGTCCCCGTGGAAAAAAAGGAAATATACAACTTATGGGCTCTAAAAGGCAGGATTTTAAGCTTGTAGAGCAACTAAACTGATATCTTGCAATCAAGGATTTATAGATTCAAATAGCTTTCATTTCAATCAGTAAAGCTCACTAAGAGCAAAGAAGCTTTAGAAGTGGAAAGCACTGCTATTTCTGCACAAATGCGCATTGAGATGAATGCGTATCGGGTACCATGTATAATATTAGCACAGAGTAACACCTATGGTGCCATAACGGTTTTGGGGCAGTGGTCGGTAAGACATCTGTACGTCCCATTTTATTTCTGACGGTTTATTTTAATGCATAGCACTACTTCCCTACACTTTTTGTTATGAACTGATAGCTTAGGACAGGTTCTGTGTTGGACGTTAGTGGGGAAAAGCTCTATTCCTCACATAGAAATAGATCATTATTTCAATTATAACTGCTACAGTGAAAGACAGTTACCGTATAGAGTGCTCGGGTATAAAAAGTGCTGAAATACCGACCCATAAGTTTCAAAAAAACTTCAAAGTGTTGAGAGCCATGTGTTTGTATGGTGGTCCATAGTACCATATGGTAAATAGCATCACAGATATCACTCATATCTACAGAACAATAGAGCAAAAGTCTTATCAACAATCCATTCATGTCCACAACCCTCTAGTTATCCCTCGTTGGAAGTTCTCTAGTTATCGAAAAAATTGTGGCTATTTCGAAAAAAACCAGCACGTTCATAAAGGTTGAAACCTAGGCGTCGTCCAGAACGCAAGAAACCCGAGATTAGACGTCGTAGCGGGAGTGTTAAGAAATAATACATTGGGACAAGAAAAGTAGTGAAAAACTATGATAATGAGTTAAGAAGTTGTTCCTACTGATTAATACATCAACGAGCTAAAGAATATGTAGTGCGAACGTTTGAGTATGTTCACCTGTTCACCATCGACTCGGAGTTTTTATTCTAGCGCACAAATCTAGTGGCAAGTTTCCAACCCCGCAGGAATATACACCTCGGTGAGCGCAGTCAACGACCAAACACATCTTATCGAACTTCCAACCATTTTATTATACTCGCCCATTTACGTACAACATCCCTGCATTTATTAGTCTACATGTATATGTTATCCTCCCAACGGTTTACCGCCTCATGGTGGCTGTGAGGTGTTCCTGGGTGTCGGACTGCGATGTACATCGGGGGGATTCTTCCCACCGGCAGGGTCTTCCAAGCTGAGAAGGAGTCCGTCGTTTCCATCAGGAAGCCTAGCTAAGAGTAAACCAATACCAGGACCCACCACCGTTTTGATTTCAAAGTCGCATGGTAGTAAATCTCCCTCTGATCCACAAGGGCTGCGACTTCCTGTCGTGGTGACGACCTGGGGCAGACTTTGGCCAGGCTGTCCTCGAGATTCAAGGGAATCACAATGCCAGCAAGTCTCCGAAAAAATGGTGGTTGTGCTGGGGCCCGCACAACTCTAAGTAAGTATATGTTATACTTCATTTAGCAACTGTACTGTTAAACGGAGGTACATGTAGGGCAGGGTTCATAGGTGTCCGGAAGTACATTACGTGGTCGATGGTCTGATGATGCTCGCAAGCCTGGCGAATTAAGCCGGGGTCGACCAGTTAGTGCATAGTGCGTTCCACAAAAAATTGGTCAACGAGGAACGCTACATTTTATGCGAAATACCGCAAACACCTGCGGTCCGGAGTTTTGCAAATATCTCAGCAATCTTGTGGTTGTATTTCGCATAGTAATAACCTGCCATAAAAAGTATAAAAGGCAGAAAATAAAAAAGTTAAATATTGTGAATTCAACTACAGCCTCAGCTTACTGGGTTTAATGCCGATATGGGCTCCCCAGATCAGCCCCGGTGACGGGTGATTGCTGACGGCAGAGATCGATAAGAACTAGCTAAGAGACAGGCGAAACGAAGGACCCGCATGGTGTGGTGGTGAACGCGTTACTCCCCGGAAAGGACAATAGCGCGTTCGTTCCCCACCGCAAACACCTGCGGTCGGAGTTTTGCAAATATCTCAGCAATCTTGTGGTTGTATTTCGCATAGTAACAACCTGCCATAAAAAGTATAAAAGGCAGAAAATAAAAAAGTTAAATATTGTGAATTCAGCTACATTTTATGTTTTTAATTTGTTGAGCTTACACGAAGCTGGTAAGTAGATTTATTTCGGCTAATGTTTCGAAGTCTTCGTCTTCATCAGAGCCGATGATTCACGTCGGTGGTCCACAGTTGTTCGTTATCTCGATGTAGTGTCTTCGTTGTCGCACCGAGACGGAATCTTCTTCGGTGAACACCGCACGAATGGGCATGCATTGCCGACAGTGTTCTTTTATACACGGCGGTTGTTGTTGATAAGACTATCTGTTGATAATAGCGTTTTTCAACGGATAATCGATCCTGCAGCAGTCGGTATTATGTCAGCTAGCACAAAGCAAATAACAAAACAATGTTCAAGCCCTAGTTCGTTGAAAAAACAAACCATTATCAACAGAGAGTCTTATCAACAACAACCACCCTGTATAAAAGGACACTGCAGGGTTTGCATGCCCATTCGTGCGGTGTTCACTCAAGAAAATCCGGTTTCGGTACAACGAAGACGCCACCTCGAGATAACGAACAACTGTGAACTATCGACTCGGATCGTCGGCTCTGATGAAGACGAAGACGTCGAAACGTTAGCCAAAATAAATCTATTTGTCAACCTCGTGTAAGCTCAACAATTTGAAAACATGTTGATTATTTCACTACCGAGGTTAAATGACGGTCGATTTAAAAATTGCTTTGCTACACTTTATATTTTGGAAAAATGTTGTCATATAAATTGTAACGACTGTCAAAAACTAAGCGATGGCCGAAGCATCCTAGTGTTTGACTGTTTGCTTAAAGAACATGAGTTCTACTGCCAGTAGGCAACGTCTATTCTCTACAATGTCTATGCCGTGCTGATCGCGAGGACGACCACCTGCAGGCCACAGACTCGGGTCAGTCCAGCTCTGAAGAAGACGAACACGTAGAAACATTAACCGAGTAAAACTCAATACTAACCAACTTCGAGTTTGCATAATAATCAAAGAAGCCAAATACCTATTCTGATTCTACAGTAGTCTAAGGATGGATTACTATGAGAAATTGCAATGAGGATCTTGACTAACCATGGATATACTAAACCTATAGATCGGAAACAACTTCAAAAAACTAAACCAGATTCCCAAATATTAATCGCTCACCTTTTACACGATATGATCATAGATTCAAATAAGTAAAAATCAAGGCCAATAATTATAAAGCATTTTTTATGTTCTCAGTCAAGCCTTTAATCGTCCTTAATCATAGTTATCAGCCTTCTTCATAGATTTCCACTTTGTACGGTAAATGACCATTATTCTTTTTATGTTGCTTCTTTCGATGCTTTGTTTTCACTGCTTGAATCGTCCCTGAATCTAAGGGATTTGAATTCCTGCAGCATACAATGCCAGCTAATACAATAGC
The DNA here is from genome assembly GCA_018806985.1 of Angiostrongylus vasorum. Taxonomy (NCBI): domain Eukaryota; kingdom Metazoa; phylum Nematoda; class Chromadorea; order Rhabditida; family Metastrongylidae; genus Angiostrongylus; species Angiostrongylus vasorum. The sequence continues at coordinate 652,687 of JADANN010000420.1, forward strand.
TTTTCAATATGAAAAGACGTCACATCATTTGAAAAGGAGTAAATATTACCCTAAAAATCACTAGAGATACGGCATCAGATGCTAAAGTGCTTCTCACTAACTTGATCGTCTGTGGTTATGTTAAACAGCGTTAAAGCCATTTCGCGTCCAAATTACTGAGCCTATGTCGCCATCTCTTAATATAATGTTAGAAACGATCCTTTGAAAACTAAGAAATAAAAAACTGAGGAAGCTAGAAGGCCGTTATTATAGTTCTAACGACTTCTTAAGGAAGATGATATAGCTCAAATCAAGCTCACTTTAACTAAAATCCTATCCTTTTCAGATAGATATGAGTGATGCAGAACTACCGACTTGGTATTGGCAGATTATGAACCTTTCTTACGCCACCAACGTTCTCTGGGAAGAGCTAGTACTTTATGCTTAGTCATAAGATATTAACATTAAAAAAAAGCGCTGAGAAGTAATAGTAGAATAATGCATGGGTGTAAAAAAACAAAGTTTAAAAAGTTTCAGAAGGCATTCGCATTGTTCGGCGAATTTTTACCTAAGGCTAAATGATGTCCGTTCTATCCTAAGGATATTTCAGCGGCATATGACGACGAGAAGGTCAACGTATTTAAATATCCTACTTGGCCCAGGTTAAACTCAAACTGATGGTATTTAAATATCCTACTTGGCCTAAGTTACCTTCAAACTGAAGTCTTAACAGGATAAATTCATAGCCCTCACATTTTGGCTTTTGAAATTAGACTATTGGATCTTATGGATGGAAAGCGTGTATCGCAAAATTCCGATTATGCTAAACCAAAAGTTCTCAGAAGGAAACCTCCACTGGGAATATGCCAAGCCGGATCTTAAAGCTTCACGTATAGAGGTGAAAGGCACCTATCAAACTGCAATGCTAGTTATCACTGTTAAAGAGCTCGATACATGCCGATCACGAAGGTAGGTTGGAAAGGATTTAACATATCTGAATTCTGCCTTGTCATCGCGTGAATACAACATCTCGTCTTTCAAATCATTTACACGAAGGGAGCAGCAGAAACACGAATTCGCACCCGTACCACCTACTTGCTGTTCAACCCGCTTCAAGGTGGTTTAATCGTTTGAAACAAATAAGAAAAAAAGATTCAGTGTTGCAACTCATTTCAATGGCGAAAACTAGAGATTGTCAAGATCATAATTCCAAAGAATATCGCTTGATAAGGGCGCGTGTAGTGCAGTCGTTAGAAGCATCTTGTAACACACATGGGACCGATCCTTTGCCCCAAGTTAACCAAGCCTATCATCCATCCGGGATCGGCAAACTGGTGGCAGACTTGTCTGGAAAGATTGCAGCACTGGCTCGATACATCGGTAGGCCTCCGCGAGTCACTGTATAGGCTAGATACATGGTGTATTCTTCAGAGAATGATCAACGCCAAGAGTTTAATCCTTTATCCTCTATCGCTTGATTTAGCGGAAATTACCAGCTAAGCTCCTTGGCTAGACCGATTCATAACGAAAACCAAAGGAAGAGCAAGACTTCCTACGACTTCGTCAAAACCGTTCTCTAATATGCTGAAATCGAAATCCAAAGCCTTTCTCAACTGTGTTAATTGTACTCATTCGATTAAACTGGTGCTTAGTTACGATTAGCTATAGCAAAAAAGAGTACGAGGTGAGACGCTAACCTAGTAAGATTAATTGGAACATTGCTGGCAGCGTTTTGTTTAGCAAGTTGACCCATCTCCAAATCGATGAAGGTTCGAGCACGCTCAAATTGCGCTTTCTGCTCTGCTGATGACCAGCCAAGTTCTTCAGCCATAATACGTACAACCTGAGAGTTTCATTATATCATGGGAAAATAGATACCCTACAGATCTTTTGATAGAACAAATAAAGCGCCTTCTCAATCTCTTGGAAATCGTTTAATCAACATACTTCAGGCAGAACCTCGTGAGCAGCATATGTATTCAAGAAAGCAAGTCTCATTCGCCTCGCTATCACATCCACAGCAGTGCACGCATATTCACGAATAGCGTATCGTACCTAAAGAATTATCGACCAGTAATTCATAAGCGTATATGCAGTGGCTGTAGAAGAGATCATGAACCACTCTATAAATAAATAAAGAATAAAGCTCTCGGCGTTGTTCAATCCCTAAGGGATGCGCCATGCATTCGACTTCATTAAGGCGTCGTCTGGAAGTGATTGAATGCATATCTGGCCTTTACAATGACTCGCGGTGGCCTACCGATGTATCGAGCCAGTGCTGATATCTTCCCAAATAAGTTTGGTACCAATTTGCCGATCCTGGAGGGAATGGAAGGCTTGGTGGGCCATGGGCGCGGGGATCGATTCCACTCGTGTGTTGCAGGGCGCCTCCCGACCACTGTGCCACACGCGCCCTCAACCACTCCATAGTGGATACAAACATGCAGAATGGAATGACCGCCGTTTAAAGATAGAGTTAGCAGCTCCCTTCATTTAACCTGATTTGTTCCTGAATACTGGTCGTCAGTATACTAAGTGTATATTTTAGTACTGTTATAGTATGAACCAATGGCTTTATCTTTTGCGAGTGCCAACCTCAAAGTACTATTGCTAGCAACAGATTTGGCTAATTCTATTTCCTTCGCCGCGCATTTCTTTCGTGAAGTTGTTAGCACGTTTAGGACGGAAGGCATATTACTATTTAAGGTTTTTTTCAGGAAGGTTTTATTACATCAGTAGGTAGGACGGTCAATTAATGGGCAATAACTGGAGCACGTGCCACTGCTCGAAGAGCTAATTTGAAGTGAAAAGGCTTGAAAAGCTTGCTAAGTGACCGAATTCGTCCTATTGCACTTCACTTGTCGATAAAGGCCATAAAGTTCTACGCGAACACCCCACTAACATTAGTCTCAACTTGACCATTACTGTTTATTTCATGTTTTTGTTCTGCCTTTTACTGTTGTTCTTCCGGTGATCTATTGCCTCATCCTGGATAAGGTTGAAGGTGTTCATCTTTTTACCTCCTCCAATCTGAGGGGTACAAAATTTCTTCCCCAAATCCGAAGCATCCCGGCAACAACATAGTCACCAGCTGAGAAATGAGAACTACCTATGAAATCCTACGAGCACTGCCTCCAATACTGTAGTGAAGAAAAATGTTGCCAAAGCGGCGAATTACCTGTCAAATTTAAATAGTTCTGGAAAGGGTAAGATTCTTCGTGATTCATGAAGACAGGTATCAGTAAGAGAAAACGATCAGGTAAGTAAACAACTGCAGTGTTCTTTATATGAATAATCGAATAAATGTGAATAACTAGAAAGCGGTACCTCTGCAACTAAGTAGGGAAATTCCTGATGAAGTCGTTGTCCAATGATTGGCCAACGTTTGCCTGTTAGTTTACACATTCTTGCTACGACATATGCACGATCACCGTACGTATGCGCCAAATGCTGAGCTACCTGAAACACCTTAGAGAAGTACTACTTGGAATGAAGCACTAGCACACAATGAAGAAGCGGAACATCAAATGTGACAAAGATTTTCAAACATTCAGAAAAGCAACAGTTTTAGAAACGTAGTTCCATCAATCCGGTATGAATGATCAAAGTCTTATCTTGTTGTAAAAAAAAATACTCAGTTATGTTTTGTCGAACCTCATGTTAGCTAATCAAACAAACGAGACAGTGATCATTCAAACAGCCAATTCTTGTTGTTATTGCCATCCTTTCTCACACTTTTGCCTGTGTCTTCACAAAAATACTTTCTAATACTTACATCAACTTCTAAGCCGTAGTCCTGTACAAGGTGAATATACATCAACGGCTCATATTCGTGTGCACCTTCCAACATTAATCCAGCCGTAACACAACCATTGGTTGGCTTCAAGTCATTGGCCTAATAAAATTTATGAAAAAAGTGTAAAATAAGAAACCTCGTAATGAACGCAAAATTCTTGCCATACAGCAGTTAGTTAGTTTTGCACACTTTAGAAAAAAACAGCTCACAGGGGAAAAAATCGTCTGGAGTGGAGGCGAACGAATCATTTCAAAAGCACAGTGCAAATGAGGGATGGAAAAACTATTACTACCTTCACGAATGCATCAACCGTTTCCTCAGCCATGTGCCTGTACGTTGTCCATTTGCCCCCCCAGCAATTGTTACCAAGCCAGATTCCGATATCTTGAAAACGAAAAAAATCACATGTGAGTTCGAAGTTCGAAAGAAAGCACTAGAATGTTGGTGGTTCTGCTCAGAATTTTTCCCTTTTTTCTATCGCCCCAGAGAATTTCGGTGTTGCACTCACTTCAATGATATGATTTCTTGCCAAACTTTTCGTATCTTTTTTGTTTGGATCGCGAACCAGAGGTCGAAGTCCTGACCAGGCGCTCATCACATCACCACGTCGAACAGAGACGTTTTTCGACAAATATCCGCGAATTTCCTGAAGACAAATTCAGATGAAGTTCCCCTTATCGATTATAACATCAGAGTCCTGATTTCCCATTTATCACACAGATTAGCTTCCGTAGTATATACTGTATCGTAGAAGCCATCTACAATACTGCTAATCATCGAGTGAGTCGAGCAGTCGAGCAGTCGAGCAAAACACGGTGTCAGACGCTCTAATTTGGTGCGGCTGCTGTGTGGGACGGCGCCTAATTTGATGTCACCTGCACAAATAGTACAACTTGGCCGCATTGAAACACAATAAATAACGAACAGTGCCTATTTTAGACGATAGTTTTTCGATAGACTGAGAACCTGGGGAATTGATATTAAAGCGCTCAAAGGATCTCGGCGTTGACCAATCCCATGAAGGATGCACCATGCATTCGACTTTACTAAGCATCGTTAGAGTTGACTGAAAGCATATCTGGCCTATACAATGACTCGTAGACACCTATCGATGTATCGAGCCAATGCTGCTATCCTTCCAGACAAGTCTATTGCTAATTTTCCGATCCCGGATAGATGGAAGGCTTAGTGAACTTGGGATAAGGGACCGATCCCTTGTGTATTGCAGAACGCTTCTAACCAATCCGCTACATTCGTCCCCGGACTAAGATTACCACCAATTATACATTACTATGGTCGCCCATGCGAACACATTGCTATCTGCATTTGGAAGTATTTTTGCAACTTATCTCGAGTGTATCACATTTATTTTATTCACCCATTTCAAATTATGACCGTTAACTATAGTAGGAACTACGTATTCGAATTTGTTAAATATAATAAGGGTGACCGAAAGCGAATTCCGCTTATATAACGACTTGCATTAGCCAACCGATGTACCACATCAGGTCGGTGTTCTCATCCTCCCATGCAAGTCTAGTGTCAATTTGCCCTTCACAGAGTGATGAAAGGCTTCATGAGCCCAGCGGTGGAATCGAACAAGTGACCGATCCAATGTATATTGCAGCGCGCCACTATCCCCTGCACTACACATGCTCCTCGGTTAAACAAGGAGCTACTAATGAAAAATTGAACTTTATTCCCTTAGATAATGGACGATGCCAGTTTTCCAACAACTCGCTGCAGTTTCGAGAATCAGATGAGCTGAGAAGCTGAGAGCTTGACATTCTTGTAGAAAGATTCACTGTTCTATAAAATTGACATCCATTTATCATCTGATGGACGATTTCATATATAAATAAGTTGTTTTTGTTAAACATGTTTCTCGATATGATTTAATTCTTACATGGACAAAACTATTTTGCTTTTGACGTCCTTTAGTGGTTTTAAAACTTTCTCATCTAATCAGAGGCCTGAAATCGACTTCACCTAAGCTGCAGTTAAAAAGCAAACATGAGATTACGACCACCTCCACCAATGACAAAACAGAGAGGATAACAAAATGACTGGAGTGAGCGCTGGAACTAGTATGACATGTGAAAGCATCGCCTAAACCAAGGCCAAGACCGAGGCCCCCTAAACGATAACTCTAGCGACAATAAGGTGCCGTTTATCCTGCCCTTCATTTCAAATGAAGTAAGTGCAGCTATATAACGCTGTTTAAGAAGGGCCAATCTAGAGAATTCGGTAACGATAACTGAAATGCCACCGAGTAATCTAAGACGCCCACTAGTTCGTAACCGCCTATACGACCGTCTATGTGCAACGCAAAATTGTATAATTTGCCCCAGTGGTAGAGACGGTGACTGCATGAGTTCAGGTACAGTTTATCTGATCTCTTGTAAAGCGTGCGAGGGACGAATACGTTGGCGAAACAGGTAGACCACTCTGCGTTCGTATAAAAGAACATCTAGTCGGCATACGAATCCGAAAATGAACAGCAGGGAGGAATGCCTAACTATCACGTGTGATATTGGGCAGTATATAGGCCTGTTATTCTGATGAGATGAGTACATTACGATTCCATGTGAACTCTGTGCGGTTGGTCTCCACGTGAAATACTTTAGTTGAAGACTTATAGAAAGCGGTGAGTGTGCAAAGGTTCTGTGTTCAATGTGATTGAAATTTTGGTTCAGCATTTTCCCTGTTTGGTTATGAGGCGTTTGACCATTTAGATTGCAGTCAACCTGACCTTTCCAGGCTCTGAAGATGGCGAATCCGCCGAAACGTCAGCTTGTACGTAAATAAAAGAAATAAAATAACACCTCGTGTTTGCTAAACAGAAGCAGAAAGCATCGCCTAAGTTTAGAGTGAAGTTAAAGGGTATTATATAAAAAGTAACCAAAAGGCATGCTGAAATATGAGCAAAACTTGAAACCTCAGGTCGGCTTCCAACCCGCGATTGCCCTTTGCCGAGAGCTCACGTTCTATCCACCACACCAACCGAAACCTTTGCTAGCCTTTCTCCCAGCCAGTTTTTTACTGGCAGGCAGTAAATAAAACTTAAGCTTAAGAGGTCGCACTGAGTTCCTCTGTGAGTTCGTCACATTAGAAAAAATAAAAAGGATAAAGCTCTCTTCGTTGGTCAATCCTTGAGGGATGCGCAATGCATTCGACTTCATTAAGCATCGTTTGGAGGTGACTGAATGCACATCTGGCCTTTACAGTGACTCAAGGTGGCTTACCGATGTATCGAGCCAGTGCTGCTATCCTCCCCGACAAGTCTGGTACCAATTTGCCAACCCCGGAGGGATGGAAGGCTTAGTGGGTCATGAGCGCAGGGATTGATTCCACGTGTGTGTTGCAAGGCGCCTCCGACCGCTGCGCCACATGCGCCCATCGTCACATTAACCAGATCTAAAATTCACCACAAAATATTTTTTATGGGTCCAGTGTTGGTTACGGATTGCCGAAGAATCAATGACCTTATTTCAACTACTAACCACTGCAGTATGGTCGTTTGAAAGAAAACGTCCTTTAAATGAAATCTTAGAGGTCAGTGTTAACGAATATATTTGATACTTTGTACCTGTACTCTCCAGTTTGAAATATAAACTAATTCTACTACTTTTCCCATAACGGTTTACCGCCTCAGCGTGGCGGAGATGATTCTGGGTGTCGGACTGCGACATACACGCTGAAAAGGTGGCCGATATTTCCAGCCGGAAGCCTGGCCAAGAGTAAACCAATACAAGGAATCACTACCGTACTGGCATCAAATTAGTCGCTTGGTGGCAAATTTCCTTCTAATCTACAAAGAAGGTAGACTGCCTTGGATGGTGAGGACCTGAAGAACGCTTCAGCTTGACTGACCTCGGGGATTCCAGAGAACTACAGTGGCTATACCAGTAAGTGAGACAATCGGTGATAGGTGATGAAAGCTCGGTTTGCCCAGGACGTCATTGGAAACGGACAGAACGAGTACACCGAGGACACGGCATGGAGACTGCTTCTTGCTCTGCATCTATAGCAACTAAACATTCTCGTCAGACGCCGGCTATTATCCTCTTCTTGAAGCCGTTGTTCACACTAAATTCCATGTGATCGCACTAAAAGAGACGAAAAGTAGGAAGACTGACATACACCAACTAGATGACGACAACCTTGTCATTTGTGGAAGGTAAATTTCCGTTGCAAAATGTCGAATGTCGAAAGGGGTTAACTTTGTCGTACACCTATCTCTTTACAACCAAGTCATCCCATAAGTGATTCAATCATTTCGCTTGCCCATTTTTCGTCTCCAACCTCGTGTCAAGAAAAGTCAATATCGTCAACTCCTATTCACGAACTTGTACAGCTGATGAGAGCGAACTGGACGCATTCAAGTTGGAGAAAGTAATCCGCAGCGAGAGTCCTTGTATAAATTCGTTGTTGAAGACTTCAATGCCAAATTAGAAACGGCCAACGAAAATGAATACACGATAGGGAAATTTGGAATAGGAGAACGAAATAATGACAGAAACCACCGGAACCGCCTTGTAGTACTCCTACCCGCAATGTCGCCGATGGACATGGGAGTCTCCTAACGACACGATTCATGCGAAAATCGGTCATATTCTCACGTACAAAAAGTAATTCCCCTTAGACACCTCAGTGGCACCTGAATTCTGTACTGGTTACGATCATCGACTTTTCCTGCGGAAATTCGGTTCAGCCATAAGCAGGAAAAGAACTATCATCGTCGAAGAAATATGAAGCAAGTCCTGCATGGCGAGGGTATGTTCAAGTGCCTTCCCCATATGATTGGCAGATAAATGAAGACTCGACCAAGGACTACATGCTGCTTGTCGAAGGACTTAAAACTTGTTTCCAACTAACCTCGGGTGCTCAGACAGAAGGAGTCGCTCGAAAAAAAGACACTGAAGCTTGATCCTACTGCAACACATCTAACACAGATGATAGGAAATTCCAGCTGAAGAAGATCTTTGTAGAAGGATCTACATCGGCATAGGCAGCAAAAGTTGTTAGAAGCAGCTCAAAAACGATCCAGTCTGAATAAGTGCGGGCGGGAGATTTTTGCGGCTGTAATGTTCCGCTTTCGCCCTGACGAACGGAAATACGGTTGTCACTATATCTCGCCATGACATGAAATCGATAACGGAAAGGTTCTATGTCAATGTTTTCCGCCTTGCAATCTCTGTTTCGGACCCCGAAACCGCCGCTGATGAAAAACCATTCTAGCCTCTGATGTTGAGTTGCTATAGAAAGAATGAAGAGCGGTACAGCTTCAAGACTCGATAATGTCACCGCCGGTTTCCTTTGAGGTCGTGGCCACAAATTACATGTACTTATCGCAAACCAAACGACATACATTCAGAAGGAGAAAAACTGAGACCAGTGAAGCACCTCGCTCACAGTCATAATATCCAAGAAAAGGGTAACCGAGGGGACGTTCGTATAACTACCGTCTAATACTGTTGTTGAGCGTATTCCCCCAAGATTTTCTTTTTGCGCATATCGAAAACCTTGGATGAGGCACAACTAGTTGAGAAAGCCGGATTCTAACAAGGATCCTGGTGCAAGGACCACATTCAAAACGGATTACGGGGCACAGAAGTTTGTCGGGAGCACCACCTGCCACTTGGCCTAACCCTCATCGATTACGAGAAAGCGTTTGGCAGCATCGAAACGAATGCAATCCTATCACCGCTCGCCGACCACGGAGTGGACCTTCCTGTATACAAACACTAGCAGATTGTTATTTGAAATGCAACACAAGTACGCAGCTTTTCGTCGACCCCATAGGAAAAGGGGTTCGACAACGCGATACCATATCGCCAGAGCTGTTTACTGCCGTAATCCAGTGGGTAACGAAAACATTCGATTGGCACGAGAAGGGCATACGCATTGATGAAAACTCCTACCAACTCTTCGTTTCACGGAAAATCGTCGTCTTTTTCGAAGGTTACCAATGAAGTAGCGACGATGTCAAATGAGCTGAATGAAAATAGAAAAAAGATTTGACTGCATAAAATGGATGAAGACTCAGTTAATCAAGTATGCATGGTGTAAAGGCGAAAAATCGAACCGGATAGTTCTCCGACTAGAGAATCCACCTCGCACGTGTACCTTGGACGTTCAATGGACATAAAGAACAAGATGGAGGAAAAAATTAGATAGAAGAAGGAGAGCAACATGGGCGTATTCGGGCCACTCAAAGAAGCCACAGGCCAACTAACGCACTCAAAACTACGCCATCACCTCTTCCACACAGTGGTCCTCCCAGTGCTCTGTACTGTCCCAGTGCCAGGTCACGAAATCTGCGTACCAACTACAAAGCACTTAAACGATGTTTTCTGAAATTTAATCGGCACTCGCAACGTCTAGACGGGATACGCAACTCAGTTCTTCGAAAGTTCTTCGAAACCTAACCCATCTTCGAGATCCAGTACAATATTCGTCAACAGAAAAACACAGATGGGCTGGTGAAATAGTAAGAAAAAATGAATGACAAATGGACGAAAAGAACAACAGTGGAGTGGACTCCAAGACAATACAAGCGTCCTCCTAGAAGACCATCCAAACGATTGACGGACGTGTTTGTGGCAAACATCAACTATCCGCACTCGCAAATTGCAATGGTTTCAGGATTACGGAATGGGCCCCGCTTACGTAACCATGTTCGAAGCAGATCACCACCATGAATGACGACTGCGCGGGAGAGAGGGAGAGAAACAAACGGAAAGTTGGGTTATAGCCCGCACAACCAATGAGGACGAGCCATCGGAATATCCAAGTAAGTAATTTCTAATGACTCTCGTTCATAGTGAAATTACGCTTCCAAGATAGTCATGTCTACCAACGTCGTTCTATGATCTATAAACCATCCTTAGCTGTGAGAACAGTGGGTTTCCATGACTTTCCAGTCTGCCTTGAGATGCTGCACCTATCGACCATATTTCAGTAGACATCCAACCAAATTTCAAGCGTTATCTTTTGAGTGCCACGTTGTGAATATCTAAAACTCTTGAAGCGGTTGAAATGTCAAATGTGCAGATTATCGAGGCAAAAAATTGAGCGCAGCAAAATCTTGAGTACGTAAGTTGATCAGTAGCTTCTCTAAGAAATCAGAATGCTTTCCATTCTGGTCTTCGTGTCCTGCACAACTACACATTCATTGCACTTTTCGCGTTTACATAATGCCAAAGGTATACATTTGACGTGCCCTGTGTAACCAGAGAACTACAAGTTCTAATCCATAGCATCATGGACTTTTTCACGAATAAGGTTTTCTCCCGATATACATGCAGAAATACCTATTTTCCTGTTCCACGGAGCTCCTTCGACATTGTCATCTGTTTCTTGATACATCTAGAAAAGGAAGAAAATCCTTATGTCGATGCAGAGAGCAAGATTCGTCTCCAACTCATCCATGGCGTGACTAGGAATCAGCAAAGGCCACTGCCGGTGAGTCACCTTTTAATGCTATCTCACCAAGAACAATGAAAAAGAGCGTCACATCTAATTTGTAATGTTGCTCGTGAATCTTGAGTAATCGGAGCCCACTCGGCAGCTCTAATGCGCGACAGAGATGGCTTTTATCGGTGACATCTCGACTTCCTCGATGATTACCGAAAGCATAAGTTACCGATGACTTCCTACGAATATTCGGAAACTCCAAATAATACTATTTAAACAGCTTTGGATTCTTCAAATACTACATTAATATTTTCCGCTCACCTGAAGAATAAATTCTACATCAGCATCCGTAGGAATCGGAGACAGCGTGACATCCGATGGAGCGTCCGTGGTTCCGGCAATTGTCATTCGTTCCCATGGTAAGAAGAAAATTACACGTCCATCTGATGTAGCTGGATCGAGAAGACCAGTATTCGATGGGCTGTTATACGAAAACAAAAATAAACAAGGCTTCTGTGGAAGCTTTTTGAAATGGAAAACGGATAAAACACCGCAATAATTATCGCACACGATTAGCTTAAGCATTTGATACCTTTAACAGAATCACTGAACACGAGAAAGACCCCTACCTATAATAACCGGGCAATACAATATGCACTCCCGAGCTCGGTGCACAAATCGGTTTTGTTTGTGGGTCGGCCATTAGACGAATAGTATCTGTAGACGGTCCAGTCGCATTAACGACCACTTTCGCTTTGATATCCCATTCTTCACCAGATATCATGTCTTTTACATGAGCTCCCTTGAGATGTCCTTGATCATCTTTAAGTAGACGCTCAACCTTCACATGATTAGCACACTAAAAACTTCATGATCTCACTATACCACCTTTTATTTGTAAACTGAGAAAGTAGTACTTTATGAAACTATCAAAATGTGGTGCATCGAATGACAAATAAGTGTGACAATAAGGCTTATCAAACCACTGTATCCATTTAAAATCAATTTATATCTGGATGGGATAGGATACTGGTGGAGAAGCAATTAAGTAACGGTACTTCTTTTCATGGAATAGGTTCTTTAGTGTCTTTAACTCTTCCACCCAAAACGTTGTCCTTTAGGGTATGACTGAAGTTCCTTTCATCTCCGAAAAGATTCGAAAAAATCGGTAGAGTACAATGTACTACACACTGCCAAAAATGCACGATACACACGAGTACTACAGTGATTTCTTACTTTCTGTACCCACAGAGTAACACAGTGACCAATGGAAATGGGGAAACAACAAGGACGAATTTTTTTCCCGATACAGATACATGACTTTTGTACCAATTTCAGCGATTATTGCATAGCCAAAGTGAAAACAGTGGACTACTGCAGATGAGGAGTACATTTAACGTCTGTACTTTCAAGGTGTGAACAACGAACCGCATGAGTCATATGTGATTCGTGGTGCCCACATCTTAGAAGATAGACGTAGCTCCATGACACAATTTTCCGAAATTACGTGGTCTCGAATTGTTAAACTGGCAGTGTTAAGACAGACTTGGCACAAATTCAAACATACTATGAAGTAGTAAAAAAATATATAAGTTAATTAGTAGCCATTGAAAAATTATAAACATTACAATTTATTTCGTTACTTAGTACTACTATAAACCCGTCGATACAGAACAAAACGGAAGCGGCAGCCAAGAAAAATCGGTTATGAAGTGCCGGTGGCCTGGATTTTTGCTCACCTTTGCTCCATGTCGGATTGCAGTCAAAACAATCGCCAGATTCATACGTGCATCATTATGTGACCCATCGTAATATATTAACGCTCCTTTCAACGATTCGCTTTTCAACATTGGAAACCTAGGCAAATAAGGCTTGCGGTACTTATAAATGCATGAAACTATAAAGGTACTGTGTTAATGAAGGATTTCTTTTGACGTATGAGATGCATTCTCTAGAAAACAATGACTTACCGCTCCATTGCTTTTTGATCGGTTGATATAAAATGAATTTCTTAGTATTCGCTTTCCAGAGACGAAATCGTACATTTTGATACCTAACCAGTAATATGGAACTTGCCATAATCTAAAGAATAACCATTAAATATCACTTATGATCCAATAAAGGAAACCATAATTTCAAAAAAAGTGCCCAAATGTTCGTAAGACTGTGAAAATACACTTCAGAGAAGGAAATGCAGTGGTAAGAGAAACTATGCAATAATGCATGATCACTCCTTTGAGCTCACTCTAAGCTAAGAAAAACGCCATCCCTGCTAGCCCTCAGAACAGTGCAGGACTTTTCTGGGAAAGGTTCCCCCTACCATCCATAAGGACCATCGACTGCCTCTGATGAGAACCCAGAAATTTTGTAGAAGAGATATCCCAGGAATCCAGGGAGAATCTCTTCGGCCAGAATATAACGGTATACATGAAGAACATAAAATCCTCAACTGGCAGCCGAACTCACGCGCAAATTTTTCGTGGGTGACCGATGCAAGACAACTGGCTCGGGTCATACAAACAAGTGGAAAATGATGGACACGTACTTGTAAATTGGTAGCATAATTGGTAACGGTGCACTCAGATGAGGAGCAATTTCGAGAAAATTAGCTCGTTCGAATAACGCTTCCTTAACCATGCGATACTGCTCGAGATCAGCCTTCATAATAGCCGCTTGTAGGTATCTGACACCTCCATGGATTAATTTGGTACTCCTTGAAGAGGTACCCGACGAAAAATCGTCCAGCTCCACTAACGCAGTCTTTAACCCTATATGCTATATGTACTATATGTACAATTAGAAAAAAATTTAGCCAAAAAAAATTATTCAACACCTAGAATCCGTCATTTAACTTCATATGGTAGGCGCATGGCATGACGCTTAAATTTTGGCAGCGCTGGCTGTGAATTGAAATCAATTCACGCTGACCGATATGTCCAATCCCCCCTACATATGAGTGGAAGTTACTCCACGTCGAACTGTAAACATTAAGAGAAGAGATTAACGATAAAAAATGAACCTCTTGTCTGAGAGTCAAGGGCCACTCCGGCGCCAGTAGCACCACCACCGATTACCAGAACGTCGAATATGTCATCGCTCTGACAAAATATTGGAAATACATTAGATGTAGAACAAATCATTCACATTATGGAGAATATTCTTAATCCTTATTAAAATTTCGGCAGTGTTGACGAAACCTTTAATGCGTCGATTATGGCTTTTCTGGGCGGTAAACTGCTCGAAGGCCTCTTGTTCAATTCCGCAAGTCGATCCGCGTGTGCTATACGGAAGTATTCCTTCTAAAGAGCACTGTCGATAAGATTTCCCAGAAAACGCAACGATGACTTTAGTGGAATTATTCTTAGCCTACATTTTTATTATTTATTATTTTTGTTAATTATCTTATTTTACTCAGTTTCCTACCTATTATTATTTACCGTGTTACTTATTTTACTCTATTTTATTATTTAATTGACAACCTACGGGACAGTGCCGTTAGAAAATACTGGGCACAAGTGCACCGAAACCATTGCGCAGTGTTATGAATGTGCTGAGCATACTAACACATTCACGACCACGCGCATTGATTTCAATATGTACTCTGCCGCACGTTTCGACCGTACATCTTGATTTCAATGCGCATTCCGATCACGCTGCGATGACACGGGCTCTGACAAGCGCGACACGCGAAAATGGCCGCGTTAGTGAGAATGTTAATGTTCGTGTAAAAATATCCGACAAAATATGATGACAAGACGTACCATTTGTCGCTTAAAGCGTTGTTCGTTAGTAACATCGAGGGCATAGATCGCGGCAGCGGACAGGCCTACCGTAGCGGCGCTGACCTTCGCCAATCGAGAGGCGAACATCCCGCACGGTTCACCTACATAGAAGTGATTGATGCCGAGTGGATTTAAACATACATAAAATATATAACGAACATATAACGTAACTTAAAGAAGATAACAAACACAACAACTGTTGTTGACGATAGTTTCATTCTTTTCCCCTCCTGAAACGTCCAACTGTTCGGTCACATTTTCTGCATCATAGCCAATTTTTTCTTTATTTTCACATAACCTGCCTTTCACGCATACTGTACGAATGCCAGCACTTCTCGCATTCAGTTCATTTCCTCGTATCGATCATCCACGAAGGTCTTCCAACTTTTTCCGCGTGATTTCGACTGCTGCTCGAGAAATTTTCTTTCACCATGAGTGTCCTTGAATGCTGGTCGAGTCGACTCTCCCTGCGGTCCCGGGATAGCCGTGCTAGAGCACTCTCAATTGGACTGCAGCGAGTGATCCTTCCCAGATTGGTCCGGTACCAATTTCCTGACTCCGGAGGAATGGGAGGCTTGGTGGGGCCCAGAACGGGATCGAACCATTACAATGCTCCTGACGATCAGAATCACTACCACTGTGCTATCCGTCCTCAAGCATATTCGTGACCATCCCGGTTTTTCTACAATTGCTGATGATTTCTCCACCAATGAAGTAATTGGAAAGCTGATAACCTCACAAACTACATATTATGAGCAGTGTATTAATAGATTCGTCATTTTCCAATAAGCGATATTTTTTTCGATTACTAGAGGATCTGAGGGATTGTGAACAAGACAGAACTATAGAGGAGACTCTGCTTTATCGCTCCATTCATATGGATTGCATGTATGATACTACTCACTATTTGTTAGTACTATGGTCCATCATGCAAACACATTGCTGTCCGCAATTGGTGGTGTTCTGCAGCTTATGTTGAGTGTATGTCTTTATATTTTTATATTCACCTATTCCACACGATAACTTATCATAGTGACTGGAGTGAAGTCACAGGCAACTATCAGTCAAATTACCAGTAAATGAACTCGTTTGTGAAAAGCTTTCCTGTGCACTTCGAGGTGCAGAATAGAGCTTTTCTTGGACAAAGTCCCTTACAACATGTTTTGGGTGAGTCGTCGAATGATTACTTACAGTAAATTAAACCATTAAAACGAAATTGGGCCCTATATAGTTCTATGCAGGTCACTACAGCTCTCTACGGATAACTCCTACAAAGCTCACGTCGTCGCGAATCTGCTGAGATTGATTCAATGATTGTTTTCTACTCGTATGTTAACGCATGCAGACACAATACTACGTAGAGTGCATAAAGAAAGATCTTAGTAATTCTTGTTTCCTAAGAAATTCTGGGATGCTTCTCATTAATGATGATGTATTAAGGATAGCATTAACGAGAATTCAATACGAAAACTGTCCACGATCAAATATCACTTCATACAAACACTATCAACAATGGCAGAAAGCAGTGTATTTGTGGTGATCGTACACATTCTTACAACGAGAACTCGGTGAAACATCGTCGACTAGCAATGTAGTGTCGTACTGTACTGACATTAGAAAGGTGAGGAAAAAGTTGTATGAATCATCCTGTGACACAAATATATTCTCACTCAACAAAACTGAACGATGGAGAAAAAGTCTCTAACGTAAAGACGAAATCGCTGAAATCTAGAAAAAAGAAGTTGAACCCTTTTGCAACGGTTCTGGTTTTTCCATGAAAAAAATGGATAACGGATAAAGCTCCCAACGTTGATCAATCCCCTGACGGATGCGCCATGCATTCGACTTCATTAAAAACGGTCAGAGGTGATTGAATGCATACCTCGCCTTTACAATAACCCACGGTGGCTTACCGATGTACTGACTCAGTACTGCTAACCTTGCAAACAAGTCTGGTACCAATTCGCCGACCCCAGAGGGATGGAAGGCTTGGTGGGCCATGGACTTGGGGATCGATCCCGTGCGTGTGTGTGTGCTGAAGGGCGCCTCCGACCAGTCCCACCCACACGCCGTTTTTCGATAACTGACAGTGATTTCTTCAACACTAGAGTATTGAAGGAATTCAAACACTCTATATTTACAAAACAGAAATTGTTCTACCACGTTGATTGCATATTTCAGCTTTATACAGTTTTCTAGCAAACTGAAATATTCTTAGCATCAACACTTCCAGAGATAGGGAGATCCAAGTTCCTAAAATTTCCAGCGGAAAAGCGGCAGCTGCTGTGATTAACGACGGTGGAGGAAACCCTGCTTGCTCATTTACTTCCGTGTTCGAAATATCAGCCTTGACTAAAAAATGTGAAAAAAGTATGCATCATCGGCCCCGGAAAATTTCTTCTGCAGGCAAACGTTTGTGGATCAAAGTTGTTTTTCAGTTGTCTAATTGTCAATAAGGCGCGTGTGGCGCAGTGGTCGGAGGGGCTCTGCAACACACACGTGGGATTGGTCTCTGCGCCCGAGACTCACCAAGCCTTCCATCCCTCCGGGGTCGACAAATTGGCACCATAGTTGTCTGGGAGGATAGCACCGCTGGCCCGATACATCGGTAGGCCACCGCGAGTCATTGTAAAGGCCAGATATGCATTCAGTCACGTCCAAACGGTGCTTAATGAAGTCGAATGCATGTCGCATCCCCTCAGGGATTCATCAACACCGGAAGCTTTATCCTTTATCCTTTCTACAGGATGGCAGGCAACTAACTCTGATCTGTGATAAAAGAAACCTGGATTGAGGATGGATCATTTTTTCGATGTTTTTCTTCAATGAGCAGACACGAGGTTGTCATTATAGAATTTATTAGGATACAACAGCTGACGTTTCGCCGGTTTCGCCTTCTTCACAGCCTAGAAAAGTCAAATTGAGATGCGATCTACTCAGCCAAACACTTTCGTAACACCAGCGGATAAAACTAAGGAAATAAATTTGCATTCGCATAAGAAATGGCTTCATTTAAACACCGACCGTTTACTTGTTGTAAGTATTTCAGTTAATTGGTGGAGAGCAGCCGCACAGAGTAATACATGGGCGAGGACTGTGCCTGTGTTAGGTCATTGGATCAGCCTGTGGTATTGCGCCAGGTCACGCGTGATGACAAGACACTCCTCCTTGCGGTCCATTTTTGGATTTTTTGGAATTAATCCAAAACGCTTCCAGAATTTTACGCGCTGATGTTTTCGATTCCTGCGTGAATATAGTGGCTCCTACTTCAAAATCTTCGTTGTGTTTCTGCATCCTATGCGCGCCTAGTGGAGTGTCTGGTTTCAACTTAGATTTACCAACTAGGTATTCTTTCGAGCGGACGCAGAGCGGTCTACCCGTTTCGCTAACGTATTCGTCCCCTGCACGCTTTACAAGAGATCAGATACCCGAACGCATGCAATCACCGTCTCTACCGTTCACCTGTATCACCTGTGGTCCCATTGATCGTCGAGTGACTCGAGGGGGCGCCAGTAAGTCTTCCATTTTTCCCTGCCGCGTGCAAGAGTAGCCCAATGGGTTCTTCTCGCTCTAGGGATTCCTCGAGCATCATATCTTTCTTCAAGGCTCTTTGTGAAGAACTCTGACCATCGGGTCGGTGGTCTTACTGCAGTACGTTTGACATCCCGACGAATCCAGTCACTAACGGATCTTGTCCATCGGTTGTCATTCATACGCATTACGTGTCCCGCCCACCTTATCTTCGATTGTTTGGCGTACAGAACGGCATCTTTGATTTTTGATCATCGACGCAGATCGGAGCTTCGGATCCTTTCCCTTACTTGTGTGGGACGGGATACTCCTAACATCGCCCTTTCGACTGCGCGTTCAATAACGCTAAGTGACCTTTCATCCTGCTTAGGCAGCGACCAAGTTTCTGACGCATGCGTTAGGGCAGGAAGTACCGTTGAGTCGAAAAGGTGGGCACGGAGTCGGGTGTTCCTTGTTCTCTTCACTACATCCCCGATGCTCTTGAAAGCACCCCCAAGCCGCTCGTTTCCTTCTGCTCAACTCTTGAGCAAGGTCGTTCATCATATTGATTTCCCGACCTAGATAGATATAACTGGAGCATTCGGAGATATTCGTTCCGCTGAGCATGAATGGTGAATGCGAAACCAAACCGTTCTTCACGAACATCGTTTCTGTGAGATTTAGTTGAAGACCAATCTTTCCACAGGCTTTATCAAAGTCGGTAAGCATACGTTCCGCTTGGCTAATGTTTGGTGTTATATGGACGATGTCATCAGCAAAGCGAAGATGGTGTAACTGCCGACCATCGATTTTCACTCCCCCTATTATCCCATTCCAATGTTCGCATGACGTTCTGGAGGGTGGGCGGTAAATAATTTTGGCGAGATGGAATTGCCTTGCCTAACTCCTCTTTTGACGTCAATGTTAATGTCGCTGTAGAATGGTGATACCTTGGTTGTGAAATTTTTGTACAGCTCACGAAGAATCTTTATGTACTGAGTAGGGACTCCTTGACTATCCAGGGCTTCCAAGACTGCATCTATCTCGACTGAATCAAAGGCCTTTTGTAAATCGATGAAGGTGAGACAAAGCGGTCTTTTGTACTCTCGCGATACTTCAATGAGCCTTGTTACCGTGTGGATGTGGTCCATCGCAATAAATCCTTTTCGAAACCCCTGCTTGCTCACATGGCTGCCCTTCGTCCAGTGTTCTCTCAATCCTGTTTACGAAGACTCGAGTGAAAAGTTTGTAGACGACAGACAGTAAGCAGATTGGACGATAGTTGCCGATGTCCTGTAGGTCACTATTCTTGAACAGTAACACGGTCTTGCTGGGCTTCCAGTGGGTAGGGACCTTGCATTCCGACAGGTAACGTGTGAAGAGCCGAGCCAGTGTGTTTATGAGGGCTGGCGGAAGGTTGTTCAGGTGCTCTGGTCTTATCCTCTCTGGACCTGGTGTTGTTCGATTTTTCACCGACGAAATGGCATGTCGGATTTCGGAAGGTAGAACCGGTGGTACAACATATCCATCCTCCTTTATTTCATATGACAGAAGGTGGACGTGGCTATCGAAGAGATCCGAGTAGTATTCGTGAATAATTTTCTCCACTGCCTTTCTGGATGCTGTAACTGTTCCGTCTGGGCGCCGGAGTGCAACCATTTTGGTCTTGTAATGGGCGAAGCTTCGGTGGGCTTTGCGAATGCTTTCCCCAGCCTCTGCAGCCGAGCATTACTGCTGCCCTCTAGCGGCTTTTTTTCTCCTTTCCGCGAGAAATAGAATATTGCACGAAGGAGACGGTGATTTGATCCCGTGTAGAATTTTGGAACAACAGCGACATCGGTTGGGCAAAAACCTACTTACTATGATGTGGTCTATTTCGTTATGGTACTTTCCAATGGGAAACTCCCACGTCCAGCGTTGAGGGTGGGGCTTCTGGAATTGCGAGTTACCATGGATTGTCTTGGTCGCCACGATAAACCCATCCGCTATCCTGTTTGTGCCATTCTGACCCGTGGGTCCCAATGTGACGTTTTTTTGGACGATCTCCTCGGTCCAGTCTTGGCGTTGAATTCTCCAATGATGACCTTGAAGAATGTGTGGTCTTCTCTGTAGAAATTCTCCAAGTCCATATAGAATGCTTCGACTTCTTCTTCGTCATAGTTTGATGTCGGCGCGTAAACGACGAAGATTGTAAAAGCCGGTATTGATCCACATCTTTTTAACCGTAAACGTCCGATTCGGGTTGCAGGCTGTTCGAATGAATCGATGTTCATGGACAAACTCGTGTTGACGAGAATGCCGACGCCGCCAACTCCTCTACTGTCGCATATTCCGAGGAACAGTTCTTCTCCGGTGTCATAGACGGCGTTGAAAGGCTGCCGTCTCGGCCAGGCCGATGACGTCGTACTTTATCCTTCTTGCTTGCATCATCAAGTCTTCTATCGAGGATTCGGATGGAAGGGTACGTGCATTGTAGGTACAGATCTTCACCTTAGTTCTTCGCGAACCAGACAGTTTCCATTTGCCCTGAGATTTTAGCAGCCCTCTCCGTACTCGTCCTACCCAACGCTGCGAAATTGGGGGGCTCTTTCAGGGTCAGGGGAATGAGGCTCGTTTTTTTTACTGTCTTTAGCATTTTTGATACCCACGTATAGCTTGCTGGGCTCTGAACGTGGGCGCTGGGTATACTCACGGGTAGCTTGCCAGGCTCTCCCAGAGTGGACATGGAGCTTATTTGTTGAAGGCGACTCCTAACCGCCTCCCACTTAGGAGCTTATTTGTTGAAGGCGACTCCTAACCGCCTCCCACATACTTCCCTGTCACTTGATTGCAGGCTTTTGGCCGAATTGACTCGTAGAATATAATCTGCATAAACTAGAACGCACCCACACACGCGTGCATGAATACGCCCCGTAAATGCAGGAAGTATGTGCAAATCGGCGCAGCAGAAATAGGGAGTCCATCCTCTGGATCCACCTGCGTCTCAGGGAAGCAAAGGTCGCTTTTGGTCCGCGATTAACCCCCCTATCCGCCACCTGGGGACGCGCCACGTAGCCTCGCGACTAACCGGCTCGAGACACTTCATATGAGGGAGATCCGTGGCAGCGTGGGCTGCAGGCAACCGCGAACTAACGTCCGAACTTGCAAAACGGTGCAGACAAGCGATAAAAGAAGTCTCTACCGTTAGAGTAAATTATGCAGTTTGAAATAAGGGCAAGAGGAACGTAGCCTTGTTTTCACTAGAATTATCGTTCTAGAGCGTGGTTTTTCTTCTATCCCTATGCCGAGAAGCTACAGTTTCGTAACCACTTGAAACGGCTATTTGGCGGGCCAGTTTCGAGGATTCTTCCTTCTGCTCTCTACCTGTGCACATGCTGGTGGCGGTCCGAGATATATTTCTTATACGCGCCCTTTTAGTGTGCGGAGGATGAGAGGAGAGGTAATGAACCATTATATTCTTACTGCTTGGCTTTCGATACCATTTTGTGATGTAGTCGTTTTTCGGATAGGTTAATTTAAACGTTTAGAAATTTAGGCCAGTTTTCTTTCGGTTTCTCACGGGTGAACTTTATGTACTCCGACTGTTCAATAACTCAAAGTATCTGTCCATCTCCTCTTGTGTAGAACAGGTGACAAAACAATCATATATATACCTACAGTACAGTAATGGCCTGAGATCGATTACTGGTGCTTCCGCTTTAGACGTAAAGACAACGGCAAGGGTTGGTGCCAGTTGCTGCCCCATTGCCAACCCTCTAATTTGTGCGTAGTATATCTCGGACCATCTGAAGATCGAGCAGTTTAAACAGACCTTTAAGACGACCACAAGCTACTGAATCGAAAAGCCACACATTTTGATTGTTCCATTGTGTTGCTCAAGAAGCTCGCCGATGGCTTGCATTGCGGAGTCGTTCGACGTCGAACGACTCCATAACGTGCGCGCTTTTTGGGACGTGCGTTACGCAGACGACCTAGGAACATTTGGGTGTTCCTGAGATGGGTTGGTATGTGCTTAAGCAACTGGTTGAGAATTAGATTTATAAACCAAGCAATTCTATCCGTAGGCCCGTCTACACAACTGATGATGGGTCTAACCTTCAGGGTGGAGGGGGTCGGTAGATGCCAGATCATCAGCGGATACTAACTTATGGGTGTTGATAAGTAAGTATAAGACCGGACATGTCGGTACTTCGATCTTAAGATGCGAAATGTCTGCTGGTTTTAAACCTGCTTCGCTTGCCATTTGGACCCATTCGTTGTTGAGTTTTCGATTTTGGTTTGGTTTGGAATACTTGCAACGAATAGATTGTGGGTGTTTAAATGAAGCTGTTTCTTATGCGATTGCAAATTTATTTAAGTTTTATCTGCTGGGGTTATGAAAGTGCTTGGCTGAGTGAATCGCATCTCAATTTGACCTTTCCAGGCTCCGAAGAAGGCGACACCGCCGAAACGTCAGCTACTGTATCCTAATAAATTCTATAACAACAATCTCGTGTCTGCTTATTGAAGAAAAAACATCGAATTGTCAATTAATGCCGAGGTTAATAGAAAGTCGCTCTTGGGGATCAATTTTTTCATTCATTTTCTTGAAATTTTTTGAAATTTAACGCTTCTATCGATATTCGAGAATATGGCAAATGTACAGTTACCAGACGGAGTGTAAATGGACAAAATCTAGGCTTTAAGTAACATCCATCAATTGACAATGTAAAAGCGAGTGAGGAATCCCTAGTGAAAAATTTCTCCGGTCGTAGAAGTCTTTGCTTCGCCCTTAAACCTCATACGACATAAAAGATAAATAATGAAGATAATAAGGAAATTTACCGCTTTCTTGACAAGCACACACACGAGGTTGTTACTGTACCACTTACTTATCAACAAAACTTGACGTCTCGGCGGATTTCACCTTCTTCAGAGCTTGGAAAAGGTCAAGTTGACAGAAATCTAGTCAGTCAAATACCTCCAAAATGCCAACAGAAAAAACCTCGGAACCTCAACGGTTTCTATGAGCCTTCCACTGAGTATTCCAAGTGGACATAAATCGCACACTGTTCACATGGATGGGTTATGTGCCTCTCTCACATTGAATGAGACAGCCAAATATTGAGTTCGCGAAGCTATTTTATTTTCAATGCGATTGAAATCTGGGTTTCGCAGAATTTCTGTTCGGGTTATGGAGCTATCTGATTCATTAGATTGCAGTCAACTCGACCTTTCTAGGCTCTGAGGAAGGTGAAACCCGCCGAATCGGCACTGAACTCAGTTATGCTGAGGAGAAGGTTGAAATCACAATCTCAACTTTTTACTTACTGTCTATTACAATTTTTCGCGAAGGAAGTTTTTCACAATTTGAACACGTTAGCCACCGGAAAGGTAATAACGAGTTCGTTCCCCCTCCGCAAACACTTACGATCCGCAGTTTTGCAGATATCTCAGCACCACCACAAATGTTAATAGTTCGATACCCAGAAAAAATTGAGGAATTAGTAACACAAGAAGATCATAGAAATAACTCTATCCAATCGCTCTAGTGGTACGAACGGCCTGGATACTACTATTTCCTATGTGTTACTATGGTCCGTCATATGAATACAGTGCTGTCAGCATTTGGAAGCGTTTTGCAACTTGTTGAGTTCATTTCTGTACTCTGCATAGCCACCCATTCCAAACGACATGACTCAATCAACAGTCAAATTATCGGCCAATGAACTCTTTCAGGAAAAGGTTTTTTATATGTACAGAACAAAAATAAGTGCAGAGCAGTTCTTCGCGGCAGATGGTAGCCACAAAATCTTTGTTGGATAAACTACCGATTAATTAAAAGAAGTGTAGAAAAAGGGTTCTCTGCGTCAAAATAAATCAGAAAGAAAGCAAACGATCTTTTCAGAGATCACATCGCCCATAATATGTCTTTGCAAATGACGCTTATAAAAAATCACGTCGCATCTGTCTACTATTGAGAATACCAAGTGTTAAGAAACCATTCACTTCGATTTGTTTCTCATCGGACCATGGGTTTTTCACGAACTGGGTTTTCTTTCCCCTTTATTCACAACACAGCTTTTTTCACCTATGTCAAACTCATTTACATTGTCCTTGGCACTTCTCAAAAACACAGTGATGTCTCCAGCACATAGAAGATAACTTTCTGGATTATTAAGCTAACATGAGGTTGATAACGATTTTTACTCGGCTAAGTTTCGATATCTTCGTCTTCATCAGAACCTATGATCAGAGTCGACGGTCCATAGTCGTTCGTCCTCTCAATGTGGTGCCTTCGTCAACGCATCGAGTCGAATCTTCTTCGGTATAGCACCGCTCGAATGAGCCAACCTCAGCCGGCAGCGCTCTTTTGTACAGGACGGTTTTTGTTCATAATGATTGTCAGCTGATAATAATTTGTTTTTCAACGGATGGTCCATCCTGCAGCAATTGACATTGCACTGACCAGCACACAGTGAATAGAAAATCAAAGTTACTCAAATCGACCGTCATTTAACCTCGCCATTAACAATTAATAGCTTTCTGCTATACTGTTTTAATTCCAAGTGGATCATTTCCGTGATCAGTACAGCGACAGCAGCTCGCTGCACCAAAATCGTTTTCTTATGGGAATGGTAAAATGTTGGTAGAAGACTTTTATTTTTGTGTCACAATAGCAACAGCAACCAGCTGGGGTTCTTATCTGGGAAGCGTTCACATGAGTGGTAATGAAGTGGATTTTAAATTAACGCTGTCGAAGGCTTCTTCATAGTCAATCAAGGAGGGTACAATAGAGAAGGTGGACTCTCGACAGACCTCAGTGACCTTAGCTACTATTGGGATTTGATTCATAAAAAAAAGAATACGTGTCAGAACGCTTCCTGCGCGCATGGCTCGACCTCACCCAGAGTTTTTAATATACGCGATAGGACAATTTTTTATTAGGAGCCAGTAGCTCATACCGAAACAACATGAGCGCAATGGTCGTGAATACCAATCGCGTCACATTTCTTATCTGTTACACAGGATGTTCGTGCATATGTTCCTATATGGCATGGGATTTCATAGGAAAGTCATCATAAATAGCAGGATTACTGGAACATTGTGTCTACGAAGGTATCGACGGCATTTCTCCGGACTATCTCTCTATACTTTCTGTAGACTTTTCACGCCGCCCCCCAATAACTTTTTTTCTGCCGACACCCTTACGAATTCTCCTCAAAGGACCTTCTGCTATTGACATTTATTACCAGCGAATATAGGAGTGTTGCACTCTAATTTATCCTTAGTTTTCCTCTCTTCGTAAAACATCTATAAAGGTGCAAGGAATGAGAAGTGAATAACTAATGCTTTACTAAATACTTTACTTAGTACTCGCTATTATTTTGCTACTCGCTGAGTGCTGGCTAATATAATAGTAACAGTTTCAGTATGGATTGTTCGTTGAAAAAGCAAATTATTGTCAGCGGGTAGTAATTTTTACAGTAATTGTCCTGTAGAAAAGATCGTTGCTTGGTGAAGTTTTCTCATTCGAGCGGTGCTCCAGTGAAGAAGATCGGACTTGATACAAATGAAGAAATCACTTGGAGGAGACGAACGACTGCGCACCATCGACTCGAATCATCGGCTCTGATGAAGACGAAGACGTCGAAACTTAGCCAAATAAGCAGATTTATAAACCTCGTGTTAGCTTGACAATAAAGGAAGGTACTGACTATTTCTATCAAGATTAAATGACGGTCGGTTTAAAAAATACTGTTCTAGTCATAAATGGGTAGCTGTCTCCTTCCTAACCCTGATAACTATTTTTCAGCTAATGGTTAACGCATGGAGAATGCAAACAGTGATCGGATTCATTGAATAGCAAAACTACTATCACCTGCTTTTGAATATGTGATTTATCACTGCATATCTCGTTTCATTACCGATACTGTAATCACTTCTATTTCCTCTTCCTTTTATGGTGTTTAAAGTTTTGATTTGAGAACCATGCAACTAACGGGAGAGTTCATCAATAAGAGAACAATTCAGATTTGATGCCACCTGTAACAAAAAGTTTTAGTAGTAATTTAAGACAATGAGTAGCACAGTTTTTTCCTATTAAACGGCGACATCGACCTCCTATACTTCGGAGTTTGGAAACCGAGTCATTTAAGATAGAAAGATCTTTGTAAAATGATTAACTTGCAAAAAAACCTTAGGTGTGGATACTGAAAGGTGAACGACAAGGCGAAGACCATTGATATTTCGTGACGAGATCTTCTCTCCACGAACATTGACATTCGCGCGACAAATGACACCTATAGGTGTCAAAATGGTTCTGCCGGAGTGACCGTTATGACATCCACAGTTTCACTTTTTTCAGTAGTTAATTTTAACACACAGAATCAATTTCCTAAACTTTTTGTGGGCACTGGTCGGGAAAAGCCTATTCTGCACTGAGAAATCTAAAAAAAACCTGAGCTGTCTGAGAGAAGGGTAAAGCTAGGGCCTCAATTTTGCAGTGAGTAACACGTGAACTTCCGGAAATGGTAGTGGGGGTGTTCGTATCTGGCCTGAGGTCTGAGTTTTGCAAATAACCGCCATCACTGCGATTGTAAACAAAAAAACCTTTTTTCTGAATGAGTTCACTAAGCAGAAATTTGGGTGCTGATCGACATTTATTTCAATTCTAATTGCTATAGCAAGTAACAGTTATTGTATAGGGTGATCGGGTATAAAAGGTATTGAAATAGAGACCCATAAGTTGCAAAGCACTTCAAAATACAACCACAATATTGCTGAGATATTTGCAAAACTCCGGACCGCAAGTGTGTGCGGTGGGGAACGAACGCGCTATTACCCTTTCCGAGGGCTAGCGATAGAACTAGATGAGAGACAGGCGAAACGAAGGACCGCCATGGTGTGGTGTTGAACGCGTTAGCCCCGCAAAGGGTAATAGCGCTTTCGTTGCCCACCGCAGAAACCTGCGGCCTGGAGTTTTGAAAATATCGCAGCAAAATTGTGGTTGAATTTCGCTTAATACCCTGCCGTAAAAAATTATAGTAGGCAGGAAATAAAAAGTAAACACTTAAATGTTGAGTGTAACGCGTTCGTATGATGGATCACCATAAAAGGACAAAGGATAGAGCTCTCGCCGTTGATCTAATCCTCAAGAATGCGCCACGCATTCGACTTCACTAAGCATCGTTTGGAGGTGCTTTAATGCATATCTGGCCTTTACAGTGACTCGGGGTGGCCTCCCGATGTATGGAGCCAGTGCTGCTATCTTCTCAGACAAGTCTGGTACTGATTTGCCGTCCCCGGAGGAATAGTGGGCAGACCTAGAGCAAGTTCTATCCCATGTGCATTGCAGGGCGCCTCCGACCACCACGGTACATGCACCCCTATGATCGCATTAACATATAGTAAACAGCATAATAAATAATCTTAGAACCAGTAGAACGGGTAAAACAGTCTATTCTATAAATCACTCATGTTCACAACCCACTTATCCTCTGGTTGTCGAAAAAATCATCGTTTATTTTGAAAAAACCATCAATTCCACAAAGGCTGAAAATTCGGCGTTGTGCAGTCCGTAGCGAATCGAAGTTTAGGCGCATTGCGGCGTTGTTAACGACCTTGTCATTTAACTCGCTTATATCGCCCTATAAGAGGAGAAAAACAGAAGACACGACATACGCTAATTCGATGATGGGACTCTTGTCATTCGTGGAGCAAAAATTCTGCCAAAAATGCCTGTGGTTTTGGGTTTGTTGCACATCTATCCGATTCCCATCTGGTCACCCCGTACGAGATCCTATCACAGCGCTTGACAACTCTTTGTCTCCAACTTGTCGTCAACAGACAGCGAGTATCATCAACTATTACTCACCAACTTGTACAACTGATGAGAACGAATCAGACGCGTTCTACAACCAGTGGGAGGAGGTAGTCTACAACGAGAAGTCTTTATATAAATTCCTTAGCACAGAATCCAACGCGAGATTGAGAACGGCCAATGAAAATGAATATCACCTGTCTCACCTGTAGTCCCGCTGATCGTCGACTGACTCGAGCGGTCGCCAGTAAGTCTTCCATTTTTCCCCTGTCGCGTGCATGAGTAGCCCAATGGGTTTCTTCTCGCTCTAGGAATTCCTCGAGCATCATATCTTTCTTTAAGGCTCTTTGTGAAGGACTCTGACCATCGGGTCGGTGGTCTTACTGCAGTACGTTTGACATCCCGAAGAATCCAGTCACTAACGGATCTTGTCCATCGGTTGTCATTCATACGCATTACGTGTCCCGCCCACCTTATCTTCGATTGTTCGGCGTACAGAACGGCTCCTTTGATTTTTGATCATCGACGCAGATCGGAGTTTCGGATCCCTTCCTTACCTGTGTCGAACGGGATACTCCTAACATCGCCTTCCGACTGCGCGTTCAATAACGATAAGTGACCTTTCATCCTGCTTAGGCAGCGACCAAGTTTCTGACGCATACGTTAGGGCAGGAAGTACCGTTGAATCGAAAA
The DNA here is from genome assembly GCA_018806985.1 of Angiostrongylus vasorum. Taxonomy (NCBI): domain Eukaryota; kingdom Metazoa; phylum Nematoda; class Chromadorea; order Rhabditida; family Metastrongylidae; genus Angiostrongylus; species Angiostrongylus vasorum. Next base: position 681,668 of record JADANN010000420.1, read on the forward strand.
GGTGGGCAAGGAGACGAGTGTTCCTTGTTCTCTTCACTACATGGTCGATGCTCTTGAAAGCACCCCAAGCCGCTCGTTTCCTTCTGCGTAGCTCTGGAGCTAGGTCGTTCATCATATTAATTTCCCGACCTAGACAGATACAACTGGAGCATTCGGAGATATTCGTTCCGCTGAGCATGAATGGGGCATGCGAAACCAATCCTTTCTTCATGAACATCATTTCATTGTGATTTAGTTGAAGACCAATCTTTCACAGGCTTTATCAAAGTCGACAAGCATATGTTTCGTTTGGCTATTGTTTGGTGTTGTAAGGACGATGTCATCAGCAAAGTGAAGATGGTGTAACTGCCGACCATCGATTTTCACTCCCATATTATCCCATTCCAATGTTCGCATGACGTTCTGGAGGGTGGGCGGTAAATAATTTTGGCGAGATGGAATTGCCTTGCCTAACTCCCTCTTTTGACGTCAATGTTAATGTCGCTGTAGAATGGTGATACCTTGGTTGTGAAATTTTTTGTACAGCTCACGAAGAATCTTTATGTACTGAGTAGGGACTCCTTGACTTTCCAGGGCTTCCAAGACTGCATCTATCTCGACTGAATCAAAGGCCTTTTGTAAATCGATGAAGGTGAGACAAAGCGGTCTTTTGTACTCTCGCGATACTTCAATGAGCCTTGTTACCGTGTGGATGTGGTCCATCGCAATAAATCCTTTTCGAAACCCTGCTTGCTTGCATGGATGTCCTTCATCCAGTGTTCTGTCAATCCTGTTTAGGATCACTCGAGTGAAAAGTTTTTAGACGACAGACAGCATGCAGATTGGGCGATAAATGCCGATATCGTGTAGGTGACCCTTCTTGAACAATAACACGCTCTTCCTGGTCTTCCACTGAGTAGGGACCTTACATTCAGACAGGTAGCGTGTGAAGAGCCGAGCCAGTGTGTTTACGAGGATTGGCGGAAGGTTCTTCAGGTGTTCTGGTCCTATCCTGTCCGGACCTGGTGTTGTTTAAATTTTCACCGACGAAATGGCATGTCGGATTTCGGAAGGGAGAATCGGTGGTACAACATATCCATCCTCCTTTATTTCACATGACGGAAAGTGGACGTGGCTATCGAAGAGATCCGAGTAGTATTCGTGAATAATTTTCTCCATTGCCTTTCTGGACGTTGTAACTGTTCCGTCTTGGCGCCGGAGTGCAATCATTTTGGTCTTGCAATTGGCGAAGCTTCGGTGGGCTTTGCGAATGCTTTTTCCAGCCTCTGCAGCTTCCACCAATACTGCTGCTCTTCTCTTTTTAAGATCTTCTTTTTCGCCTGTCTGCATTGTTTTGCAAATTCGGACGTTAGTTCGCGGTTGCCCGCAGCTCGTGCGATTCCACGCTGGCGTATCAGCTCGAGAGTTTCTGCAGACAGACGCCTCTTAGTGACTTTCGGACTCTCAGCTTTCATAGCGCTAACGTGAAGATGTTGAATGAGCCGATCGTATTCTTCGTCAATGTTGTCGACAACGGCATCTTCCCACAGCCGACTAATGAATCGAATAAGTCCCAGTTTGCGGTGGCTCTGGGATTTCGATTTTTGAATTTAGCGGATTTTTCTCCTTTGCGCGAGAAATAGAATCTTGCACGAAGGAGACGGTGATTTGATCCCGTGTAGAGTTTTGGGACAACAGTGACATTGGTTAGGCAAAACCTTTTATTTACTATGATGTGGTCTATTTCGTTATGGTACTCTCCAATGGGAGACTCCCACGTCCAGCGTTGAGGGTGGGGCTTCTGGAATTGCGAGTTACCATGGATGGTCTTGGTCGCCACGATAAACCCATCCGCTACCCCTGTTGGTGCCATTCTGATCCGTGGGTCCCAATGTGACGTTTTTTGGACGTTCTCCTCTGTCCAGTCTTGGCATTGAAATCTCCAATGATGACAATGAAGAACGTGTGGTCTTCTCTGTAGAACCTCTCCAAGTCCTAATAAAACGCTTCGACTTCTTCTTCGTCATAGTTTGATGTCGGGGCGTAAACGTCGAAGATTTTCAAAGTCGGAATTGATCCACATCTTTTTAATCGTAAACGTCCGATTCGGGTTGTACGTTGTTCGAATGAATCGATGTTCATGGACAAACTCGTGTTGACGAGTACGCCGACGCCGCCAACTCCTCTATTGTCGCATATTCCGAGGAACAGTTCTCCTCCGGTGTCATAGACGGCGTTGAAAGGCTGGCGTCTTCTCATCTCGACCAGGCCGATGACGTCGTACTTTATCCTTCTTGCTTGCATGATCAAGTCTTCTGTCGAGGATTCGGATGAAAGGGTACGTGCATTGTAGGCACAGATCTTCAGCTTAGTTCTTAGCGAACCAGGCAGTTTCCATTGGCTCTGAGATTTTAGCAGCCCTCTCCGTACTCGTCCTACCCAACGCTGCGAAATTGGGGGACTCTTTCAGGGTCAGGGGAATGTGGCTCGTTTTTTTTTACTGTGTTTAGCATTTTTGATACCCACGTATAGCTTGCTGGGCTCTGGACGTGGCGGCTGGGTATACTCACGGGTAGCTTGCCAGGCTCTCCCAGAGTGGACATGGAGCTTATTTGTTGAAGGCGACTCCTAACCGCCTCCCATATACTTCCCTGTCACTTGATTGCAGGCCTTTGGCCGAATTGACTCGTAGAATATAATCTGCATAAACTAGAACGCACCCACACACGCGTGCATGAATACGCCCCGTAAATGCAGAATGTGCCAAATCGGCACAGCAGAAACAGGGATTTCATCCCCTGGATCTACTTGCGTCTCAGGGAAGCAAAGGTCGCCTTTGGTCCGCGATTAACCCCCTATCCGCCACCTGGGGACGCGCCACGTAGCCTCGCGACTAACCGGCTCGAAATCCCCATATGAGAGAGATTCGTGGGAAAAATGAATATACGATAAGGAAATTCGGAAGAGGAGAATGAAATGAGAATGGTAACCGTGTTGTAGGACTAATATCCGCAGCATGTCTCTTCCATGGGAATTCATTTTTCGAGAACAGCGACGATCGCTGATGGACATGGGAGTCTCCTAACGGCACTGCTCATGCGGAGATTTGCCATATACTCACGAACAGAAAGTGGTGCCTCTTTAACACCTCAGTTGTACGTGGATTGCGTACTGGATCTGATCACCGCCTTGTCGGTGCGAAGATTCGAATCAGCCGTAAGCTGGAAAACAATTGTCATTGTCCAAGAAATACGAAACAAGTCGTATATCACGAGGACGTTCACAATAAATTTCTCTCCTCATATGTCCGGCAGATGAATGAAGATACAAGAAGTGTCACCAACAGGATCTCCGTAAAATAGTCCAATATGCTCGTCGAGTGTACTTCACAAGCTGTTTGACGAAAACCGGTCTTTCACACATATCAAAGACCTTGGATGACGAGCAATCAGCTCAGCAAGCAGGATTCCAACAGGGATTCTGCCGCATGGACCACGTCGAAACCGTGTCACAGGTCATAGATGCATGTCAGAAGCACTATGTCTCCCTTTTTTTCTAACCTTTATCGACTACGGAAAAGTATTTGGGCGCGTTGAAACAAATGCAATCTTATCAACGCTCGTAGGCCAAATAATGAACCCATCCTACATAAGAACTTTGGTGACCGTTATAGGAAATTCATCACGAAAATACAGCTTTTCAACTGTCCGCTTACCATACACATAGAAAGAGGGGCTTGACAAGAAATAATATCGCCAAAGCTGTTTACTATCACACTGAAGTGGATAATGAAGTCACCCGAATTGGACGAGAACAGCACAAGCACTGATGGGACAGTTCCTATCAAATGTTCGTTTTGCCGACCACATCTTCACCAATTTAAAAAGTACAAACGAATCAGAGACGATGCCAAATGAACTCACTGAAGAGAGCGAAAAGGTTGGACTATGCACAAACAGGAAGAAGACCAAGTTCATGAAGAACCCATTGTGCCAAGGTGAACAAATCGAACTGGATGATCCTCTGACTTTAGAGTCCACCCTGTATGTGTACTCTGGCCATTCAATGAACATTGAAAAAGAAACATTAAGGAGGAATTAGATAGAATAAGAAGAGCAGCATGGGCTTCATTCGGTCCTCTCAAATATGGCATCGACAAAATAGAAGACCGAAAACTTCGCGTTATTGTTTTCGATCCAACAATTTTCTCTGTGCTTTGCACAGACGTTTGGCTGGCCACTCACACAGCGCTTGAACGACTTCTTCCAAAATTTGACCGGCTACTCAGAAGTCTAGCAGGAATGCGCAGCTCGGATATTCGAAACCTGTACTATCTTCGGAATACAAGAATATACATCGATAGCGAAACACAGGTGTGTCCATCACATAACTAACTGGACTACAAGAGAATGCAAGCGTCGTCATAGACGACCACCCAAACTATGAGACGAACGTGTTCGTGAGAAACGTCGCTCATATGCAATCGTAGATAGCAAAGACTTGGAGATTACCAAATAGGCTTCGCGCACTTTACAATGTTCGAAGTAAACCACCGCCACGTAGCACGACTACAGAAGAAAGGAGTGGAAGATATGATGGGGTCCACACTCTTTGTGAAGATGGACCATCTTAGTATTCAAATAATTACGTTGGTCTTTCTGTCTGTTACCTCCTGAAGGGAGAGCAGTCACGAGGAATCTGCGAGGATCAGTGCCTAAAGAAGACGGCGAAAGCCGGCGTTAGAGAAGACTGCCCGATTTTGTTGATGTAGAGAAAGAAACGGTCTCTATGTCATGAATATGTTGTTATAATTCGAATCCAATAAGATCATTTTTCACAAACTGAAGTCATAGGTGGAAACGACCAAACTGATTTCTGGCACTGGCTTACTCTCAGCTGGATTTCTGGATTAGTGTGTCGAACTACCTCTCAGCTTACAACACTGCTTAGAAACAGAGTAGCTTACCTATATATAGTTATTCGACACCTAGGGGCATAATACACTTGGTGAAGCCGCAAGCCATACGATCATACAACAGCTCCATGGCTAGCCAATTTGGAATCACTGTCAGGGGATAGAAAATTTTTGTCCGACCAAAATCATCAATGCAGATTTAAAAAAAAGAAAAAAAAACTAAAAATGCCTTTTCAGAAGAAAATGATGTCGCGACAATATTTTAATTTTTTATTTGCTTATTTACTTATTTGTTTAAAAAGGTGTCTGAGAGAAAGGCAAAGCAAAGGCCTCGGTTCGCGTGGTGGACAGCACTTTAGCTCCCAGTAAGGGTTATCAGATGTTCAAAGCCAACATTTGCTCCCGTGTTTCGCCCATACCTCAGCATCCTTGTCTTGTGACAACAGTGATACTATCACGGACAAAGTCCAACGCTAAAAAAAAGGCGAAGGTACTTGCACTCTCACGTATCAAACCCTTATCACCTGCGCAACCTGCAATCACGACAACCACTGAACTATCATCTGCGAGTCCTTTAACCGTCCTAGTCAGGTGTCAGTGTAGCATCCAGCAAGCGTTATTCGCTTAAAGGTTAGATAAAAAATGGCATCGCAATTTTCTTATCAGGTCACCTATGGGAGCTGTAAGTCGAAAATTGATCCGAAGCAAAAACAAACAAGTAGTCAACCTTATGGACCACCCCTGTTCACCTGATTTGAGATTGTTATCAGGTGTTCTTGTGATTCGATAACTGACCAGCCGGGTGGTCTCACATATGCATGCGCTGAGTAGTTTGGCATTCATATATATATTTTAGACTTTCATTAGTACTATATCGAATTATATGGATATCACAATGTTAACTTTTCATTTACTGCTGCCATAGCGACAGGGTATGATGGGAGATACAACTACAACGATGCTGACATATTCGTAAAACTTGGACCCCCCGGGTCAGATCGAACAGCGATTACCCTCTCGGGGAACTTACGTGTTACGCACAGCACCACTGAGGCCCTTTCTTTACATTTCTCTCCGCCAGTTTTCTACCTAGCCCTGGGAAAGAGTATTTCCGGTCCAATCCGGGTTGGGATCAAAGTTTTGCAAATACCTCGGTGTCATAGTGATTATATGGATATCGCTGCAAAAAATAGGTCCAGACTCTGAAGAAAGCGAATTCGGAGGAACGTCACCATCGAATCACAAGAGATACTGATAACAACCACGTACCAGCTCACAAAGGAAATTGGGAGGATTTCTTTATTATTTTATTTCACATGACCCGTCATCACATCCGCTGTGAAAATCCCATCACTTCTTGCATTCAATTCGTTTTCCTCGCACTAACCTCCCACAGTGGTCTCCGAACATTCGGTGTGATGGTTCATCTGCTGTTTGAGGTTTCTTCTTCTTCATGAGTGTCGTAGAATACTGAACGAGTGACATCTCCTTGCAGTCTTGGAGATAGCCAAGCTAAGTTGTCGAACGCGGACTAAGAGGAAGTCTTTGTGAGCCGGGCACGCCGGATTGGTCTGAGAAATAGAACAAGTGTGCAAAGCACCTTTAACCATTGCGCTACACGCGCCTTTGAGAATAAACTGCAACATAATAATATGCAACTGGCTCGAATCTCCTAATGGAAAAATATGCTATAAAAAGACAGCGAACAAAATTAGTAATAACAACCGATATGGCGAGTGCACACTAATTAATCCCTTCAGGGTGTGCCGCGATCGACGTGTAGTAGTCCTGTTTCGATCTCACGCTCCAGGCTAACTAAGCTCCTATCCTTCTAGAGTCAACAAAGTGCCATCACGCTTGCCTTCAGGAATAAGAACGCTGATTTATTACATTGGCGGTCCACTGTAGGTCATTATAGGGGGGCAATACATACACTCAGTCACATCTGTGATTATTACATTGGCGGTCCACTGTAGGTCATTATAGGGGGCAATACATACATTCAGTCACATCTGTGATACTACGAGTGCAGTCGAATGCAGAGTGCACACCTCAGAGTTTGATCAACGCCAAACGTTTTATTCTTTCTATCCTCCACATCGATACTTAAAGATTTTAACAAGCAGAGTTAAGAAAAATACTCAGTAATAAAAAAATAAGCGAAACCAAATCTATAGTCTCTGTTAGCGGATCAACTACACCAGCAACAGTCATGTTAAAAGACACACTGAAACAAAAGGAAAATCAGACTTCTAGAAAGCAAATGGAGTTTGTGGTAGAAAAACTTTCCGTCGAATGAACTTCCCTCCCGACAGTTTACCGCCTCATCGTGGCTGGGAAGTGTTCCTGCATGTCGGACTGCGATGTATAGCGGGTAGATTCGTCCCTCCGGAAGGGTATCCCAAGCTGAGAAGGAGTCCGGCGTTTCCACCAGGAAGCCAAGCTAAGAATAAACCAATACCAGGATCCACCACCATCCTGGTGTCAAAGTCGCATGGTGGCAAACCTCCCTCTGATCCACAAGGGCTGCGACTGTCCGTCGTGGTGAAGATCTGGGGCAGACTTTGGCCAGACTGATCTCGGGATTCCAGGGAACCACAATGGCTCAACCAGCACATCTCCGATAAATGGTGATTGTGCTGGGAGCCCGCACAACCAGTGAGGACGGGCCGTTCAAGTGTCAAGTGTCAAGAATGAACTTCAATTTATCGAGGGGCGAAAAAGAACTCGTCATAAGAAAACCAACGTCAATAAGCGATATTTTACATTCCGAAGAGAGTTGCTCATGGTCTCAACGGGTAATTGAATGACCTCATGAAGACAATCTTGTCACTTCGGTTTAAATTTTGAGAACTGCAAAGTAACAGTGATTTGATCACTCCCATTTCTATGTTTTTTTCTTGTTGATTCACTACGTGAAGTTAAAGACGACTGAACACTTATCAATCAATTTAGGAAGAATGCAAACGGTTGAAATTTATTAAATATTTGCAAGTGATCTAATCAAACTTTATTCGATGTTATTTATCAAAAAAATTATTTTCTCCGTGTACAATGTGACCTCTGAAAGGACTGAAAATTGACCCAGTTAGGAGATCTGCATGAGAACTCTGCACACGAGGAAGAAAATCATGGGAACAATCTGCCAGACAGACTGTAGAGAAGGTTCTTAGTGGTTCCCGCAGAGCAGCAGCAATTAGTATACTAGTATATTGATCCTGTACTTCCTCCTGTGATCCTGTGATGAGACTTCCTCCTGTGGGAGATATCGAGCCATTAACGTTCCCATTAGGACATTGGATAGGTGGTTTTACGGATAAGGCAACCCATTCCAAATATCTTCGTCGATGATAGATGTAGGGAAATGAATCGAATCCAGGTGCTGAGATCGGCACATTATGTGATGTTGGGTTATGTAAAAGAGGATCTTTTTCACGCCAGAAAAGTCCTTCACACATCGATTCGGACAAACGATTACAACCAAGTAATTAGGAGTACACGGGAGCCGATTCGAAACGGCTTGCAGCAAATCGGAATCACATCTATTTCAGGAGGCGATAGGCTACACATGGATGGGGTAATGGACTGCACTCAGTGATCTAGCCATTCTACCGTTAGGTATCCTTTTCAACGAGGCGTTGAAAAATAAAGTGGTCAAAATAGGAAACAAAAAGATGAATAAGAAACGGAAATGAAAGCAATAAACAAAACAGAAACGATAACGTAAAAATGAGCACTTGTTCGTGTCCCTAAAAAGAGTGAATCTACCAGATATCCCCGTCATAGGACTTAAACGAAGTGAGAATGAAGAAATGAGAAGACCACATAATGATGACCTCTCTAATTTCGATGGTAAAGACATCCAACAAATGGAGAGCATGTAGCGCAGTGCATAGGGATGTCCTGCAATGCACACGGGAACAATGATTGGATCCCGCTCCCGGGGGCTCACCCCTTCTGTCTCGCAGAGGTCCGAAAACTGATATAGTCATCAGAAAATTGTCGTCTATTATTTTGTAGCAGTTCCCAGGGTCGACTTTCTATTAACCTCGGCCTGCGCAAGGATATTGACTTTTACTTCAAAATCGTCCCCGCTGTGCTTTTGTATCCTATGCGTGCCTAGTGGGGTCTTTGTCTTAGTTTTCTTTTGCCATCTAGGTGTTCTTTTTATACGGATACAAAAAAGGTCTGCCCGTTTCGCCAGTATATCTAATCTCTGCAATTATTACAAGAAATCAGGTGTATCGTACGTGAACTCATGCAATCACCGTCCCTGCCGTAAAGGCAAATTACGCAATTTGTTGTTTCACATAGAAGGTCATACATCACACATCACACCTTTGTGTACCCGTATAAAAAGAACACCTAGATGGCAAACGAAAACTAAGACAAAGTACCCCACTAGGCACGCATAGGATACAAAAAGCACAGCAGGGACGATTTTGAAGTAAAAGTCAATATCCTTGCGCAGAAGACTAGAACACCAGCGCGAAAACTTCTTGAGGCTTTTTGGATAAATGCCAAAAAAGCCCTACAATGAATAGCAGGGGATGAATGCCCAGAGGTCATACGCGACCTGACCCCGTATGTTCGCATCAATTTCTGATGTGGGATGGTGCAGTCATCAACCTTATGCGACTATAATCAGCTGTTCTAATCTTCCTCATTGGAAGGCACGTGAAAAAAGCGGTGAGTTTTTTCGAGAAGCTGTTGACCATGTAATTACCATAGAGTTTTTCGTCTTTTTGTAAGTGTCATTGAAGCGTTTGGCCTAGTAAATTGTATGTCAGTATACCCTTCCAGGCTCTGAAGAAGGCGATGCTGCCGAAACGTCAGCTACTGTTGTATTGTACTGTGTTTTTCTATGGAAGTAAATGTATGCTGTTTAACAACCTCGCGATTGCTGAACAAGAAAACGACGCATCGTCTATTATTATAGAATAGGCAAGCTCGCACCAGCTGGCAGTTAGGACTCGTCCTATTTGTCTCCCACCACACGAAATTAGGCGTTGTCATCAATGTGTTAATTGAAATAAAAAAACAGTAGAACCCATAAACCTCTGTCAACCAGAAACAAGTTTGGCTACCATGCTACCCTAGTGTAATAAAATTACGGTTTTCTGGAACCGATAAGTGGTTATATATCGCTTCTACTCGGCGAGATAAGCTCAAATTTCGAGTAGCAAAACGATTCAACAAGCGGAATTCGGCACGTTCAGAGAGATGGCGATGTCTATGAACAAGTCAACAATGTGGTCCATTCTCACGGTTGTGCTCAAAATGTTAAGAACTCGGAAAGTTCTCGAAGGAAAGTCAATGTCAAACAAATATAAAAATGAAAATAATACTTCGGAAAAATCATTATAATGGCTGAGCAGAGACTCATCTATCAGTTCCAGGTCCTCAAGCACTCTAATTCCCAAAAACCACCAGTAACATCACATTTGTGCTAAATTACTCTAAATTTATAAGCCGACATATCAGGCAATGTGTAACTAAATGTCCCGCGTAAAATTATGAGAAACCCATGAGTAAATTAAGCGCAAAATTATAGGGAATCGATAAGTAAATAACTGAGAGTGCTAAGGTGAAAGTGATAAACACATTGAAGAGATGATGAATGAAGACTGATGAGTTCTGTGGAGAACTTCATAGAGACTACTTGCGCGAAGAACCAACTTTCTCCTGATCTGGTTATAAAGTAACCAAATTCGTTTTCTCTTCTTTTCCTCCTTCTTTTCACTGAAGAATCAATCAGATTTCGTGCTACGCAACATCTTTGTGACCCGGGCCATCACGTGAAAGTCTAAAATTCCAACTCGCCAGGTCCCGAAAAATTTTGATGACTGAATCCGAACAAATTTTCTGTAAGCTTAAAATGAAGTTCGTTTCCATCAAAAAGAGCCAAAAAACATTATCTGAAGAAAGAAAGCCAAATAACTCCTATACTATCAACGGAATCAGCAGCTAGCTCCTTGTAAGGTCAACATGTTTCTCTGAATAACTGTTGGATGTTCAGAGTGATTGGTCCCACGACAAACTGTAAGTTGACGAAAAAAAAGACACAAAAAGCCTTACAGAAACGATTCGACTATCTGTTGTTACCTCATTTTCTATTCCTAGCAACTACTGCTAACTTTTACTACTATGTGGCCAGTAGAGAGTTTGACATTGTACTGACGACTAGCCGAATGAACATATATCAGCAGGAAATAAAGTATAGACGAGTGGACGACGATAGGTGACAAATCTGATGAGATGGCAAAACCGATGGCTGTGATTATATTTTACTGGCTAGGAACTGAGAACAGGAACAGCAGATAACAGAGAGTTGTGGACAACGTTAGGACATTTGTAACTGCCCGAATGAGAACGGTTTAACGGTCAGATGGTGGTTGGTTATCAAGAGACGTAGAGAAGAAGGAACATCTGGAAAACACCAAACAATCGCAATCGCATTGAAGACGGAATGAAAAGAAAACCCCACGAGACGTGTCCATTGTCCAATTCATATTCCTCACACTATATGGCTGCATTACTGTTTGAACCCCCGTTTTCATCAAAAAAGGGTCTAGAATAAGATCACAGTTCATGTAACTGTTCTACAGAATCTGATTTGAAACGAGTTCTCTACATCTCCAAACTCTCCACGCTTGAACTTTCTCAGACAGTCACCATGGGCAACGGCTGGTCCTCCTAGTTCAGAAGCTTAACCACTATGGCAGGAAAGTTTTCTCCAATGAAATGGATCATTCATAGTCCAGCTTAATCTTAGCCGGGTTTCAGCAGACAGATGTCGAAATGTTTCACAAATCATGTGACTTAGATGGTGGTTAAACCCCTGCAGTACACTGAAGTACGAAATGTCGAAACATCCTTCAGACTTAAAAATGCAGTGAGGCCTTAGGAGAAAACTTCACGCGGCGCATTACTGCTAAGGTAAAAGCCTTCATGCCCTCAAGACTTTAGTCGAACTCGAACTTAGTCGTATATCGGCCTCAAAGAAATAGACTTTAGTCCATTAAATGCAGTTCAAGTATGTTCTAATAAAAATCCAGAGAATTTTCGAGCTAATCCTCACTGCTTAAATCGATAGGAACTGATGATAATGTGAAATAAGTGAGTAGGATTGATGACGGAGCAGAATGCGTAGAAAAAAATATCTGAAACTCAGCAAAAAACTGTTACAGCAGGCAATAGGAAACGAATGAGTGAATGATAGCAAGTTGAGGACAAAAGAAAGAAAAGCAAGTTGTCATTTTCATAAGTCATGAGTGCAAGAAGAAAATGATGAAAGAGCGGGAACAGAAGAAGGCGTGGAAGGAAACAACAGCGCAGGGAAAAAAAGAAATGAATAATGAATGAGGAACAGAAAGGATAAAACGAAATAAACAAACAAGACAACGAATCATAGCAGAAGAAGACAGGGTGAAAGTTAAAGCATCGGAAAGAGAATGATTGAAGGGAAGACAGCGATGGACGAAGAAAAAAAAGGTAAAATATCGATGCCTATGCTATGTGGAAGACAAGTATAAAATCCTGGTCATAGTACATGACAGCTCTCGTTCCTTTATCCTCCATTTATTTATTTAATTGCAATGGCATGAAAAGCGACAGCGCCTGAGAGCAAACCCACTCCAGCAGAACTGACTCATGCCGTCCCTATCGATCGCGGCGACGTGGGAGAAACTCCGACATGAAAAACACGTGAACTGACCGGCCATTGTGAATATTAGACGATCTAATGCTGAAAAATATTCAAAATAGGTGAAAAAAAGTCTACTGTGGTGTGAAAAACTCTCTTGGTTGGATTTTGACGTGCTTCTCTTTCTGGTCAAGGTACGATCGATATCATGCGTGCACTATTCATTGGCGGTCATTCATGAGTTAATCGGAGCATGAGTCGCAGTGTTGGATAGACGTTTCAGTTTGTTTTCTAGCTCGTTTTCCTCTATTTGTAGCCATGTTGTCTAAAAAAATCTCAAAGCCAACTACTGTAAAAGTAGGAATCAATCGATATCTTGTGGAACACTTCAGATAGTTTGCTTTGAATGTCTACATATCCGTTTTTCTTCTTTGTTTTGAGCCAATTATTCCTGCTGACTTGTCAAGTTTCCGAAAAATCTGTAAATATAGTGAACATCGGTGGTCGTGCAGCAAGCTGGTAGAGCACTCAGACAGCTAGTCTGCAGCAAAACGGCGTCTGTGAGACAGCTGCTGTTTGTTGCTGGCTGTTTTCTTTTGATGCTTGTTAACGCCAGAAGCGAATTATGAAAAATTGTATGTGTTTCGAGATTAGTTAATTGGACCTCAAACTTGCTTAATCAAATTTCTATACGAAGGTACTTGGATACATGTGGCGCAGTGGTTAGAGGTGACCTACAATGCACACCGGATAGGAACGCTGGCTCGCACCTGCACACCGAGCATAACAATCTCTCCATCCTTCCGAGTATAAAACACTGAGTTGATCCTAGGCTTCCTTGAGTCACCGTGTACTCCAGTTGTGTATTTCATTACATGAAGGTGTTACGAATGGAGTTGAATACATGACCCATCGCTGAGAGATCACTTAAAATCGAGTGCTTCATCCTCTGTTCATTACATAGATAAAGTAAAAAATAAGTGAGTGGAAAATAACTTAATACATCAGTAGTAGAGGATGATGTACCTGCAGTCGGAAGTAATGGAGTTTGCGGTACTCACAGAAGTAGGTGGAAAAAAGCCAAGTAGCAGAGCACGAAATAATTTCACATGTAGGGGCGCTTTTAAATATTATTTGAAGTGGACAAGGATTACTGCAAGTGTTGTGGTCCTTTCTCTACCAGTAGTTTTTACAAGTATCTGCAGCATTTACTGCATGGAGACATTACGGAGGGCACTGCAACCAGTAGCAAAGCAGTTTCGTCAGCCAGCCGTCACGAAACATTTTCCAGATAGTGCAAATAAGGTAGGCAAAGAGATAAAAAAATGTTAGTGCAAATAAGGTAGGCAAAGAGATAAGAAATGTCCTATAGAAAGGATAAAGGATGAATCACTCGTTATTCACTTGTCCTTGCGGGATCGTCATTCATTTGACTCCATTCTGTAACATAGTAGAGGCGAGTGAATGCTTGTTAGCCCTACACAATGACTTATGGTACAATGTCGATGTATCAACTCAGTGTTTGTATCTTCTCTGAAACAATGATACTAGTTCGCCGACCACAGAGCTCGGGATAGCACCGGAGATCACGTGTATTGCACAGAACCACAAACCACTACACTTCAAGTGCCCTCTTTAGCACTCAGTTTCTGCAGCTATGAACATTTGCACGTTAGACTGTTTTTATCCCAACAACGGCAACGTGTTTTTTAACAAATTTTTGTGTTAGTTCGCCTTCAAATATTGTACTTCAAATGTCATTTAATAACAAATGAACGCAATAGTATAGAAAATTTAGAGAAAAAAAAACAAGAAATGAGACATATGTGAGTCACACTGTCGTCAATATGGTAATTTTACCACAAGCCAAAAGGATCCTGAGATATGAGTAAAACTGGGAACCTTTAGTGCGCTTCGAACACGCGAATACCCTCTCCGCGAGCTCACGTTTTATTCATCGCACCAATCTGGGCCCTTCGATTGCCTTTCTGTCAGAAAGTCTTCTAAGCTAACGGTGCTATCTGTAATCACCCGTGAACAGGAATGATCTAGGAACCACAAATCGGTATAGAACTCCAGTTAAGCTGGAACTGCTGTCAAAATCACAATGCCCTAACTTTTTATTTCCAGATCGTTCTCATTGATGGGTGATCGTTGGTAGGACCGTCAAGATGAAAAACTGGCTGAGAGAATGACAAAGCAAGGATCGCGGTTCGTGAAGTGTATAACACGTGGGTCCCCAGAAAACGTAATCGCGGGTTCGAAACGCATATGAGGTTTCGAGTTTTGCTCATATCTAAGCGTCCCTGTGGTTGTATTTCACATAATACCCTGCTATGAAGAAAGATGGGCAGTAATTAGAAGTCAAAACATGATAACGTTATCATTTAACGACTAAAATAGATGGCATTAGGAGAGGGCTTTCTAATTAGCTCCTGAGAATAGAGAAACATTATTTTTTTCAAAATAATATCTCTAATTTTGTGAAACATTCGCGGATAACCATTCCATTAAAATTATAAAGCTAAGTATTCAGAGCTGAGTTTATCTATATAGATAGATTAACAGGTTAAATAAAAGGTGTTCTAGTTAACCATTGGACAACCGCGGTCATTCGTCTCAATATGTACGCTGCTGTACGTTTCGGGACCGTACATCGTGATTTCAATGCGCACCTCAATCGTGTTTTCAAAGACAATCGGCCCAAAACCACCACGACACGCGGACATGGTCGTGGTTATGAAGACGTTAAACATAAATTTACAAAAGGTTGCACAGTTTATAGTCAATAGATAATACTGAGCTAAAATTTGTCAAGTGCATATTGCTGCACTCGGTCGTCTGTTATTCATGAAAGTGAGTGGGTTCGTGGATGAGTTCGCCTGCAGCATGAGAATCTATTGTCTTCACTCCTCATTGATAAACTGTGTGCTGATCGAGTATAGTCTTCCATAGAATACTGACGTAACCCTATTAGGGGCTTCCGAAGTCACCAAAGGCCAAATTGCTTGCCTTTCGCGTATCGGAAGGAACTAATTATGTCTGGCGAGGATCTTTTTTTCGTAAGGACAGCCTTTGTGGCTGCTGTCACTGTTACTGGTGACTTGTATGTTTTCGAAGACCTCTAAATTCGACACAGATTTTTTAAGTAATTAAACACAATCCAATAACAGACACTACTACGGCGTGCTGTACTACTGTATCATTTAGTTTTGTTTCACCAATTAGCTAAAAATTCGTCAGCTTTTACTGCTAAGAATACATAGTTGACTGAAACAATTTTCTAAACAGAAAACCCCCTTTTGGCTGGGGCACTAAAAAATGATGTGCATTAATGAATGAAATAACTGCGATTTGTACGCCACAACACGCGTGGCGAAAATTGGTGCAGTTTTCGTGGGCGCCGTTAGTGTCGGACAACTCACGGGTTCGATCTCTGAGCAAGGAAGATACTAATGAAGCCAATCCTTTACTGACAATGTCCGTGTTGACAGAATGATAGGGCGGAGCTCAAGAGACAATTTTGGTTCTAGATCGGTTAAGCGATTTACTTCATTTGAATACTACACAGGCGAGTTGTCTTTTTAAGAAAGTGGAAGTAGAAGATTTTCTAACACTGTTTTACAATACTCTGGGGCAGTTCTTCTAAAAATTACTGACTCTTTCACTTCTATTGGCCATTGGGAATCATAAAACTGCGTTCTTAAATTTCTAGAGTACGAAATACGTTTGTACGAGGAAAGTTGTAAATCATACTAGACTTCGCTGAACTCAGAGCCGGTTCGCAGAGACATGAAGGTGATTAAATTAATGGTTGAATTTTTATATATTTTGCACTATTAAAAATGTTTATTTAGAACGATAATGAATATTAATTCGTAGTAATCACATGGGAAGGATAGCACAGCGGTAGTGATATCCGTCATCAGGAGACATGATGCTAGTTCGATTGCGCTCCGAGCCAACCAAACCTCTCATCCCTCGAGGGTCAGGAAGTGGTACCGGACTTGTCTGGGGAAAAAGGCACTCTCTTCAGTCCAATTGGAAACGCTCCAACCCGGCTATCTCAGGACTCCAGGGACAATTGCTCGACCAGCCTTCTACAACATTCAAGATGAAGTGGAAATCTTCAAGCAGCAACCGAAGCCACACGTAAAAATTTGGAAGACCTTCGCGGACGATGGATGCCAGGAAACGAGATCGGATGTGAAAAGTGCTGGGACCCGCACAGTACAGTGAATACGGATCAAGTAAAAAAAATACAAAAAATAATCACATGAGTTCGATTAAATCTAGCATCGAATGCGAGAAGTGCTAGGAAACGTACGGAGGATCTAAAGGAAGCGTCGTGTAAGAAATCAAGCATCAAAAAATAATCTTCTTCTGAACCATAAGAGCCCGATAAAGCCTTCGCATATTGAAGACTATGATAACGGCTAAGCATAGCTATCCCAAGATTACAGGAAAGCAAGCTTAACCAGCATACAACAAGCTTAGATAAAGGACATCACTACATATGAAAGGCAACGGTACTCTCATGATACGCTATTGAAACTGCTGGCGACGAGGGAACGGCGGCCAATCCAAGGTCACTACTCCCTTCAGATTATGTTTTTCACGTTTTTTTACATGCCGCAGAACAAATGAAATTGGATGTCTGAGCACAAAATGGCTGTTAATTGCCAGATGAAACACTACATCTTTGTCGTTAAATAACTTTGTTGGCGTTGTCATCGTCGGGTCACTGCACTAATTCATTTGTCATCTGCTCAACTTCCATCATATTCTGCCTACCAGCTTTGCTGTCCGACGTCATTCATTTCCTTATTGGTACACTGCCACTAATTACTACTCACAATATCAGCAGCTGATGATAGGAAAAACAATGTTTTATGGAAATCTTGAGGAAATCATCGATAACGAGGGATAGAATAAATTTATTACGGTTGACCCTATGAATAGGAGGCGTCCAAGAATTAAAAGCAGAGAGTCGTAACATTTGAATCAGGACGCCTGCATTAGAAACAAGTTCCTTTTTCCCACAGAAATTCCTTGTTCAAGAAGAAAGACCGATTAGCCATAGACGTAGCGGTTTTTGGGCGGTACGACTCATAATACTCGTACGACTGCTTATATCCTCATCAGCAGAAGACTTATTCTGATTTATGTCGTCGTTGTTCCATCTTCTGCACTGGAACAAATGAGTCGTACTATTTATCTGACTGAGAACCATAAGCTTTTGTTAAAAACTATCAGCGTAACGGCGACAGCCACCCACACTGGAGAATTAAGACGACATCGTTCGACGAAATTGAAAAGAGAAACCAAAAGGAAAACTAGTACAGGAATCTTTTTGAGGGTTCTAAAAACTTTTCCTTTTTACGGAGTAAATTTTTGTATCTTTGAACATAAATGTATAGGATTTGTTACGTATTTATTTGTTTCATTTACTTATTAAAGGTGGCGAATAGCGCAGTAATAACGATGCCGAATGGCACGTGCACGGCGCAAGCTTGACCCATCATCGTAGGTTCACCAGGCCTTTCATCTCTCCGGGGTCGGGGAAATCTTTAAAAATCCAAGTTGGAAAGAACAAATCCTGTTATCTCAGGGCTTGAAAAGGAATCGACTCGACCAATGTCTAACGACATTCATGATGAAATGAAAATCCTCCAGCAACAGTAGAAGCTACGCGCGAAATTGAAAGACCCTTGTGAATAATAAATCCGAGGAAACAAATTGAATTGCAAGTAGTGCCTGGATACGCATAGCAGATGTGAAAGACGAGTTGTGTAAGAAATTTGTTGGGTTTTGTCCGCTCACAGCAATTTTACGGAGAAAATTCGAAAATCCGTTGAGCGGATCGTAAAACGCGGCCTCAGGAAGGTATAGAAACAACTTTTATGAAGTTCAAAGGAGTTAAGTTAGGGTAAATAATGTGCCAGAAAAGGCAAAGGTAACCCTGTCAGCACATATTGCTCTCCTTAATGAAGTGCGCTCCTTAACAGAATTAGGCACAAGTTTCTCACCATCTGAACGCACTATTAAGCTAACCATGCGTAGGGTCGCATTAAGTTTACATGAACGTCAAGACATATTTCATAGTAAGGCAATACTTGGAACACTAAATCAGAATGCACAGCAAGAAGTAGCGGCACTACCGCTACCGTTGTTTCCCGAAACGTTCTATAGACAACAAGTTGCCACAATAAAGTCGATAGCAAATTTCGGACATTTTCGGATAAAACTTTAAATTTCTTGATCATTGCAGCGCAAAGACGTTTTTGCTCCAGACTCACGTAAACGCGAAAACTTGACTGGCAGGGGTTCGAGAGTCGATAAAGCTAAAAGCCATAAGAGTACCCGCTAGCAATAAGGGTAAAGAGTTTGTAGCAACTCTTCATGAATTAAGTGTTGAAATAACGGCGAAAGATTTTGAAGGTGTTTCCCTTCATCGCTATAGTAACTGGTCCCCGAATAGTTCCTATTTCCTATATCGTCGCATGTTTCCTATATTAATTGTTTAGTGGTAATTATTCTACCCTCCCAACGGTTTACCGCCTCATGTGGATGGGACGTGTCCTTGGGTGTCGAGTTGCGATGTACAATGGGGCAGATGTATTCGTCCTCCCGGCAGGGTCTCCCAAGCTGGAAGGAGTCCGGCGTTTCCCTCAGGAAGCCTAGCTAAGAGTAAACCGATACCATGATCCTCCATCGTCCTGGTATCAAAGTCGCATGGTGACAAATCTCCCTCTGATCCACAAGGGCCGCGACTGCCTGTGATGGTGATGACCTGGGGCAGACTTTGGCAAGGCAGACCTCGGGATTCCAAAGAATCACAATGGCTTAACCAGCAGGTCTCCGAAAAGTGGTGATTACGCTGGGGGCTCGCACAACCAGTGAGGACGGGCCGTTTAATGCACATTCTGCAAATCGTTTCTTAACGACTATCTCATGCATCCACCTCGAAGATGGCCGGAGAGCAATTCTGTAACTTGTTCTTAACTTTTTCTTTCACTTTTCTTTTCAGTCAGACAGCTCGGATACTGAAGAAGCAACTGCCAGTTGCAGGCACTCTTCAACATCTGCCGTTTCAATCTGCTTTTTGTATAAGCTACCGCATCGCTATCACATGTATCTTGTGTTAAAGCTTTTGCGCAGCTTTCACCAACATTCTGTGCAACGCTACCAGATTATACTAACTGATAAGCATTCTATTATCTCCCTTTGAGCACTTTATCAAGTTTCTTTTGTCAAACCCCGCCCATTGCAGAAGGAGCATAAGGGGCATTATTAGTCATCCAGTTAGGGTTTTTCACAGTGCTTTGCTCGTGCTTCACTCAACTGCGCTTAGTCCATTAGGTCAACTAGATATTGTCAGATTTTTTAATAATGTATTGCTATTGTTGTCATAACCGGTTAAAACCGAAAGTTGAGATTATGCTCTTTGACAACAACAAAAAAGTCCCGCGTAGCAAACTCGTGCAAAGTCGAGCATTCTACTTCAAGCTAGTAATTATTGTGCCGAAGACTGACCCTTAGACCTATTATCTATAGTACCAACTAATACAATCGCCACCATCTGAACATGGAATTCAAAAGTCAATCCCGAAAACCGCACACAGAACCGCTAGGTTAAACTTCTCATCTGGAACCCTGAACAAGAATAAACATATGCCATGTCAGCTACTAATGGTAGGATTCTGGTTCCACATCCTATAATAAAGCAGCTCATATGAAGAGTGAAGTGCGCTACGCATTTCTTGATTGAACACAACTCAGTGACAGAATCTGACACAGGACAAGAGAAAGCAAGCAGAGATTTTATTGGGGCCCACTTCTACTGCTTGATAATTAAAGGAATTAGAGGCGAATTTTTTTGGGAGGGAAAACTTCACAATGTTTTTGGTGACAACTCGTCATCTAACTCTGATTTTTGGTGGCATTTATACGGATTTTAGAGTGGAAATTCTAAAAGTTCAGCGATCGCAGACGATAACGTCGAAACTTTAACCTTCAGAAACAACAAGGAATAAATCATCAGCACAATAACACGTGTGAGTTACTGGGTGAAAAAATTATCGCTTCGTGATCATTACCCAGTTGAGCTAGTGTCTTTCACGCGCATGCTTGGTAACGAACATAGTTACGAAGTTCATAACTCAAGTCGACCACTGTGTCATGCTTCGTCCCCTCATGAACCCTACAAGCTTTAAGCCTCTTCACCTCATAAAGGTAAAGTTCTAGATAAAGCTCATATCGCTGATCGATCCTTGAAAGATGTACCGTGCATTCGACTTCATCGAGTATCATTAAAGCTGCCTGAATGCATACCTGGTCTTTACAATGACTCGTGGTCGCCTACCGATGTATCGAGCCAGTGCTGCAACCGTCCCAGACAGGTCTGGTATCAATTTTTCTAGCCCGGTTGAATGAAACGCTTGGTGAGTCTGAAACGCGGAATCAACCCATTTGCATTGGAGGGGCACCTCTGAGCACCACGCCACACGCACTTTACCTTACAACCAGTAAAATTTAGGGACCAATCAACTAGTGTTATACAATGTTTTAGAATAATTCATTGGAGGATACACATTTCTCACAAACGAAAACTGATATATAGCATTGATATAAATATGGAGACTTCGAAAAAATAGAGTAACGCGGAGATTGAGCTAATTTAGTTGCAATTTCTAGGCTATTTTAAAACTTTCATACAAACCGTTAAATGTTTGAATAATGCTCTAAGCATAAACAACCATAACAATGCACATTAAACATTCCAAGTTCTCAAAATTGGTATATACCTATGTCTTATTGCTATGCCGCTCTTAAATGTGTTAACATTTAAAGTACCAAATTTGCATAAAAATTGACATATTAGAAGGATAAGGATCTCCAGCCTGTACGACGCTCTGCTCCTGCACTGGTCGTCATGCGGAGAGAGGTGGAGAAGCTAGCCACATCGGGCTCAAAATCCCCTGAACGCATGGGGACATCGCCCCCTTCTATCGCCTCGAGCGTCGAATGCACTACGGTTGCTTGACATTACAATGTGAATATACCACAGGGAACAGAATAGCTAGCCGAGTCACTACTCTCTCTCCACTCGTGGTCGCCAGCAAATCTCCTAGCACGGTCCAGTCTGCTGACCCAGCTCAACGGACGTGATGTACCCGCTGAATGGTGATTGAGAGGTCGTTCGTGAAAACACGGATCTGTGGGAACTAATAGGTAGACTGGCTGGCAAACACGAGTGGAGAGAAAGTAGTGACTCAGCCAGCTACTCCGTTCCCCGTGGTACACTCACACTGCAATGTCAAGCAACCGTAGTAACTCGACGCTCGAGGCGATAGAAGGGACCATGTCTCCATGCGTTCAGAGGTTTTTAATCCCAGTATGACCAGAATCTTCACCTCTCGCCGCATGCTGACCAGTACAGGAGCAGAGGTTAGTACGGGCCGGAGATCCTTATCGTTGACATATTAGATGTTACGAAACAACAAACTCAAATGAAAAAATAGCAATATCTCCTGAGAAATAAAGAATTGATTTCAAAAAATGAAAACTGTTAGAGAAGATCCAGTTATCATACAACCGTAAACTCTACAATCAAATACTATGAAGCTCCACTTTGTGTAACGATGCGATGAATTTGAAATTATGGCCAAGTTACTACGGTTGCATAACATCAGCAGTGTCAAATCTAATAAAAATAGACAGGCATTCAGCAACATCTGTCCATAAGCAACAACCATAACAGATAAAGCTCTCTGATCTGCATCTAAGATGCAAAAAATTAGATGACCTTTCACATCAACCTATACAATCTTCTTTTCGAGCCATGCAGTTAGTTTTCGACACCGCGTTCATTCATAATATCAAGCAAAACATCACTGTCAATTGATCCGGCCTCAGAAGTAGCTTAAAATAAAGATGGTCGTTTATTGCAGAAACTACCTCAATCGTCAAAGAAAAAAAACTCGAATGTATCCTTTCAGCTCTGAACTATCAAAAGATATTTTTCAGTTATATCGAACTCACTTTTACCTCCAAAGCGGTAGAGTACCATCCGCCAGTTTGCACGATCACATGCCATTAGGAACCCAGAAGAAGAAACACCGAAAGACGAGCAGTACGGAAAACTAGCACCATGGGCAAGTCGTGCACACTTTAGAAGCTGACCAGACGACGTAAACAACTATGAAGATTGAAGCTATAGAAAGTCTCAAAACTTATCTGGCCTGAAAATCCAGAACGAAGCAAACGATTTGGACTCCTATGTATCACATGTCTTTGAATGTTGGAATATTTCTGGAACTTAATAAACAGAAATACCTTTAACGTACGAGCTTTGGCATCGGCAATGAGCAGGTGACCGGAACCATCGCAACGAATTCCGCTCATGAACATAAACCTGAGTAAAAAATTTTTATGCAAAGAAAGCATCTTCGAACACCATATCTTATTCCATCGTCATCTTTCGTATTCCACGTGATTTACCGCTCATGTGCACTGGTGCCATTATTCACAGGCAACAGCTGCTTATACCGACTGTAAACCTTCTCAAGACGATTTTCAGTAAATTCCATGCAAGTCAACGTGTTCGCGCCTATAAACAACGGACCTTTTCAGAATACAGAAAGTATCTGAATAACACCCACCCCATTACTAAAAATATTTCCATTTTATAAAACCTTACGAAGATCTGTGAAGAATATTTGATTTCCAACGCTGTCTGCAAAACATGGTTGGCGATTGACCGCAAATGGCACATTGTCTGGATAAGGATAAGGAAAACTCGTTATCACCTAAAAACAAATGTTGAACGATTCCTATTCAAAATTATACTAGGTTCTCTAGAAATTTATGTTGGATTCCAACCTGTATTTCCAAAGCGACATATTTCAGCTAACAATGAACTTCATTAAGCCAAATAGCAACCACTAAATCTATATATTCTTGCCGACGAGAAACAAAATTTTTTATAAAAACTGCAGAAAAATCTGAACTTCTGGAAATAATGAATTCGTTGAAGGCAATTTAGCCCATTGCTTGGTTTTTGAAGCATTTCTCGTAGAGAAAGTTGTAACGATACTGAAAGAAGCAGCAGTCGGTAGGCGAGAGGCCTAGAGAATATGGTGAATAAGAGTTTCGTGGCCTAGCTGGTTCAATCTTTTCATCGTCAGTAGTGAGACGTGTGACCATGCGTTATCGTGGAGAAGGATTACCTATTCTGTAGCCACCAGCCCATTCTGTTAATCAAAGAGAGGTGCAGTCGTTGAAATTTTTCGTGCACTTCGTCTATTTGCTTGGCATACCTCTCTGTCGTAATTGCTTAGCACCCAGACTTGGGAAACTGTGATGAATTAAACCAGCACCAAACCGCAAGACGACTAGAATGCCTTTCTTTTGGCTCAATTTTGGTATTCGGAACGCTACGGCGATTCACCACGAACCAACCACTGGACCGATTGTTGCCGATTATCAAAGAGTATGCACTTTTCGTCAAACGTCACAACCATGTTGGGAAATGAGCCATTCTCCAGTGCGCAGAAGAAACTTCGACTACATTTCAAAACGATGCCTTCTTCGATGGTCATTGAATGAATTACTGCGGCATCCATTTCTCAAGATTTTTCGAGTTTCGAATCTTCTTTAGATAGCCCGAAATAACAGATATTTATATTGAGTTCTTCTGGTTCTCGAACATTTACGCGTTTACAGAAGCCATTTTTGCCTCCATCGCAGCCTTCAGTTCATCGTCGTCAATGGCAGAAAGATGTCCGCACGCTTCTTCAACTTCAAGGTCGAATTCATCATGAAGAAATGTTCACAATCAACATAGTGGGGTCGTTTATGATTCCATAGCCCTACATCTCATCAATGTTTTGAGCCGCTTACGCCGCATACGTCCGATTTTGAATTCATAGAAGTAGATTTTCTGAGATAACCGTTTTAACATCTGGAATTCCAATCCTCACATTTTTCCAAAACTACAATTTATATTTTAACTCAATTATAGGTGGCTAGAAGTGCATAAAAAGAGCTTTGCAATCATATATAATAATACAGCATTCCAGAAAAACTGCTGTTAAAATTTATCCAAGAAAAATGAGATCCGACACTAATTTCCAATCAACCTAACATTCTGAGTGGCAGTTAACAAAAATGGAAGAAATTGGAAAACAGTCCAGGAAACTTTTAACGTATTACGACGAGTGCATGATATCTGCGCACTCATCTGGAAGCAAACTGGCCGAATGTGTCATATATGTTTATATTTATATTTATTTTATATGTTTATATTATCACTTTCCTTTCTGCTATGGCTATAAGGAGCGTTTTTGCTGCTTTTTTGTAATCACTCGACAACGTATCCACCACAAAATTTGTGGCAGGTGTCGGATAGGAAAGCTCTATCATGAGCATCGAAATGTTTAAAAACCATTTTTACAAGCCAGTCTAATGTCTCTTCCATGATGTATCATTTTGTGAACACTTAAAGACCTCTAGTGATCGAAAAATTATCGTCCACTGTCCAAAAAGAAGGGCATCCGTAACCGAAATGAAGTTAGCAATCGTCCGTTTTGCGGTCCCTCCTATACACAAAATGAGGCATCGTCATGAATGTATTAATATACCTTGTTGTATTCTGTCGCATCGAACACGGTAAGAAACAACTTCACGCCATTCCTTCCTACTGTAACCAGATTTCCATTGTTAGTGTATGTAAGTGCTGAAATATCATCAATCAGGAAAGGAAAACTGAGTGGAACAGTTAAATATCTCTAGAAAGCTCTTATAGGAGGATTACCTTCAGATAGAATTTTCATCACTACAGATTTGAACCAACACATTTTAATAAATGGCATATTTTCTAATTTGATAACAGTTCTCGAAACTATGGCGTTTCTTAAATTTTGGCCGGTCGTTTTGAAACTTAAGAAAATATTTCGAACTTATTATGAACAACCCCGTTAATGGTTTACCTCCTAATCGCATCCAGGGGTGTTCACTCATATTAAATTGTTATGTACAACACCAATGCTAGGGCATTGGCTCAACATGACAATTAACCAATTCTATCCGGAAATCCAGCCACCTGAAAGTAAACCTGTGCCATATTGGCCCTTGTCCCGATAAAAAAAATGCCGTTAGACGGCAAACCTCCTGTCGCTCTACATGCGCATCTTTGTTTGACAATTACTAGAATAATCTTGGGACTCTGCAGAAAACCAAGCAGCAAGATACTAATCAAAAAGAAATTCTGCATTGTGTTGCAAGGTTGGGAAGACCGGTTATCTAGGTACCTAGGTATCTAAGCAAAAAGAACTTTTGGATGGAGAAAAAGTTATTCGTATAAAAACTAACAACTTAGTTCCTTCCCAAAAAAATGCACATCAGTCTAAACATTTTTTGACCAATCGGAGTAATATTTGACAACTTCAAAATCTCCCGCTCGACTTGAATATGCTGCTCGTTTTTGTCACAAAATAGAGTTGTCCTCTGGATTCTCACCAGGAACATACAAAGAGCAGCAAATTTTCTCCTTCGTTCAGGATATTTGTAGTGTTGGTTGGTTGACGGTCAGTATTGTTAGGTACGGTAGTGCTGATTTTGACGTTCCTTTGAAAATACTCATAGCTCTCGATAAGCGGTTGTCACTAACATGCACGACGCACCTAACTTCCGATATCGTGGCATACGCAGCAACGTCGCTGCACTTCAACAATCGTCATGTGTCGGAAATGTCGATTGCCATTCTAATATACAATATGTGGGATAATAAATTTGTCCAACCCCATGCCCAGGACGACATTCAAAGCATACAAGAGTGCAAAGGATAATGAAGTCGACCGAAAAGAAGCCATCAAAGAGAAAATCCTATAAAACAGTAGTTTCGTCAATGACATCGTTGCCATTTAGAGAAGTACAAGTAAGACAACCCCAGAACAACAAAGTGGGTAGAATACTGCGCACAAATTGAGAGAAGAAAAAAACACAGTTCTGGAGATAACCAATGATGCGATGGAAAATGAATTGAGATGGACAGTATTTTAACTATACTTACTCACATTAATACTGGACGGCCAATCTTCACGAGCAGTGTGCACACCGGCACATTTTCTATTCGTTTCCTTGCCTGGCCATCGTTGTCCACTTGATGGTTTCATTTAAGCATGGCCGCATTCGTCATTCTCATAACACGATCTGTAAAACAACTGCACCTGCAAGTACAGCCGTTTGATCATAGTTAGGAACACGTCCGTCCAATATGTAGATGATAGGGAACGTCTTCATCCTTGTGCAGTGCACTCTATCTTTTTCGGCCACCTGTCGTCTGTTCTTCCCACTACACAATCGCCCCTATCTATGTTTCGCTATTGATTTGTATTCTTCTGGGTCTCGAAGATGGGATATATTTCGAAGTTAAGAGTTTCGCATTCGTGCTAGATGTTGCGTGTCCTGGTAACATTTCAGCAGACATCGTTTAACCTATTTGTGAGTAGCGCGCAATATTCTTGACATAGTTGAAATCCCACATCTCTGCCGCATAACAGAGTGCTGAGAGGGCTGTTGAATCAAAAAGATGAGCACGGATTTTCGGGTCCACTAGTTGGTTTGTGGGTTCTTTCAGAGCCCCAAACGCGACGTATGCTGTTCTCCTCCTTCCATCTAATTCCTCGTTCATGTTCTTCTCCATGTTCGTTGAACGTCCAAGGTAAGGTTTGCATACGAAGTGGTTTCTGTAATCAGACAACCATCCACTTTGCTTTGTTGGCTTTTGCACCATGGACTTTTCATGAACTTGGTCTTCTTCGGATTAATGCGTACTCCAATCTTTTCCCCCCAATTCGTTGAGTTCATTGACCACCGTCTCCGCTTTGTTGGTACTTCTTGAGAAAATAGCGCTGTCGTCGGCGACACCAGTCGAAATCTCTGTCGAAATCCTGCTTACTAAATTGCTTGTGACTCATCCAATGTTCTTGACATGCATGAAAGGATAATTTCTGTAAAGAGCTTGTAGAGTACAGTCCACATGCAAATCGGGCGATAGTTACAAAAATAAATCCGGTTACCTTTCTTAGGCAGGATGATAGTGTGCGATGTACTCCACTCATCTAGGATTTTCTCCTTTTTGAGGTAAGATGTCATATGGTTTGTAAGAAGATGTAGTTTATGGATTCTGCACCAATGGAAGCTGTCATATTAGGGGGTTTCGGAGTCGTGCCTTTATTCATGTTTTCTATCGCAACCCCTGCCTCAGAGGGTATAATCCAGGTCAGTTTTTCTCCAGTGTGGATTTCGGAGGCCAGAAACGGGGATTGTGGAATTGAAAAGGTTAGTGTTTAAAACTTTTCTTTTACCCATTCCATATGTTTAACAGAAACTTTTACTGGTGCCTCCCACGGCAATTTTTCAGAATTGCTCTTTTTTGCGCTGCTTTTAACAGTTTCTTCTGCCTGTACGGATGTAGATCTTCCTACGAAACACTTCTGCAATTGGCATTTACTGTCAGCCAGTAATGTAGATGCGATCCAATCTTCTTTCTTGGGGAAGTGAGGCGAATACGTCACAACTTTTAAGTCCTCGACTACCAACTCTTCTCTTTGGTCGGATCTTCCTTAATCTGCCAATCATGTTTAGATAGTGCTCCATTCAAAATATTGCCACCATATACTGCACTATCATATACTGAAAAGCTGGACTTCTCCTTCTTGGTCGATAACGTGAATTCTTTTTCCAGTTTACGGTTAAATGGAATCTTCGCACGAGGTGGGACGGTAGTCGCACCCAGTACAGAATGATGGGATTAACGATGTGTCAAGTAAGCACCATCTTCTTTTAGTAAGGATATGGTCGATCTTAGTATGTGTCGTGCAGTTAGGGGATTCCCTTGTTTGGCGGTGGCTTTCTTCCTCCTGGAAAAACGAATTTCCATGAAAGAGGCGCGCTAAAAATAGGAGTCCCGAAAGCTGGTTTCCATCCTCATCTCGTCCTTCTAATCCAAATTTCCCGATCCCATGTTCGCTGCCGTTCGCCTCTCCTAATCTAGAATTGAGGCCTCCTACAGAAAATTTATAATGAGATTTATAACTGTGGATAATTTCCTACGACTAATAGTAGGACGCATATAATTCATACTCATCAACTGCATCGATCGGTGAGTGGCAGTTGATGATAGTGACCTTCTGATCACGCGCTGGTTGAAGACGAACGATGGTAGGAGCCAACAAAATGGACAAAATGGGCGGCTGGAGGACAAAGTCTACGCCTACCATATTTCACGATGGGACCCGCCCTCTCCAAATGACAAGGGTCCATTCTTTAGTTGGTATATGTCAGTCTTCCCGCCTTTTGCCTATTATTAGGCGATCACATGAAATTTGATACGATCTGCGTATCAAATTTTTCCAAGATTGGAGTGATGACCGGTGTTTGACGAAAACGTTCTTGTATTACACGTGCAGAGTAAGAAACAATCTCTATGGCGTGTCGTACAGGTGTCCGTCGGACCCGTTTGCAGTGACGTCCCTATCCTGCGAGAGCTTGTGGCCTCTCACCAGTCGTCTCACGACCTGATTTCATAGAGGTGACCACCCATTGTGAGGGGTACTGAAAGTGGCCCACTGCTGGCTAAGCAATTTGATCTTTCTTGGAGTCCTAAGTTAACCTCATTATGGCGTTTTCAGGTGTTCACCACGCTGTGGATACCAGATAAGTATATTTTGGGGAACGAGTCCTTCACTCATGCTTCCTATTACTTGATTAGAACGCGATACTGAAAACCGAAACCAAAAATGAAAGTAGGAATGAAAAAAAGACCGGTCGTCCAAGGAGGATACCAGTTGTATCTATTGTTCTAGTAAAAATTGAAAGTGACATTAACGTACAAGTAGAAGACGAAGAAGAAAAAAAGAAGAAAAGGAAGACGAAGAAGAAGAAGAAAAAGAAGAAGAAGAAGAAAAAAGAAGAAAAAAAAAGAAAAAAGAAGAAGAAAGATGGAAGATGGAAGAAGGAACAAGAAAGAAAAAAGAAGGAAAAAGGAAGAAGGAAGAAAGAAGAAGGAAGAAAGAAGAAAAAAAAGAAGAAGAAAGACGAAAGATGGAAGAAAGAAGGAAAAAAGGAAAAAAGGAAGAAGGAAGAAGAAGAAGAAATGCAGTAGCATGCTCTGAGTAGAATGACGGTAGAGCGGAAAAAACGCGGGATGACGTGGGTGAAGGCCATGTCAAAGCAGCACAGCTGGATATAATTTACAGAGCATACAATTGCTGACAGTCGCAATGGTTCCTATGCATGAACCGTATCAATTCAACGAACGACGGCAGCTAGAAGACGAGATTAAAAAAGACTTTAATGGAGTGATACGCAAATGTTAAGTATGATCAAGCTTGCAGTTCATGAGGGATAGATTAAATAAATGATGTACTAGTTCTGTTCTAGTATCTTGCATTAATGAGGGTTCGAAGGAGCCTAAGCAAAGCATCCATTCGTGTCTGCCATGTTCGAGTGCTGCCCGCCAACCCAACATGACATTAATATGAATGTTTTCCGTGGTAGGTGATATTATTACGGTTTTTAACAAACGGGTATTTATGAGCAGTTTACCAACCTTCACTGGAGTGGCTGTAAGAGCCCGGCGACTACTAGCAGCCTCGAACGTAATTCTCAGAAATTATATTGCACGTCTTCAAGAAAATTTACATGTAGGATCCAACTTGCACAGACATAAGTAGGACCACCTATACATGCAGGAATACGTCTGCAGTTCTATGTGCATGTTGAATGCGTAAGTTGATCCAGTTCTGGTTGCTGTACAATCCTATATCCATTGTGCGGACAGGAATCATTTACCTTTAGACGGAAAACTCACAAATACGATAAGAAAGAGCAGAGTCATAGCTTCACAATCGATCACTGCTTGAAAGCTATTCGTTCAACCTCAACGTGTGTGTGAGATTTGAATATTGGAAAAGGAAACGCTTACCACGATGACATCCATTAAGATCACTAGCAATCACACTAAGACGACCCAATCTTGCTTCATAAAGGTAGAGCTTGGAGTGATCCAAGATAGCCATCGCGGCTGGAAAAATGTGTGAGATTTAGAGGCAATCCCGGTATGACCTGCCGCAAACAAAGCGACAAACCCTCCAGCAACTACAAAGAAAAATATAGAAAATAAGTGCAGTAAAATGAACCTCCTGGTTGAATGATGCAAACAGCAGATGGTTTTTGAAAACCTCTAATCGTTAGATTGTTCAACACTTCTCCATGACTGGATGCAAAAAGTATCTGCAAGCAATGACTGAATATCCGAAGCTGCTAGAGATAAAAAAAATGCAACAATAAAAATCTTTGGACTCCTACACTCGGAGATGCGGAAATAGAGGAGAGAAACGTGCAGGACTAATCTAACACAAAAACGAGTAATATTGGGCTAAATTATATAGGTAACATATCCCACTCATGATATTTAACCTCAATAGACAACGTTCTGAGAGTGAAACTAAAATTACAAGCAAGCAGACCCTGCCGCACAGACATTTTATGATTCCGTCGTAAAATGACTAGGTACATAGTAAAATCAGAATAGCAATGGCCGATTCATATCAAAATAAAAGAGAAGAGAGATAGTGAACAGAGAGTACTGCCGAAAACAGCCCAATAGGAAAATAGGCTTCTGTCATACAACAGTATCAAAATGGTCAATCGATATGTACCTCAGAAAAGTAATTCAGCCGTTTTCGCGGTGGTTTCGTTTTTAGGCCCAGTTCTCCAAAATTGGGTGATACATGGGCCACTATCATTAAACTTACTGTATTATAGCCCCCCCCGAAAAACTGGAAGATGTTTTATGTACAGTGAAGGATATCTGCGTAATTCTCAAGACCTACTTTCTATCAGTCTCGGTATCGATCAATAATTTTCCTTGATAAACACACATGAGGTTTTCATACTCAATAATTTTCTACATGACTGCGCTGATACGAGGTTGGTACAAAAAAAACTTCTATTCTGCCAACATTTTGGCGCCTACGACTTCTCCAAAGCATCGTTGATCCGCGTCGATGGTCTCAACCTGGTCATTGTAGCGGTGTGACCGTTCGTAGTCGCATCCATTTGAATCTGGTAGAGGGAGCACCATTCGAATGGGAAACTTCACTACGCGTTGTCCTTTTATACATGATAGGTGTTGATCATCTGCCGTACAAAAATGTTTTGAGTTATTCAACGAACAGTCAGAGCACATGGAATTCACCCGAGAGATGAAATGAAAGCGATCTTCCACTTTTCAATGTTCAAATTAACCAATCCGAAAACGCTTCCATTACGAAATGGTAGCGAAAAAACAAGCAATAAAAAACGTACTGGTCCATTAGCTTTCCTCTCACCCCTCATATACAAATGTGGCACTTGTGAAGAACACGTTTCCGACAACCACCAGAGTGTACACAGGAAAGGTGGAGAAGGAGGAATCCCGGAAATTTAGCGCGGGAAATAGCCACTTTCAATGGCTACAAAGCTGTAACTCTTCGAGATAGGTGAAGAGGAAAATCCACACCCCCAAACGATAATTCTAGCGAGGACAAGGTCTCGTTTATTCCGCTCTTCATTTTCAACGAAGTAAGAGCAGCTAGGGAACGCTTCAAAAAACGCCGATCTATAGAATAAGGCAGCAGCGTTTGAAATATCACCGAACACTCTCAGACGCTAGCTAGTTCTTAATCGCCTGTATGACGTTCTATGCACAACGCAAAATTGCATTAAGTGTATAGGCACAAGTATGCTGGCGAAAAGGATAGAGCACTCTGCGTCCGCACAAAAGAACACATCAAGACGGCAAACTTGGTGTTAAACCCATTACTCCACTAGGCGCGCATAGGAAACAGAGACATTACTTGGATACTTGGACGGCCCGTCCTCACTAGTAATGCGGGTCCCAGCACAATCTTCATTTTTCGGAGTTTTGCTAATTTAGTCATTGTGATTCCCTCGAATCGCGAGGACAGCCTGGCCAAAGTCTGCCCCAAGTCGTCACCACGACAGGCAGTCGCAGCCCTTGTGGATCAGAGGGAGATTCACCACCATGCGACTTTGATACCAAGACGGTGGTGGGTCCTGGTATTGGTTTACTCTTAGCTAGGCTTCCTGATGGAAACGACGGACTCCTCCTCAGCTTGGGAGACCCTACCAGGGGATGAATCCCCCCGCTGTATATCGCAGCCCGACACCCACGAACACCTAGCCACGATGAAGCGGTAAACCCTTGGGAGGAACGCCTCATAAATACCAAATAGAGACATTACTGGAAAGATTTTGAACAGAAGTTACCATCCTCGCCCGGGAATCGGAAACTTCAGTGGGCAAAAGTTCCGTAGCTCTTTCGGCAAAAATTAAAGAAGCCGAAAATGAACAGCAGGTAGGTGCCTCGTTATCACACATGGTCTTACACAATATTTAAGACTGAAATTTCGACATGAGAGGGAATCACTACTTATCCGTGTGAACTGTGCACGATTAATCTCTACATGGAGTACTTAGCACATAGAAAATGTAACTGTGTGAAAATTCCGTTCTGTTTCCGAAGCGATTAAAAATATAAGTTTCGTAGTTTTTCCGTTAAAGTTATGGAGGTATCTGGCTGACCAGATTGCAATTAAAATGACCCTCCAAGACTTTGAAGAAAGCGAGATCCGCCAAAAAGTTAGCATCGACAAATAATACAATAACAACCTCGTATGTGCTTATTAAGCAGCTATCTGTGTATTTAAGTAAATTACGAAAAATTTGCAGTTACAATGGCAAATATTCGTAAAATTACAAGAAAAAAAAACGAGTGCCATAAATCACCGCCGTCCCCGTAGCACTGGAAGTTGGCAAAGCTACACTCTAATGAATACCTGCAGTTGGTTGCGAAAGACCTAGCACCGCTATATCGAGGCTATAGGAACAGCAAATCTTACCCAATCAACAAATTAACATCCGAATGGAGAGTAGGCCAGCATACTTCTTGTGTAAGACGGAGCATTCATAGTCAAATAAAAAAATCAGAAAACTCTTCCAATGTGTCATATTCAATATGTTCACGACGACCACTTTTTAGTATTAATGCCATAATTCTCCTCATATCAATTATATCAAGTTCCCTAGTCTCTGAATCTTTTGGCTATAACGACATTTCACAGCATCAACTAAACATATAACTTATTGCCTTGATATCTGGATGTTTGGATACTTGGCTGGCCTGTCCTCACTGGTTGTGCGGGCCCCAGTATATTCTCCATTTTTCGCAGTTTTGCTGGTTTAGCCACTTTGTTTCCCTGGAGTCCTGAGGTCAGCCTGCCCAAGTTTGCTCCAGGTTTTCACCGCCACAGGCAGCCACAGCAATTGTGGATCAGAGGGAGGTTTGCCACCTTGCGACTAGCCCGGTACCAGGACGGTGGTTGATCCTGGTATTGGTTTACTCTTAACTGGGCTTGTTGATGGAAGCGGTGGACTCCTTCTCAGCATAGGAGGCCTTGCTGTGGTAGATGAATCTCTACGTTATACATCGCAGCCGGACACACACGAAAACCTCCCAGCCACGATTAGGCGGTAAACCATGGGGAGGACTGCCTTGATGTATGTCACAAATTATAAAAGTGGAAATACAAGGCAAAAGAAACCTTACACTATTGTCAAGAGTAAAGACGAATGTATCCAGTGCTGAGTCGTATGTGCACCCGAGCGGAGCTGACGTGAGAGCGGATGCAACGTCTCTGACTTTATGCAAAACAAGTTCTGTAACGAAGAATAGGCACAGTCGTTTAAAAAAGATCGAGATACTTGTAGTCTGAAAGAGCTCCATAACCCATGCTCGGAAATTATGCGCAAAAAAATAGACCTCCGTCAGAATCCGACCAACGCATGAAGTCCTGTTTATTTCCTTCAGGAGTGTATCGTGGCAAATTATGGGCTTCGGATGCACGAATTGCCGTCATTACTGGTGGAGCCCGAACGTAATCAAAACGTTCTGAACAACATAGATGATTATGAGCCTTATGCGCTCTCGAAATGAATCTGTGCCTCAAAAAACCCTTCTTCTTCTTTGTGAATCACGCAAAAAACTCACGGAAATGAATAGATGAACTTCTATCACTGCTTTCATCACAAGGACGTCGCTTACGCTTCTTAGTGGACGAACAAGAAATTGATCCATGACAATAAGTTTGTGAAGAACTCTAGAAAACGAATTCGATGTTCTCGCAAGCAATAAACATGCACTGGTTAAAATGTAGTAGCCAAAAAAGCAAAATAAAAACAGCTTGAGCTCTCTTATTTACATTAGGTAAAATTTTCGAAACGGAAGAAAAAAAATCAAAAAATTACTCTAAAAAAAACTACATCAAGCAAAGCCACATACGTATAATTACTTGGATACTTAGATGGCCCGTCCTCATTGGTTGTGCGGGCCTTAGCATATTCTCCATTCTTCGCACTTTTGCTGGTTTAGCCACTGTGTTTCCCTGAAGTCCTGAGGTCAGCCTGGCCAAAGTTTGCTCCAGATCGTCACCACTACGGGCAGTCGCAGCCCATGTGGATCAGAGGGAGGTTTGCCACCATGCTACTAGCTCGATACCAGAACGGTGGTCGATCCTGGTATTGGTTTACTCTTAACTGGGCTTGCTGATGGAAGCGCTGGACTCCTTCTCAGCATGGGAGGCCTTGCTCTGGTGGATGAATCTCTACGCTGTATATCGCAGCCGCACACCAAGGAAAACCTCCCAGCCGCGATTAAGCGGTAAACTGTTGGGAGGCACATGTGTGATGTGACGTCACATAGATACTGGGTGCTAAAAACCGGAAAAATTGTTATGAAACAAATACTGCAGAAGCAGATCAGAACAAACAAGAAGCCTAAGCCTGTGATAAGCACAAACACTAACCTTTGTGTCAAGACCGTACGTTACATTTGTTACACTTCGAACAGTATTCGACATCCTTTTGCAGTATCCCTGTAAAAGAATAACACTTACTAGTTTCAGTATTTTTTTTAATTGAAATGTAAAGTATAGTTCAATTTTGGCTATAGAAAATGAAGACAGAAGGCCATTTTAATGCGAATGGGGAAAATTAACTACACACCTCAAGACACTAGAAAACACAACAATGAACTCAACCAGAATATATCAGCTTCAGTACGACCTGAACTATGTGCTTCCGACTAGACATCAAATAATGAGAAAAACGTGTGAGGCAACAAAATCCTGGGTGCGATTTCACTTTCTCTGGATGAAAACATCATGTCCAAAACACGCTATGGAAACTATTCCTCGCTATGCAGAGTAGTCTCCTCAAACGGCTACATTCACCTTCTTGCTAAAAAAGGCCATCAAATTCTACGATAGTCCTAGAGAAGATAAAGAGGGAAAGTGTCAAAATATGTCAATAAAATTACGAGACCTTCTCTTATGGTAGCCCCACATGTTACGCTTGAGTAACATCTCTTCCACCAAAAAGGATACGCCTGGGAAAAAAAGGAAGGTGAAATTTGTTCGATAACAAAATCGTAACATGAAAATTTCTGCATTCCTTTCCATTTTAAACACTTATTCAAGATCCAACGACCCCTACTGGATCGAAACCACCTCAGATTCAACATATTTCTCCCATTCCAATATCTTGTTGGTGCAAAACTACAGCAAATCATTGCCTCTGAATTCATAGTTTGGACTATTAATAGTTAAGAGATAGTTAAACTGAGGGCTAGTGAAAGCTGTAACTTCACTACCAGACATCACCAGCGAAATCCCTACAACTGGAACCCACAGACTCCATGAGAAGATTCTCACAACACATATTTCGGAGTACCTTAAAAGGGAACGATTTCTGACAAAGCAATGATTCCCTTCACAGTCATTCTGCTCAAAGATTACCGGCGGTATTTCCGGAACTACATCTCAAGGTGTTTATTATCATAATGTTCAACTTTTTATTCAGCGTCTAACCTTTCTTCATGGCAGGGTATTGTGTGAAATACTCACATACCACTCATACCTCAGCATCCTTGTGGTTATAAAGTTGTTGCTGCTTTCTAAAGGTTCTTACACTAGTCTGATTGTATTGGACCTTCACTTATTCTTCGATGAAGTTCCGGTGGTTAAGGCAATGCACACAGTCGCCAAGTACGTCAAAGTCCTCAGGTGGTTTCTCGGCGGGACACCGATTGACAGGACCCAGCTACTATATGTGATAACCATCGGGAAGTGTTATAGTAGTACTACGATTCCAAGAGAAATGACGCTCGACAAACAATTATTTCGAAAGGTCAATCAGAAAAGAACAGTAAAGATGCTCGAAGCCAACTTCTCGAAGCGACTGGAACCACTTCTGTGGTTACAAGCAATGTAACAAATGAAGAAAGTTTTACACCTCGCAAATACTTTCACGAAGGGTCGCTATAACGAAAGTCTCAATACTACTCGCTCATCTCAAAGTATTTCTCACCACCGACTTTCTATTAACCTCGGCATTGATCCAATAATTCTCTACATTCTTGTTGAGCAAACATGAGGTGTTATTTCATTTATTTACGAAAAAGCTTACGTTTCGGCGGATTTTGCCTTCCTCAGAACTTGGAAAGGTCAAGTTGACCGCAATCTACTCACCAAACACCTCCATAACCAACTATAGAACTGGTTATGGAGGTGTTGACTGAGTAGATTGCGGTCAACTTGACCTTGCAGGCTCTGGAGAGGGCGGAATCCTCCGAAACTTCGGCTTATTCGTACGCAAAGGAATAAGATAACACCTCGTATTCGCTCAACAAGGGTTTAAAGAACTACTCGCTCATTTCACAGATAAGACTCGACGACTAAATCATGCGATGCGCACGTTAACACATGAAACACCTGACTATAATAGAAAAAATACGAAGTGTTTTTCCCATAACAGATAAATCATTAGAGTTTTACGTGGTAAAATAGGTGCTTTTGAGTATTATATTGTCAAAACAGCGGAAAATTATGAGACTGAGGATAGTTTTCAAATCTGTGACGCGATGGGTCACCTCTATTACCAACTACTTTGTTGATACCCAGCGCTTCTCAGACAGAATTTGTAATTCTCCTGACGTTAACTATTTATTGACACTGAATAACATGTATAAAAGCCTTCTTGGTGGCTTATTTTCCCATAAAAAGGCGAGTTTTCAAGGAGTCGTATTTCGTTGTGCATCGTCGAGAAATGAACTCATCCGAAAGAGTGGTTTTTTGTAAACTATTAAATGCAAAAGAAGGCCTTTTTTGGTCTTACCCTCATATATTGATCTGTTCTCGACTAGCTATCGAATGATTATGCACATTGCGGTAAAGAAATTCTGGAAAGCCCTGAACTGATGAAAATCGACATCATAGTGTCCATTTTGTTCTCTGATCCAAAGACGTTTTGACACTACAATGTCCACACCGGGAGTATGGGTTAACGCTTGGGAGACAGAACGATATGCATTGAATCCCAGGCATTTCTTTCATAGTAACTTATATTGTATACAGAGCTTTCTTAGCACACTTCTTGTACTCACTGGATAGTTTGGTCGACACAAATGTGTAGTAAATAAAATTCCTTTTTCTTGCGTGAATTGACTGACTGGCACTTTGATTAGTAGAAGGGTAAATAAAAGCATAAAGCTCTCGGCGTTGATCAATCCCTTAGGGATGCGCCATGCATTCGATTCATTGAGCACCGTCTTGAGGTGAGTGAATTCATATCTGGCCTTTACAATGACTCGTGGTGGGCTACCGGTGTATCGAGCCAGTGCTGCTATCCTCCCGGACAAGTCTCGTACCAATCTGCCGAGGGATGCAAGGCTTGGTGTGCCAGGGGGTGCGGGAATCGATCCCATGTGTATTGCAAGGTGCCTCCAACCACAGGGGCCACACGCGCATTTATTTGATTGGTAATGGACTGTTATTTTATTCTAATCATTTTGAAGAAATATGGTTGCTGCATGGAAGGAAGTTGAACAAATAATATAAGTCTACACAACATAATTTGTAAAGCAGGCAGTGACCAAGTTATGAGGAACGAGCGGTAATTTGCAAAAAAACTCAAATGCTGACATCACTAAAATTGTTTGACGGACCACAGTAATATAAGAACGGTAGCAGCATACATATCATGCATATATATATGTATATATATGTATATATATATATATATATATATATAAAGGCGCACGTGGCGCAGTGGCCGGAGGTGCTCTGCAATATAAACGGGATCGATTCCCGCGCCCTTGGCTCACTAACCCTTCCATCCCTCCGGGGTCGGCAAATTGGTAGCAGACTTA
Source organism: Angiostrongylus vasorum (assembly GCA_018806985.1). NCBI lineage: Eukaryota > Metazoa > Nematoda > Chromadorea > Rhabditida > Metastrongylidae > Angiostrongylus > Angiostrongylus vasorum. The sequence goes on from JADANN010000420.1 coordinate 720,542, forward strand.
TCTGGGAGGATAGCAGCTCTGGTTCGACACATCGGTAGGCCACCGTGAGTCATTGTAAAGTCAAACGATGCCTAATGAAGTGGAATGAATGGCGCATCCCTCAGGGATTGATCAACGTCGGGAGCTTTCTCCTTAATCCTTTATACATACATGCCTATATATATATATATATATAGCGATATAACAAAGTACTTCCTATAATTTTCATGAGCGAGCGCACAACCAACTTGAAATTAGGCGTCACCTCTCCCTCCCTTCCCCATATCCGAAAAAGTGAAACCTGGCAAGATATTACTTTCTGTACGACATCAAATATTGATGTCACGTCAAATGAAGCGTGATGGTGCAGAGACGCTGACGCCTCAGAGAAACGCCCGCCAAACCACTTGCAATCCACATAGCTAACGGTGCTATTATATTTTCACAACTTCTATTTTGGGCTATTATAAGATCTTCATAGAGCTCTGCTTCTAACGGTCTGGAGAGGCTATAGTCTCTCATCTGACCGAGAAAAACAATTCCTGGATCATAATGATTTTAATACAAGAAGAATCACTGACCTTTGGGCTACTTTTCAGGCAAAACTTTTCTGAATTCTCAAGTTGCTGCATATCTTCACTGTTAGGATAGGTTAAACGATCTATCTGAGAAAACTCTGAGACGGCATTCATGGAATCGATAATCGACGCCTAAGACTCACCAGGAAATACGGTGTGCCAAGTACAACAATATAGGAAATTTGTAGGCAATAATGGGAGTAGTACAATAACCCACAGTATGGTCGGTATTGACGAAGGAATTCTCATCTTGAGAAAAAATCACTTGATGATGAGACTTCATCCAGGCCGACATCAACCGCGCACATTTTAGCCGTGATTAAATCCACCACTGAATATGCACTCGTGACGTAGCTCCTTCCCTAAAATGTCTCATTTCGAGTAATCACTTCGTGTAGAACAAAATCCATTGGCGGTTTTTTGCATACAACAGATCCACTGGATTCAGTAGGTACACAAAGATATTTCCAATGAGAAAAGTACCATGAGACATAAGAAAAAACATTACACAAAAAACAAAGAAAAGTTACTTGTGTTGTAGTCTCACCGAGGAATTCGATGGTACACCAGACGTGCAGGAACCATACGAAGAGACCGATTCGTTGTCTCTTGGATACCACATCTCTTGCAATGTATTAAATATTTCCCGTTAGACGTTCTTAATTACACAAACTTTCCAAATGTAAACAATGAAGAAACCCAATTGGATCCGATTTTAGGTTTACAATATAATACGCTTTAAAAAAAACTCTCGGCGATGATCAATCCCTGAGGGATTCCCCGTGCATTCGACTTCATCAAGCATCGTTGGAGGTGATTAAATGTATATCTGGCCTTTACAATGACTCGAGGTGGCCTGCCGATGTATGCAGCCAGTGCTGCTATCCTCCCAGACAATTCTGATACCAATTTCCGATCCCGTAGGGATGGAAGGCTTGGTGAACCTAGGGCGCGGGGATCGATCTCATGTGTTGCCGAGCGCCTCCGACCACTGCGCCACATGCACCCAACAATACTCTTAAACGATCAAAAACGCTCCCCTCTAATGGCAATAAACCTGACTCATGAAATCATTACAGAGGAATATAGTGGAAACTAGAAAAACAATTGTCCTCACCTTCCTTCAGCAATCCTTTCCTTACGAAGTGAGGCGCGGAAACCAGTGCAGTGCTCACCCTGATCTGGGAAATATTCACAATTACTTCGAAGTATTAACGGAAACAATAACAAGAATAATTGACGACGACGCTATTTCTTGAATGTATAATTTTTAATGATAAGCTAACATGAGGCTGACAGAAAGCTTTTTTCTTTACTACTGACGAGGACTTGTTGATAAATAAAATATTTGAGTGTCAGAAGACCTCGTACACCTTCAGAACAGGATTTGCACTAACACTCTAAGAGAATGAATCATCCCTAGAATACTATTTTTGGTCCAAAAATTTCATAACTAGCACAGAATGGGGAAACCATGCAATGCGAAGACTTCGAAACTTCAACGCAACTCCAGAAATCGCATAAGACCCATCGACGCATCTAGGGACAGCCGTGTACATGAATATGCATATGTATATGTATATACCTCCCAACGAGTTTGCCGCCTCATCGCGGCTGTGAGGTGTTCCTGGATGTCAGACTGCGATGTACAGCACGAGGATTCCTCCCCCGGCATGATCTCCCAAACTGAGAAGGAGCCCGCCGTTTCCATCAGGAAGCCTAGCTAAGAGTAAACCAATGGCATGATCCACCACCGTCCTGGTATCAAAGTCGCATGGCGGCAAATCTCCCTCTGATCCACAAGGGCCGCGACTGCCTGTCGTGGTGACGACCTGGGGCAGACTTTGGCCAGGCTGTCCTCGGGATTCCAGGGAACCATCAATGAGCTTAACCAGCAAATCTCCGAAAAATGGTGATTATGCTGGGGCCCGCACAACTAGAGAGGACGGGCCGTTCAAGTACCAAGTAAGCATATGTATATATGTATACATACTTGGATACTTGGATACCTGAACAATCCGTCCTCACTAGTTGTGCGAACCCCCAGCATAATCTCCATTTTTTCCGAGTTTTGCTGGTTTAGCTACTGTGTTTCCTTAGAGTCCCGAGGTCAGTCTAGCCAAAATCTGCTCTAGGTCGTCACCACCATAGGCACTCGTAGCCCTTGTGCTTGTGGATCAGAGGGAAATTTGCCACCATGCGACTGGTTTCATACCAGGACTGTGGTATATCCTAATACTGGTTTACTCTTAGCTGGGATTCCTGATGGAAACGCCGGACTCCTTCTCAGCTTGGGAGACCCTGCCGGGGGACGAATCCCCCCGCTGTACATCGCAGCCCGACACCCAGGAACACCCCCGGCCACGATGAGGCGGTAAACCGTTGGCAGGCATATGTATGTATATATGTATTTATATATATATATATATATATATATACATATATATATATGTATAATCATTATTATTGTAGGCTTCTAGCTTATTTTTCCCGCCTAGAGAATTTCTCATTGAAAGGATAGTCATCATCAGGTCCAGTTGAAGCTGAAATGGATATGATGATGTACACTAAAATCTGACATTCGGAGGAACTTTCTCGGCATAGCAAATGAGTATACCATTAAGGAGACTTGTACAAATGAAAATTGAATATGTAATGTATAAACAAACGTAACTATAATGTAAACAAACACCTTGAAGTGGACTGTACTGACAAGATGTGGGTTAATCAATGCACTTCTACACGGGGCAGAAAATGACGGTGATTTCGAAATGGTTGTCACGATCCTGGTGAAATAATCGAGAACATCTACGAACAAAACCCTTAAAGTGTTTCGGATACACATTAAGAATCCAAAAAATGAATAGAAAAAAGGGTTGCCACAGTATCACACGCGACTCAGCGCCTTATGATGTCTGATCGATATCCCGGCCAGCGCCAGTTTTATTGATCATGGCACGTAGATCACACACAGGTGACCCTATTGATCGGATAGAAAAACGCCTAGTTCCTCTTCATAGATGAATATTTCAGTTCAAATCGCCTAAATATGGGACGTCGTAGTTGAAGAACAATTGGTAAAAATCTTTAGTTAGCTCAATAGAAGCATAGTTCGTTAAGTACGACAACTATGAATGCCGACGGTTCATTGAAAGCCGGTCCTTTGAATTGTTCTTCTATGCAACTTAGCAGTAGAAACAACTGTCGTCTCTTTTACGGATGCTTTAAGTTCTGTGCTCAAAAACAATTGTTAAACAAATTTAGTCCTCCGAAGTCACGCAGAACGGAAGTTACGCGGCCCCTTGTTCGGCGAACAGTTTTGCCCGATTCTTGGACCAGAAAACTCGTGATTTCCCACGACCGACTTTCTATTAACCTCGGCATTGGTCGAGTAATTCTTCGTATTCTTGTTGAGCAAACGCGAGGTGTTATTCTACTCTTTATTCCGGTAAAGCTGACGTTTCGGTGCATTTCGTCTTCCTCAGAGCCTAGAAAGGTCAAGTTGACCGAAATCTACCCAGCCAAATGCCTCCATAACTCGTCATTTTGATGGGTTTAAGGGGGCAGGACGCTTCATATGTTATAGATATCGCATTAACGTTCATTTTATCCTTACATGCCGCTCGGATCGGATACTCCTTTACCGTGGGGCTTAGTGTAGGAGAGAATCAGATGGGTTCCCCTGTGGAGAAAGTTACTAGAGGAACAACAATTATCGATATCCAGATGCATTCTTTATCCAAATGAATAACTTGGGGGCCGTATTCCCTCAAATTGTGTTTCTGTTTGAGACGACGACTAGTTCCATGTCGGTTAGGGACTTGGTGATTTCTGGAAAATAGACGGTAATTTTCCTATAACAAGAATACTTGAGGTGTTGAAAACGAGATGGAATTGTAGGAGAAACGTTGCTGTATCGCTCTATGGGTATGAATGGTATGTATGCTACTACTTTCTACTATTTTTTCAACTTATGTTGTGCATACTTCGGTGGTCGGCGCGTGTGGCGCAGTGGTCGGAGGGGCTCTGCAACACACACGTGGGATTGGTCTCTGCGCCCGAGACTCACCAAGCCTTCCATCCCTCCGGGGTCGACAAATTGGCACCATACTTGTCTGGGAGGATAGCACCGCTGGCCCGATACATCGTAGGCCACCGCGAGTCATTGTAAAGGTCAGATATGCAGTCATTTATCTCCAAACGATGCTTAATGAAGTCGAATGCATGGCGCATCCCTGAGGGGATTGATCGACGCCGAGAGGATTATCCTTTTATCCTTTCTGCTTCGGCATTTTTTTATTCCCATCCATTCCATACGATAACAATGATTTATTATCGCGATTGTTATTAAATAACAACTTTTTGTTGATCAAGTTGGCGACTATTGAACGTGTCCGAGGCTTTCCTTTATGAACTATTAAGCGGAAATAATAACTTTCATGGACCACGCCTTTTACAACATCTGCCAAGTTATCCATTAAGTACAAAAAGTGGGGTAGAAAGGTCTCCATAGCAAAATAAACTAGTGAAAAGGAATTGCTTTGAGTGCAGCGCTCTTCGTGCACTGCCCAAGCTCGACGATTCATGGATGGCATACAATGGATCTCGGGCGTTGTGTGTTAAAAGCTGCGCCACGACGTAACTTCTATGGGGATAAAACGTGAGCCAAAAAAATTAAGCATCGTCGCATGAGTGTTCAGCATACATATCTTCAACCCATAGTATTTGCCATCAGTTGAAATTAAAAAAGTACCACAATCTACAGATCTTTGCCAGTCGTTTCATGATTGTCACACAAAGATTTGAGAATTTTAAACAAGTTCTAATTTGAAACAATATTGTACAAAAACTGTATAACATGCTTATAAACTATATGAACAGAAATCCCTCCCAAAAGTTCTCATCGTGGCTGGAACGTATTTGTGTTTAGGACTGCCTTGTGCAGTGCTGTTCATTCCTTAGCGCGGTCTTCTAAGTTGAGAAGGACTCCGACGTCTCCACCCGGAAGCCCAGCCAAGAGTAGATCGATACCACGAATCACCACCGTCCTGGTATCGAATTAGTGGCAGTGTGGAAATTCTCCTTCTGATCCTTAATATCTGGCGACTGTCTGTGGTGGTGGTGACGTGAGGAATGCCTTGGTTAGGCTGACTATGAGGCTCCAAGGACCACAATGGCCAAGCCAGCAAAAATAAACTCCAGTTCTTGCAAAGTTGCCCTTCTGTCTACGACGTCGGGTTGTGGAACAACCGGTGAGAGGTGATCAAATCTCAGGTTACACAGGACATCATTGGAAACAGACAAAACAAGCATACCCATAACTAGCCATGAAGACTGGTTCTTGCTTGGCACCTATAACACCAGAGTAGTCTTTTTAGATGCCAGCATTCATCCTCTTCATGAAGCCGCTGTTCACATTAAACTTTATTTGATCACCTTACAAGGGATGAAAAGCAGGAAGACCGACATACGCCACGTAATGATGGAACCCCTGTCATTCGTGGAACAAAACCTTTGTTACGAAATGTCGGAGGTGTCGGCTTTGTCGTACACCTATTTATTTCCCATCTAGTCACCTCACAAGGAATCCTTTCGCAATGAATTCCACGTCCGACATTCTATTAACCTCGGTATTGCTCAAGTAATTCTTCGTATTCTTGTTGAGCAAACACGAGGTGTTATTTTTACTCTTTGTTCACGAATAAGCTGACGTTTCGGCGTATTTCGCCTTCCTCAGAGCTTGGAAAGGTCAAGTTGACAGCAATCTATTCGGCGAAACACCTCCATAGCCAAACAGAGAAAACGCTAAACCAAGATTTCAATCACATTGAACACAGCTTTGCACAGTCACCGCTTTCTATGAGTCTTCCACTGAGTATGTCGCGTTGAGACCAACCGCACAGAATTCACATGGAAGCGTAATGTGCCCCTACCATCAGAATTATTCTGAATATCCGCCGAAACGTCAGCTTATTCGTGAAGGAAGAATAAAAAATAGCACCTCGCGTTTGCTCAACAAGAATACGAAGAATTACCTATCACAATCCTTGGTAAATCTTGGTCTCCAACTTTCACGTCAAAAGAAAATCATTGCCATCAGCTACTACTCAAGAATTTGCCGAGTTGAGGAGGGCGAACTGGACGAGTTCTACGCCCAGCTGGAGGAAGTAATCCGCAATGAGAAGTCCTTCCATAAATTCGTTCGAGACTTCAATGCCAGATTAAGAAGGGCCAACGAAAAGGAATTCAGAATCGGGAAATTTGGAGTAGGAGAATGAAATGAGAATGAAAACCGTCTTGTGGCACTCCTATCCGCAGTACGTCTTTCGTGGGGATTCATTTTTTCGACAAAGGAGACGGTTGCCGATAGACATCGAAATCTCCTAACAGCACGACTCATGAAGAGGCCGATCATATTCTCACGAACAGAGAATTGTGCCTCTTTGACATCTCAGTGTTATCTGGATTCTGTACTGGATCTGATCAGCGTTCTGCTTGCAACGATCCGATTCAGACGTAAGCTGGAAAGAACTCCCGTCATACTCCAAGAAAAAACGAAACAAGTCGTGTATGACGAGTCCATTCTCAATGAAGTGCTGTCCTCATATGACTAGCAGATGACCTGACCGATGACAACATGCTGATTGTCGAAAGACTTAAAGCCTCTGCCGAACTCGCCTCAGTTCCTCAAACAAGAAGTTCAGACGGCACCTTCATTACCACTAAGACGCTGCTCGAAAAAAGAAGGAATCTGAAGCGTGATTCTACTGCAACACACCTAACACGGCTGATTATACATGCCAATTGTAGAAAATCTTTGCAGGGGAATTTACACCGCTAGAGGCAGGGAAATTTATTGGCAGCAGCCCAAAAACTTATGAAAAAGTGCTCTCGGGATCTTTATGACTATAATGTATCGCTATTTGCACTGACGAACAAATATCGGACTATCCTTATAACCTGCCATAATATGCAATTGATGACGGAAAAGTTCTATACCACTCTTTCCCGCTCCACAACTTCCGTCTCAGAACGCGAAATCCCCGCTGATAAAAAAAACCGCCTGTTCTACCCTCTAAGGCTCGAGCTGCGATAGAAACCGTGAAGAAGGCCGGCATAGCCCGATTATTTCACCACTGATTTCTTTAGAGCTGGAAGCCACAAGATACATGTAAAAAAAGACAAATCTCTCGGCGTTGATCAATCCCTGAGGGATGCGCCATCCATCCGACTTCATTAAGCATCGTTGGAGGCGATTGAATGCATATCTGGCATTTACAATGACTCGCGGTCGCCTACCGATGTATCGAACCAGTGCTGCAATCCTCCCAGGCGAGTCTGGTACCAATTTGCCGATCCCGGAGAGATGGAAAACTTGGTGAGCCATGGGAGCGGAGATCAATTCCACGTGCGTGTCGTAGTCTCCAACCACTGCGCCACACGCGCCCTAGAAAAATGCATGTACTTCTCGCAACCCACATCACACCTTACATTCAGAAAAGGGAATCCAAGACCAGTTAGAACGTCGCATATGGCCATCTTACACAAAAAAGGGTAACCAAAGGGACCATCATAACTACTGTCCAATAGGCTGGTGGACTGTGCTATGCAAGTTGTTCACGAAGATCATCCTCTTACCCATATCAAAGACCTTGCGTGAGGTACAACCGGTTGACCAAATTGGACTCGGACAGGGATTTCGCTGCACTGACCACAGCCAAACCATGTTTAAAGTGATAGAAGTTTGTCGGGAGCATCACCTGCCCCCTTTGCCTAACGTTTGCAGACTACAAGTAAGCGTTTGACAGCGGCGAAATTAATGGAATCCTATCAGTGCTCGTCGACCAAGGACCCGTCCTATGTAGAAAAACTAGCCAGCTGTTATCAGAACTGCATAAAAATTCAGCTTTTCCATCGCCCTTACCATATCCGTAAAAGACGTGGTTCGACAAGGCGACATATCGCCAAAGCTGTTTACTGCTGTTGCACTCGACAATGAAATCAGCCTATTGGGAAGACGAAGACGTATGCACTGATGGAAAATTGCTATCAAATCTTCGTTTCGCGGATGACATCGTCTTTCCGAGGAGTAAAAGTGGAGCGAGGTCGACACTCAATGGTAAATGTGAAGAAAAGATGATGCTGTTGGGACGGCTCGTTGATATAGGAATACGAAGTAGTTGAGAGGATTCGGTCGGAATTAGTTGCTCGCCTTTGTATGTGCCAAGCGGGATTTCTTGTGATTATAAGTCACAATGGCGGACACCCCAAACTTGGGTAATTAAACCGTTTATTATAATTATACAACAATTATGGCATAACAATACAACTGTACAATTAATACGACAGTGGTAGAAGTAATGAAGAGGCGCAGCCTGATCACTGGTGTTCAGGTTGCTTATGAGTGGAGAGGTTGTCATATGAATTCTACTACATGGGATGGATGTGAGAAAAGGAGATAGTGACTTGGGCAGCATTGCTGTGAACTCAACGAGCTAACCGGGGAGCCGTTTATATACCTTTTTGTGCTGGGCGGAGTCAGGCTACAGTAGGCGGAGAGGCGGTTTGCCACTAAGGGGTGTTGGGAACATTTCTCAAGCATTGCAGTCTGATAAGGCGATAGTCAAAGCATAGCACTGTAACTGCAGATATTTTCCATGAGGTAACCGCTTACGAAATGTTAGACGCAAGGTTACCGGATCGTCACTGGAAACAGTATTCGAAATGTTTTACGTACAGAACATTCCAATGTTCGTGAAGAATGTTCTCTATAGATGCTCAGTGAATTTAACCATAGGGAAAAAGAGGTTGGACTGCGCGTAAATAAGACAAGCACCCAATTCATGAAGAACCCATGGTGCTAAGGTGAATGAATCGAACTAGATGGCTCTCTGATTACGGAAACCACCTCCTACGGATACGTTGGATGTTCGTCAACATTTAGAAAACGTAAAGGAGGAATTAGACAGAATGGTAGCTGCTTAGGACGCATTCGAGTCTCTCAAAGAAGCCAACGCCCAACGAAAATAGCCGGAAGTCCGCGCTCACCTTTTCGATTTAACAGCTCTTCCAGCCCTTTGTTATGCAGCAGAAATGTGGGATGATACTTCAGCCACGTCAAGAATACTGAGCCACTACTCACAGAGCGCTTCAACGATGTCTTCTGAAATTTATCAGGCACTCATAACGTCTAGTTGGAATGCGCAGCTCATGTATATTCGACAGCGAAACACAGACGAGCAGGCCACATAAGAACAGATGACGGATGGACAAAAAGAATAGTAGAATGGACTCCAAGAGAAGGTAAGAGTCTCTAATAACTCAAAAGACCGACTTTCTATAAACCTCGACATAGATAGTTGATATATTTATTTATATGATATTATAAACTGATCTTCTTTAGCTGATGCGAGGTTGGTACAGGTCTTCGTTGTCGTTGTCGTTGTTGTTGGTGTTGTTGGTCGATGGCCGACGTTTCGGCGATTTCGCCTCCTCAGAGCCTGGACGGAAGGAATCGCAAAACCTGGCACGAAAAAATTGCCATTTCCAATGGCTACGACGTAGAAGCCAGTCGGGTTAGACAAAAACGTAGGGTATTTCCCCAAAATAATGTTTCGGACGGAAGTAAGATTCCTTTTAAGCTACCCTTCATATCAAATGAAATATGTTACGCCACTGAGAGATGCTTAAGAAAAAGTGGTCTTGAAAATTATATAACGATTACTGACATCCCACCCAATACCTTACGCCGTCAGTTAGTTCGCAACTGTCTCTATGATCGTTTTTGCAGCTCAGAAAACTGTACAATCTGTCCTAACGGGAGAGACGGGGATTGCATGAGTTCAGGTATAATATGCTTGATCTCATGTAACGCATGCGGTGAGGAATATATTGGGGAAATGGGTAGACCACTTTGTGTCCGCATAAAAGAACATCTAGATGGAAAAGTTAAAATTAGTCAAAAACACTCCTCTAGGTACGCATAGGGCACAAAAGCACAACGGCGATGATTTTGAAGTGACTCTACGGATCCTAGCGCAGGAGTCGAAAACATCGACGCGCAAAACTCTTGAAGCGTTTTGGATAAATTTCAAAATCCAAAGATGAACCGGAAAGACGAATGCCTCACTATCACACGTGACCTGGCGCCCTATTTCAAAATGATATTTTGACCCAGGGGTGTGTCGTGCTCGCGACCCCACGTGAGCAACGCGTGGGCCAGTCCCAGTCGTAACATCACGGTGAGTAGCTTTTCAGTCTGACCGCAGCATCATAACCCACCATCTATTCAAAACTTTGATCTTCATTAATACTTTAGCCTTTTCCACCGAATAATTGAAGTATTCTAATATAAAATACGTCCAGGGTCTGAGGAAGGAGAAATCGCCGAAACGTCAACCATCGACCAACAACACCAACAATAACGACAACGACAACGAAGACCTATACCAACCTCGCATCAGGTAAAGAAGATCAGTTTATAAGATCATATAAATAAGTAGGCAAGAGTCTTCTTGGATGATCACCCAAGCGATGGGCGGACATATCCGTGTGTAGCGTCAACCATCTGCATCTGCAAGTCGAAACGATTTTAAGAATTCCGAATGGGTATCGCGGACGTAACTATTTTAAGACTTCTGAATGGGCATCGCGGACGTAACTACCTTCGAAGCAGACCACCGCCGTGGACGACGAATGCGCGAGAAAGAAACGAATGGAAATTATGCTGGGGGGCCGCACAATAAGTGAGGATGGGCCAACCAAGTATCCAAATAAACAAATATAAACAGAAATACGTATAAATACATACATGCATATTATACATATTTGTACACTGCACGCATATGCTATACATTTTTGTTCTTTTTTTACTCTATGAAGGATAAAGGATAAAGCTCAGCGTTGGTCAATCCCTAAGGGATGCGCCATGTATTCGACTTCATTGAAATCGAACCAGTGCTGCTATCCTCTCAGACAAGTCTGGTACTAATTTGCCGACCCTGGAGGGATGGAAGGATTGGTGAGCTATGGGCGCGTGCATCGATTCCATGTGTGTGTTGCAGCGCCTCCTACCACTGCACCACACGCACTTCTAATGTATATATATATATATATATATATATATATATATATATATATATATATATATATATATATATATATATATATATATATATATATATATATATATATATATATATATATATATATATGTATATATATATACATAACATTTAGCATCCAGATAACGATAAAGCAAAGTCTTGTCTCCATATCTTCGAAGTCCTAAATTCCTCAGTTTCTCTGTTTATAGGAAAAAATTCTCGCTAGTTATCGAAAAACCAACATCTTCCATTACGTATCTAGTTCTATTTATCACCAGTAATTGCGTACTACTTAATTTCCTTCCGCCATGATGCATGGGTGGCTATTGCGTGGAATGGATGAGTATAAAAATTTCGAAATTGGCTCAGCATATGTTTTGAGAGAGAGCGCAGTGGTTAACGATGGAGTCTATCAAGAAGCAAGGCGCTGATGCCACTTCCCTCTTCAACGTTCTCCTGCAGTTCACGTGGGAAAGCCTTAGCCCAGCTATCTCCAAGATTGAAACGAAAATCGATTCGACCAGCATTGTGGACATCCATAAAGGAGACGATAATCCTTAAACAGCAGCTGTGTCCACTAGCTCAAAGACCTCCGTAGATGGTAAAGGCGAAGAGACGAATTGAAGCCAAGAAGTGCTGAGATCCGTGCAGTAGATGGGAAGATACGTCGTGTAAAATAAAGGAAATAATTAGATATGCGCAAAGGTGTTCTGCCTGTTCTGAGAGAAGCATGATTACTAGTTTTGGTGAAGACTGACTAGCTCCGGTTCCTTCCTATAACCAAGAGCTTTAGGAACGCTTTCCGATGTGCTGGTTCAGTAAAGATTGGTGGTGTGTATGCTTGGTATCTAGGTCTGCATCGACTGACGTGGATTCCGTTACCTCATAATCAACGGCAACCGAGTACATGCAGATGCTTCTCGATGGTAAAGTGGCTACGCTCACGTGCCTCTGACAATGTGCGCAAATACGTGCTCGGACGCCCTTCCAACCTACACCGCAGTTCGTCGTCGTATATGGAAGAGTGCTAAGCCAACAATTACGTGTTTCGAGCATCGTGCTACCAACGGCACAAGCTGGATATCAATTACTCTTATTAGATGATATAATAATAATGATAACTCGTTCGTCTGTCTTTTTCTTTGCTGGTACTTCATGTAGCAAATCCCAGGACCGACTTTCTTTTAACCTTGGCACTGACCAATAATACACAGTTTTTTTCCACCCGCAAACCCGATATTGTTATTACAGTATTTATTTATCCACAACAGCTGAGGTGTGGGCGGTTACGCCTTCTTCAGAGCCTGGAATAGTCAAGCTGGCACGTAAACAACTCAATCAAACACTTCCATAACCTCAACATATAGAACTCAATACATAAATCTTTATTAATACAGCAACTGCGAATGCATTCCATAGAATTCGTGGTGATGGTGTTAGTTCGATCCCGAGCCTAGCCAAACAAACCTCTCATCCCTCCGGGGGTCGAGAAATTAGTACCGGACTTGTTCGGGAAAAAATGACTCTCTGCAATCCAGTTGGGAATGCTCCAGCCCGGCTATCTCAGGACTCCACGGAGAATTGCTCGACCAGAATTCTACGACATTCAAGTTTAAGTGAAATTCCTGAAGCAGCAACCGAAGCCACACGTAAAAATGGAAGATCCTTGTGGACAATGGATGCGAAGAAACGAATCGAATGTGAAAGTGCTAGGATCCGCACAACAGACGTTAAGACGAATCAAGCAAAATAAAATGAAATAAAATAAAAACTGTGAATGAATAAATGCTATAATCACAGCCTCCTCTTTGCTCATCAAGAAAGCGGCGAATTATCTTTTCTTTGGCACTTTTCCTTGTTAACTCGCACCTTTATATACCTTTGAAAAAGTGGAGAAAACATCCTTTAACGCATACAAACACATCGTTCTTAAAGATCGCCTGAAATGAAAAAAAAGGAATTACCGTATTAATTTCGCAATGTCCAACATGTCGAGAGACGTGGACAAAGCCATCGCCAATATCTTTGCTCATTACCTTCGAATAAAAGTCTCCTTTGCAATATCCCATGCAAAAGCTCGTTCCTTTTTACGCCAAAATTAGCTAGAAAATTTACTTCCTTTAGAAAATATTAGGTTAATTGTGTACGTGTCGCTTTACACAGTGAGCTATTGCCACCTTTCCATTAGCTGTATGATTCCCTTATTATTGGAAAATCTGGTATTTACGAGCAAAGAATGGACTCCAAAGATTTTTGCAGGATGTGCAAAGCCTGGTGATAGGATTGGTGAACAGAAATCTCCCAGCCTAGCCGAAGAAGTTTGTGCCTAGTCACCAACAGTGAATGTACTCCGGCGTCGTTGTCATCAAACACGATACTTTTCCCACTCATTCAATGCTGGCTAGTTCTGTCTCATTGATGTTTACTTTTATATCCCATATATTCGTACCAATTCTGATCAGTCCTGAAAAATGCACGGCATAGCCTTTTTTCCCGTGAAAACCATCATTTACTGCGGTCAACAGAGCTTCACTGCCGTAGGGCCATGAGTTTTTCTGTTTATTGTTGTTCAGTATGATCCATTTTCCATTATTCATGACCATTTGCTTAAATAACTGATCAGTTTGCCTACACTCAAAAAAGGTAAGTCATAATATGAAAGTCAGTTTATCAGTTTCTTCTTGAATAAGGTGTGTACCACCCAAAGATCGGCATCTATGACCAATCCAAGCCGTCACAATTGCTTCAAAACGGAACAACGTGAAGTAGGAGCACTACCACCACCTCCATTTCCTCGATTATTCTTTAGACAGCAAGACCCAAACGACGAAGTCGATACAAAATTTCGCATATTTTCGAGCGAAACTCTCCAAGTCCTTAACCACTATCGCGCAAGAAAGTTTAGTTCGAACCCTACAGCTGCGCAAAAATCTGGTATGCAACGGGTTCGAGAGCTAATAAAATCAAGGACTATTAGGCTATCAGTTAATGATAAGGGTGGGGAGTTTGTAGTAATTCCTCGCCAGTTAGATGTCGATATAATGGAAAAACATTTTGAAGACGTAACTCTTTATTGCGCATCAACTGAAAAGGAATTCAGAAGTCAAAATCGAAAACTGAGCAACGAATGGGTCCAAATGGCAAGCGAAGCAGGTTTAAAAACCAGCAGACATTTCGCATCTTAAGATCGAAGTGCCGACATGTCCCGTCTTATACTTACTTATGAACACCCATAAGTTAGTATCCGCTGATGATCTGGCATCTACCGACCCCTCCACCCTGAAGGTTAGACCCATCATCAGTTGTGTAGACGGGCCTACAGATAGAATTGCTTGGTTTATAAATCTAATTCTCAACCAGTTGCTTAAGCACATACCAACCCATCTCAAGAATATCCAAATGTTCCTAGGTCGTCTGCGTAACGCACGTCCCAAAAGCGCGCACGTTATGGAGTCGTTCGACGTCGAACGACTTTGCAATGCAAGCCATCCGCGAGCTTCGTGAGCAACACAATGGAGCAGTCAACATGTATGGCTTTTTTCGATTCAGCAGCTTATGCTCCTCTTAAAGGTCTGCCTAAACTGCTCGATTTTTAGATGGCTCGGAAAATATTACGCGCAAATTAGAGGGTTGGCAATGGGACGGCGACCAGCATCAATCCTTGCCGTTACCTTTATGTCTGAAGTGGAAGCACCAGTAATCGATCTCATGCCATTACTCTAGTTCATGTATATAGATGATTGTTTTGTTATTTGTTCCACAAAAAGACGAGAGAGGCAAATACTTTGAGTTATTGAACGAACAGTCGGAGTACATAAAATTCACCCGTGAGAAACCGAAAGAAAACTGGCCTAAATTTCTAAACGTTCAAATTAACCTATCCGGGAACGACTACATCACAAAGTGGTATCGAAAGCCAAGCAGTAAGAATATAATGGTTCATTACCTCTCCTCTCATCCTCCGCACACTAAAAGGGCGCGTATAAGAAATATATCTCGGACCGCCACCAGCATGTGCACAGGTAGAGAGCAGAAGGAAGAATCCTCGAAACTGGCGCGCCAAATAGTCATTTCAAATGGTTACAAAATCGTAGCTTCTCGGCATAAGGATAGAGGAAAAGCCACGCCTCAGGGCGATAATTCTAAAGAAAACAAGGCTCCGTTCCTCTTGCCTTTTATTTCATACGAAATAAGTGCAGCCATAAAACGTGGCTTAATAAGAGCCGGTCTAGAGAATTCCGTAAGAGTGATAGAAATACCATCGGGCACTCTAAGACGCCAGCTAGTTCGCAACCGTCTATATGACCGTCAGTGTACAACGAAAAAATTGCATGATTTGCACCAACGGTAGAGACGGTGATTGTATGAGTTCGGGTAGGATCTCATCTCTTGCAAAGCGTGCGGGGACGAATACGTTAGCGAAACGGCTAAACCGCTCTGCGTCCGCTCGAAAGAATACCTAGTTGGTAAATCTAAGTTGAAACCAGACACTCCACTAGGCGCGCATACGATGCAGAAAAAAGCGAGAAGATTTTGAAATAGGAGCCACAATAATCACGCAGGAATCGAAAACATCAGCGCGTAAAATTCTGGAAGCGTTTTGGATTAATTCCAAAAATCCAAAAATGGACCGCAAGGAGGAGTGTCTGTCATCACGCGTGACCTGGCGCAATACCTCAGGCTGATCCAATGACCTAACACAGGCACAGTCCTCGCCCATGTATTACTCTGTGCGGCTGCTCTCCACCAATTAACTGAAATACTTACAACAAATAAACGGTCGGTGTTTAAATGAAGCTGTTTCTTATGCGAATGCAAATTTATTTGTTAAGTTTTATCTGGTGGGGTTATGAAAGTGTTTGATTGAGTATGAATGGGATATGATTGAAAGTATTTCCTAGGTCTCAAATCTTTCGGTGTCGGTTGCTTTCAATCGAAAATAGGATATCTTTCCTGTGTACACTGGCTAGCCGTCGAGAATATTGCGGATTGTCGGAGTCGAAATTCCCTTCAAGAATGCGTTTCTGGAAGCGCTATTGCCTTCTCAAAAGTAAGAAAGCATGATATGTCGAAAATGCAGCCCATTTCCTTCTATCTCTATGTTTTGTGCTATCCACGAAATAAAATG
The DNA here is from genome assembly GCA_018806985.1 of Angiostrongylus vasorum. Lineage (NCBI taxonomy): Eukaryota > Metazoa > Nematoda > Chromadorea > Rhabditida > Metastrongylidae > Angiostrongylus > Angiostrongylus vasorum. The sequence goes on from JADANN010000420.1 coordinate 737,332, forward strand.
AGCGGCAGAGTTCCCACTTTTAAATGGTTGTTGGAATGACACTTAGCAAACAAAGACTTCAAACAATTAAAGTTTGACAGCAGATTGTATTTGCGTGCAAAATGAGCAGCATTGAGTAATGACCAAGATTTGAGATCCACGAAATGCCTTCATCCATAAATCAGTCGTTCTGAGGCAGTTATGATGTCTTCTTCGACTGGTCATAAATTCCGATCTTTGGCTATGACAGAATTTGTTCAAGAAAACTGATGAACTGACCCTCACCTTGTGACTTTCCTTTTTGAGTACAGGTAAATTGAAGGTTAAAGTGATACAACCACAATGATGCGGAGATATTTGCAAAACTCCGGACCGAAGGTGTACGCGGTGGGAAACGAACGCGCTATTACATTTTCCGGGGGCTACACCATGCGGGTCCTTCTTTCGCCTGCCTCTCAGCTAGTTCTATCAATCACTGCCATTAGCAATCACCCCCCGTCAATGGGACTGATTTGGAGAGCCTAAATCGGCAATGAACCCGGTTAAGCTGAGGCTGTAGTCGGAATCACAACTTTAACTTTTTATGTACTGCCTAGTACTATTTTTTCACGGCAGTGTATTAAATGTGATACAACCACAATTATGCTAAGATATTTGCAAAACTCCGGATCGCAGGTGTACGTGGTGAGGAACGAACGCACTATTACCCTTTCCGTGGACTAACGCTTTTACCAGGGCCCGTGTGACTCAGTGGTTGGAGTCGCCACTGCAACATACACATGGAATCAATCACCGCGCCCATAGCCCAACAAGCACCCATAGTCCGGGGTTGGCAAATTGGTAGCAGACTTAACTGGGAAGACAGCAGCACTGACTCGATACATCGGTAGGCCACCGCGAGTCATTGTAAACGCTAGATATGCATTCAGTTACCACCAACGATACTTAGTGAAGTCGAATGCATGGCGCATCCCTCAGGGGACTGATCAACGTCGAGAGTTTTCTTATATCTTTAGCGCGTTCACCACCACACCATCCTGATTTGGTTCAAGGTTGAAGGTTAAAGGAAAGTCGGTTTTCGAAATGATATCTATGTAGTTGGTTTCCCCTATTTGTCCTACTGGCCTGTGGAACCTTTTGAGACGTCCCACAACGTACATGAATAACTCACACCAAAGAATCCCTTTGAATTGGCAGATAAAAAATCTCTTTAAAATGCTCCTTTAGATTGATGCCCTCCTCCCCCCTCCTCCTTCTCTCCTGTGCATCATACTTAACCATACGGTGAAATGAAATTGATATTGTTGCACCTACGCGATATGTTTTGTTTGGTTCGCGATGAAGGATTTCTAGAAGGAATCAAGAAAATTGCAGGTTGCCGCAAAAAATTAGATAGTTGTGTGGTAAAACTGTGCTGTGCAACCCAAGTACAGAACAAGAGAAGTTAAACACTCACTATCCATCTCATTAGTTCAAAGTCTGATATTCAGTAATTTATAAAAACAGAACTATCAACTGTCAAGAATAACAATGGAAATGCAACATCAGTTTGTAACCATTCATGAGGGAAGAAATTGTTCACTCAGCGAATTCGCGGCGAATTAAGTTTTCTGGACAAGAACAGTAAGTCCTCCACTAATAAAGCAGTTATGAAGTGGGAAACTTTAGCAACTCATAGTACAGATTTTGCCCTATCGCCGAATATATATGCAGTTTCAGCAGAATATTCTCGAAATCTCAAGTTTGTTAGGACTAGTAATTCTCAACAACCTGAAAACGAGACTTAAATCTTCAAAATTCCTTCCCTACTCCCCCTAATGTCAGGCATTAGCAGACACCAATGATGTGCACTAAGCAACACCTGATTGATGGATGGAACCCCAGTTGTTCAACTACACTAGCATTTAACACACGAACCTCAGTGAAAAAACGAAGAACCATATCTTGCAGGTATCAGGAAACCAAAATTGAACCTTGAAAAAGAAACATGAGCAACTGTATGTTCGGCAAAGATCTGTAAATCCCACTGGTGGTTTTTTAAAATAAATAGACTGTGGTCTGAAAAAATATTGGTTTAAACCAGAAATCACCCATTATTTCCGCATTTTTTTCATCATACACATTGAGATAGATACGCATCATCGCGAAATTGCTAGCAATTCATTTCTCTAACTGGGGAAGTGCTATGTTCTATCCATTAGTTCCTCATGTGATTCCATTTCAGAATTGCTTTGCATTTCACTATCTTCCAAGACAAGGTCGTTCAACATTTCAGCTAATGTAGGAGCATCCGGGACCGCCTCATCATCGCTAATACTTGCATGTTTCATTCGTTCTTCGTCCTGTACAATAAAACAGAGAGTGAAAAATCCGGTATAATACACAGAAACACATTAGTAAAAAGTGCTCACCTTATAAATATTGATCTTCTCGCGCATCAATGGATCTTCCTCGATATCATCCATAAATCTAAAACAATTTAACCTTCTAAAGCACTACCAAATTTTTCCCAGTTAAAAATCTTCCTGTACAGTGAAACCCTAGTAACATATTTAAATAATACTGACTTAATTACTAAAGACAGAAATGAGATGTCAACAACCGATACCTTTGAAACTCTTCAGCAACGCTCTCAGTCTCATTTCCGACAATATTTCCATCCATAACCAGGCGTTTAAGTTTCCAACGCCGACGAGCGACACGCCGACTTTTATCATACACCTTAAATATTATGAATACCATATCTTAACCATATCTTGGGAAATTCTGAAGACAAAAATCGATAAGTACCTTCTTCACAATAATAACATCTGGAATATCCTCTGTTTTCAATCCGTCGAAAATGTCGTTATTTACATTGCAATTACGGACGTCAAAAGCTAAAACCAAATCTCCGGGGTTTAACAGATGTCCCAAATGTGTTCGCGTTGAATGAACTTGAGCATCTGACGAACCAACCTTAACTGTTGATTGGTGTGCAATAGAGGTGGGGACACAGAGAGAGAGATAGAGAGAGAGAGAGAAAGAAAGGGAGAGAGATAGAGGGAGAGGGAGGAAAGAAACAACGCGTTCGCTCTCTAACATTGTGCCCACGATTATCCTACAAAATATAAAATCGTAGCACTTTTCTTTTTTTTTTACGCAGTTTCCTATTCTGTCTCCGTGCCTCCACCGTCTCAAATTTGCCCAACATCAAGCCCACATCTTACCCACACTTTTAACTTTTCCTTCCTTATATCGCAATAAACAAATGTCGCAATGAATACAAAGTAATCAACAACTTTTCCTCAACTTCCATTTTTAGACAAAATTAAAAAGAAATGAAATTCTACGTCGAGTGATTCAAATACTGCTAGCAACTGGGGAAATTCCAAGAATTTTACGGTAAGCATCTTATCCACGAACCTTCCCCGTACGTTCTTGATTTCATGTATAAATCGAAACCAGCAAACCTGGTGACTTCTCACAAGCCAGACATCCGCAAGCACATGCTTCTTGCTGACAAACCCATGACCAGCCTTTAAAAGGTACGCTGGAACTTCGACAAAAAGAATATTAGGATGATCAGTTATTTCACAAACGTCGTTAAATCAACCTTTCTATCCAAGTTATCTACAATGTCCACGTCCAAAACATAGAATTCAGAAAGTTCTTTATATGTACAAAGTGAGTTGAAGGGATCTCGCCAGAATGACGTCGCTTGTATGTCAGCCATTTGTAGGTTAGTGGGATCAATAAGCGTGATGACGTTGGACACCCGCAGACAAATCGCAATCTGACTCATATTACCAAGACGCTGAGCTACCTTTTTCGGCATGCACACTATGTTGTCTCTGAAAGGCAATGAATATTAAAACGAAGACGAATTCCTCCTTTAATAAACAAAAAATCCGGGCCTGCAGATGTGAACAATTTCCACGCAGAAGGTATGTTTGTAATCGTAGGTATTATTCTTCGTGTCATGAGAAACCAATTCCTAAACCATTCTTTTAATACAAAGTAACGATTTGTATGTCGACGCCTTAAAAAATCGGTGTAACCCATATACCTGAGCGTAGTGGTATTTGCAAGGAAGTACCGTAAGCAAAAAATCAACGAATTTCCGAGCGTCTTGTAGTTTAGCGAAGAAGAAATCAATTCCGGTTGGCACTGGCTTCACACCCGTGCACTGACTGTGCGCCTGAAAAAAAAGGAAATGTTGTGAATGATTCGTTCATCGAAAATGCCCGCAAATCTAGAGATGAGATCTCACCCCGTGTTTAAGAAGAAGCTGTTCTAAATAAAACAGAGTCTTCTTAAATTCGGCTTTCTGTCTGACTTGAACACAAGCGCGCCAAAAATCCTTAGCCTCAGCGCGACGACAATCATCGCACAACTGCAAATCATATTAAATACTAAAATTGTAATACTTGAAATAAGTCTAAGGATATTTGTTTGGAACAAGTTAAGTACCACAGCAGTTATTATGAGAGCACAAACGGATAAAGCTCTCGGTGTTGACCAATGCGTGAAGGATGTGCCATGCATTCGACTTCATTAAACATCGTTTGGAGGTGATTGAACGCATATCTACTCTTTAAGATAACTCGTGGTGGCCTACCGATGTATCCAGCCAATGCTGTTATCCTCCAAGACAAGTCTGGCTCCAATTTAACGACCCCGGAGGGATGGAAGGCTTGGTGGGCTAGGGGCGCGGTGATCGACATCGTATGTGTTAAAGGGGGCCTCCGACCAGTGCGCCACACGCGTCCCTTAGTTGTCATAGCAACCATAAATGGGACAAAGTAAGACTACGGCTGGATACCAATTATACTGCCAATATTAACTTTTTATAAGCAAATTACAAACCTGGTTGTGGATAGTAAACTCCACGATGAAAGTCTGTTGTAATATTGTACTAGTTAAGACTTCTTTCTGTATGGTTAGCTTGACTTTTACCCGTTTCGAATGTGGTTCTGTCCATACAAAACATGCGTCCGTCAATCGCACCTAGATAAAAAAATCTGTAAATGCATACATTAAGAATATCTTTGGATGAGTGATGACTTGAAGACCTTCAGCAATTGTGGCTTCATCTTCTTTAGGCAAATCGACAGCAACTCCTTCGATTCAGATTCAGCACGAGCCCATCCGTTCGGTGGAACAAAATATCGCTCACAAAACTTACACAAATATAAAGTTGATGTCCTACTGATGTTCTCAGTGATATCGACTTTTGAGCGGATACAACCACTACACATATTGGCTGTATTGGGCTGAATTGGTAAACCACACTGACAACAGGCTATAAGGCCCACTGTGGTTTCCAAATGAAACTGCTCCATGCCAGAAGATAGCAAGTCCTAGGACATACCAATCAGAACATATGGCTGGAAAACTACTCACATGTCGTAAGGGAACAACGAAATATAATCACATTCAAACCAAGAAAAGGATTATTTCTCTTTATGCGGTTGGAGGACAAAAGAAGAAGACGTATCTTAGAACAAGATATACAAAAAATGTATAAGAAATGTATAAAAAGTGTTAAAAATGTGGGAATCACGGCGGAGTACCGTGAGATTCTGTACCTTATAAGCCTACAGACGCGATCGAACCTAATACACCAAAAACACCTGTTAAATTTCGATTGCAAGAAATGAATGCTCATACTTCACAATGTAGCTGCTTAATTAGTTAGACAACCAGAAGAATAATAGAAACGGTAAAGCTCTCGGAGTTCATCGATCCATGTGGGATGTGCCATGCATTCGACTTCATTAAGCATAGTTAGAGGTGACTGAATGCATCTTTGGCCATTGCAATGACTGGCGGTGGCCTACGGATATATCCAGCCAGTGCTGCTATCCTCCCAGAAAAGTCTGGTACCGATCTGCCGACCTCGGAGGGATGGAAGGCTTGGTGATCCAGGCATTCAAGGATCGATCTCATGTGCATTGCAAGGCCCTCCGACCACTGCGCAACACGTGACCTAACCAGAAGAATAAAAGGAAAAAAGGAGAACTCGACCGCATATCCAACGTCTATTAAATCTATATCACAACAGAAGATCAAATCAAATTAAATCACAACGAAGAATATTGGAATAATCCTCAGCATAACAGAAGCTCTAACAATCTTAACCTTTCTTTTACTTACTGCCTACTCTTTTTGATGGCAAGGTATATTGCGAAATATAACTTCAACGAAGCTGAGATATTTGCAAAACTCTGGACCGCAGGTGCCTATGGTGGGGAACGAACGCTATTGTCCTTTCCGGGGAGTAACGCGTTCACCACCACACCATGCGGGTCCTTCGTTTCGCCTGTCTCTCAGCTAGTTCTATCGATCTTTTGCCATCAGCAATCATAAAGCATCACAAAGAAAACTGTGATTATAAGTATAGCCTCAGCTTAACTGGGTTCAATGCCGATTTGGGCTCCCCCACATCAATCCCGTTGACGGGTGATTGCTGATGGCAAGTGATCGATAGAACTAGCTGAGAGACAGGCGAAACGAAGGACCCGCATGGTGTGGTGGTGAACGCGTTATTCTCTGGAAAGGACAATAGCGCGTCTAGATTACTAGCAAGAATCTCAGAAAATCCAGAACAGATTCTCCGGAGGATTCCCTAAACTAGTGGTACATGAAGCTAATGGATATCGATAAACACCATTTTTTTTGCAACTAAAAAACAGCGTCTATTCACGACTTAAGCACTTTTTTTTATGGTAAATGAAGACAATGAAAAGTCCATGGGAAAGCAATGAACGGCAGTTTGGAGACTAGGCGAAGACAATTCATCCCCAGAGAACCCTAAGTCAGTGAACAACAGTAACGTAAAAAAAAATGAGATGAAAAAAGGTATGATGCATGACATGAAGAAGACAAGATGAAAAAAATGCGAGATGAAACCCAGATGACAAGGGGGGTATTGTAAATGACTGTCAACATTTCACGTCTATCAATATGTAGCATCCGTAGAATACTCACGTATCTCACCGTTTCCACACGCACGGCCTAAAATTTCTGTTTTGTGGGGCCATCTTCATCGAAGTTTTGACATGTATCTCTTTCTAAATTGTTTTTTGGGCCATTTATGTCGTTAGAAAAAGTTTTTTAGCATGGGTATTTCACGCGACTCATGGCATAAACGTTATAAGACAGGTGCTACTCGCCCAGTTCCACATAAAAAGAGAAAGTACGAACTTGGTCGGCAACCGGCAAACACGAAGGTTCGTTCCTAGTCACTCACTCTTAGTGTTTACTCCGAAACATATATGCTCTCATATTAGTTACGTACAGATCGGAACCAAAAGAGTTCGTGTCATTCGTGTTAGAGGGGGAAATACGAAACTTCGGGCTTTGCGTCTTGATGCCGGAAACTACTCGTGGGCTTCGGAACGTGGGTTTTATTTTATCTGGTCTTTCAATGTAACTAACTTTACTCCTAGTTTTTATGGGCATCCCAAAATTTTGCTGCTTTACATGACCATGTATCACTGCAAGAACTTGAGTGAATTCAGAGACGACCCGTAAAACTCGTATAATTGACACTGTTTACAACTCAACAAATAACGAATTGGTTCGGACGAAGACACTTGTGAAAGGCACCGTTATCACTGTTGATGCTGCTCCTTTCCGACAGTGGTATGAAGCTCACTACGCTCTCCCACTTGCTAGGAAAAAGAATCAAAAGCTCTCTGAAGAAGACAACGCTATCATAAATAAAAAAGAGGTTGGTAACCATTCGATTGTTTTCTACACTTACTTACTTGATACTTGGATGAATCCCCTCTTGTACATCACAGCCCGACATCCAGGAACACTTCCCAGCCACAATGGGGCGGTAAACCGTTGGTAAGATTTCTCTATAGAGTAAAGAATTCAACTTTAAGGTCCGCGACCTGTCAGGCGAAGTATACTGAACGACAAAAAAGTGCTGCCGTTGATCCTCTTCTGTTGGAGCAGTTCGCAACTGGAAGACTTCTCGCTCGTATTGCATCCAGTCCTGGACAGGTCGGCCGCGCTGACGGTTACATCCTTGAGGGTAAAGAACTGGAGTTTTACCTTCGTAAGATAAGAGCAAAGAAAGCTAAGTAATCGCTAAAATGTTTGCCAATTGTTTTTTGTTATACTGATAAATCTTTGTTGATTCAGTTATTACATTTCCTGAGGATCTGGTTTTGTAGAAAGCACACTTAAGCGTTTTATGCTCTTCCGATTTCATAAATTCCACTTATTCGTAGTTTACACCGTATCCTTGTGTTCTCGCCATGCTTCAAAAATTGTATGTGGGAGTTCACTGTTAGGTGCTGCAAAGAACAGATCCATCGTCCATCATCTATTCACTCCTATCTGCGAACATGTGTTGTGGTTTGATCCAATGAATTTTGTGACACCTAAATCACTGGGGATAAAACATGTGTACCTTACACCTCGCATCCAGTTTGCATAAACTGTGGTCTCAAAAAATCATCAGGAAGATACGTTTATTGAGACATTAACGTTTATAAGGTAAAGAAACATATAACTAACCATGATATTGGACTGAAATTATCAGCAGCGGTCCGCGGAATGTTGGTCATCTTCAAGTCGAGATCTACGACTTTCAACTCATATCGCTGTTCACAAGGATGTGGAAGCCGTCTGATGGTGTTGCGTTTCGTAAAAGTACTCGTGACGTGTAACAGTACAGAATCACGGTTGCAAGACCATTATGGTGGTAGAGGCGGATCTGCAAATATAAGGTATGGAGATGCATGAAGCTGTTGCATCCAGTACTGCTGGCACTTTTCTTTCTAACTCCGTCGGAGAATTTGCAAAACCGCGTATTGAGAAAAACACTAACAATGGTTCCTGGTCAGTTCAACTACTCATGTATCTCTCCCTTGCAGAGATTTGCTACCAATTTTCTTAATGCGTTTTTGGGGGGCTTGTTTATTGAACCTCTTGCTGCCTCTAAAAGTTGGCTGCAACTAAGGACTCTCCTTAGCATTCGTGCATTGGAGGAAGAGTGCTATAAGTATATTCTACCATATTGTCTTACTGCATTCTAGACGCCGAAAGTTCACAAGTATATCCACAAATAGGTGCACGAAAGTTGTGCATTTAGATAACTAACTGTTCATATCGTTGATCTCAAGTTAGTTGAGCCGCTCTTTTATTGTGTACCTATTTCGTTGTTCAGCATTTTTCTTTTCAATAAGCTTCATTGCTTTGTCCTCCCATTGTAGTAGGTGAGGATGTCCACTAAGTTTATTGATGTAACATTCTGGGAATACGAATCCTTTAGGACTCCTTATAATTTACCGTCTTGTTATGGATGGGGGTTGGTCGTCAACATGTGGTCTTCACCAGGGCTCATTTTCCTACCAGGGCCTCTCGAGCTGGTGACGAGTGCGAGGTTTCCATTCCGAAGCATGATGAAAGCAACCCACTACCGAGAATGAGTGACGTCCTGACTATAGCACTACTTTACTAGGTGGTAAGTGGTGACTACCTGTCGCTCTATCTGGCCTTTGCAGTGGCTCGCGGTGGCCTACTGATGTATCGAGCCAGTGCTGCTATCCTCCCAGACAAATCTGGTACCAATTTGCCGACCCGGGAGAGAAAGAGAACTTGGTGAGCCTGAGGTGCGAGGTTGGATCCCATGTGCATTGCAAGGCGCCTCAGACCATTGTGCTACATGCGCAAAGGGATAGTTAGTTAACGTAACTCCTTATGCATTTCAAGCCAAACGCTATAACTAAAATAAGTTCTCTCTTCAGATTCAGAGAAAGTCGTAATAGCGGAAAGGAAAAGTACAGATTTTTTGGTTTTCGTACCAGCAGTACTTTTCTAAGGAAACCATGTTCTGAGTACATTCACAAATCCGTCAACATCGTCAGCTATATCTCCTTTAACCGTCACAGTTTGCAAGAGATGAGGAAATAGCTTATGAAAATAAAGCGGTCTGTTCATCTACAGCTTATTATGGGTATCTCAAGTCATAGAATGGAGATGAGTTAGATAACCAGGCTTCCATGATGGTATGGAGCCACGTGAAGATAACAGGTAGTCGTTGTCAGTTATCAGTTCATCGCACCGTTTGTCATTATGACTCATTTTCGAAACTTCCTGGTCTTCTTTTTGCACTTCTCGTCAACTGTATTAAGTTTCCTGGACTTTTTTTTTAACGCTGAAATGCCCTTCTACTGAAGAAATCATCTTTGTTGTAGAATCATTCTGCAATAATCCACGTCCTTCATACCGGTTTTCTTATTTTTTTCTTACTCCTACCCAAAGGTTGCTATTATTCTTGACCATTTGGTTATTCCGGGATTAAATTAGCCCATTCCTTAGTACGGCCAGTACCACTTTATAGTTTACTACCTTAGTTTTCAATTCAGTGTGCATGATATAACAGGGGCTGAGCACTTAGTGACTATGCTGACGGCATCATAAAAGCTTCCCAGAATGAGTATTTTGTGAGTCCAAGGGAAAAAAAATCATTCAGTCAGGGAAATAACAGCCAAATGGAAATTATGCTGGTAATCGTATGTTTGTTCATGAAGCCAAGTCTTTCAAGTGTACACGATTACCAGTAAATGTAGTTCAAAACATTGCATGTCTTAAAGAAGATTGTCGTCGAACATGGGCTGGATGTGACTGAGCGAGTCGTTCTTTTTTGATTCTTGACATCGCTTACAGTGAATGAAAGATGAAAGTTATATGGCCGTCGTTCGTGCTGTTCTATATGGATGTAAGGGCAACGAGGAAGATGATGTGAACCAAGTTGAGCTCCTAGATCATATTCGCGACGTTAGTTGGTTCCATAATTATTCTGTCTTGATACCATCTTTCTAGAACTCGCTTCGGTCATTGCAGATATTCGACATAACAAGAACAAAGCACGAACGTCTTCTCACAAAATGCCTACACATGGTCGGTTTATCTCCTTCCTTTGAGCTTTTTTCTCATTTTCTAAGTATTTCAGTGTATAATTGGCCTATATTATCAATACTGTGTTATTTCCTTGAGAATTTATCAGTTTTCGGAAAATTTGTCTAGAATTCGCGTCACTTTAGCTCTTTTTCCAAGAACATTTATTCATAATATAGTGGGTATATATTGGGTGAATAGCACAGTGGTAGTGATGTTGATCATCACGAGCACGGTTCTGGTTCGATCCCACCACAGGCCCACGAAGTCTCTCATCCCTAGTTTCTGATCCCTCGAGGGTCGAGGAATTGCTACAGGACTTGTCCAGGAAACAAATTATTCCTTGCAATCCAACTGCAGACGTCTAGCTCGGCTATCTCAGGACTCTAGGGAGAATCGACTCGACCAGCATTCTGTGCTATTCATGATGGGAGGAAAATGATCAAGCAGCTGCCGAATTCACACCTAAAATCACATAAAATATAGTGGGTATTTTACGAGGAACTGCTGCGCTTGTTATTTATAAAGTAAGTACTAACATCCTAGAATGCGAAAGTATTTGTAAATGAGACCAACGTAATCGTGGAGGCTGTTCCATCTTTAGAATTGTTCTGCCGAGACTTTAAAAATGGTTTGAGATATTTTTTCGGGAAACCAGGTACAGGATAGAAAGAACAAAATAGATTAACACATACAGAAACGTTACCAGCTGCAAGTCGTCGCACACCTTCCATCCGGAGAAACCATGATGCTGTATATTCTGGAGTTAGTCGCTTTTCTTTGGTTCTTTTTCTTTATGGTTGCGTTACTTGCGTTACTTTACGGATCACTACTTTACATTTGCTCTTCACCTTTTTTGTTTTGTTTTTCTAACTGTTTTCGATGGAAAATGGAAATTTACGGCGCTAGTACTCTAAGTGGTACCAAGAATCGACATACATTCCATCTAAAACGATGGCGGACGTTAGAGATCTCAGTACTGCTTTTGATTGATAAGTGTCAGTTATGCGGATGTCCTACTTTCCACCAGCAATTCACATCCTGTTCTTTAGTGGAGAGAGCTGTAAACAATACGCAATCAATACAGGAGAGATTTATGCATTGTGAGTTCTTTGCTACTACTAATTCTCCCACTAAATGTTTTTTTTACTTACTTGGGACACTTGGATGGCCCATCTTCACTGGTTATGAGCACCCCAGCATAATTTCCATTTTTTCGGAGTTTTGCTAGTTTAACCATTGTTTCTCTGCAGTCCCGAGGTCAGCCTACTCAGAGTCTGCCCCAGGTCGTCACCACCACAAGCCGTCGCCGCCTTTGTGGATCAGAGGAAGATTTGTTACCATACGACTAATTTGATACCAGAACGGTGGTGGATCCTAGTGTTGGTTTACTCTTAACTGGGCTACCTGATGGAAACGGCAGGTCCTTCCCAGCTTGGGAGGCCTTGCCGGGGTTATCATTCCCGCAGCTGTCCATCGCAGCCCGACTCCCAGGAACATCTCCTCGCCACAATGCGTGGTAAACGTTGGAAGGAATGGTTCTTTAAGACTTCAAAAATAGGTGAAATATGTGCAGAAAAAAAGTGGCAATTGTGTGGGATGACGTTTCTGAACTTGAAAGATGTTCTGATTTCCATACGTTAACTACGAGTAAACTGACAGTTCGTTTACAGAGATGTCAACGGTATTATGGAGGAAAAATGAATAAGGATGATGTACTGCTAGAGGAATATCGACATATTTATTTCCCACTCATAATTTCTGTGAAGAACTAACTGCGGATGTCTTCCACATGACAACCTACGGGATTAAGAGAATAGAGAAACGAGTGGTGTCATCGAGATTGCCGACACCAAGTACTCAAATTTAGCGCGTGTGATGCGGAAGTCATGTAGATAGATGTTCCTAACAAGGGTTTTTTCCAAAACTCAAAAGCTCTGCGTTAAAAATTCTGAAGGTTTAATATTCATGGATTACCATATTGATTGGTTTAGTGATGTCGGCTGCCGTACAAATATTAAGCTGAAGTTCGATGTCGTTCGTCCGACTGATAAGAACTGCAAAACAACAGTACGATCGGGATCGCTTCTAAAACGGTTTGTTTTAACTGTTAAGATATGACTATTATAATTATTATTACGGATGATTTCTGATGGCACTGGTAGATAGGAAACTAGTAGATAGAAGGGCGAAACGAAGGACTGACATGGTGCGGTGGTGAACGCGTCAGCCCCCCGGAAAGGGTAATAGTACGTTCGTTCTCCACCGCAGATGCCTGCGGTCCTGCACGTGTGTAAATATCAGTGAACCCTAAATTCGTCTCGAAGACGCACTGACGTAGCAAATTAGAATTTAGGATAATGATGTTGGAGAGGAAAGAATATGACCACGTGAATCTCGCAACACTACCAGTCAACACTTTAGTGAAGAAGTCGATATTTATAAGAGGTCACCAACACACAGTGGATCTCAAAGTGCTGGTTTGTGTGCAGTTTTCATTATGTGGAACTGATTTTGTCTCGCTAGGTAGCGAGTTATATATTCTGAATACTTGACCTGTAATTAAATTAGATCCAGAAAAAAGCATAAATTTACATCTAGGAAAATATCAACTGTGAAATCATGGCTGGGCTAGACTTCTATGACCTGCTTGAAGTGACAACAATGCTTCATGAGTACGATGCGGAACGCACAGTGAGGCTATTAACTAGCTTCTTTCTGCTTTGAATTGCAATTTTAGATTAGCGAATCCATGTCTTGTCGAAGTTCAGCGTAAACGATAAAGGATAAAGCTCTCGGTGTTAATCAATCCCGTATGCGCCATGCATTCTACTTCATTAATCATCGTTTGGAGGTGATCGAATGCATATCTGGCTTTTACAATGACTCCCGGTGGCCTACCGATGTATCGAGCCAGTGCTGCTATCCTTCCAGACAAGTCTGGTACCAATTTGCTGATACCGGAGAGATGGAAGACTTGTCCAGCCATGGGCGCGGAGGTCGATTCCACGCGTGTGTTACAGGGCTTCTCCGACCACTGCACCACACGCGCCCTTCTAAAGTTCAGCGTATAGAGACAGATTGAGAGTGATCTTCCGACATAAAACGTCTTTCTTACCAACGGTGGGCGTCTTGAGTGTCCATTAAAGACAAATTGGAGGATGGACAACCGTTAGATAAGAGGAGATGCATTCAATCTCCCAATCAGATTTTAACGATAACGCCAACCAAAACTAATTTGCTGCTTTCTCGATAAGCATACACCAGTTATTATACCGTTTATTCACAAAACCTGACACTTTTGTGGACTTCGCCTTCTTCAGATCCTGGAGAGGTTTGATTGCATTTTAGTCAGCCAAACGCCTCCATAATCTCAAAAGAAAAAACATGAAACCTAGATTTCAATCGCATATGGAACAAACAAAGTAGCTTCTTCAAACACTCACCTCTTTCTACGAGTCTTCCACTGGGGATTTCACGTAGAGACCAACTGCGCAAAGTTCACATGGATGGACAATGAGCCTCTGTCACATTAGAATATCACTCTTAAATGCTGTGTGGAATGACGCGTGATATCGAGGCATTCCTCACTGCATTAATTTTTGAACTCTTCCAATTTATCCAGAATGCCTTGAGAGTTATGCGCTGTAAAGTTTTTGATTCCTCCAGGTGGATGGTAACTCCAATTTCAAAATCTTCGTTATGTCTCTGTATCCTCTGTACGCTTTGTGGGGTATTTGGTTCTACTATAAGTTTACCGACTAGGTGTTCTTTTTTGCAGATGCAGAGTGGTCTACCCGTTTCGCTAATGTGTTCGTCCTCGCACGCTTTACAAGAGGTCAGATAAGCCGGACACGAACTCATGCAATCACCGTATCTACCGATAGGGCAAATTATGCAAAAAATGGCCGGTCCAGAGGGATTCGGTAACAGTGGTTGAAACATCACCGAGCACTCTCAGACGCCAGCTAGTTCGTGACCGCCCGTATGACCGTCTATGCGTTAGGCAAAATTGCACAAAATGCCTTAACGGTAGAGAAGGTGATTGCATGAGTTCGGATACGGCTTATATTATCTCTTGTAAACTGTGCGGGGACGAATACATCGGCGAGACACGGAGGCCACTGTACGTTCGTGTAGAGGAATGCCTAGTAGATAAACTTAAAATTAAACCAAATGCCATACTACGCGCGCTTATTACACGGAGACATAACAGAGAAGATTTTGAAGCTACCACCCTCACACAGGAATCGAAAACTCTGGTACGCAAAACTCTCGAGGCATTCTGGATAAAATTCACGAATTCCAAAATGAACTGGAGTGGGAATGCACCGCTATCATGCGTGATCTCACAAAATATCTGCGACCGATATTTTAATGTGAGCAAGGGAATTACTCTTTCTGCTTTAGTCGCTCAGTTGAATAAAGGCCTTCGAGTCAGGCCTCGGTACCGAATAAATCACTGGCTCGAAGTAGTACGCTTGACTTTGTACCACTCTGCCAAGCAAGATTTTTTGACGTTGCACAGAGCACAATTTCACCCTGAGTTATAAGGGTTTACAGAAATAACAGCAATACAGTATTAACAATGTGAAGATATCCGTAGTATTAAGGAGTACTGGTTGGACGAACCAATTGAGCGAAACTGAGCGAAACCTCCTGGAATTACTCCTAATGCCCTTATTCCTTCTGCAGTGGGTGGAGTTTTCACAGAAGAAACTAGGGATAATGCTCAAAGGGAGGTTCTAAAATGATTCTCAGTTAGTACAATCGGATAGAGCTGGTTGCACAGAATGTTCGTGTAGGCTATACAATAGCTTGTGTAGAAAGCTCACTAGAACGGTAGATGCTGGAAAGAGTATGCAGCTGGAAGCTACTCACTCAGTGCTCTAACTGTCGGACAAAGATGAAGAGTTCTTAGAAAGACGTTACAGAAGCACCTTCCAGCCAGCTGCCAAGCAGGAGCATGAGATAGTGACTAAGAGGCAGTTTGCAAAGTGTACAGAGATAAATGTGGTTACTAGTAAGTATAGTTACTGTCGGAAACATAAAAATAGGAACTAGTCAGGGAATAGTTGCTATACCATCCAAGTAAACTCTGTGCAGTTGGTCTGCAAATGATGTATTCAATAGAAGACGGACAGAAAACGTTGAGTGTGTGAAAAAGCTATTTTGTTCCCAATGCGATTGAAACCTAGGTTTCAAGTTTTTCTTTTGGGGTTATGCAGGTATTTGGACGACTAGATTGTTGTCAACTTGACTTTTTCTGGGTCTGAAGAAGGTGGCATCCGCCGATTTGCCAGATTTTGGGAATGAACAGTATGATAACAATCTCGTATGTGCTTATCAAGAAAACGGCAAATTACTGGTCACTTTCGGGGTTAATGGGAATTCGGTCTTCGGAATTGCTAAGGAAAATATCTAAATACTTCGCATCGATGACTTGTATTATTCTCTTATTCCGAGGCTTCCCTTTCATTTTTTTTCATTGACAAGCTAACATGAGACTGATTTTAAAAAAAACTTTACTAGGCTAGCCTCTCGACGCCTTCGACTTTTTCAGAGCGGGATTGATACGATTTGATTGTTCACAGCTACTCATTATTCCAATATGTGTTATATGAAAAAGCAATGCCGATTGACCTTACCTCATTTGGATGATGCTGGTGCTCTACGGGCTTGGACTCGATGCAGTCACGAAAACCCACATCGTAAGAATGAATAGCTGTGGACCATTGACCAGTTCGGCTCTGAAGAAGGTAATACCACGAAACATTAGCCTAATTTATCGCCCTCATGTTAGCTTGCCAGTGGAAGAATAGACATTGATTATTCATATCGTGGTTAAATAAAAGTCGGTTTTAAGAAAGTATTACTTCACTCTGAAGCTTTTGTTTTTAGTCAGGCAAGTACTCAGGTGAACTATCAGGCAAATCGTACGCTCTTCTCCGTCACATCGCCCAGTTCTTGCACATACCACTAGAGGTCATTACGATTGTGTACGTTTCTTCATTCTCGATTTGCTTCCGACTGCTGCATAATACCAAATGGAAAGAAATGCGATCATAAAAGTGATTGGTCACACATCGTCAAGAAGTATCTTTCACTCAATATCTTTCGTAAATATCATCTTATCTGTAATTTTCAACTTATCTTTTTTACACGACACCTTTTCACATCTATGGGGTGGGTCCAGCGCTTCTTGGATTCAATTCATTTCATCGCCTGCATCATCCACGAAGGTCTTCAAACTTTTTTTCCTTGTGGGTTCGCCTGCTGTTTGAGGGTTGTCATCTTCTTTTGAATGCCGTTGAATGCCTGTCGAGTAGATTCACCTCAAGGTCCTGCGATAGTCGGGTTAGAGCGTCCCACTTGGATTGCACGAAATGAGCCGTTCTCAGGCAAGCCTGATACCAATTTCCCGACCCCAGAGGGATGACAGAATGTGAGCCTGGGGCAGGATCGAGCCAGTCCTCTACTTCTGATGAAAACCATCACTGCCACTGCGCTACTCGCCTTTTCTAATTTATCTGCAAAAGTTCTTTCTGAATGTTTACAAGGTTTTCACTTCAGTTCGATAAATCCAAAATTAGTTTAGACGGGCATAGTTGCAGATCACTGTCTGTGTTTCTCGTATGGGACAATACCCAAGTATGTCTGGACGACATGGCTATCACTCGACGGATAAGGCTACTGGAACCGCAACAAAATTTCGAAAGATGTGACATCTTGGTATGTTCATTGCCAGATTATTTTTCTGTTTCATAGGTTATATCATTGAGTAGGTCCTTGCGTAGTATATTTCTGAGTTTGGAGTCCCTATTGGATATTATGACAGTGAGATTGGATGCCTTCGTTGACTTGATATCTCAAGTGGTTTGATATTTTATTTTAAGTATTTGCGCCAAACACTCTACGAGGTCGACTTTCATTTAAAGTTGTACTCTTCGATGGAAGTTAGATTTTTTTTATTATTGTAACTGCTCATGATATTATCGAAATATGCAGGCACTTCTAGAAGCATACAGCGGTTCATCTGGATTCTAGAAATTTCGTAATGTAACACCTTTAAGGAGACCGCTTTGTGTCATCTGGCGGAATGTTTGGTCGCAGAGTTTCATGACATTCTTCAACAATTCTCTCACAATCCGCTCTTTCCGCCAAACCACTATCTCAGTTTGAAGAACATGAACACTGCGCTTAAGTAAGTCTTATTCTGAAATACCAGAAAAAAGGGAACACTCCCATTACTGACAGGTGCTTAATTAGACCTAGAAGCCAAATTGCACTTGCTTGGTCACCTCAGGAACTTTTGAGACACTTTTGAAAGACGTGTGTTTTTCATATTTATGGTGTCATACGGATTTTCCTGCAACTGTCGGTAATTCCTCGATAACTAGTGTTCTTGTGACAAGTCGTAACATGTGGGGACTGGAGAAATGTGTTGAATTTTCGCCATATCACTGAGAAGGCGTGCAAAGCTTTCTAAATCATTATTTCCTAATTCGTCGCATGGTGGCAAATCTCCCTCTGATCCACAAGGGCTGCCTGTCGTGGTGACGACCTGGGGCAGACGGCCAGACTGTCCTCGGGATTCCAGAGAACCACAATGGCTTAACCAGCAAGTCCCTAAGAAATGGTGATTGTGCTTGGGCCCGCGCAACTAGTGAGGACGGGCCGTTCAAGTATCAAGTATTTCCTAATTCAAAGTTTTAAGTTGGAAGTAAGAAATAGTAACATGATGGGACCTCCTCCTGGACACAAGCACGGAGATTACCCACACTGTCAACTCATTTTCAGACAATATAATCGTGTCCTACTTGATAAATCCCACTTGATCGATTTCTTCACTACTCCAGATACAAACCTCAACAAAAAAAATGGAGAAAAGAATATAGAAAATGAGGATTTTATCGCTGTCTGATAAGCAAACTTATATTTCGCCTAGAAATCAATCACAGGTTGTAAACCTATTATACTGGGACTAGCAGCAGTATCTCTTTGATAGTAGGCACGTGTAGCGCGTTGTAGAGGTGTCCTAGAATAAACACCAGGCTCTAGTTCTCCGCACTGCGTTTTCACAAAGCTTTCCATTCCTCTGGGATTGGTATCAAACTTGTCTGGGAGGATAAAATCACTGATTTGCATCGGTAGGCCACCATCAAGTCGTTGTTGTACTGTATATAATATACAATCAATCAACTTTACGAGACAAATTCTAATGTATGAAGTGCCACCAGAGATTGATTACAAACAAGGCAACTCCAAACCGTTCATCTTTTATCTTTTTGCCACGCAAAACCTAGGCCCGCCGTGGATATCTGCATGCTACGTGTATGGGACGTATATAATTCTCAGCACCCATCGTCAATTTTGACCGATCAGCTCGTCTCTGTGATAGTGGAATGCGCTGAGGAATGGATGTATCAAGAGTTTCGACCACACCTGAAAGATGTTAAGGTGAACTCTTACGATTTATAATATAAGTTGAAAATGACGAGCTGTTAGAAATTCTTCTGGTCCTCTAGTTCATTTTTTACACGTTCATCGGCGAGCTTATTCAGGGAATTTTGCATAACGATTCAAACGATGTGCGAAATGATGCAACGTAACTACCTTAGCTACAATCTGTTCTTCCAGCAATTTAACGTTAACTATGTAGAAGTGGCTTTGAGGACGATCGACGAGAAGGTAACAGGGAGTTAAACTGTTTGGGCGCTAGTAGTTATCCAGATTCACACTAACATGATACATTTTAGTTGGAACTATTTGGTCGTTCTTATTTGAGTGAGAGGCTCATGCAACTGGACTCACGTCAAACCAGTCAGTTAGAAATTTTCACAAAGTGCACCATGAGATTTTATGACACGCTGCATTCTCTTGTGCGTCTTGGTAGAAGAAATAAGTAAGTCTCGCTTATTACGGAAATTGCAGAATATTAACTGTTTCACTCGTCATTCCGAATTTTTTAAGCCTCTACCGTTAGTACTATTAGTATTAAATAGTGTTTCTGAAAATGTTATCACAGAGTCGGTACTAAACATAGACAGACCTCAAAAAAAAACTACAACCTCAGCTTAACTGGGTTCAATGCCGATCTGTGCTTCTCAGATAAATCCCGCTGACGGGTGACTGCTGATTGCAGCGATAGGTAGAAAACTGGCTGGGAAACACGCAAAGCAAGCGCCTCCGTGGTGCAGTGTGTAATACGCGAGCCCATGGGAAGATTAATCGTGGTTCGATCTGGCCCAGGGTAGACGTTTTACGAATATCTCAGCATCGTTGTGGTTATGTCTCTCATCATAACCTTCCGTGAAAAACTTATAATAGAAAATAAAAGGTTAACAGAGTTGGTACTACTTAACATCCTTTTGATGTTTTGAATCTCTAGAGTCTATTTAGTGACACCACACCATACTTTAGCGTAGAAAGGCTTCTAATCTACGACTTTGAAACTTGGTTTTTGGATGTGACTGTGTTCTGGACATATTCTTGGCGGGATGTAGGTCTCAAAATGGTGAGTGATATGCATTGTATAAATCGTGCTGGATGATACATCGAATGGACCGCTGAAAGCTAGATGCACTGTGTCTAGGTTGCTCGTACCATATCGTTGGACAGTGATGGTGATGCGTCAAAATATGAACATCGTCCTTTACCTGCTGGCCTGTACTCTTTTCTTTGTATACAGAAAGGTACTCAGTACCAGTTACTGCAGAATTAATACGAATGTTTCGGAGTTCTTTGCAAAAAATGACTTCATACCTACATGATCATGAAATGAAACCTGTTTTTTGACAACTTATGTCAACAACAACAATCAACGACGTATGTTCCGTTAACTTTCCAGTAACAAGTTCATTCCGAATGCAACTGAATGTTTTCCAAACCGATTTTTATTAAACCTTGGCAAAAAATAATCAGTACCTTCTTCGACTACCAAGCAAGCACAAGGTTGGTAAAAAGATTCATTCGGGTAACGTTTCGACGTTTTCATATTCCTCATAGCCGGATTGGTCTGAATCGACGATCCACAGATGGTCATCCTCGCGGTGTGGTTGTTCGTTGTCGCATCAAGTCGAATCCATTGAAGTGGAGCACCAATCGGATGAGGAATTCCAGGATTCTCAGTCGACGGTGCCAGAGGAATGTTGATTTACTTGATTACATTGTATTATTACTGATTGATTATATTGCTATTCAATATGGTCTACTTTTTTGGCACAATGCATCCTGCAACAGTTGGTATTATATTGGCTAGCACACAGCGAATCAGTATTCTTTTTATTCTCCATTAAATTTTACATCGTTGGACTCGATCCGATGCGACAACGAACAACGACATCGCGAGGACGACCATATGTGGATCATCGATTCGAATCAATCCGACTCTGACGAAGACGAAGACGTCGAAACGTTATCCGAATGTTTGCTTAGGAATCGAAGAAGACATTGTAGCTGAATCAATCATGCAATTTGAGAACAAGCCTTCATTAAACAAACGAAAAGCAGTTAATAGTCAGTTAATGTCACAAGATATAATAAACCATATGGTGCTTCCTGAAACTTTTTCTTAATTATATTCATATTCGGGATCTCTAGTGTGTACGCTTGAAACTCTGTTTTACATAGGGTCTTTCCGATGACTACTCGATGTTGGCTTTCGAGTTGCCAGGGAACATTTTGATGGGGTCACTATCTTTAGTACAGATCTTATCAGAGAACATCTACGCCTATACCAAGAAGCTTCATAATGATGCAATGTCGAATGATTCCGACATGAATTCGCGTATCATTCGAGCAGTAAATGGTGTCGAACAGGCGTTGCTATTTGTGTCGGAAAGATGGAGGCGATTTGTGGACTTTGATCGAATGGCGACGGTGCTCCCAATCGAAGAAATGGCTGTCGTCGAGAGATTCTGTACAAAAGTCCTCGACAGTACGAGAAAGAAGTGTGAGCTGATCATGGACAAACTTCTGCGGATTTATTGTCGCTCACTGGGAGACAATATTATAAGGATAGCTCGCACTGTGACTGCAGAAAACTATGAACATAGCAAGAAGCTGACGGTGTATGTGCGGGATCCGGCGGAAAGAATGTACCGCATCATGGACAGTGTGGATAGATTGGCGTGTAATGTTTGTAGTGATCTTCTTTCAAGGTAATCTTGCTATTGAAAATTTGTGTAGTCGTCGTATACAACAGGACTCCTTGAAAAGGTGGAGAAAAATCAATACGTATGTGACCGAGTTCCCTTACAACCTACATTTTTATTAATTTGTCACATTTCGTAGTATGCAATTGAAGGAATCGAATGATCTAGGATTTAGGTGTTCGCAAATCGCCTTGCGGATTACCCACGAAATGCTTGAGACAGAAATCCTTCGTTATTTGCGAGATTCTCGAAATCCGGAATATTATTCCGAAATCTATATTACATTGAAAGAGATCATCAATGTGTTGGGAGTCTCATTGGAGTCCTCCAAAGCGACACCACTATTGTATTTACACAGCTTTATGACGAATGAACTTATTCTTTCCTATTACGCCCAAATTATCGAGGAAATGAACGTTAAACAGGAAGGAAGGTTGGATATTTGTTGGTTTCCTACCATTTAGTGGTTCAATGTATTAACACATTCGTGAGAACGTCTACTTTTCGATATCTACACTATGGGACGAAGCTATTACTTTCCTCAAAGCGTTTTTTTCTCCTGCATTGTTTCGTAGATTATCGCATCTTGAACGGCTAGACGATTACAGAAACGAGAATTCCCCTAAGTCCCATGAAGTTTTCAAATCCTCATGTACTTCGGTTATAAACGAAAACTATTACTAGCCATGAAAAACGAATATTTCAACGAATGTGTTAAGCAGACTGATTCTTTTAACTCATAACAGCCATAGGTGGTTTTTTACTACTTTTCGGTTATTTAAATTCGTCGATCCTTGAAGTATTTGAAGAATTTCTAACTTCACAGATTTATGGGAAAGATTTTGCTTTATTGCCTTAGAGATATATAATCTTAAGCTCTTCCTCATTCTTAAATTCGTTCGGAGCTGAAAATCACAAAAAATTAAGATTTTAAGAATTAAAGTGGAATTTAAGTTAATTCAATTAATTAATTGCTGGTGCCACTGGTAGGTACAAAAAATAGCTGAGAGAAACAAAGAGTAAGGGCATCCGTGGCGCAGTTTGTAATGCGTGAACCCCAGAAGAAAAAATCGTGGTTCGATCTGGCCCGGGGTCCACGTTTTGCGAATATCTCAGCATCGTTGTGGAGTCCAATTTTTTAAAAGTTTCGATGCAAGAGAGAGCAGCTCAGAACACCAACAATACATTGCGCGACACATCAATGCCGTATGAAATCCTGCCTATCCAACTGCTCTCTTGCTCGAGATAGTAGTCTTAATGCAGAAAATAAGAAAAAAATGGACAAAAATTAGAAGAACGTATTTCATGGGGTTCAAAAAAATCAGAATTTAGTCTTGGTAGAACAAAGAATCCTGTAAGCAAAGATCAAAAAAATTCTAGTTCTTTTTGCAATTAATCAAGTTCCTTGTGAACTGAAATGTATTTTTCTTAATACTATGTTGAACACCTACACCATGTGTTGAGTGAATTTATGTGTCGCTCAAGAGTTAGAGATAAATTGGTGGGCCACGCTGCCCCCTAATGGTCTAGTCCGAGTAGTAATCGTGAATGGTTTTCTCTATTGCCATTCTGAAAGCTGTAACTGTTTCGTCTGGGCATCTTAGCACAATCTTCTTGGTCTTGTAATTGGCGAAGCTTGGTGGGCCTAGGTGGGCTGAGTAAATAAGTGACCGAGAATCTTGAAGAACTTTCGTTCGCTTGTAATTTTTATTTTAGCTTCCTCTTTCCATCTCATTAGCTTGCGTAATCTTTTTGAAATTAGTAGAAAAAGTTTTTTTGATAGGAAATATTGGGAGTTGTAGCTGAATAGCTCTCATGCCGTACATAGGTACTGATTATTCTCCAACTTCCTCATGATTATGTGAACTCTCTCGTGAAGCTGCAGTGTTGAAATTCCTAAATTTTGGAATTGCAGCGTGCCTCACATCAACATCCAAGTCGGATACGTACTAGCAAGTGGTGACAATGCATTGATTATTGTTAATGGTTGGTTGGCAAACTCTACTTCTATATATACTGACCCATTCTGTACGTTACTGTTTCCTAAACAGTTTTCTATTGGGAAGCGGACCGAGAAATGAATCGCTTGAGTTGAAGTTGTAGAAAGATTGTTTACAAGATATAATTTCCGGGTATCGAACGCATTTTTTGTAAATTTTATATGACTCGACACCACATATTGTGAAGATCCTAAAACTAGTTTTATTTGATTCCTTCCTCACATCCGTCATCAACGATCTTTGAGTTTGCGTGTCGCTTGAAGATTTTGGTCCTCTTTGTGGAAGATACCTTTGGATGCTGAGCGGGTCGATTCTTCCTGAAATGCTGGGATGACAGTGTTACAGCGTTCTCAGCTCTTCACCATGGACACTTTCCACACTTTTTGGATTGGAAGGAGCTATCCCAGACAAGTCTGGTACTAATTAGCCGATCCCGGTGGGATGAAAGGCTTGGCTGGTCTAGTGCTGCAACCGAGGCCATACGCATAAGGAATTGAATCCCTACCATTGGGCTCACCGCGCATCAAATGCAGATTTAAAAAAGCATCAAATATCCAGAAAATTCGTTTCACTTGAAGCCGGCAAAAAATAATGTTGACCTGCCGATGTATTTTTTTTGAGCTTACACGACTTATTCACAGGTAGAGTTCTACATGCAGTGCAGGTTCACGATTTTACTATATTTGGTTACAATAGACAGAATACGTCAGACAGTCGCAAAATATGCAAAATTTACCGTGTTTTTTGGTAGAGACATAGAATAGTGTTCAGTTCTTGGACTCGATCATGTTCTGGAGTTGAACACACTGTGCGATCGTGTTGAACCGTTTGTAAAACTCGAGCTACTGCCGGTCAGTTTGTACCCGCCACATTGTTTTCCTGTGCAAAAAACAAGAACCACTCATTATGAAAACTTATCATGGAGTCAGGAATTTCACTTGTGAGTTGAACACGGTTTTTCTCACCCCTTGCAAAATTATTACGCATTAAGGAACCTTACAAACCAATACCACAATTCCAGCCTCGTTCCACTACAACTCTTCTACTTACACGGTTCCTCACTTTGTATTTCTGTCTTGGACCATGATCGGTATGTCTAACTATTGGCCTATCTTCGTTGGTAGTAAATAGTCATCGTCACTCAATTATGTAATTGCGGATTATATGGTTGGGATTCAAGTTTTCCAAGTAGTTGGAAAATCTGACATATATACATTCTTTCTTTGATAAGCTTACACCAGGTTGATAAATATTGTTTATCTCATTTATATTTTGTTATTATTCGTCATTTATTTTTTATTTTATATGACCCGTCTTCACGTCCACTGTGCGGATCCCAGCACTTCTCACATTCGATTCGTTTCCTCCCATCCATTGTCCACGAAGATCTTCCAACTTTTACGTGTGGCTTTGGTTGCTGCTTGAGGATTTTCATTTCATCTTGAATGTCGTTGAATGCTGGTCGAGCACCCTGGAGTCGTGAGATAGCCGGGCTGGAGCGCTCCCAACTGGATTGCAGAGAGCGATTTTTTTCCCAGACAACTCCGGTACCAATTTCCCGACCCCGAAGTGATGAGAGGCTTGGTTGGTCCGGAGAGGAGTCGAACTAGCACCATGCTCGTGATGATAGACATCACTCCCACTGTACTATCCGCCCTCTTGTTATTTATTATTGCACCATTTATTGATTATTTTATGTTGTTTATCTCTTTATATTTATCAACCTCGTATAGACTTATCAAAGAAAGAATATTTATTGATTAGTCATACCGAGATTAAATGAGAGTCGGGTTTGAAATATTCTCACATATATATTGTACTCATATTACATATCACATTCCCGCATATATATTGAATAGAAGGAGAACGGCATTTCCATCAGGAAGCCTAGCTAAGAGTAAACCACTACCAGGATCCACTACTGTCCTGGTATCAAAGTCGCATGGTGGCAAATCTCCCTCTGATCCACAAGGGCGGCGAGTGCCTGTGATGGCGTCGACCTGGGGGCAGACTTTGGGCAGGCTGAGCTCGAGACTCCAGAGAAACGTAATGGCTAAACCAACAAGGCTCCCAAAAATGGAGAATATGCTGGTGCCCGCACTACCAGTGAGGAAGGGCCATTCAAGTATCAAGTAAGTAAGTATCAAGTGTATATTGTACTGGAACCTAAGATCTGAGTTAAAATATGCTTTTGCTCAGATTTTCAACTTTAAGATTTTTTGACTACACTTTTTTTTGCCCTGTAACATCGAAATAAACCATTAATGTGGAGGATAAAGGACTGAAGCCGTACTCGAGACTACAATATTTGAAGAAGCCTGGAATAGATATAATGGACATTGTCAGATATGGGCATTAAGTCAGTTATTCAAGTAAGCATCTCTACGAATGCAGAATCAACGACAAATTGATTGGGCACACATTACTCGCCACTAGCCAATTTCCACGAATGAACAGCTTTTCTATCAAGAATCTGCCTCCGGCGCAAGCTCTCCACCTGGTCGAACCACTTGTCGGACACCATCTACCGTATTACAAGATGCTCAAAAAGCGTAGTCCATACGACCAAGTCGCGCAAGCATTTCTTCGACGAGAAAGAGGTGCAAGTAAAATGTATCTTAGAGGACACTCAAGGAAATTCCCCAGTCGACGCAAAGTCTCAAAAAACGAAGTATCTGGGTGTGGAAGCCCCATATATGCCATATCAACATTGCTCAGTAGCTGGAGGTAGCTGGAGTCAAAACATCGTCTCTTTGTTGTTTCAGTAGCATAGCATCCATCTCCAGTATTCCATATTTTGATCCCACCACTTCACTACCTATTGCAACTAGTTCATTCTTGTCTTCCGACTCTTTTGCACACAGTGATGTGTTAAGTGATTCCTCCTTTATTCATTCGGATGACGTTACCACTAGCCAACAGAAACAACAAGTTGAGAAATCAATTTCTGTCTTATTAATGTACAGCTTCATATTCAGTTCGTGAAGAACGAGCAAACGGAAAACTACACCCCTGGTGTAGCTAGACATTGATGAAGGGAAAACCTATGACTATCACAAAATGACTGAGCAACTTTACATACAAGAGCGGAAAAAACACGACACGAGAAAAAACGAACAGCGAATCAAAGTTTGTGTAAGGCAAGACGGAGCGAAGATTTGGCATTGCGAAAGCGCTGCTCTATGATAAAAATATACAGTGATGGAGCTTATGACTAAAGAAAGAAAGTGTTCTATCGAGCCCAAATACTATACAGGATGATAACAAACAACAGTGGTCCGAACAATCTGAGATTTAAACGGCATCCGGAGAAAAAAACAGCACAAAAACATCAATTAACTAAACATTTAAATATTTATTACTCTGTGCGGTATCACTGTAGTGATACATTACGGAAGCCAACCACATAGGAGAGATAATAACATCGGAGAAATAAAGAATGATGATATGAAAGAGAGAACTGTAAAGGAATATATTCACATATTGTAAGCAACGTAAATAGGATCCAACTGATCATGAAGGAAATTCTCCCGTAGCAGATGTCGTTGTTTTTCACCCCTCGTGTTCATTGGTATGGTGTTCGGATCGACGATTACTACGACACCAACGATTAGATAGTGCTCTTCAAGAACCTGTAAATTGTTGATAACCAAAAACTATGGTACAAAAAAGTGAACAAGGAAATAAATAAGATGCTATAAGTTAGTTCTTTACCGTATCACCATGGTGATACATTAGGGAAAAGCCACCACATAAGCGAGGTAATAACACTGAAATAAAAAATGAAGGCATGTAATGCGTCATCGTGGCCAGGAGGTGTTCCTCGATAGCGGGCTGCGACGCATAGCGTAGGGATTCATCACCTCGGCATGACCTCCCGAGCTGAGGAGTCCAGCGTTTCCACAAGGAAACCCAGCTAAGAGTAACCAAATACCACGATCCACCACCGTCCTGGTATCAAACTAGTCGCATGGTGGCAAATCTTCCTCTAATCCACAAGGATGGTGACTGCCTGTAGTGGTGAAGACCTGGGGCAGACTGGCTACGCTGACCCCGGGACTCGAGGGAATCACGATGGCTAAACTAGCAAGTGTCTGGAGAATGGAAATTATGCTGGGCCCACACAATCAGTGAATACAGGCCGTCGAAGTATCCAAGTATATAACAGTATAGACAACCTAAAGTTAAAAAAACGCTAGATTCGCAATTACAGCCGTTATTGAAGTAAAAGCACCACATACTCGATCATAAGCTTATTTTGAACAGCGTAAATGATTTAACCAGTAAGTTGTTAAGGATTTCACCGATCTTAGATTATAAATCCATGCAAGTTTACTAATATGCTAGTACTTATGTAAATATTCACCGAAGATGTAACAGCCGGCACTAGATCGAGTGCATCACTTTCGGCACCGGAACACTCGGCGACAACCACTATCAAATGGCTCCATGTAAATACAGCACAATCTCCTAAGTACTTATGACAACGCGATATGGTCGCCTCAATGTCAACTGGATGGTAGCGCATTCCTCGCAGCATAAGCGTTTCTTCAAGTGCTCCTACGACGAAGACTGCATCATGCAGCTCACCGTCTTCCGTGATTGATTGGGTTTGGCGAAGAAAACCTAGATAACCAGTACGTGCGAACCTGAAAATATCGCTAATGTTTAGTAGTACTGAGTAGATAAAACCACAACTTCCTTAGTGAACTAGTGATCGGTCTTCTTACTTTGGCTTTGGATCTTCTGAAATACCTTTTCAAGACGTTAAGCCTTTAATTAACTGCCTATTATTTTTTTCATGGCAGGATATTACGTAAAATACGACCAAAATGATGATGAGATACTTTCAGAACTGAGAGCCAAGCTAGCTTCGGTTACACACGGAAGGGGGTAAACACGGGTTCGAAGTTGGCCTGCGTTGTGATGTTTTGCAAATGTCTCAGCATTGTTGTGTTTGTACTACTTTTCAAAAGTTATACAGATACATGAATGAAATGTGAATGTATCAAATGAATATGTATTCTTTGTTTGATAAGCTTGCACAAGGTCGATAAATATGTTTTATTTTCGGCTAAAGTTTCGACTGTTTCGTCTTCATCAGAGCCACCATGGTCGGTGAACCATCAACTCGGTTTATCGGCTCTGTTGAAGACGAAACCGTCGAAACGTTACCGAAAATAAAGAATACTTATCAAGCTCGTGTAAGCTCATTAAAGAAAGAATACCTATTGATTAGTCATACCGAGGTTAAAGGAAAGCCGATTTTGAAATATTACTATGCTTTGTATGAAATGACTTCTACCACACTACGTTTCACAGTGCGCCACATAAAAAATGTGATAAATAATTTGACTAGTCAGCAAACAGACTATGCCTTACTTCTGTCATAGTGTCACCAAAGGCTAGACGAGCATTGAAATGATCAGTTTGAAGATTAGTCTCTTCACCGTACACCGTGAAATACCCCAAGGCATTGTGAGGGGCCGACACCTGCAAACAACGGATTGGGAAACAAATAAGATTTTTAAACCAAGCGCAACCAGCATGCTGTTGACAACACCAACTAATTTACATCTAATTTACAACCTCTCCTGATTGTATGTGATGAAGACTCTAATGGAACAAAAAAAATACGTAAGTGAATCAATTTTTGGTCTGCAAATAATTGGCTTGGACACTGAATACGCGTTCTCCTTTGTCCATCGATCGTAAACGACTTCTTGGAATTTCAAAAGATGAAAAGCACCTACCCATATTTCACCTAGATGCGAATCAGCACACTGGCCACGTGTTTCTGGATTTGCGATCACCACCTTCACTCCAGGAAGCAGCTGAATACAAACAATATGCGGACGTCACTTAATACTTATGACAGAAAAAAATCATAACCACATCTTTTTCAAGGAAAGTCATATTGAAAAAAGGCAAAAAATAACCACATATAAAGGAAAAACACAAGCGTGGTGCAAGGGTCTTTCTATGGAAGAAAATAATAAGCAGCCTATAGATACACTTATTTGTACAATACAGCACTGAAAAGAAAACAGGAAAAACACAAACTGAGCCAGCAAAAAAAGTCGTCCTAATCTTTCCTACCACTGTGAACCTACGAACTTACTTATAAACAGAATTCGCATACAGACTTACGTTCCATAGGGTTAAATAATGACAATCTAAATAATGACAATGTCAATCTGACACAGATTGTGAAGTGCCCAACAAACCACGTATATATTAGACAAAGCATCTATTCGTAGATAAAGGTCAAGTTGTTCTACAAAATATTTGTCTGCCGGCATCCTCGTACAAAGTCATAATGTCTATAGTTTTCGACGTCAAACGAACACAAACCTTTCCACTCTCCATTAACAGTAAACTATGCGGTGCGCCTTTTCCAACAAGAGTAACTCGGTCGTTTCTTAAAGCTCGTGCATCCACATAAACGCTGGATGGATCTGGTCCTGATGCACCCTGAAAAAACAATTTCATTGTATGAAAACAAAAATAAGACAACTGCAAACGAACTACTTCTTACCTGCATGCAAATTGCAGCATTCACACGACATCCAAACGAGGTCGAAACGGCTCGTGGTGATAGCCATAAAGGCGCAAACAGACGGGAGAATGCGTTCACCAACGTTGCTCGAGGTCGTTCTTCAGCTACTATGACGCAAGTTCGAACACTGAAGTCCAATTCAGCTTCATGAAAACCGCACGACAAATTGAAGAAGTAGTGAAAAGGACAAATAAGCAATCGACAAAAGGATATGTCCTTGGAAGAGGTTCTTGTCTTACAGATGGGAACCGTACTTCATACATAATTAAACGATCGCTTAATATCTTAAATATTAAACATGTCAAAACATAGCGGATCTCATAGAAACCTTAGTTTAGCCCTCCTCTTTTTTTATATTTTGACGCATTCCCGATGAAACTTGTTTTTCAGTAAGTACTGACCATTTTTCTATTGCTAATGTCCTTCTTATCTCTTTACTTACTAAAGTACTTACTCCTTCACTAACTTACTTTACTTAGAGTGCTTAGTATTTATTTCTATTGCTAGAGCACTTCAGAACTTCCGGAATTTGAAAGCGTCGATGTAGAAACCGGAAAAAAAACCTTTCATAATTCCACAGAATCATAATTTCATCTTCGTAGAATAAGAAAATATGACCATATTAGCAAAGATCTGTAGTAACTAAGAATTTTAAAGGAGTTTATTCCACTTAAAAAGTTCACCATGAGCTGAGATATGTTCGCTTAAAGTTGAAAGGTGAAATTATTCCTAAAAATTATGCGTTGGGGCGCGTGTAGCGCAGTGGTTACAGCTGTTCTGCAATACAGACGGCCGCCGGTTCGATCCTGATCCTCACCAAGCCCTCCACATTCCCCTGAGGTCATCGAATTGACACCAAACCAAACCAAATCTAGGAGAATAGTAGCACTCATTTGCTATAGCAGTAGGTCACAGCAATCGTTATGTAGGCCAGATATGTATACAATTACTTTCAACGATGCTCGATGAAGTCGATTGCAGGGAGCATCCCACGAGGATTGATCAACGACGAGAACTTCCAAAGCATTAGCATGCTGCATTGAAATCAATGTACATTCGCAGCTTGATAGAAAAGAAGAAGATTGTTCATTTGTCCATTCCCTAAACTTGATAACGTCCACAAACTATTCGGAATATTCTCTTCTTTGGAACCATGAACATGAGCCATTTATAGAGTGCTTGCTTTTTGTTACTATGCTCCCAATAAGGGAAAACGTTTTCAATGTGGCCGTTTGAAAGCAAACTTTATATTAGT
The DNA here is from genome assembly GCA_018806985.1 of Angiostrongylus vasorum. Classification (NCBI taxonomy): domain Eukaryota; kingdom Metazoa; phylum Nematoda; class Chromadorea; order Rhabditida; family Metastrongylidae; genus Angiostrongylus; species Angiostrongylus vasorum. The sequence continues at coordinate 769,183 of JADANN010000420.1, forward strand.
TGGTGCATTTTTAAAATATTAGGAAATAAACATACAGGGGAGGTGAGAAGGATGAAAATAGTAAAATAATACAGTTTCTAATATAAAAACAAACCAAGAAAGATTAACGCCTTTCTCCTTAAGTGCCGAGACTTGGGATGCCAATTCTTGTACACACAGTCCAAGTACACCGTATGTTGCAAAAGTGTCACGAACTTTCAATGTAGATACAGTCGTTAACCACAGTGATGGACAAGATTCCACCTCGGCTGGTGGAATTAGGATGGTATGGTGTCCAGAGTAAATACTTGAAAGGCACCACAATGCAAAACCAAGACCGGAGTATGGGTCAAGACATAGCGCTACATGACGTGAAGGGTAAAGTTCACAAGCTACCTGAAAAAAAATATTCGTCCTGATATGCAATTACCTGATACATGTCATGAGAAACAATGCAAAATTTGAGCTGCCTCTTCAGTACATCCACGACTAACTGATCTGATATCGTTTCTTTCCTATTATTACTTTTCGGCATAAATGTTTTCAACGACACATTTTGCAACTATGAAATCAGTAGCTTCGGTCACACGTAGTACACGTAGTACCCGACGTGACGTGAGAACGACTATTTTGTAAATACTACAATTTACAAAAACTACACAAATTTATTCATCTCCATGGATCCGGTGGACTCCTTGCTTACTGCACAGATGCAGTAACATAGAGGTAGTTGTCGAGCAGAAGCACATCAAGATGTCTTTAGAGCACAAATACAAATACATGAGTCCCATTAAGGCTTCACTAACACAAAAGATTGTTGCAGATAAGACAGTACCAAATGTCTCTGTTCTGAGCGCATTTCAAACTGTACGCATTGGGGGTAACAATATTACAAAACCGACTTCCCTCAAATCAACATCTGTTTAAATTGTTGAACCTACACGAACTTGATAAATAATTTTTACTCGGCTAACGACACGTCTTCGTTTTCATAGGAGCCGATGATCCGAGTCGATGGTTCGCAGTTGTCCATCTTCCCGATGTAGCTTCTTCGTCTTCGTATCGAGTCGAATCGTCCTCAGTGGAGCACCTCTCGAATGAGAGATACTCACCAGGCGATGCACTTTTTGTACAGAATGCTGGTTGTTGATAGCAGCATGGTATAGATCCTGTATAAAACAGCGTCGCTGGGTGATTATGTCCTATTCGAGAGGTGCTCCAATGAAGAAGATAGATAGGAAGAAGATGCCACATCGAGAAGACGAACAACTGTTGACCATCAACTCCGATCATCGGCTTTAATGAAGACGAAGACGCCGAAATGCTAGCCGAATAGAGCTGTTTACAGAACCTTGTATAGGCTCAACAACTGAAACACATGTACGGACTGAGTTCAACATGTGTGGCGGACGACGTAAGTGGTAGTAAATGTATCGACGAGTTGAAGTAGAGTGAAGTTGAAGAAAATTAACCAGCATTCGAAATATTATTAATATCCAATAGTAATGGTGCCAGAACTTTTGATTAAGGTTTTGGAAAACCAATCGGAATGTAACATAATCAGAAAAAAACGAACCTTTAAGCTTCTGCACATACTTAAGGCCCCTCCCACACTAACAATTACACCTACTAGTTGACCAGTTGTGCTCACAGAAAAGTCCAGATAACATGCATCAGTTGGCAATGGGTCCGAGTAATCCGAGCTGGTTTTTCTCTTCCAAGAAGCCGGAGAATCTTCGATATCAAGGATCATCGGCCAGGCTTTGGAGTCTACCCGATGAGCAGCCTCCTTACTCTTCAACAGCTTACAGACAGCAGTATTCGATATGATTGCTACTGCTCTACTGACATCTACAATCATTCGAATCGATGGAAGTTCCGACTGCAGAGATGCTGCTGATGGTGCACGAACGCACACAGGAACGACACCAGCAACAAGGCATCCGTAGAAGGCGGCAATAAGGTCTATGCCCGGTGGGAAGATCAGTGCTACATGATCACCAACGTTTAAACGATTTCGTTCAACAAGAAAAGCAGCTATCCTTTCGGCTCTCTTCAACAAACTAGCACATGTTGCTGAGTCTTGTTCCGCATTCCTTGCTGTGACAAGTGTAAACAATCTATGATCTGGACATGATGAAGATCGCGAGCGAAGGATTTCCAATAGATTCATATCATCTTCGGCGCCTAAACATCGTCCTTGGGCTCCAGCGATTCTAACACCCTGGACAATATTGCCGAGAAGCATGGAAGCTGGTCCGATATCCGACTGTACTTCTCGTGGTTTCGGCAAATTTATCACACAACTATGTGGGCACATTAACAGCGTTGACGGATGCAATTCGCCAGCTTGGAAACACTGCCTAGTCTCGGAAACGTGTATTCCACCAAGTGGTGTCTTAGGTAGCTGATTAGCCGGAACTAGAGCTAAACAGTAGACACCAACTTGGTGAATAGCATCGACTGCTTGTAAAACACGTGACATCCACGTAAAAGCATCTTCTTCAGTGGCTCCAGGCTTCTGCTCGGCTACTATGACTATTCGTTCGTCTCGGAGCACCGACACGGAAAAGACGGCAATTCGACCACGATACACAAACCGCATAGGTTCAACTGCCAGCACAGTGGCAATTATGTCATCTGCGGAATGATGACGTCCAGAAACATTCAGCTGTGCCGCACGTCGACCAACGACAAACACTAATCCATCCGGACCCATAAAACCAATTAAGCCACTTCGGACGTAGGGCCGAGGACCAAGAGGCCTGTCGTCTACACCCAGTGGCTCCGTTTTGAATGTCGCAAGTGACACTCCTTCCAACCCCCAATACGCACTACCAGTTGAATTCGCGCATAAGCAAATTTCTCCAAGTTCATCAGCTCGACAGAGCCTAGGTGGACCAGTTTGCTTCAAAACGACTACAGATCCACTAGGAATTACTTGACCAGCATCTTGAAGGGTGAGACTGGTCAACGAGTTCTCTTTGTCTACACGAACAACGGAATGGCTTAGTGCTGCCATTGACAAGATTCCTCGACCACTGCTACCACTACCGGTTGAGGTGCGCCTCCTCAACGAAATAGTCCCCGTTTCTGAACTACCAGAGCATGGACACATGGCCTCAGCACGCAAACCATGAGCAGCGAAAACTGCTGCGAATTGGTCGCAAGATGATAGAGACCACGGATTCGCACCGTCAGCAACAACGAGGGATCGCAAAGAAGATAAGTTCACATCTTTATGGTCCCGAGTAGCTAATAAACCCCAGTGCAAATCACGTGATTTCACCAATGCGACGGAAGCTGAAATCGTTGTCATTGTTAACAGTAATGATGAAAACCAAAAAAAATGTGAAAAAAAACTGCATCTGAAAGCTTTCCACCATTTGCTCTACATTGCTTAGGAATCATACATCACATTACATAGGTAGGTGATCTAAAGATAAAGCAAAATATGCTGAATTCTCTCTAATAATCAAACCTTGCAATTTCGTTGTCATCAACATCCAACTTGCCGGATTAACTTTCATCAACGAATAAGGGACAAAAACCACACGCATTCCATTAAAAACTGCAGCCAGGACTGCATGCCATAAACCCACTTCTCGCTTAAAATCCAACACACAAATCATAGTCTCACCTAAACGCCAGTTCTCATTAAAACGTTAGGAATGCATCTACAGATATCACACAAATATGGAATGACCCATATTAAACTACTAGTGTGAGAACACCTTTGCAGAATGTTCTAGTATAGCAATACTACCCGAAAAACGATTTAATGATTTCAAGGAGAAAGGGGAGAGGTAACAGGTGAAATCGATCGTCTCTTCCCATATTCAGGTAAACTTTTTTTTCATATTTTAAGTTTGAAACCCGCAACTACAAAATATATTATGTCTATTCATGCATAAAAAAATGAAGGTGCGCATAACATATTCATTACTATCAATACCACATCCATACCTCCCAACGGTTTACCGCCTCATCGTGGCTGGGAGGTGTTCCTGGGTGTCGGACTACGATGTACAGCGGAGGGATTCGTTTTCCCGGCATGGTCTTCCAAGCTGAGCAGTCCTGCGTTCCCACAAGGAAACCTAGCTAAGAGTAAACCAATAGCAGAATCCACCACCGTCTTGGTATCAAACTAGTCGTATGGTGGCAAATCTCCCTCTGAACCACAAGGACGGCGGGGGTGACCTCGGGACTCCAGAGAACCACAGTGGCTAAACTAACAAAATTCCGAGCCAACGGAAATAATGCTACGGCCGGTACAACCAGTGAAGACGGATCATCCAAGTATTAATACCACTTTAGCAAATTTTTTTTGAATTCAACATACCATGCTTGTACTCCATTGCAGTCGTAATGGCACGACAGTGCGTAAGCATTGATTGTCGTGATACACACACACCTTTCACAGCTCCGTCACGATCACACGAATATTCTATGTAAGCGATACTTTCGTCGGCTACTCGGGGTGGTGCTGTCCAGTCACGAGACGGTTTTCCCTTGAAATTACAAAAACTAGTAAAACGCATACATCCCTTTCAATTCCCTTTCAGTTCAAAATGGAAACAATAATAGATATCATGAATTAATGGACAAAAAATTAGATACCAAATGCTCCGTTATAACCCAGTATAGGCGCGGCCAAGACTTCAGATCGACAACCTCCTGCGGGCTACCTACTAAGGTGCTCGAACCAGTTGGCAAAGTGCGTGGAAACTGGCTAGACGAAACTGCGCATTTTGGAAGACCCTTAGTAGTAAAACAATTTAATGATAGAAACATTGTAAAAAAAAAGTCCACATACATCTGCGTAGAAATTCTCTACTCTTTTAACCCCGACCACTCACTTTGTAGCAAGTATCTGATGTCAATGCAACTTTCGCTCCACAACTTCCTAACAGAAACCCAAGTTGCTGTATTCCAGCATCCTGAAATACCTTATTTTCAATTAAACCTAGTGTTAGAATTTGTGATAAAGGATATGTCATAAATGTTACTCGTTTAGTCAGTGGCACCTCAACCGGCACTGGGACCACTCCAGCCAATATACAACCATAGAACGCTGCCAGAAAAGCTAATGGTTCAGTGTTTGGATAAACAAGCGTTACACGATCACCTGGTTTACAAATGGGAACCTAGAAAGGAGGTCTGGGAGTGAGTATAACTATATTTATTGAAAACAAACTTGATGGGAATGGAAAAGAATGGCGATTTCTTGCCTTAGCATTATCCTTTCCACCAGAAACAACCTTATTTAACAGCATAAAAGCGACTTTGTTCGATCGACTAAGCAGCTTTCCTATAATTACATTGCTAGTGTTAGTATAGTAATGCCTATCAGATTATTCAAAAATAAGTAACACAACTCTCCAAAACTATCCTTTGTTTCGTAAACATACCAAACTTTCTTACACAACTTATACAGAACCAACTAACCGTAAGTGATTTGAGGACCTGGCCGACCAGTTTGGTCGAGTACTAGAGCCGCCACACTCTTTGGAACTGACGTACCATATCGATGAAGAGCACTAAAATCTTATTTTTTAACATATTAAGAGTCATCCACCACTTCAAGGTACTACGACAAACTCCACAAACGTGTGAAACTTCATCTTATATACCAAATATCTATAGTGGAGGCACTATACTACTTTCGTACCACCAAACTGAAAGCTTCGTCACAATGCGACGATGAATTTGATCCAACTTAAACATGTCAGGAGAATAATCTCAAGAATTATTTTCCCACACATTTAACTAGGAGAAGATATGAAATATATAATAGTGGTATACTGTAGGTTTACAATAAAGGTGATACAATATGAAGATACATAGACAGATACCTGTCAAGGCTTCTTGGATAATTCTGCGCACCGGCGCTCACGCTCTCTCCTCGAACAGGGGTCATGAGTTGGCCTTCAGGACGAGGTGCAGCAGGGTCGATCATCTTGGCGATGGCTATACAAAGTGCTTCGTCTAATAAATGTAGTAAAAAGTTTAAAACATGGAACAATGAACAGAGTGTTCAAAGGTCCCTGATGTGCCCTATTATTTTGCTTTACTTCAATACAGTGGTCAACCAGCTGGCTGATTTCCACTGCGAGGTGCTCTCAATGTTGAAACGCGATGTGCAGCAGTTGGCTTAATTCCAGTTGGTCTCTAGACCCAACCAAATTCGAAATTTACCACCGGAAACCCAGAAATCACCACCGTTCTGCTAGCAACCTAGCAGCGCTCTCTCCGATTCACACTGATTGCCTGTAGTGACGACATTGGAACACATTTGCACAGGTTCACCCTGCAAGTATTAAGTGTTCACCGTCTGTTTAGAACTAACCACAAGTTTCTTTAGTAAAAACGTCATGAACGTGCAACTACGAACTCAGTGGGTAGTTTTTATGACAACTGGTCTCAAAGAGAAACAACATTGTTTTACGATGCGGTACTCCTTCACGTGACAATGCTTTATAGGTGTGATGCTTGATCAATGAGGATATCCGCCACACTCGCCATCTAAACACATGCGACGATGAAAAACGAACTCAGCAGCTGCCAGATATTTCATATCTAGGTAAATACCTCGAGAAAGAAAAACAACCCTCGTTTGCATGAAAACACTTCTATACCTTTATCTTTTTCCTTGTTATCAGTCACGCAGAGATTACATGACAATGGAAATCACCTTGGAAAAGAAAAAGTCATGAATTGCGATCCACTCTATTAAAGATGTGAACAACAAAACTAGCAATTCACTCCTTTCGAAATTCCCCCATTTTAAATGCCAATAAATTTGAAAACGAGAATTTCCCGAATTACCTTCTAGCTCTGCATCATAGTCTTTGTAGTACTCTGACAACGGCTGTGTGCTTGGTCTCTGAAATAAACACATTCACGCATCTTCGACCATATGCATTGATTTCAATGCGTTTGTCCCTTTTCGTTTCCTATTCAGTAGGCTTTTTCTTTTGCCGGAATCCGTATTAAATTCACAATTTTCCTAAGATAGATGTTATAAATGGCGGTGTCAGAGGAAAGCCATTCTCTATGCAAACAAAACCGACCGAAAAAAGAACAACTTTTGGGCTGAATTTAATCGTCTTCGTGAATTCCGAGGTGAGATGCAAACAAACAAATCCCTCGGCACATCATTCTGGTAGAGATTGAGTAACACTGATGACTGCTACTAACGAGAGTGCTTGATGTTCTCGGGCAATTAGGCGTCGCCGTCAATGTGCCAGTGGTAATACAACTAAGTACTACAACTACGAACGCAAACAGCGTGGATTTCCAGAGGCAGAAAAAAAAGTCCTCTTTATCCTCTTCATTCCAAGCTTACGAAGCATAAAGCCGCTCTACCCTGAAGGAAATTGTCGGAAAACCTAGAAATCCTTTACAAAATCCAGATTCTCAGCTATACCGCCCAATAATTCAACCAGGTTTTAGCATACAACCAAACTACTTTCGTCGATATTACAGTATTTTACAGTTTTAGAATGACAGTTGGAAAAATTATTGTCCTTTTAGAAACCCATTAAAACGATAGTGTTTCACATGAAGTAAACATTCTATCAAAACCAAAAAACAATACTAGAGAAAAGTAACATTATCACGGAAGAATCACCAAAGATAGAACAACCAACTAAAAAAGCTCAGACCTCTATTGTCCACTACTCCTCAGACTGCACTTTCTTCAATGAAATACAGTGGGGAGAATGTTTTGCCGCAGTTCATTACTTTCAAGGGCTATTCCATCTTAGTACAGGATAAAAGCATAAATCAAAAAGTGGAGCTACAATAGTTTTGAACGTGGCGCTTTATTTTGGACGATGAAAGGTTCGAAAGTGTAGTTGTCATGGAAATCAAGGTCTTACTGATTTGAATTTAAGAATTACTCGCTATTCCACTTACGATCCATCATTTGTGATGAACGACTAAAATTTTTTTTACGACCCATAGCTACTTTTTCTGCAAAAGCCTCAACATCCACATGTGGAGATGTTCATCCCATACTTTTAATGATGGTTTCTTTGTCCCTTTCCTTTTCATTAGGCAGTGTTACTAGGAAAAACTCAACGCAGGGTCATCGCGAAAGACACAAGTAGATGTTTCAAATTCAGACCAGACCTCTATAAAATGTGGATGTGAAAATGCACCACATTCAACTTGCCCCTTTACCCATTTCTGATTCTCGGATCAACACACCTGTTTCAGCTCAAGAAATAACAGGAATAAGAAAATACCAGTTTTCATACCAAGAAAAGAGACAAGATGAAAAGAGGTCATGAACTAACCCAATTTGACTTTAGGAGGCAATGCGGTAGGTCGTTAACGTCAATTCTACCATTATATCCAATCCGTAGTGTAGCAAACAACGATTCCTTCTCCTTATCATAATGTTCACTCCCATGAATTCTATCTTCGAGTTTGGACTCAAATCCTCCTTATCAGGTCGAGCAAAAATATCCTCTGGGATGTGCTGAGGAATATAGCTCGAGTTACGACGCTTACTTGGATCGCTTCGAATCGTTTCAAATGACTCCTCCTCAATCTTCTCTTCAGCATTGCACCTTAATTTAGAGCGACAATTCCTCTGGTTTTCATCGAGACACCACTCGAATAGCTCTGGCTCTTTCCTCCCGCAACAATGCCGCTCTTCTACTCCAGCAGATTAGCCAGATACTCACGATGATTTTCACTCATCGAAATTCTTCTTATCGCTCCATCGCGATTCGTCTTCGTTAGTGCAAGTGCAGGCAACATGAAGCGATAGTCGGTTAAGAACGCTCGTTATTGCAAATGGTGTCGATTAAAAAAGACGTGGAATTCTCGGGATAGTCAGCAAATGTTATTACAGGGTGTCGACAGCCGCCTTTCTGCAGCCAACCACAAGCTAGTTACACTGACGAGTTCGCTACACATGCATCACCGGCAATGAACATATCCAATTCGAACAATTCCATTAAAAAAAACACATTTCTCATCTGAGAAAAACGCTCAACATAACTTGTTAAACAGATCAGAACAATTCCTTTTCAGAAAAAACAACGGTCGGGAATGATCCTATTTAATGATGTTGGTCTAAAACCTAATTCAGAATAACTGCAGGCTTGTTAGAATAACGCTCTCAAATAAAAGTGCAATGCAGCAGCACCAACTCGAAACATAGGAGCATTAACCAAACAGACACTTCCGAAGTCACAATATGGAAATGGTTCAAAACATTTTGTTTCGAAAGAATCTTACGAAAAAAACTTCATAAGTGGGTCCCACAAGAACTTAATGACAAGTAGAGGAACTGCCTTTATGAAATCTATTCTAAGCTAAATGTCTTCATTCATTGATACGCTATCACGGGGTGATAACAAACTTCGTCCCGTTTGGGCTCCTTGGACCTCCTCGACAAAATATTAGCTAAATAAGTCCTTTATCAACCTCGTGTTAGGTTGTCAATAAAAGAACATTATTGATTACTCATGGCGAAATTGAAGGAAAGTCGATTTTCAAAATATTTCTACTCTGAGCTTCCTTTGCACAAAAATTAACCATTTATCGACTGGGGAATAGTATATGACAATCGGCACTGTTCAGAGCAATACTTCGAAGAAAATGATACCCCAAACACTTAAGAACGTCGAATATTTACCGAAAAAAAGTTCCATGCCTACATATGGTGTCATCTACTGGAAAAAAAGACAAAAAGGGCAAAACATTCGTAGCATTTGAAGAGGACTACGACCATAGGGATCATGCATCCCACTCTATTAAGGATCGCTGAGGTGATTGGATGCATATTTAGCCTATCCAACAGGTTGAAATGGCTTAATGTATCACAGGAATCATGTTTAGTATCATTCTTCCGAGCCAGAGATAGAAGAAGCCTTGGTTTGCTCTGAGTATAGGACCGGACTTTCGAGCATGTATGTTTCAGTGCACGTCTATCCACATAGCGCTGCCGAGCGCAATCTACTGCAGTCTTTTTGGAGCCTTGCCACAGCCACCAAACCAGATAGGATTGTTGGAAAAACCAACAAAGTGTAACAATAACTGGAATGCCCCTTCGACCATTATAATATTAACTTTGTTAGGTGGCGACATACTGGTGTCGCACAACCAGCGATGCATAGTTGAATGAACGAAACTCTGTCTCAAGCAAAGTACCCATACGACCTCTCGCCAACTGACCAATTTTTTCCACACTCGATAACTATTTAATGGGACAACGTTCAACGACAAAATCGGTGCCGAAGATGCCATCGACCAATACGTCGCCTTCTGCATTCTGTGTTACGGGGACAAATCAAATTGTATATTGTTCTAATTCTTACTAACTGTCTATTCTTTTTCGATGCCAGAATACAATATGAAATATAGCCAGAAAGCTGAGATATCAGCAAAACTTGGATCCTCATTTGGGTTCGAACTTGCGACTACCCTTTCCGGAGGTTTACGTGGTAACTACCACACCGACCGAGGCCTTTGTCTCGTCTTTCTCTCAAGCATGTTTTTACTTTATCGATTCTATCATCAATCACCCGCTAACAGGAGTGATTTGGGAAGCATAAATTATCAAACTCAGTTAAGCTGAAGCAGGGCAGCAAATAGAAGTAAAAAACACTGTCCTTTTTATAGCAGCTTCAGCAGGATTCGATGCCGATTTGTACTACCAAGATCTGTGACGGATGATTGCTCACAGCATCGATAGAGTTTCAAAAAAAAGTGGCTGAGGTAAGGATAAAGCAAGGGCCACGGTTGAGTTGTGGAGTAGCAGATCATCCCCAGTAAAGATGATCGCGGGTTCGAAAGCCTAACTAAGATTCAGAGTTTTGATCGTATCTCATCCTTGTGAACTGGGCACACTCATGGATCTCCTTCTTCCCGGCCGAGTTTACTGCAATTTTTTGGCCAAGTCTAGCAGCATGATATAAGCCACATGCATACGGACACAACAATGCACGTATGTATGGATTTTGCTGAATGCACGCGTAATCTATAAAATAATTCGGTGCAGGCGCTAATGTTCAAGATGATAACATCAAACGGAAATGGGTAACCCATCCCTCCATTCATCTGCGTGTCAGGGTAGAGTACGCAGTCAGCAGTTCACGATGAACTTCTTGTCTGTCACTCAAAAACATGCCACGTAGTTCTTCACGTTGAAAGGATTTCCAAAGGGGGAGAATATTTCGAAAGATCTAAGATTTTGGGGATAATTTAAGGTACATTTATCTACACAATGCGAGAATTTTCTAACAGCTACGAAAAAGCACCGAAACTGACTGACATCTCTTGCAAACCAACTTTTGTGATAAAGAAGGCGATTTTATTGTTGTTATTCCCACAGTGAGGATTACAAAAAAAATATGAGTGGTAATGTCAGAGACCAGAATAGAAAACCTCGTGCAAGAGGTTATGATGAAGAAGTCGAGAAAGAACAGCTGGCAACTAATATAGTGGCCCACCCGTCAGGGAAATTTATGAAAATGATCCATACCTAAATTAACATCATAGTTACATTCTTTAGATATTTCACTAAACTCAAGAAGTGAAATTCTCTGTGAGGTGCTGTTACGACTCGCCTGATGAAACTCTATGTCCCGTCTTAATTTAAGCTAATCACTGCATAATACGCAGATAGTAAACAACAATGAACGATTGACAATCTCGAGAATCGAAAAGGTTTTTTAAGCCAAACATTCAGGAAGCTGTCTGAATCAAACAAGATGATAGTACTGAATCTCGTTCTCTCTATCCATCATATTTTTTTCAGTTTGACTCAGCAACAGACTATGATTGAGCACCACAGGTGCGTGATCATTGATATGCGCGAAATGTGATACGATCGCTGTCGTCGTACAATGGCAGTGATCCAATTCAAATACGAAGAACATTACCCTCACAATTAGCGCTAACCTTGCAAGGAAATCGATAACGAAAAATGTGTACACGTATAGGAAAACATACCTGTAAGCAGTTCACCACTTGTTGCAGCTTGTGTGATAGTTTTGGCAACTTTTTTTGCACTAGAAACATGTATATTATTTCCGCAAACTTTCCTTTACAAACAGTTTTTAAGTCCCTAGAATTTGTTCGGAGTAATTTTAACCAGCAGTTCTTCATGAGTTATTCAAATTTAAAATCATTAAAGAAGGCCAACAACTGCAAACATCTGGATGATGGCAGACCTATCCCAGAAAATACCAGTGACAAAAGTACCTTACGTGGGTTTTTACTCGTGATTTCAAGTGTGTGTAGATAAAACACACTGCCACAAAAGTTTGCTTTTAAAAAACCACTCACACAAAAAAGGCATTCTGGTAGTTCAAATTCGGTGGCGTTGTACGGCCGTTGGGAGATTTTAATCTGTCTCTGTTAACATAAACGGCTTCATCTTTCAGACATGTTACCTAAAAACCCTAACTGCAATAAATGGAGGAAGTTTCACAGTTTTTTGCTAAACTGAGCCTTACTCTTTCCAAGGTCAAAAGCATGTCTCCTGCTGAAAGCACCAAATATTAAGAAGTTAAAACAGCGGTCACTCATGGAAGGACAAAAGGAACACTAACCGTTAAAATAGCGAACCCATTAAACAAACTGTGCTAAAATGAATCCAAATGGAATAAAGATTTCTTTCTGTTTCCAAAAGAATCACTTCTATTGTAGTTTTTTTGAAAAAACATTTGATTTTAAGAGCAGCTTTAACAACAGCAACCACATAATAAAACATTTTAGCAATTACTGTATATCTTCTACCTCTGTAAGTAAGAAAAAAACCAAGAGAAATTTAACATAACGCGGATCAAGAAATAATATTTGATGACATTTATTCAAAAATTTTCCATTCTACCTTGCAATTTTATTTATTTGAAATTTCATTTCATTTGTTTTTTAAATCTTTCACAACAGAAGCAGTTAATTGAAGACTTTCAACGCTTTGCAATCTGCAATACTTGAAGTCCTATGAGCTCTTAACAACGAACTGTGCTCATCTATGAGCATATCGCGAAACGATTCCTCTTGAAGCGAAAATTAACATTTTCCAAAACTTACGTCAACCATACCAGTCGAAGTCATGAAATCAAAAGTTAGGTAGTTAGCTAGTAATTAGTTAGTAATAAAGTTAATCAATCATTAACCTGTTCAACATCGCCACCCATACTTGATTGGTCAACACCTCCACCTGACTTCACCGGAACTCTGCCCGCATCAACATCCGGAGAGGATGACGTCATTTTTGGACTAGCTTCAGTTTCACGATGAATCTATATTTATTAAGAGAATATACAACAGAAGGAAATTAGCACAATTGATTTTAGCACACCATCACTAGAAAACAACGTCCGATGCTGGTTTCTCAACAAGTTCTCTAAAACTGGACAAAAATTTGAGGAGTTAAAAACTTCAAAGGCTTGCAGATGACACTTTATCTACGGATTTAAAGCCATATATAAGTTTTGCAGAATATTTCTTCAAATCTCAGTTATTATAGAACTGAAGTTTTGAATCATCGATAAAGTGGGAAAAACCTTTGTGCAATGCTAGACGAGATCCTGATTGTTCAATTGCTTTGTGCCCGAAAAATGAGCTCTGACGCAAAAAAAATGAAGATTTTAGTTGAATTTCCTAAGAGCTGCGATATACTGGTTTAAACACCACAGCGGCCACTTTTTTTGCATCACTTATATTGAAATCAGGGGACATCGACTGCCTTCTATGTAACAAATGTAATCGGATCATCACATATCCCTCAAAGCAAATAGTTACTAAACAACGTTTAGAAATAAAATCTGGCAATAGATGTTGAACTAGTGGATGAATGAACTGCTAACTTTCCTGCCAAGATAGAAAACTAGCTGAAAGACAGGCGAAACGAAGGACCCGCATGGTCTAGTGGCGAACACGTTATCCTCTAGAAAGCGTGATAGCGTGTTCGATTCCCACCGCAGACACCAGCGGACCGCAGTTTTGCAAATATCTCAGCATTATTATGGTTGGCAAATTTTCTTCCACCGAATATTCAAACTCTATCTATGCAGGTGCGTAATCAACTTCAATTCGGTAAAAAAAGCATGTTTGAATCCCTATGGAAAAATACAAGGATCCTCCACCGTCCTGGTGTCAAATTAGTCCCATGGTGGCAAATCTCCCTCTGATCCACAAGGGGCGGCGACTGCCTATGGTGGTGACGACCTGGAGCAGACTTTGGCTAAGCTGACCTTGGGATTCCAGGGGAACCATAATAGCTAAACCAGCAAATCTCCGAAAAAAAAACCGAGATGATGCTGTGGCCCGCACAACCAATGCGGAAGGGGCCATTCAAGTATCCAATTATAGAAAAAAATGTATATTCAAGGACGTGGAAATGAATATGTGTATATCAATCCAAGTCATTTAAAGTCATTAATTGCTACGCATCAGATAAAAAAGAATAAAAGAGGAGCAAACAGATTTGAAATAACACGCTAAAAAACGATAAAAAATGTAAATTGGAATTCTTACTTGAGGCTTAGACTCATGCTGTTCTTGAACTCTCCGTAGCATAGCTTCAACAGCAGCACCTCCCGTAACATCGGGCGGAGCCGAAATACTTACAGCTCCGTTGCTTGAAGGACCTAAAACACAGTAAATCTAAGCTAACTTACACACAGAACTTACAATATTTTTCGTTAATGAATCCTGTAGATGAATTACTTCTTAAAAAATACTACCATTGTTGGAGGTATTCTCATAGAAAGACAATTCTTGTACTTTTTTCGAGTAAAAAAAGGAACCGTCTACGTGATGTAGTTCTTGTCACATTTTGAGGGGCTAACCAGTAAACCAAACAGAAAAAAAAGCAACGACTCTTAAGTTAACACAATCGAGGAGATAATCATCATGTCAACGCATAAGTCGTCAAAAACAACTTAGCTTTCTTAACGAGAAGCACCTCACAGTGAACTCTAACGACTGAAATAGAAAGCTATTGAAGCCTACGAGTTTTCGCTAACAAAACACTAGCTTTCATAATACTCTGAAACGATAAAATTCTAATTCTCTGCACCCTACAAAGCTTTTTTCTACTTTCCTAATATTTCCTAAACGGTGTTTTAAAAAAAAAGAAGTGCAAACCCTACTTAAAAAAGTGACACCATTATTAAAGTAGTATGTTCCATCCGTACATTTTGTAACCCTGTTAAGCCATTAAGTTCTTAATTACTCTAGTTATACAAGAATTCTCAGCAGTTGACGAAAAAAAGCAGCATCGCCGCGAGTATGCTATTAAATGTACCAAATAGAAAGAAGAATTCTAGTGAACCCAAACTCGGTGAAAGATTCTTCCCGAGTATTGGTGGACACAGTTTCATGTATAAAATATACTATGTTCTGATGCTGATGGCACTGGGAGGTAGAAAACTACCTGAGAGACGGGCGAAACGAAGGACCAGCATGGTGTGGGGGTGAACGCGATTGCCCCCGGAAAGGGTAATAGCGCGTTCGTTCCCCCACCGCAAACATCTAAGGTCCGGAGTTTTGCAAATATCTTAGCATCATCATGGTTATATTACGTTCACCAAGTTAAATTTACAGCGTTAAATTACTTACAGAGACCAGAGTTGTGCTTTATAGAGGCCTGAGATCTTCTCTTCAGTGATTCCACCAAACTGTCATCATCGTCGGAAGAGGAGTCTATAAAATACAAAGATGAAGTACGACAATTGTACTGAAACAGGACTGTGGCACTCCAGAACATTACTATACTTCACTAATAGCTCAAACCTGACGCACGGCTGGGGTGACCACGAGCTTCAGTAGCACGTTTGACAGGTTGGACAACACCAGGAAGAACTTTGGTGCCGTGCGAATATTCCGCCAGCGCTTGTTGTACTGCTTCTGCTCGAATCTCTGAGAAAAAACGGCACTGGTCACCAAATTATGGCAACATAACCTCGACATGTTATAAAGTAATGAAGGGAAGCGGCGTTAAGAAGGAGTTGCTGTAAATGGAGACCATATCATGAGCGATATTAGGAAACACTTCCACATTCTCATTTATTTACGTATCAAACTATCTGCTACCTCCACCAGAATCTCTTTACACAAAACTTACACCGCTTCGAAGTCTTGAAGTCTTTTTTTTTCTTGGGCCAAAGTAACTTGTGGCCATCAATTCTTGCATTTAAAAGCATATGAAAGATCTCAGCAGACTAAAACGCCTCATTTAATAACATCAGCACCTCTTGCATTTTCTTCTTACTTCTTAATGGCACCTCGTAATGTTTCTACATTAGCACTAATTCAGTAGAGGAAAAAAGATTGCATAAAATATATGACATATTACATTGTTGATAAAAGTGACAGAATGACTAGAGAAGAAGTTAAAGATAGCAGATTGGTACGCATGGTAACGAACACATCATAGAGATCTCAAAACATGAACAATTACGGTCTAATTTTAACCCTGACAACATTTACCCGAATGGAATCTTGACTCATCTCGAGTGAGGCGTCGTTGATGTTGACGACGAGCACGGGTACCGGGACTGCATTTGGACTGGCCAGGACCTGAATGGCATCTAGTCCAAATTTTTTGGCAGCAAAATATATCGATGATAAAAATGGCCTAAAGCGCAGTGTGCGACTATTCTATAGTTATCACCATAGTTCGTATTAGATATTATAAAAAAAATAAGTATGAAGCTTTCGGCATCGAACAATCCCTGAGTGATGCGCCATGCACTCTACTTCACTGAACAGCGTTAGAGGTGATTCAATGCATATCTGGCCTTTATGTTGACTCGTGGTGGCCTACTGATGTACAGAGCCAGTGCTGCTATCCCCTCAGACAATCTGGTACCAATTTGCCCACCCCACATGGACGGAAAACTTGGTCAGCTTGGCGCGCTGCGATCGATCCCATGTGTATTGAAGGGCGCCTCCGACCACACGGCGCTACGTGCGCCCCTTAGACATTATAATACTTCATAGAATTCAGCAGGAATTTCCACACCATAAAAAATTATCAACACTATAAAGCATGACCAAATGTGGTCTAAAAACATTTAGCCGAATGAGTCGAATGAAGCTTTGATACATACAAAAGACTGTGAAATTAGGAAAACTTACTTGGTAGGAACAATGGAACCCTTCTGGACCTATCTGTGACTGATAATCTCCAGGTTCGCTACTTTCTTGATAAGCAAACACGAAGCTGTTGCTATACACTATTTATTCACAACAGCTGACGTTTCGGTGGATTAGGCCTTCTTTAGAACGTGGAAAGGTCAAGTTAACTGCGACCTATTCAGCTAAACACCTCCATAACCCCCGACAGAAAAAACCAGGATACCTAATTTTCAATCAGGTTAAAAGCAAAACAGCTTCTTTACCCAATCACTGCTCTCTATAGAGTCTTCCACTGAATATTCCATGTACAGATCAATGATTTAGAGCTTATATGCATGGGTAATAGAGCCCCTCTTACGTTAAAATATCACTCTGAAAATATTATTGTTATTACCATTTATGAATTAATACGATGGATATATTGTTATTAACTAACAGTGATATTTTAACATGAGAGAACTCTATAACCATCCACGTTAGGACCGTACGAGTGGTTTCTGCATTGGAACACTTAGCGAGAAGAGTCTACAGAGGGGCGGTGGGTGTGTGAAAAAGGTCTTTTTATTTCAATGTGATTGAGGATTAGGTATCATAGCTTTTTCCTGCCGAGGTTATGGAGTGTTTCAGCATGAGATCAGGTGCAAGTGAACAACCTTTCAGCAGGTCAATAGTAGCGAGAATCGCCGAAAGCGTCCAGTATTCTGAAACAAAATAATATTTTAACCCTTTTTTTGACTTTACTGCCTACTCTTTTTTGATGGCGATTTATATTGCGAAATATAACTCCAACGAAGCTGAGATATTTGCAAAACTCTGGACCGCAGGTGCCTATGGTGGGGACGCGCATTGAGCTCGATGACGTTTCACAACATGAGTCCTTCGTTTCGCCCATCTTTCAGCTGAGTCCCATCGATTTTTCTTTTTCAAACGTGTCATCGCAAAGAGTGGGCAGTGGTGCGAGGTTAAAATTGTGATTATAACTATAGCCTGGCCCTAACTGTCTACTGCCGTTTGGCTGCCTAGATCAACCCCTGTTGACGGTGATTGCTGATGGCAAAGATCGATAGGACTAGCTGAGTGAGACAGGCGAAACAGAAGGACCCGCATGGTGTGGTGGTGAACGCGTTACTCCCGGGAAAGGACAATAGCGCGTTCGTTCCCCACCATAGGCACCTGCAGACAGAGTTTTGCAAATATCTCACCTTCGTTCAAATAATATTTAATAACAACCTCGCTTGCGCTCATCAGAAAGTAGCGTTACTTTCAATTCCGAGGTTAGTAGAAAATCGGGCAACAGAGTCTCAACGTTGTTTAAAATTGGCCTGAACATGAAAAGTACTAGCGCTGACAAGGCACAGTTTTGAAGTACAACTTAGTGTTACCTATATATAAATAGCACTAAAAAGGTGAAGCGTCTCACGAACCTGCACTGTAGCCTTTACAATATTTCGCAAAGATCAAGCTCCGTTTCTTTTCGTAGCCTTTTTGTGTAATGTCACCTGAAGAAAATACTTAGTAGAACGTATCGAAACATACAATATTATTTTTAAAAAATTGAAAACATATATACCGCAGAAGTGAAACTCCGGTGAACAATAACGGTACAAGGGGGTGGATAGCGCAGTGCTAGTGTAGTTCTAAGCTGCGCCCAGCTCACCAAGTCTCTGATCATTCCGAAGTTCCGAAATTTGTACTGGACTTACCAAATGGTGTCGTTTTGAGAGCATTCACAGCTTTGGTAGATCCGCTTCTCAAGTTTTCGTTAGAATTGATTTCATATTTTTAAATTAAATATGCTGGTCTCCTTTATATGAAACCGCTACTTTAAAGTTAGGGTCTAGGCTAACTGCGTTCACCAATTTTCTTTTCGGTCATTTGTTTTGTCGCAAAAATTTTTCCCATAGTTTTCGCACTCGGTCGGATAGCGCAACCTACAAAGATGCTGTACAAGGCGTTAACCCAAAACGGCTATTCCATATGCTAACAATACGTAAGCTGTTTTCTTATCTTTTTAAGCTACAAAGACTGTTGCTAGCGAGGAATCTGCGAGGATAACGGAATATCGCAGGTCAACAGAAGAGCAGTACCGAGGTGTACCTGTGTCCTGGGTGAGTCCGGTGAAACTGAACTGGTTTTCGTACTAACGAGTAGCGCAAAACTGTTGTTAATAAGGATAAGCTTGTAAGTGAATCGTACATGGAAATTAGATCGACAGAGACGAAACGATTTCAATTCACAGCGCATGTGCCCAGATACTACCAGGCGTCGTACCACGCAGTCACCATCTAACGTTATGCGTTTATCTCTTAAGTGTTAAATATGAAAACAATCACAATACTGAAAAATGTTCCGCCGTATCTTCTGAATAATTTCAGTAATTCTCATGTAGAAATGATACGCTCAAATTTGAAAACTTTGAGAGATTCAATGACGAAAATCCTGTGACAATTCTGATGAAAAACCACTGCCACTGTGCTACCACCAAGGTAGTAGAAAAATTATGCAAAAAAGCAAAAAAGCAAAGACTATGCAAAAAGTTAAGTTCGGAAAGAAAGAAAAATTACTCCAGTCGCTTTTAAACTGGAGGTGCATTTCAAAAAGGACTTATCGAAACCCTTAAACCAATAAACATTACATTAAGCAATACTTACCGAGGGAAATAAGACTGTTACAAGGCAAAGGGTAAACGAGACTTATTTTGCCAACCTTCACTTAATTCCAACTCCAGAATCGCCAACTGCTCGCGAACATCTTCAGGTAGATGAGCCAGATCTTGTTCGAGCATCCAGCCAAATGCTTGCTACCGCAGGCAGCAACGACGGCACACCGAATCGTTGCACTTCTATCTGTAACATCAGGAGATAGCAATGAATTTGATAAAAGAAAACGGTTATAGAATTAAAAGAAAAAACAACGGAATTGAAATCTTGACGCAACCAATGCACATATTGATTTTATACTAGGCAGGCAATAATGATAGAAAGTACAAAAAATCCTTCATGAATAAGCAATTTGATGGATCTAAAGTAGATTATGTGGAGACGTTTTTACTCCCTCAAAGATGCGCCATGCATTCGACTCCATTAAGCATCGCTGGAGGTGATTGAATACATTATCTGGTCTTTATAATAACTCGCGGTGGCCTACCAATATATACTCAAGCCAGTGCTGCTATCCTCCGAGTCAAATCTGGTACCAATTTGCCGACCCAGGAGGGATGGAAGGCTTGGTGAGCCACGGGCGCGAGGGATCAACCCCTTGTGTATTGCAGGGCGCCTCCGAACACTGCGTTACACGCGCTTCCCTGCGAGGCATATTGTATGGTATGTTCGTAAATGATGGATAAAACGGTAGAGGTTAATCAAGACTGAGCACATATACTACTTGTTTTTGAGATGCAGTTGCCTTCAGAAGATGTGCTCTCAGTCTCTGTTTAGTTCAACCGACCTTTCGTTTATATTTAAGAGATACACCAAGCATGAACATTGTTGGCATTAAGACGTAGGTTTATATGCAGACTATACGTTCCACATCATCTCACCTTGAAGCCTTTACTCTTTACAGCTCTGCTCCAACATCATATTACGGTGACGATGAGACTAAGTCCTCGTGCACGGATGCAGCCAATTTCAAATAACAGCGAAGATGGAACCAAGTTCTTATATATGGACATAAAGAACTCCCTTTTTCTTGAAAAAGACCAATATTCTACAAGGATACCGCTGGCGAACTCAACATCAAAACCGACCTTAGGAAAACATTTGGAGAACTTCATAGTTCATCAAACTCATAGACAAGGGTTGAATGGACAAGCCATTTCCGTCGTAGTGATAACCAAGACAATATCATGACAATTCTTTCTACTTCTGTTTAGCAAATACGAGGTGTTATTTTATTTCTTTATTTACGTACAAGCTGACGTTTCAGCGGATTTCGCCTTCCTCAGAGCCTGGAAAGGTCAAGTTGACTGCACTCTAAACGGCCAAACACCTCCATAACCAAACAGAGAAAAATGCTGAACCAAAATTTCAACCACATTGAATACAGAGTCTTTGCACACTCACCGCTTTCTATGAGTCTTCCACTTAGTATGTCGCGTGGAGACCAACCACACAGAGTTCGCATGGAATCGTAATGTGCCCATCTCATCAGAATAACAAGGTTATACACTGCCCAATATCACGCGTGTTAATGAGACATTCCTCCCTACGGTTCATTTTCGGATCCTTGGAATTAATCCAGAATCCCTCGAGAGTTTTGCGCGCTTGCGTTTGCGATTCCTGCGCGAGGATCGTAACCCCTATTTCAAAATCTTCTCCGTTATGTCTCTGCGTCCTATGCGTGCCTAGTGGAGTATTTGGTTTACGTTTGCCGACTAGGTTTTCTTTTATACGGACCCAGAGTGGTCTACCCATTTCGCCAACGTATTCGTCCAAGCACGCTTTACAAGAGACCAGATAGACTGTACCCGACCTCATGCAGTCACCGTCTCTACCATTGGGCAAATTATGCAATTTTGCGTTGCACATAGACGGTCGTATAGGCGGTTACGAACTAGCTGACGTCTTAGATTACTCGGTGGCATTTCAATTATCGTTACCAAATTCTTTAGACCGGCTCTTCTTAGACAGCGTCTTATACCTGCACTTACTTCATTTGAAATGAAGGGCAGGATAAACGGGACCTTACTGCCGCTAGATCTCACTGCTAGTTATCGTTGAAGGGCTTGTGGTTTACTATACACCTACCCCGAGCTACAGTTTCGTAGCCATTAAAAATGGCTATTTGCCGCACCAATTTCGGGGACTCCTCTCTCTCTCTCTCTCTCTCTCTCTCTCTCCCTTCCTGTGCACACGATGGTAGCTGTTCGAAACATGTTTCTCACAAGCGCCCTTTTCGTGTGAGGGGTGAGAGGAGAGGTAATTAACCGAGATGTTTTTACAACTTTGCTTTCGATGACATTTCATAATGTAGCCGCTTTCTGATAGGTTAATTTGCACGTTCAGAAATGAAAGCCAGTTTTCTTTTGGTTTCTCTCGGGTGAATTTAATATACTCTGACTGTTCGTTCAGCAACTCGAAACATCAGTCAATTTCCTCTTGTGTTGAACAAATGACCAAGCAGTCATCTATACATCTACAGTAGAGTAACGGCCCGAGGTCGATTACTAGTGCTTCCATCTTAGACATGAATGCAATGGCAAGGCTTGGTGCCAATCGTTGTCCTATTGCCAGCCCTCTCATTTGTGCGTAATACCTCCCGGATCATCTGAAGATTGGGCAGTTTAGGCACTCCTTTAAAAGCGTCATCAACTCCTGAATCGAGAAGCCATACATGTTTATTGCCCCTTCGTGTTGTATAAGGAGCTCGCGGATGGGTTGCGATAGCGGAGTCATTCAACACGTTTGTGTAGAGGGCGGTGACGTCGAAGCACTCCATCAGGTACGCGCTATTGGGTCGCGCGTTACGTAGGCGATCCAGGAACATTTGGGTGTTCGTTAGATGGGCTGGAATGTACTTAACTGGGTAGGTATTAGGGTTATTAACTAAGTTATTCTATCCGTTGGCCCGTCCACGCATCTAATGATAGGTCTGACCATAAATAACGATGGGTCAGTAGACACGAGATCATCGCTGGCTACTAACTTATGGG
Source organism: Angiostrongylus vasorum (assembly GCA_018806985.1). NCBI lineage: Eukaryota > Metazoa > Nematoda > Chromadorea > Rhabditida > Metastrongylidae > Angiostrongylus > Angiostrongylus vasorum. The sequence goes on from JADANN010000420.1 coordinate 791,930, forward strand.
TTTTGATAAGTAAGTACAGGACGGGACATGTTGAAAAACATGAATAGAGGAAAAACTAAAGAAAAAAACTAGAACTAAGCTAAAAAAAACTAGCCAAAACACTAAAAAAACTAACTTGCTAAACAGAAGTAGAAAGAATTATTCAATCAATGCCGAGGTTAATAGAAAGTCGGACGTGGGAGTTACTGCAAGAATATCATGATAATTCGCAACTCCAGAAGATTTCTTCACAACAATGAACGAGAAGGTCATCTCTTAACGGATAACGTTCCATTACCGACGATCCTTTCAAATTTTCGGAAGGCTTCTGGACAATGGCTCATAAAGTACCTCACCATGCGAAGTATAGAACGGAACCAAGTGAGCACCAACTGGTGTCTGAGTGTGTAACCCACTGAAGCCGTACGATCAAAAAAGATGTCAATTGGAGAAATGCATCAGTGGTGGAAGAAGGTGGTCAGCCTCAGACGGGCATCTGTAACCTCCGAAAGAAGCTTTACAACCACAACGGATGATTGGCCGTCGACGTCCAGATGGAAAAAGCCCCTACATCCACCACAGGTAATAAAATTCACCTATGACCCCAACTTTGACCTCTCTAATATCCACGTGCAACTAAGTTCATTCCATTTCAGATAAAACTGCTATTTCGCTAAAGCGACATCAGGCTTGATAAACTGCTTGTCGGCGTGGGCTCACCGATTACCACCAATCGATAGTATAGGACTTGAACCAAAAGAACCTATGCTAATCTTAGGTAACAAGGTGGCCATTTACTTCACCACTAATGCAGTCGTCACCTTTCACATGTAGTTTATCGGAAAATAACCTACCTAGACAACGACAACGAAATCAGGTACAAAAAGGCAAGCTTACACGACTTCGGCAACGACAACCCATCTGCGAACTTTTTTACCAGACTCATTGCCAACATGATTAACGGCTGGGTGGAAAACGCCCACACGAACAAGTAAGATTTCGAAAAGGTTTCAAGATGTTCAGTCGTATTCATAAGAGTGCAAAAAAGTGGTATAGCCGGTGGGTAGGTATCGATACGTCCCACTTTAATCGACTTGGCCTTCAATTATGTTTAGGCAGAAACTCATGCCGTGACAGAATGGGTTCGACAAACCGATACGATCTCATGCAAACTATTCAGTGTCAACACTTTTTCCAGATTGTTGAACTGACACGAGTTTGGCATAAAAATATTTAACCCTCTCTTTGCTGCTTACTGAATTTTTTTTTACGAAGGGACATTATGTGAAATCCTCCCAACGGTTTACCGCCTCATCGTGGCTGGCAGGTGTTCCTCGGTGTAGGGACTGCGATGTACAGCGGTGGGACTCGTCTCCCCGGCAGAGTCTCCCAGGCCGAGAAAAAATAGCTGAGAGTAAACCAATACCAGGATTCACCACCGTCCTGGTATCAATATCGCATGATGGCAAATCTCCCTCTGATCGACAAGGGCTGCGACTGCCCGTGGTGGTGATGACCTGGGGCAGAGCTTGGCCAGGCTGCGCTCGAGATTCCAGGGAACCACAATGACTTAACCAGCAAATCTCCGAAAAGTGGTGTTTATGCTGGAGCCCGCATAAATAGTGAGGAGGGGCCGTTCAAGTATAAAGTATCAAGTATTATGTGAAATACAACGATATTGATGCTGAGATATGTGCCCGGACCGCAGATGCTTGAGTGTCTGTGGTGGGAAACAAACGCGCTATTGTGCTTTTTTGGAGGCTAGCGCGTCCGCCACCACACCACGCGGGTCCTTCGTTTCGCTTATCTCTCAGGTAGTTTTCGAGATATAAAATAGATAAATAGATAGATATAGATAGATAATAAAAGTGGGTAGGTAAAAAATTAGCTGAGAGATAGGCGAAACGAAGGATCCGCATGGTATGGTGGTGAACGCGTTAGAACCCAGAAAGTGTAATAGCGCGTTCGTTCCCCACTGCAAACACCCGCGGTCCGGACTTTTGCAAATATCTCAGCATCAATAAAAAGTATTTATCTGAAAATATTTATTCGGTTAACGTTTTGACTTCTTCGCCTTCTTCAAAGCCGGATTGATCCGAATCGATGGTCCACGGCTGGTCGCCCTTGCCATGCAGTGTTCGTTGTCGAATTGAGTCTAATCGAGAGATGGAGAGCAGCGCTCGAACGCAGCTCTCTGCCGGCGGTCTGCTTCCATACAGGACGGATATACTCAGAATTTATTGCTGTCTACCCAATATTATCGGCTGGCAGTGCGTCCTGCACCGGTCAGTATCTCATTAACTGACAAATAACGTAACACTGCCAAGACTTAAGATCTTCAATGTCACTTTCAAGAACGCCTTACGAAAAAAACCGATATCGGTAGTTGATAGAGTTTGCTTAAGAAGTTTAAGTTCCCTTTTAAGTTTCCTTTACTCTTTCCTTAAGAAAACCCAACTTAGCAGAATGGAGCAAAAGTGGAAGCCTAGTGAGAGGAATACCCCTAGTTAATCACGTGACATCAGAAAGTCAATCTAATCAACGAATACTTTCCACAGGTGGGCAACAGGAAAAGTAGTTGAGATGAACGTGGAACTCTTCTTACGAGGTCAACAGATTCACAGGCCTTAAAAATGGAATTGATTGGTTTAGGACGGCTACAAAGAAAAAAAAGAGGCAAAAAAACATCTTATAGGCCCTAATATTAACGTTCTTTCTCTACCGTTCTGAAGATGTCTAAAAGGATTGTACTCAAACATGTACGTTAATCCCTAGCAAGAAGAACTGCCTCTCTTCCAAAAGAAAAAAAAATATCCCTGGTGTCTCTTGGGATGAGAATCCCACTAAGCGCTGCAACATCAAGTCATAGATTCCTGAATAAAAAAGCCAGATCCTCTAAATTGATGGATGGAGAAACGTGTGACTGGAATGAAAAATCCAAATCCCTTTAGATTCATGGCATCGAAAAATCGTGTGATGGTTACTTGTTAGTCAATCTATTTCCATTGAACTTACGACGTAAAGGAATATCAGTTTTCCCTGTTTGGTTATGGAGGTGTCTGGGTGGATAGACTGCGGTCAACCTCACCTTTTCCAGGTTCTGAGGAAGGCGAAATCAGCCGAAACGTCAGCTCTTTAGTAAATAAATAAATAAAGTAACACCTCGTGTTTTCTCAGCAAGAATGTAAAGGAATATGTCTGAATAAACAAATAAACAAATAAATAAATAAATAAATAACTAGTAATGATCCGTTCCGTGATAAATAACTACCTTAAGCTAGTGACAGAGGAAGAACCCTTAAAGAAAACCTAAGTGATCGGAAACATTCAATGTGAAAAGAAGGATAAACATGACCATATCTGCACTTAAAATGAAAACATCGTTGGTGAAGAAATAACAACAACAAACGGGATGGTCCACTAGTGACAGTACTTTTTTTAGAACCTAACAAACACTGTAATATAGTAAGCCTGAAAACAGCTCAAAATCAGATACCATCGAAAGACAAAAGAAAAGAAAAAAGCTGGAGGAAGAGAATGAAAAAGATGACCAGAAAACATCATTAATCGGAAGCAAAAATAAGTCGTAAATTTCATCCTAAGCCAATAAGCGCTACTTTTTAAGCCCAAAAATATCACCTTTGGATAACCCGATATCATCAAAAGAAACCTCTAAGAACTTCTTTTGGGTGAATTTGAGAAGTCCGTTGAAAATGAAACCAGTATGAAAGCTTGCATGAACTCGTACGCTTTTAATAATTAAGACTTGAACTAAGAAAAGAAGTTCCGGAGGAAGAATGCAGCCTATGAGGAGTAAAGTCAATTTGTGGACTTCTTTTTCTAAATTACTTTTTATAAATGATGGATAACACGGAAAGATGAACGGCGACGAATGCCGGCATTGGACAACAGGCAGCAGAGAGCGCGACGAACAACCCCAACAACCCCCCATCGGTGTCGATCGATGAACGGCCTCGTCCGCAGCTGTGCCTGCCCCTTGCTGGTCGCCGTCCCCGTCGTCCCTGGGACCAATTTGACGTGGTGGGCACTCGAGATAACTGGACAGCTGTGCGTCAGCTTTGCCACCACCACGGCTCCACTCGGATGCTCCATGGGAAATCCATGGACCCAGGTTCATCAACGGAGAGCTTCAAGTGACCATCACTTCTCACTTATATCCGTTCACACGTGGGTCAACTTTGCCACCACTACAGCTCCACTCACCTCGCTGGACCCACTTTCATGACAGTTTCAAGTGACCAGCAGTTCTCATTGAGCTTCACACGTGGGTCAGCCTTGCCACCAGCACAGCTCCACTCGCCGTATGATGGATGGATACCGTCATGGGAAATTCATGGGCCCACGTTCATGAGAGGAGAGCTTCAAGTGACCACCACGACTTCTCATTCATATCGCTTCATACGAACTCTCCTTTTTTTGAGCCGTGAAGGCGATGTTATCAGGTCTTCAGGAGAAGACGACTTTTCATTCATATCGGTCCAGTCTCGAGAAACGACTCACTTTAGAATGCATTTCATCGTTCAGATGTCATTCATCTTCATCTTATTTAAGCAGTAAGACGAGTAAACTTGTTGTTCAGAATGATCATATGAGTATGCCAAATAGTGTTAGCTGCATGCTACGATCTTCCAGCAATACAGAGAACAGAAGAGAACAGGAATTTCTCCCTTTCGCTTTCGTGCTAAAAGAAGTTAATCGAATGTTTACGGTTGTAACTTAGATATTGCATCAAAAGAGATAAGCACTAAGGAAGAAAGTTATGTGTGGAACTGAAAGATAAAAAACAGGACAGAATAGTTCCACCATGTTTATAAACAGAACACTTCCATTGTTTTGGATTGAGGTCCGACGTCCACGCCCACCCTGTAATAATTCACGAGGCGTCTTTCCATCAAGGGGAAGAAGAATATTGGACATCTTGTGGACATAAGGACTTAGGATGGCCCGACTAATATAGCTGATATTTTCTGAGATTCCTGAATAGTTTACGGAAAGAAGCCTATCAGTAGATTCTCAAGACCGACTTTCAGATGACCACCAAAGTGATCAATAATTCTGTCTTCTTGATGAGCACACAAAATGTTGCTACTATGGTATTTGTTCACATAAACCGAGGTTTCGGTGGATTTGGCTTTTTTGAGAGCCTAGAAAGGTGAAATTGCCTGCAACCTAGTGAGCGACTCCATAGCCTCAACATAAAAACCACGAAACCAATTCTAATCGCATTGGAGACGAAGTAGCTTTTTCACATTCACCGTTTCCTATGGGTTTTACACTGAGTATTCCACGTGAAGATCAACTAAACAGTGTTTACGTGGGTAGATACCAGAGGATTACAATTCTCATGAATCCAGGTCATTTCAACCAACTTGGACGATGAGAATTCCTTGATATGGAAGAGAATTTCCTTATGAACGAAGATCACGGAGAGGGAATTTTCATCTATTTTTCTTCGAAACTAAAAAAAAATTTTCAAGTAAGCTTCCATTATGGAAGCGAATAATTTTAGTAATGGAAGCAGACTTGACTTTTTAAGAGAAACAAAAATTGGGGGGGAATTTATAGGATATGCTACAAATTTGCCCTGACCATACAGCCATATTCTACCATTTGTGCTAATGGGCGTTCTACAAGGCCCAGTAAGTTTATCCTTGGAACCGATCCACGAAAAAACACTGAAAATAACGGGTTTCACGGAAAACATGTTGTGTTTCCAATCCTGGCGCGTGCGGAACGAGCAAATGATTATCCACAGAAAGCACAGCAAGGTCAAATTGGAGCTTGCTTTACCAGTAACCGCTGGAGGCGCTCCATAAATGACAAAGCGAATGGAAGATTCCGAAATGGTTCCGAAGACACTAATAGTTCAAGCAATAGGAAGTATTTGTTGTATAAACAAAAAGCACTTTCGCTGAATGGATTCATATTACGGAAAGAATCAGTAGATCCAGGAAACAAAAATTCCTAACTGAAACGATTGGTCGGTTTATAAAAAAAGAACATGCAACCAATAAAGCAAAACGGAAGATTCTCAACTTGAAATCTTCAACAGAATGAACGGCACGCGTCAGAAAGATATCGCGGTTGAAGTCTTGTTGTATCGATACTACAGAGGGTGACTCTAACAAACACTGTAAAAACATCGTTAACTATTGAAAGATCACTATGAGGGCGAGATATTTGCGAAACTTCGAGCCCAGGCCAGATTCGAACCCGCGATTACCCTTTCCAGTGGCTCACGTGTTACCAACTGCACCATTGAGGCCCCTAAGGGTAGTAGTGGCATAAGGGTTGTATTTTATATCATACTTTTGGTGTGACAAATAGTAGTAGGAAGTAAGTAAAAAAAGTAAACATTACTGAAAGATCTTTGCTGACGAGTATGCTGTGAGAATGTCGAGTGGGACAGGAAATAGAAAGAATATGTCAAGCACTCGATTTCCTTATGAATTGCATAGAAATAAAACTATATTCTACTGTATACAGTATACGACCTATGACTTCCAGACAGATGCAAAACAGTGTGTATCCTAGCATCTCAGTAGTTGTATCATGATTCAAGTACAGTATGGTTAAATGGAACACCGAAAAGATTACCAGGAATCGAAGTCGTCGATCGGCAGTAACTCGGACGAAAACTACCGTGAATATAGAACGATAGAGGTCATACCAATGCTCATAATGTAGGTAGTAACCACTTCAGTAAGGAAGAAAAAAACTAATACTGCAGTGCACGTGCGCTAATGTCCTCAATATAACATGACAAACTTGTTGTCGGACGAAATGTCAACGACGGTAGCTTGTTCCTTCTCCATAAGTTCCAGTTTAAAAACGGTGGCAAACCCTCAAAAAAATTGCAAGAGAACCTATTAAACACATGTGGTGAAAAAGTACTGCATCGAATATCAAAAATACAAATGAAGCACTTCACACTTGTGCGCTTGGACGGCCCGTCCTCACTGGTTGTGCGGGGCCCCAGCAGAATCTCCACTTTTCGGAGTTTTGCTTGTTTAGCCATTCTAGCTCCCTGAGTCTCGAGGTCAGCCTGGCCTAAGTCTGCCACAGGTCGTCACCACTTAGGAGTAGTAGCAGCCCTTGTGGATCAGAAGGAGATTTGCCACCATGCCACTAGTTAAGAGTAAACCATTACCAGGACGGTGGTGAATCCCGGTATTGGCTTACTCTTAGCTAGGCTGGTGGTGAATCCCGGTAATGGTTTACTCTTAGCTAGGCTTCCTGATGGAAACGCCGGACCCCTTCTCAGCTTGGAAGACTCTGCCGGAGGATGAAGCCTGCTGCTGTACATCGTAGTCCGACACTCAGGGGACACATCCTAGCCACGATGAGGCGGTAAACCATTTGAAGGATGAAGCACTTCATGAGATAAAAATAAAACCTTCAAATGCCACGTCTCCCATTTGGCTTAGGACACCAAAATTTTGATGGCTGAATTGAACAAAACTACAAAAAACAAAAACATAGACTATAAAACGAACAACAAAGAAGACGGTAAAGACAGTTTGTTTTTTCAACAACTTCGCCAATACTACCTTAATACTGTGAGGCCAATGTGAACTATGTATGACTCACATGTGTTTTTATATTGTGTTGAGAATGTCAATTCAACTGCCAATGGTCTACAATTCAATCAGGAGAAAAGTCTGGAATCAAATGACTGGTAGTGTACGGGAGGTGGCTGGGAATCGCATCCAATAAATAAGGTCCGTCTACTCTGCGTGAGACTGGCAATCTACCCGTTGGTATATCTAGCCACACTCTCAAAGCTCTGAAAGCTATGCGTCAGTATCAGACGCTAAAGACGGTAAAATAGGTGGACCACATTCCCTTGAACCACAAAGAGCCGTCGATATGCCAGCGTTCGATAGGACGAGTACGGAAAGGCTGTTGAAATCTCAGGGCCATTCTAGGCTGCCTAAATCGCAAAGAATTAAGGTGAAGATTGGTACCGACAATGCTTGCACACTTGCATCTGAGTCTTCGATAGAAGATTTGCTCATGCAGCAAGAAATACGGTACGACACCATCGGACTGGCCGAAACGAGAAGACGCCACACATTCAAGGCCGCCTACTACACCGATGAAGAAGTGTTTCTCAGAACATGCGATAATAGAGTAGGGGTAGTCGGTGCTTTCGTCAACACGAGTTTGGCCATGGACATATATTTATTCCAACAATTAACCCGAATCGGAAGATTACGATTGGAGAGATGTGGATCGACACCGGCGTTGACAATCTTCATCGTCTACGCACTGATGTTAAGCTACGACGAAGACGACGTCGAAGCGTTCTGTACGGACTCGGAGAAGTTCTTTAGAGAAGACCACACATCCTTTAAGGTCACCGTTGGAGATTTCAACGCTAAAAGTGGGCCAAGATAACGTTTGAAGAACGTCGCATTGGAACCCACGAATTAGAATGGAATAAGTAGGGTGAGCGACTGTCCGAGTTTATCACGACGACCAAGGCCATCCATGGTAACTCCCAATTCCCAGAAGCCTCACCCTCAACGCTGGGCGTGAGAATAACCCAAGAGAGTACCATAACGAGTTAGGCCACATCATATTAAATAGGTTTTTGCCTTACCGACGTCGCTGTTGCCCCAAAATTCTACACGGGATCAGATGTCGTTATTGATAAGACTTGCGGGGGAATGCGTATCGGTTCATTCAACATCTTCAGGCTAACGTTATGAAATCTGAGAGCAAAAAAGTATCCAGAAAAGTCGTTCTTCAGAATCAATCGAGCTGACCGATGGATATGCCAACGTTGAATCGCACCAGCTACAAGCCGACAAGTGATGTCTGAACTTGCAAAATAATGTAGACAGGTGATAAAAAAGATTTTAAAGACAGAAGAGCAGCAGCTATGCTCGAAGCTGCAGAGGCTGAGAAAAGCATTCGCGAACCCCACCGAAGCTTCTCCGATTACAACGTTAAAAAATTTACACTTGCACGTCCAGATGGAATAGCTACAGCTTCCAGAAAGGTAATAGAGAAACTCACTCACGATTTATATTCGGATCTATTCAATAGCTACTACCTTGTTCGCTCATACCAAATACGCATGATGAATATGTCGTCCCACCAGTTCTCCTTTCGAAATCCGACATGCTATTTTGTTGGTGAAGAATCGAACAACACCAGGTCCAGACAGGAGAAGAGCTGAGCACCTGAAGAACCTTCCGCTACTCCTCTACAACAAGAATCCAAGGTTTCTATTCAGTTGAAAACTAGCAAAACTGCACTATTGTTTAAGCACTGTGGCTTCCACGATATCTGGAACTATCGCCCAATCTGCTTACTGTTGTAACGGCTAGTTAGCGGCGGCTACTAGCCGTTACATGGTGCATTGGTGGTTCAGTGGTGGAATGCTCGTCTGCAACGCGGGCGATCCGGGTTCGATTCCCGCCGCTAAGTAGCCGTTACAACTATTTGTCGACTTTTCAGTTGAGTGATCCTAAACAAGATTGACAGGACACTGGAGTAAGGACAGCCATGTGAGCTAGCATGCTTTGGGAAAGGATTCAGTATGATGGACCACATCCATACAATAACAAGACTCACTGAAGTATCGCGAGAACATAAGAGACGGCTCTGCCTCACTTTCATCAGTTTAAGGAAAGGTTTTGACTCAGTTGAGATAGAAGCAGTCATGACAGTTCTGGAAATCCAAGGGATCCCTACTTAGTATAAATATAAATATAAATGTAAAAAAAATCTTCGTCAGCTAAATAAAAAAATTCATAACTAAAATATCACCATTCTACAACGATATTAACATCGATGTCAAGAGAGGAGTCAGGCAAAGCGACGCCAACCGAGCAAAATTATTTACTGCCACCATCGAGAACGCCATGCGAACACTGGAATAGGACAATATGGAGTGAAAATCGATGGTCGGCAATTACACCATCTTCGCTTTGCTGATGACACCGTTCAAATAATACGAAACACTAGCAAAGTGGAGCGAATGCTTCCCAACTTTGACGTCTTTGGAAAGACTGGTCTTCGACCAAATCTCGCAAAAACGATGTTCAGGAGGAACGGATTGGTTTGGTGTGTCCCATTCACGCTAAACGGTGCGAGTACCTCCGAATGCTCCAATTATGTCTATCTAGATCCGGGAAATCAACATGTCGAACGACTTAGCTCCAGAGCTGAGCAGAAGGAAACGAGCGGGTTGGAGAGCTTTCAAGAGCATCGAGGATGTAGTGAAGAGAACAAAGAACACTAACTCCGTGCCCAGCTTTTCGACTCAACGGTACTTCCTGCCCTAACGTATGCGTCAGAAACCTGGTCGCTGCATAAACAGGATGAAAGATCACTCAGCTTTATTGAACGCGCGGTCGAAAGGATGATGATAGGAGTGTCCCCGTATCATGCAAATGAGGGAAGGGATTCGAAGCCCCGACCTACTTCAACGACCAAAAATTAAAGATGCCGTTATGTACGCCAAACTGTCGAAAGTAAGGTTGGCCGGACATGTAATGCGTACCAACAAAAACCGATGGTCAACAGTCTTTAGTGGCTGGATTCCTCGAGATGAAACGCATAGCAGGGTAGACCGCAAATCCAATGTTCGGAGTTCCTCGCGAAAACTTCAGAAAAAAGAATATGACGCTCAACGAGTCCCTAGAGCGAGCATAACCCATTCAGCTTCTTATTCAAGCGACTGCGAGAAATGGAAGATTTACTAACGTCCGCTCGAATCAATGATGAACCAGAGAGAGAGGAATGTTCCCTATCACATAAACAATTGTGTCTACCTCTTCAGATAGACTGCAGTTGCATTTGAGCTTTCCCATACCAGCTGTAGAATGTTTGTATCTCGCATGAATGGTGTAGACGTTCACTGTTTAACATCTCATCGGTTAGTAATTCCACCCTTTATTTGTATAATACGAATGAGGTCTTGACTACCTACGTTTGAGGCTTACATTATTTCTACGACAAAAAGTACCATGTGTTAAATCATAGAAAGACGAGCACTCTATATTGAATGAATTGACATTAATTGTAGCACCGGCCAGTCCAACGAACACATTGCGCTGAACTAACTGATACAAACATGAGAATGCTGATAAGAGCAAAACTCGGATCCCCGGGTTCCTAACCCACGTTTACCCTTACAGGTGGCTCATGTTATTGTAAATGTTAAAGCATTGCCATTTTGACAGCAACTTCAGCTCAGCTGGCTTCAATACCGATTTGTGATCAATAGATCATTCCCGTTGGCAAGTGATTGCTGAAGGCACCGTTAAAGTAGAAAGCTCATTGATAGAAGAGCAAAGTAATGGCCTTGGTTGGTGTGGTGGACGACAGCACGTAAGTCTCCGCAAAGGATAATCGCAGGGTTCGAAGCCCAAGTGGGATTTTGTTTTGTTCATATCTCAGGATCCTTGTGGTTATTCACTTCCATCCTATCCTTCTATGAAAAAAGAATGGTAGTGAATAAAAGTTAAAAACATTATAACTCGAAAAAAATTTCATATTTAGACGGATTGTACATTTCCATAATTGAAAATGTACTGCGAAATATAACTTTAATGATGCTGAGATATTTGCAAAACTCTGGACCGCAGGTGCCTATGGTGGGGAACGAACGCGCTATTGTCCTTTCCGGGGAGTAGCGCGTTCACCACCACACCATGCGGGTCCTTCGTTTCGCCTGTCTCTCAGCTAGTTCTATCGATCTTCTGCCGTCAGCAATCACCCGTCAACGGGATTGATCTGGGGAGCCCAAATCGGCATTGAACCCAGTTAAGCTGAGGCTATAGTTATAATCACAATTTTGACTATAGTGACTATTTTGACAATTTTGACTATCATTAAAGTTATATTTCGCAACGCATAACCTGCCGCTAAAAAGAGTAGGCAGTAAATAATAAGTCAAAATTGAAAATGTACTGTTTACTTTTTATCTACAATGCTGAGATATTCCTCCGTGGCGCAGTGAGTAACTCGCGAGCTCTCAGACAAAGAAATCATGCTTCGATTTGGCGCGGGGTCTAAGTTTTGCGAATATCTCAGCATCGTTATGGTTGAAAAATCTATTGTTAAGTCTTTTGAATGCTTTATTTTAAACACCGGCGCTGTCCTCTATAAGTGAACGAAAAAGACAGCATATATTCTATAAGCGCTTGATAAAATGAGAAGTGACAGCACTTAGTATGAACGAAGAGGGTAAAATCATAGTTTTACCCATGCTTTTGAAATTTCCCCCATAGTGATAAAAACCATGCGACATCGCAATGACCAGCTAATAATGAAAACAACAAACTAGTAAGTAACTAGTTGCAATAGTTTGTACCAGTAACTCCTTAGAACGAGAAGGGTACGAGAAGATGAGGTGAGCAGGCAGAGTAGGGCGGCGGCGGATTGCCTGAACATCCTTTAGCGAGCACGTCCGTCCATCCGCGTAGTTCGTATTTTCGTCAGTTGTAACAAAACAGAGCAATCGAATCGATCTATAGTAATTTGAGTCTGAGTGTATTTTTCCTGGCTTCTCTACGATGAACGCACAACGATACAGACCAAAGGTCTCAGTCAGCCTTGCTATCACAATTAAACTCGGTCAGCTGTTTGAGTAGATAGACAGGAGAAGTGATTCAATCGCTGAATTAAATAGGCTCGAGAGGAAACCAGTGCTGCAAAGTAGTCGAAGACCATTCGCTGTACGATATAGGACGAAGTCTAAAGAGTCGATTTAAAGTAACCAAGATGTTATAATAAAGTATCTTATACGCCACGATCATATGCGATGTTATATTCGTCCAATAGAGGAGAAAAAACAGTCGATAGCTCACATATTTCTAACTAAAAGATTTTTCTACGATATTGATTTGTTCGGTAGTTGATGCAGAATATCTAGAAAAAAGCCAATGGAGGAAATCTGGAGGGCTAAATGGCTTTCAGAAGGGATATTTAAATTAGATAGACACGACCCCTCTAAGACATTAATTCCACCTTTATTTTTTATTTTTTTATTAAACTTTAACTTTTTATTAAGCTTAATCCACTTTTAAGTTGTTTAAAATTTGGAGTTTCAAAAAAATTCAAGACTAAATTGGAGTGACCGAAAGAAAAAACAAAACAAGGGCCTGAGTTGGTGCGATGGATAGCATGTGAGGTCCAGGAGAGGACAATCGTGGGTTCGAAGCCCATCTAAGGTTCCGAGTTTTGCTTATATCTCAGCATCTTTGTTGTGTTTCACGTCGTACCCTGTCGTGAAAACGAGTAAACAGTAAACAGAAGCTGAAGAAAAATTAGAACTCCTGCAGTTTTCAACGTAAGAACGGAAGTTGCTATTAGCTACAATATTTTCGCGTCCTGCTAGGCCAATCCATGTTTGTTCAAGTCGACCACTTCCTGTTCGTCCAGATATGAGCCCCAACAAAAAAATGAAACATAAGAAAGACCTGTGAACTTAAGAAGATCAGAGATTGATAGTGGTAAAATAAGACAGATTGAATCTTGTTGGCAAAGATCTTCCGATTCTTATGGTTTCCATTTCAAAGAGTAAATGTGCGGTATTTCGTTGATTGATAAGCTAACACGAGATCGCCATCAGAAAACTATTCGACTAACGTTTCGACGTCGTCAATGATAAAATTCACCATGGGCGAGATACATTTGCTTGAAACAAGAGTAGAATAAAATATTCTCGACCTTACATGAGTCATACAGGAATCACGTGGTTCCAAAAACGCCTAAGGAACTGATTTCTTACAAATTCTTCTGAAAATGTTCCAACTGTGATTCTTAAAAGAAGGATAAAGGAAGTTTTACAATGGAGCAACGGGTAACCATCTAGGTATTATGAATGTTTGTGACTTTTTAACAGTTCCAAGCTTCACCTTCATTTTCGTAGTAACGCTGCTCCAACTGAGCTTTGCTGCATTACTTGACTTTGCCTCGTTATAAAACATAACATCATCTATGAAACGTTCAAAAACAGAAAGGATCGGCACCTTGCATTCACAACCAAAACCCACAACGTGCCACAAATCACTTGATCCGTGTGATTTGCATTTCTACCTTTTAAAAATGTATTGGCACTCTTTCACTTATAAATTTCTTGCACCTTGAGTTGCCTGTCTTCGCGAAGAGCCCTTGCACAATTTCCACTAGATTTGTAAATTGCTGACCAGACAAGATTATATTTCCGCAGGTTCTCGAGATAGCTCCGCTTAGGGTTTTCACGACTGGTCACCCACCACTTGACATTTGCCAGAGTCGCACTCTTAAAAATAGTTTACTCTTTGCTGGGCTTCAAAATGAAGAAATATAACTCGTTGTCGTCTTTGGCAACCTTGCTGCAGGATAAACTCTTCGTTGTGCATGGCAGTTCGACATCGAGAACCAGTTCCAAGTAATAATGAGGCAGTCGTTAATGAGCCATTAGGGAACGAAGCACTAGTTTGGTATAAAATAATATGGTATATGAACAGACGGCACGTCTCTGTTTTTCGTTTCAAAGCTTGTATTCGTAACCTCTAACATCTGAAATCAAATTACCTGGTTTCATTACCTCTCTTCGCCTTGAACACTTAGTTTGGAAGGGTAGAACGAACAGCGTTGTCTCTTTATCTTTTTTATCTGTTGTTTTTTCGCTCTCCAATCAATCGATCATTTCAGCTTTCAATAAAAGATCTTTCACAGAGCTCGCTTCCTCGCGTTTAGATCTAGAACCAAGTCGTTGATCATATTTACCTCTAACTGTACGCACCAGGAATACTTTCGTTCGTTTGGTGGTAAACAGGTCGTCTGAAACAACTGTGCTTCTCTTGAAGACCGTTGTCCTCGGACCCAGTCGAAGACTGAACGCGGTGTAGTTATCGGCCAGAATTCGTTTCACTTGATTAACGCTTGGCATTATAACAATAACATTAACAACATGACAAAGACTATTGTTGTCGGTTGTTTCTTTCTACTAACTCTTAGGCTATACTGCTCAACTTTTCACATAATGTTCATGAGAGCGAAGCTGAATAGTTTTTTCCGCATTATTGATAGCGCTGTAGTCCTTCTCTACACATCGATGATGATACTGTGAAGTTCCTCCGACGTGAGTTCTACTCATACATAGTGGGACCTCTCGACCGGAATGAGTTGACTCCTATTCATAGTGGGTGCAGCGAAAAAGTAGGCATCGATTAGTTGCACTAGTTACACGAAAAACAGAAGTTAACTAGAGAGATATTGCTTCCCAAACGGGACGAAAATTGAAACGAACACAAAAATGTACAAGCAAGATCTAGAAAAGTTGGGAAATCTCTAACAGGGTGATAGGAAAAATACCAAGAAGAAATAGCACTTGACATAGAATGGGCCACGGTTAATTGTGTTGCTTCAAGTAGAACAAAAACTGAGAAGAAGCACATTCCAGCGAGGATTATGAAACAAGGCAGATCTATAGAAATCCAAACTGGAAGATTCAGTCGATATTATCTGTGTAATCGACAATGCTGGGAATAAAATGAGCTATGGGTGTGAGGACCAGGAGGTGGGAGCAGAAATTTATGCTATCTTTCTAATGGGGAATAGACTTGACAGTGAGTTTTCAACGTATTTTCCAAAAATCCGAGTTTCCCTTGAAAACAACTGCTCAATAATCCGCCCTAAAGAGTCTGAAATACTATAAGTAGACTGCATGTATATGTACATATATATATATATATATATATATATATTTTATTTTATGTGACCCGTCTTCAGGTCCACGGGGTGGATCCCAGCACTTCTCACATTCGATTGGTTTCCTCGCATCCATTGTCCACGAAAATCTTCCAACTTTTACGTGTGGCTTTGGTTGCTGCTCGAAGATTTTCATTTTCATCTTGAATGTCGTAGAATGCTGGCCGGGCAACTCTCCCTGGAGTCCTGAACCGGGCTGGAGCGTTCCCAATTAGATTTCAGAGAGTGATTTTTTCCCAGACAAGTCCCGCACAAATTTCCCGACCCCCGAGAGATGAGAGGCCTGGTTGGCCCTGGTTGTTATGTATATATGCATATACAAATAATAAACAAAATTACTACCATCGCTTCTTTGATGTAATACAATGCCTGAACACAATGAAGTCCTAGACTTTGTTCATCTTGCAAAGCAAAAAAGTGAAGAGAAGCTCGGATACACCTAAGTGATCGAAGCATAGCCGAGTAAACGGAGCACGTATTCTGTAAACAAATATTTTTTTCTCGTCACCGAATTAATCTGCCTACAAACAAACACCGTTTGTGATCGGCGTCACGTGGCTATTGAAATTGAAAACAAATCGTGATTTTTTCTATCACTAACAGAATCCCTTGATGATATCGCTTAACATCACTTATCATTGAGGTCTTAAGATGATTTAACATAAAAGTGTGCGACGTATGACACTACCGGTGAGATTTTCTGCACCGGATGCTGCAAAACCGAGTTGTACGAATATTAACTCGTTGGTTTTATTACAATATCTAGTAGAAGAACCTGAGAGCAGCTTACAGACGGTGATCAAAACAAACAAACTGTACGATTCGCTACTGTCGCCTACACTGGCCACATTTTTAACATATAGAGTCCGACGCAAGTGGGCTACCGAAAGTACCCTTCGGTGCTGAGACTGATCCCACGGGAGCAACGGCTTCCCTCGGTGGATGCCTCAGACAGGCTGTCCGAGGATTTTGATTTCAACTCGACCATTGGTGGAACGACTCAAAGAGCACAGTCGGGCCGACGTAGGTTTGTATCAACTCATAGCTAGTACTGAGGAAAATTAGGCGTGAAACAAACGCGGCAAAAACATAGGTTTATGAATGGGACTCTATGTATCAACAAGTTATCAGTAAGAAACCTTTAAGTGTATCATCACTTATCCTCGTGTCAATAAAAGCGTCGATTATCACCTCTACTATGTCTCATCCAGTTAATCATCGAAGAACTCAAACAAGCACCTATAAAATTTCTATTCGTTCTTGCGAAACGTCAGCATATCTGATCCTTTCTGTTAAATTGAAGACGTTGATTCTCACCTTCTGGCACGAGGTGACCTATTTGCACCATCTTCTGTAGGAAAGCTACTACTCAGAACCCATACCCCATCTGGTTCCACCGTGTTATAGTTTCTCCAAATAGAAGCCTTGATGCGAAACTATGTGGAGAAACTGCATTTCATTGGCTGCAGAAAAAACCAAATTTAGAGTCGGAATATAACAATGGTGTGAAAACTAGAATAAGCGCGGAAAGTGTAGTGGCTAGAGACTCCATGCAATAACATTATGCACGTACGTCCGCTGGTCGACCCGCCCAAAAACAACCAAACCGTCACTCTTCCATAGTCGGAAAGCTGGTTTCAAACTTTTCTGTGAAAGAGCCACTTCCAACCATAAAAGGAGTTGGTTGCCTGCGGTAAAGACTTGGTGACGCTTTTGAGCGGATATGCTAGGATTCCAAGGAAAATAAACTCGACGAAACATCCATGAAGATGGCCAAAATCCTCAAGTAGCAGCCCGAATTCAGACGCGAATCCAAAGCCCCTAATGGATAGCGGATGAGAGACAACTTCGCGGATAAAAAGTTATGGGATCGGCACACTAATGTCGAGTATCTGCAAATTAATATCCAGTAGTATCAAGATCAATATTGACAACAACAATTATAGTTATAGTGAATAAAAAAAGGGATAGAGTTTTCGGCGTTGACCAATCCCTGAGGGAGGCGCCATGCATTCGACTTCATCAAGCACCGTTTGGAGGTGATTGAATGCATATCTGGCCTTTATAATGGCTCCCGGTGGCCTAACGATGTATCGAGCCAGTGCTGCTATTCTCCTAGACAAGTCTGGTACCAAAATGCAGACGCCGGAGAGATGGAAGGCTTGGTGAGTCATGAGCGCGGGAATCGATTCCATGTGTGTGTTGCAAGGCGCCTCTGACCACTGCGCCACACGCGCTTGATAGTTATGGTAGCAATGATGATAATAACAACAACGATAATGGTAATAATTATGACAAAAAGAGGAGAGATTCTGTCATGTAGATAAATATCTGTGGACCTTCGCCACTTTTTTTGGAATGAACAAATGTTTTGTATTAGCTGAGACGTGTTGGTTTAGACTTGAAGACGGTCATTATTCTTACATCGTACGCATCGAAATCAATGCAGAATGCGTAATAATTGTAGAAGAAACTGGTGGAGCAGTACTACGCACTGGTGAACGAATTCAAATACAAAGCTGGAATCGGCAATGTGTGCAGTTGAAGCGAAGCGGCGTTCAACGTAAATCTCTCTTACCGAAATAATTGGCCGCGCCGTCATCGTATTGACAGATGGTTCTAAAGAAGAGCGTATGAACTGGCTGACAACAATAACTATTTAGAGAAGAGTTCGTGCAGACGTAAAAAAGAAAAGATACGAGGTGAGTCTCATAGAAGAGCAGAGGAAAATTGTCATTAGATTCTCTAATGGTGTGAAAGGGTCCCAATGACTATTTATGAATGGTTTTTATACCAACTTCGTGTCAGCTCAGTCATAAAGAAAATTATTTTCCGGATGACCTTCCCATATCTAAAATGCTTAAAATCGTTGTTTTTCTTTCTTGTGCAGCACTTTTTCAGCACCAAAAGTCTCCTGTGGAAACGACTATCTTGTACTTCAGCGTCTCCTCAGTAGGTTTTCCTTCCTGGACTTTTTGTAATACATAAAATAGTGGTTGCATAGGTTGAAATAGCTAGTGGCAAAAGCAGTGGTGGGTCAATATGTCCTCTAGAATAATAAGAGAAAGAACTCAATAAAGGAATAGATATGAAATATCAAGAAAAACGATTGCAAGAACTTAGATGGCATGTCATTACGTACCGTTTCTTCTTTCTTCGTTCATGGAAGTGATAGTGGTAAAGCAGAGCTCGTGCTCCATTAATTAAGTGTCTTAGGTGCTTAATACTTCATTCGATTCATAGTAGTCCCATGTCACCTTGAACTAAGACCTATCAACTGTAGTTGGCAAAAAACCTGGCAGAAGCGGTTTATCCTTCCTAATGGACTTCCAGTTTCATGGGAAGACCTTCTTTGTCCTAAGTGACCTAGTGAGCCATGATACTTTAGTACGTATCCACAATTCGACGTTCATGAGCACCTTCATGTTAGAATGAAGTTAATCGAGAAATATGGGCGTTTCTTTATGAGTCAGTCCAGTCGATAGTGTTGACGTCTTGTGAGCCAGAAATGGATGGTGTTGACACTTTATAACATCTGACTCAATTCCATTACTTTATTATCACAAAAAGAAAACGAACGCTTGCTATCTACTTTATTGAGTTTCGCCGAAACAGTCAACTTCATCGTACATCCTTAGTTTGAGTAACCCTGCTGAGGACACTAATCTACCCAGAACCAATGGGGAGTTCGAGATCTATCTGAATACAATAACACGTGGACACATGTAAGACACAGAGAGCTCGCAATTCGTCATTGTGTTAAAGAACTTTAAACCAATGATGGCTTCTAGTTGGACGGAATGAAAGAGCCTAAGCGAAGGAAAAAGAGTAAATCTAAAACTTATCACTTCTCTCTTGATTGTTATCACAGCTGCACTGATGGACTTTACTATACCTTTTAGTTTAACCGCAACGTCCGTTTCTACCCATCCTAATCAAGAAGCATACGATATGCTCAAACTTCTCGTCAAGAAAACGTCTCCTACCTCAAAAATCTCTGCAAGACAGGCACCTATTATTAGTTCAATGTTAGAATTAAGTGAGTCAAAACACTAAAGAAGCATTGTTCATCACAACAGAGATACTCATGCAGAGGAGAAAAGCAGATCTTTATAGTTGTTGGTGCGAATGAACTGGCGCTAATACTAGTGGCAGCTGGTTCTCGATGATGAAACGCTGCCGTTGTGTCTTTCGCTTTACTTCGATGATTCATTTTCAGGTGAAAAAAGGGCTCTGTCGCTACGACTACAATGATTAGGGTAGACATGGTTAGGATTTGTTCAGCTTTAACTCCATGCGTGTACTAAGCAGATATAGGCGCGAGCAAATGCAGTTAGGCATGTTGCGTGTCTTGTGCAATTTATTCTCCTTTCAGTGAATTTGCATACTTCATCTTGATGAGCAATAACGATCTATATGCATATGTATTTAACATATGATATATATGTCATATGTATATATATAAATATATATATATATATATATGCATATATATAACGCATGCAT
The DNA here is from genome assembly GCA_018806985.1 of Angiostrongylus vasorum. Lineage (NCBI taxonomy): Eukaryota > Metazoa > Nematoda > Chromadorea > Rhabditida > Metastrongylidae > Angiostrongylus > Angiostrongylus vasorum. Next base: position 812,153 of record JADANN010000420.1, read on the forward strand.
ATACTATTATGCGAGGGCGCGTGTAGCGCATCGCTTAGTGGTGCACTGCAATACACAAGGGTTCGATCCCCGTTCCAGGCACACCAAGTCTTCCATGCCCTCGTGATCCGCAAATTGTATCAGATCTGTCTCGTAGTATAGCAGCATCGAGTCGATACATCGTTAGGTCACTGCAATTCATTGTAAAGGCCAGATATGCATTTCTGCCTCCAACGTCCCATCTCCTCTAACGATGCTTGATGAAGTCGAATGGATGGCGCATTCTTGAGGTACTGATCAACGTCAACAGCTTTATCCCTTATCATTTATGCACTATTATGATTCAAAGTTAATGACGGAATTCCAAACTTGACAAATACATCTTATGGCAAGTAAAAACCGAAAGTCATATTGTTTTCTGTTTTGTTAATGAGCAAACGGGGATTTCTTACTGTACTACTTATTTATCCAGGAAAGGTGACGTTTTGGCGGGATTCACCTTCATCAGGTCCTTGGAATGTCAAGTTGACTGCAGTCTAGTCAGCCCAACAACTCCATGACATCAACATAAAAACCACAATGCCTAGATTTCAATTGCATTGGAAACAAAACAGCTTCTTCACACACTCACCGGCTTCAGATAATCGCCGCTTCTACCACTCTCCCCCACTTATTGATGGAGACCAATGGTGTTGAGTTTAATACGTGGGTAATGCGCTTCTCTCATATTAAAAATATCAGTCTGAGACATTGTGTGAGATCAGAAGTGATAATTAGGCAACCATCCTTGCTGTTCGTTTCTGGGTTTTTGGAGTCTACCCAAACCCCCTTGAAGAGTTTTAGATTCCTGTGAGAGCATGGTGACTTCTACCAAAACTTTCACCGCTGTGCCTTTGTGCCTTGTGCACTCATAGGTTGTTTAACTCTAAGTTTTCCGTTCTAGGTCTTTCCTTTACAAACACAGAATGATCTACCCAGTTCGGCAATGTATTCGTCCCCGCGTGCTTTACAAAAGATTAGACACACCGCATCAGATCATGCAATCACCGTCTCCATAGTGTTTCCGTTTATGAGTTCAAACCTCGAAATATAGGGCGTAGAACAAACATGAATTGTTATCAACGCATGTGCGCATGTAGACGTTTCGAAATGCACAATATAATTAAAAAGTCGTGTCGAAGACAAGTCATGACGGTGACGAAGAACGCTGGTGTCCATAAACAGTTGATGACAGTCATATGAAAGTGATAACAGGCTCATACCCTCAAAAACTACTTAAGGGGTCGCAGAAGAAGTTAAGGCACAAGAACGATTCGTTATGTGAAAGACATTGGAAATGAAATTTCTATAAAATGCCGTACATATTGAACGGAGAGCGAAGGTATCACGATTTTGAAGTCTGCTCTGAGGTTCCTTCACGTACCAAAACGACAAGTGCCTTGGCGGTATTGCGATGCTCGATGAATGGCAACCGATGACGTTCAGTTTCACTAATTGGAACTTCCGAGTGCTTCTTAAATTCGAAGTTTCACCAAAACAAGATTGAGGTGACGCTTTGGTGATTTGCCATCGAATTAACCTACTACAACAAAGTGGTTATTACATCAGACAGGTGACGAAATCGATGAGATGCTGTAAACATTGCAGCGTATATACTGAGCATTAATTGAAAGAAAGTGCATTCTTCCTACAACAGTGAACATTGAACAAGTTGCGCTATGTAACCCTGCCTTATCTACCGCATTCATCGAACATATCGACTACCACTTTTCTAAGCACAGCGACAACTTTAAGGGAGACGTTTCCATTAACCGTTTCCGAGAATAAACAGAATTGTGTCCTGTAGATAACCTGTACATTTCAACAGCTCTTATTTTCACTGATAAAGTTTTGCTCGAGGCGAGTCATAACATCCCAAAATTGCTTTGCAAAATCTACCACTACTTTTTGAATCCAACCTGGTAGGTGCGCTATCCATTCAGAGTATAATAGCGCTAAACACCGCAAAAGACTCCAGCTAGCATATTTTGAGCCACCTAAACTTATGACCCACCCTCTCAAATTGTTTACAATAACAAAATCTGCATATGACAAAAGAAAACAAGGGACTTTCATCAAATTACGTTGAAAATGACAATATAACGCTGTCGTATAACTCGTTTAAAGTACTACAATTAATAATTGATAATGGATTTGATGATGGACGTTTCAAAATTCGTGATGCTGTGTGAATAACATGCACCTGCAATGCTTGTCGTAAACGATTTCTGAGAGTAGAATCCCGTAAAGTGACAGTGACTATGAAAAAGGATCGTTCTTTAGTGACCATCATACGTAGTAGATGTTTTTGTGACTGGTTCAGAACAAGCAGGGCATCTGTAGACGACGTTGCAGCTGGTAACGACTGGAACCGATGCGTAGGCAAAAGAACACGCAGTGCATTGACTGGATCGTCATTATCAGGGCATCCGGCAAGTAGATCTACAAGGCAACAAGGGAGCTGTAGCGTGAAGCTACCTAGAACATTCGACAGTTCTCTGTCAACTGCCGGCAATGGAGTATCCACTTGGTAAATCTGGTCTCTCAGTGAAAGAAACTCGTCATCAAGATTTACGCAGATATATTTCGCTTCATTTTGTATATAGAACATTCTGAAAACATAAATGATTAGAAAAGACATTTAAAAAATAAGAGAACACAAATTGGGCAAACATCCAAAAACCAAGAAGTGTTGCAACAAAGAAGAAACGATAAGAAGTAATCATAAAAAAGTAGTATGACTGCAATCCACTAGACCAAACTTTCCTTAAAAAGAAATCTTACCTTGTCAGTTTTAGATGGAACAGAACTGGCAGATGAAGATACTGATTAGGAAAAAACAATTCTGAGGTGAATACCTCGCCCGGTGCCAAATGAATTAATGCAGCACTCTGCGAATACGAGCCTAAATCTTTTAGAACTAGTCAGAATGCAGTCAAATATGAAACAGAAATGTCTAGAATTCCAATGATTCTTGTTTTGAAAGGCAATATAGACTTTCCAGAAAACTAGGACTATTTTTTAAACTTACAGGAAACCTCTGGAGTTGTTGGAGAGATACTAACAGATATCGACCAGCCTTTTAGATCAAATTTAGAAGTATTTCGTATAGAGAAAGCGGCAATAGAAGAACCAGTTGCAAGACATTTTAACTGAAATGGAATACAATATCAGCTGGGTCATATTGACTATTCCTTTGGCTACAAATTAGTAATACTTCAAAAAATGATGGAGCAAAAAACCAACTGAACTATACGACTATGCACGATGAGAAGCATAAGCGATGGCAAAGCACACAATGTTAACTTTTTTTTATTTACGTCCTAATATCATTTTTTACAGCAGGATGTGATGTGAAATACAACCACTATGACCCTAAGATATCTGCAAAGTTTCGACCCCAGGGCCAAATTTGTACCCGCGACCGCCCTTTCGGGTGCTCATTTGTTACCCATTGCAACAACTGAGACCATTGCTTTGCCTTTATCTCAGCCAGTTTTTTTACCAAACAGTGCCATCTGGTATTTTAGGGATACTTTTCTGTGAATTTTTATATTGACAATGAAGTGTGCGTAATTGGAAGAACTAGGAGTTGAACACAGAATGAGGTGAAGAAGGAAGCTACGTACTTACCTCAATACTTGTCTGGAGTGGACAATCTGATGCACGGTTTGAGTAGCAGTCTGCCATGCTTTTTTGCAATTCCAGAGCGAGTTTCACCTAAATGTCACTATCGTTTTCTAAATGTGAAAATACAACAACTAAAACACGAAACAGGATACCAGAATTTCAGCAATCCTACCTAGCTCTATCTATTACAGGTCGCAGAACAAAGCCTCGATCCTGTGCAGTACAACCGAAGTAAATCTTCAGTCTTTCTAAGAGGCATTACTACTTACAAAAAGCAAAGTTACACATTCACTTTGTGGGCTTTCAAGTAAGTCTTCAAAGTATTTCGATATCAAATAGTCAAACCATTTCTTTCAATCGAAAAGGATAACGAATGAAGCTTTCGGTGTTGACCTCTGACATCTAATAAAAAAAACCAATAGTTGTTCACAACGGCATTACTCCACAGTTTCGACCACAATGACCGTATTATACTTCAACCACTAAGCCGAACAAAGAAGTGAAGTGCAAAGGATGTGAGAAATGATACCAAAACTCAACGAAATTTGCAACTGAATTCTCTTTCAAATATCTTAAGCGTATGAGACGACTGAGAAACAATATCTGCTTACAGAGATATTTGCACAACTCCGGACCGCAGGTGTCTGCGGTGGGGGAACGAGTGCGCTATTACCCTTTCCGGGGGCTAACGCATTCACCACCACACCATTCGTGTCCTTCGTTTCGTCTTTCTTTCAACTAAGAATAAATTCGAGAAAAGAGAACCTATTTAAGCCTATAACAGATTGAGCGGTACTATCTTGTTAAAGAACCACTGACGTTTACACCAGACCTGTTTCGCCTCCTCGTCTATATGATCCATCTTCTTTTCAATATCTGAGCGCTTCCTTACCAAATCGCGGAACTCTTCCACCTCGACATCAGATGAAGAATCTTGTTCACCAAGCAACATCCTAAAGATTGCATTGCACTAGATCATAAAAGATCCATAGAACTTCTCAAGCACAGTAAGGAATAAATATGGAAAAAAAATCTAAATAAATCAGAAGGTACTGAGAGGTGAGATCTATTGCGGTGCTCCTCGTGTCACTTCTCTTGCTGATCGTCGAACGACACCAAAAGGTCCGACTAAAGTCACCATTTTGTGTCGCAAGCAAAAGGCATTCTAGTAAATTAATTCTGTTCGTGCTAGAGATTTGAAAAAAAATGATCATTTTCTTCTCCAGTTATTGTGAAGCTTTACCATCGGGACCTTCTGCTCTGCGCTTGACACCCTCACTGGAAGTCATACACTAGCAGCTTTTGCCGACCTTTGATAGGCAACCTAGGACAAATCTCTGCATTGCCTACTTCGTCTCTGTTATATGAGGTAGTCCTACCATATCCCTCTTGACAACAAGTTTTTGTAGCGCTGACCGATATTTAATCCCGTTTAAGTAACGACCAAGTAACCGATGTTTATGTTAAGGTAGAAAGAATCCTAAAGTACGAAAGGTGGACACGAGCTGAGTGTTCTACTTTCTTCACTACAACCCCAATGTTCTTGGTAACTCCTTAAGTAGCACGCTCCCTCCTATACAGTCTAGAACTGTCGGAGATATTCATTCTGTTCAGCGAAAATGTGACATTAGAAACAAATCCGTATTTCAAGAACACCGTTTTCGCGATATGGTCGAAGACCAATCTTTCCGCAAGTGTTGTCGAAGTCAGTTAGCACTTTTTTTCCACCTGGCTGGTGCGCATTGTTACAAGAAGGATATCACCAGTAAAGTGAGAATGTTATAGCTGCCGACCATCGACTTCCGCCCCTACACTTCCCCATTCCAGTTTTTCTCACGACATTCTCGAGTTCGTTGTAAATAGTTTGACAAGATGGTATCGCTTCTCTCTTTAAGTCAATGTTAACGTCGTTAAATAATGGCAAAATTTTGAATGCGAGATTCTTACACAGCTTATAAAGAATATCTAAGCATTAATTAAGGTGCTTTAGCTGTCCCGAACTTCTACAACCACTTCTGCCTTAACTAAGCCAAATGTTTTTTTTTGAGACGACAAAGGTGACACAAGGTGGTTTCTTGCTCTTGCGATACTTGAGTGGAGTAGCGTAAGTGTCGATGTGGTCCACCGTACTGAGTCGTTTGCCAAATACTGCTCGCTGACATGTTTACCCGTTGTCCGGTGTCCTGCCAAACCTGTTAAGGACCACTCGAGGAAAGAGTTTGTAGAAAATGAGCAACACAAAGATTTATCGACGAATGCCGATATCGGGCAGGTCCTCGTCTTGTGGAACGCCACTATTTAGCTGGTCTTCCAATGATTTAGAAAAATCCTGCTCCTGCTAACGCTCAAAAAACCTCACCCAGTGTATTGGTGAGGATCGGCCGTAACTTCTAATCTTCTGCTCCAATCCTTTCCGGACCAGCCGTTGTACGCTTCACGACGAGAAAGCACGTCGGATTTTCTAAAGAAAACTCCTGGAACGATAAATTCCTCCTCGTTGAATTAATAAGTAGGCAAAATTTGAGTACAAGAAGACTAGAGTAGAGGTGGTGGCTGAGTTCCTCTACCATCTTTCTGGAGGCAGTTACTGTTTCTTTGTGACCGCGGCGATCTAAGTCCTATAGTTTGTTAAACGTCAATCAACATTGCAGATGCTGTTTCGCAGCATCTACAGCTTAAACCATTGGTGCTGCTCTTATTACTCGTATTCTTCTCGCTTTTCTACAGAATCGCGACATTACTTCGGAAATGATTTCGCGTTTGCCCATGACTGGTGCGATTGCATGCTGGCCGATTAGCTCGCGTGTTGCTTCAGATAGATGACGTCTCTATGGTGACATTCGAGGCCTAGGCTTTTAGCACTAACGCGAAGGTATTAATTAACCGTATAAGCCATTAACGTTGTCGACAATAGTATCTTCCGAAGTTTACTACACACCCGAACAACTTCTAAATTTCTAACAAAATGGTTTTGGAATTTCCCTTGTCTCTTGAATTTTGTTCCTCTCTTTCCTGCAAAAAGCAAAAAACTCATTTGACGACAACGGTCCGATTCTATGTAAAACTTCGGGGACACATGAACGATAGGTAAGCAAAACATTTAATTTACTACAGTATCACCTTGCGGCGCGTGTGGCGCAGTGATCGGAGGCGCCCTGCAACACACATGTGGAATCGATTCCCGCGCCCATGGCCCACCAAGCCTTCCATCCCTCCGGGGTCGGCAAGTTGGTACCAGACTTGTCTTGGAGGATAGCAGCACTGGCTCGTTACATCGATAGGCCACCGCGAGTCATTGTAAAGGCCATCTGGCCTATTCATTCCTAGATATGCATTCAATCACCTCCAAACGATGCCTAATGAAGTTGAATGCATCGCGCATCCCTCCAAAGATTGATCAACGCCGAGAGCTTTATCCTTTATCCTTTATGGTATCATCTTGGTACACGGATCTCAATCACAGAGCGATTTCATGCCGCTAAGTCGCCAGATAACGTGGCGCATCCCCAGGTGGTGGATAGAGGTTAAACGCGTACAAAAAGCAACTTTTGCTTCCCTTGCGACGCAGGTGAATCCAAGGGATGGACTCTCAATTTCTGCTACGCCGATTTGGCACGCATCTTCTGTATTTACGAAGCGTGTTCACGCATGCGTGCGCGGATGCACTTTCGTTTATGCGGATTGTATTCTAGGAGTCTTCTCGATGAAAATGTTTTTTCTGGGTGGATAGCAGAGTGGTAGTGATGTCGGTCACAAGAAGCATGGTCCTAGTTCGATTCCGGTACTGGCCAAACAAGACGCTCATCCCTCAAGAGTCGGCAAATTTGTTCCGGACTTGTCCGGGAAAAAATCACTATCTACTATCCAACTGAGAACCTTCCAGCCCACCTACCTCAGGGACTCCAAGGAGAATCGACTCGACCAGCATTCTACAATATTCAAGATGAAATGAAAATCCTCAAGAAGCAGCCGAAGCCCCACATAAAAAACTTGGAAGACCTTCGTGGATGATGGATGCGAGGAAACAAATCGAATGTGAGAAATGCTGGGATCTGCAGAGCAGACGTGAAGGCGGTCGTATAAAATTGTAAAATAAAAACAGTTCTACAAGTTAATTCAGCCAAACGCCTGCAAACAAGTGAATGGGAAGTATATGGGGAGGCGGTTAGGAATCGTCTCCAACAAATCAGCTCCATCTCCACTCTGGGAGAGCCTGGCAAGCTACCCGTGAGTGCAACCAGCCCCCCACGTTCAGAGCCCTGCAACCTATACGTGGGTATCAAAATGCTAAACAAAATAAAAGAAACGGCCTTAATTCCCCCTGACCCCGAAAGAACTCTGATTCGGCAGCGTTGGGTAGGACGAGTGCAGAGGTTGCTGAAATCTCAGGGCCATTCAAAGCTGCCTAAATCGCAGAGAACTAAGGTGATGATCTGTACTTACAATGCACGTACACTTGAATCCGAGTCCTCGATAGAAGACTTGCTCATGCAAGCAAGAATGATAAGGTACAACGTCATCGTCCTGACCGAGACGAGACAACGCCACCCATTCAACGCCGTCAATGACACTGAAGAAGAACTGTTCCTCGGAACATGCGACAGCAGAGTCTGAGGCGTCGGCGTTCTCGTCAACACGAGTTTGTCCATGAACATCGATTCATTCGAACAACTAACAACCCAAATCGGACGTTTACGATTGAAGAGATGCAGATTAAAAAGCTAATGGTGAAGACGAAGTCGAGGCGTTCTATGTTAAATTGGAGGAGTTCTACAGAGAAGACCGCACAATTTTTAAGGTTATCGTTGAAGATTTTTAACGGTGAAATGGGACGACGAAAATCGTCTGAAGAACGGCATATTGAACCACCGGATTAGGATCGAACGAACAGGTTGAGCGGCTGTCTGAGCTTACCATGTCGAGTAAGACCATTCATGGTAGTTCGCAATACCACAAGCCCATTTTTAGTGCTGGACGTGGGAGTCTCCTAATGGAGAGCACAATAACGAAATAGATCACACCATAGTAAATCGTAGGTTCTACCTAACCGATTTCGCTGTTGTCCAAAATTCTACACAGGATCAGACCATCGTCTTCTTTGAGCAAGACTTCATTTTGCGCGTAAAGGAGAAAAAAGCCACTAAATTCAAAAACCGAAGTCCAAGAACCATCATGACTTATCCAATTCATTATTCGGCTGTTGGGAAGATGGCTTTCTCGATAACATCGACGAAGAATATGGTCCGCGCATTCAACATCTTCAAGTTAGCGCTATGAAAGCTGAGAGTTCGAAAGTCACCAAGAAACGTCTGTCTCCAGAAACACTCGCGCTGATACGCCAGCGTGGAATCGCACGAGCTGCAGGCAACCGCAAACTAACGTCCGAACTTGCAAAACAATGCAGACAGGTGAAGGAAAATTTTCAAGACAGAAGAGCAGCAGTTATGATCGACGCTGCAGAGGCTGGGAGAAGAATTCGCAAACCCCATTAAAAGTTCACGAACTACAAGACTAAGATGATTGCACTGTGACGTCCAGACGGTATAGTTATAGCTTCCAGGAAGACAATGAAGGAAATTATTCATGACTACTACTCGCTTCTCTTCAGAAGCCACATCCTCCTGCGTTCATACGAAATAAAAAGAGGATGGCCATAAAGAAGTATACGTACCACCGGTTCTTCCTTCCAAATCCGGCATACTATTTCGTTGGTGAAAAATCGAACAACACCAGGTAAGGATCGGATAACATCTTTTACACCTGAAGAACCTTTCACCAGTCTTTGTAAACGCACCGGCTCTGCTCTTCAAACGTTACCTATCAGAATGGAAGGTTTCTACTCAGTGAAGACTAGCAAAACAATGCTACTGTTCAAGCAGGGTGACCTGCAGATATCGCCAACTATTACCCAATCTGCTTAGCCTTTCGTTAACAATCTTTTTCACTCGAGTCAATCTAAACAGGATTGACAGAATACTTGAGGAAAATAGCCATGTGAGCAAGCACGATTTTTGAGGAGTGAGTACGATGGACCACATCCACATGGTAACAAAGACTCACTAAAGCATCGCGAGAACACAAGAGGTCGCTCCAACTCGCTTCCATCGATTTGAAGAAAGCTTTTGACTCGGTTGAGGTAGAAGCATTCATAGAAGCTCTGGACAGCCAGGACATCAATACTCAGTATATATTCTTCGTGACCTGTATAGAAATTCTACAACAAGATGTCATCATTCCACTGCGATATTAACACCGACCTCAAAACTAGTGTTAGGCAAGGCGATACCACGCGCCTGAATTATTTTGCGCCACTCTCGTTAATGTCATGCGAACATTAAAATGGAACAATGTGGGAGCGAAAATCAATGGTTAGCAATAATACCGTCCTCGCCTTGCTGATGACATCGCTCTTGTAACACCAAGGATTAGCCAAAATGAACGAGTGCTTGTCGACTTTGATAAAGCCTGTGGAAAAACTGGTCTCAGACTAAATCTCACAAAAACGATGTTCACGAGAAAAGAATTCGTTACTAAACGAAATGAATATCTCTGAATGCTCCAGTTACGTCTGCTTAGGTCGGGAAATCAACATGGTGAATGACTTAGCTTCAAAGTTGGGCAGAAGGAAAAGAACGGCTTGATGAGCCTTCAACAGCATCGAGGATGTAGTGAAGAGAACAAAGAACACCCGACTCTGTGCCCACCTTTTCGACTCAACGGTACTTCCTGCCCTAACGTATGCGTCGGAAACTTGGTCGATGCGTAAGCAGGTGAAAGATACTCAGCGTTATTGAACGCGCAATGGAAAGAACGATGCTAAGAGTATCCGATGTCGCAAAAGTAATGGAAGCGATCCGAAGCTTCCAGCTACGTCAACGATCAAAAATCCAAGATAGTGTTCTGTACGCCAAATAGTCGAAGATAAGGTGGGCCGGACACGTAATGCGTATGAACGGCAACCGTTGGACAAGAGCCGTTGGTGACTGGATTCTTCGGGATGTCAAGTGTACTGCAGGAAGAACACCGATCCGATGGTCATAGACGTTCACGAAATTTTCAGAGTTCCTCACAAAAACCTTAGAAGAACGGTATGATGCTCAACGAGTACCAAGCGCGGGCAGAACCCACTGGGGTACTCGTGCATGCATCAAGGAAAAATGGAAGATTTACTGCCGGCGCTCGAGGCATTCAACGATCAACAGGACAACAGGTAACAGGTGAGGTGATTATCTTGGCTGAGTACATTGTCCAATGTTGAGAAAGAGTAATCATGGATGGTCTTCGTCATCATACGAAGTTAAGTCCTCAAGGAACGAGTCACATGCAAGTAAGCCTGAATTTCAAGTAAAGATCTCCACCTTAACCTTCCCAGGTTTAGGGAGCTTTGAAAGGCTCTGATATTTTAGCTCGTGCTTAGCTTACCCTACTCCCTCCTATCTAAATACGGTATCAGGGAACTTTTCAACGTCTGCGGGATGACGCCTTTCTACTTTACTGTGCATGGCCCATGTCACCACAGGTAGCTTGCTAGTCTCTCCCAAAATAGAGGGAGAGCTTATTTGTTGAAAGTGACTTCTAACCGTCTACCAAATACCTGTTTGTCACTTAACTGCAGGTTTGTGGCTGAAGTAACTCGTAGAGTAAAATCCGCATAAACGACAACACACCGCCGTAACGAAGGTATTTCGCACATCGGTACAGAGATCATCAACGGAATATACGTGCGTCTAAGCAAAGCGAAGCATGACTCTTTCTTCGGGTTTATTCACCCATCTGTCAGCTCTCACCACTAACCGACTAAAGATCCTTCAATGAGGGAACTGTAGCGCACCGAACATAAGGAGCATTAGAAAAACAAGTTTAGAGCCACAAATCTGAATTCTACAGATAGATAAGAGCTGGTATTCGACAAGAATTCACACAAACTATGAAAGCAACGTCATAGTACTTGAAATGATGTCAGTAAACACGCTACAATGGAAACATGTTGTACTTCCGAAGCTCATATTAATTCTGTAAACAGTAAATACTGACAAACTACTAGTGATTCAGCTTTCGCACTCAGTCAAACTGATAGTCGTTAGCACTCTTCATGTACAAATCTACAAAATCGTTAGCATTCATCAACTCCGAAATATACCATCTAATTACAAATACCTATGTAAGAAGTTGAGATAACCAATAGACAACCATTTCAGCCGTTATTCGAAACACTTGAACAAGCACATTACTACTCGATCAGTTCTTGGTCATCAACCATAAGATGATTTGTCCGTGAGCTAGATTCAACAACTAAGGGACTAACGATGATAAGTGTAAAAGGAGAAGGCGAAAATGTAGGAAGAAACTGGGAATGGATGGAGAATAAAGGTATCTATCTATCTATCCATCGAGCTTTTGTGTGAGAAATGATAAAAAAGGAGAGAACACAAGTCATTGAGAATAAGAGAGGATAAATAAAAATGTATTCAGAGTCTTACAAGTGAGGGCAATACGACAAAAAGAACGAGGATTAAATGGGAGCAAGGTATGAAAGAGAGAGGATATAAATTAACTAACACATATACAGCGGTGAGTTCCAACGTTGGGAACAACGATTTCCCATTTGAATTTAAATTAGAAAAAAAGAAGATAAGAAACAAGAGTCGATTTCCACCTATGACTGAAAAACGCCAATATGGGACAAAATGAGTCACAAAAAACTTTAACGGACATGAAAAAAGTGAAATGCTATTATGACCCGTAGAGGCCATTCGGGAACCAAGTAAGTGTTCATAAGGAAAGACATCTATGGCACTAATACTAAGGTGAAAGCTTAATGTTGTAACAACTTCATCTTAATCAAAGCTTGTTTCAATTCGTCATTCGTTTCCGACAACATCGTTAAGTCTTTAATCACATGGACCACACGCGATTCGAATTGACCACTCTTGGCGCAACGCTTCACAAGATTCGACACCAACTTCACCACCTGAATAAATAGCAACATTAACAAACAACTGTTTCCAAAACCAAAACAGAATTTACTTTATTATTACTATTATTATTATTATTATTATTATTATTATTATTACTGTTATTACTATTATTATTATTGTTATTGTTATTATAACATATGTATAGCACAGTGGTAGTGTAGTGATGTCGGTCACAAGGAGCATGGTGCTAGTTCGATTCTGGTCCAGGCCAACCAAGCCTCTCATCCATCCGGGTCGGGGGAAATTGGTAACGGACTTGTCCGAGAAAAAATCACTCTCTGCAATCTAATTGGGAACGCTCCAGCCCGGCCATCTCAGGACTTCAAAAGCTTGCAATGATCCTAGGTAACACCTCTTGTAGACGTCCATCTGTAAGAATATTCCAGTAAGGACACAACAGTTTGACAAAAATGAAACAACTGTTAGCAGATTTGCGCTGATAAATCGCTAATCTCTTGTGATTCGAAACAGTGAGAAGCACGTGTGCTAAGGAATGCGAAGCACATCTGATATGGTTCGAGGCTTATCCAACAAGTAGCAAGAAGAATGGATACTGAGATCCTGAAAGCCTAAAAGCCGAATACCAAAATCATCGAGGTTTGTGCAGTTATATCGTGCTAAAAAGACTAATAATAATGCAAACAGTGCTCGTTATACACATTCGATGGATGTGATGACTAATAGTGCTGCTAAGGAAATTATTTGAAGAACATGCACGAAGCTTAATAAAGTTAAAGGTGAAGACAGTTGATAATAACTCATCAAAGAGGCAACTTTTCAATGCCAATTATTAACGTAGACGAAAATTTTTAAAAGTATTGTTCTTCTTAAAGTATTGATAACGTAAGACAACACTTTTCAAAAAAGACTTTCCAACATTTGTCAACGTTGTTAAGGTTTGTTTGCAATCATAACAACTCCAGTTTCCATGATAACAATGTTGTTCTTCCTAAAAAATTTCTATTTCTTAACTTTAGTATGCAATAATACAAGCAAGGTCGCTGATTCAACCTCGCCCCTGCTCAGCCCACGCCTCCCCATCTCACCGGGATCGAGAACTTGGCACCAGACTTACTTTTTGAACGAAATTTCTACATAATAGAAAGTTCGGTTAAAAAGCTTTTTCTCGCCAAGGTTACGTAAGCGTTTGGTTGAGCAGATTGTGAGTCAATTTGACCTTTCCAGGCTCTGGAAAAATGAAACCGCTAAAACGTTGGCCAGTATTGAATAAATTTTGTTATTGACAACCTCATGTTTGCTCAAGAAAAAACATTGACTAATCGAACAATGCCGAGGCCAACAGAAAGTTGGACTTGAGAGTTTCTCTGGACCACGAACTATTAGGGATGATAAGATATGGCCAAAACTCTGAACCTCAAGTAGGGCTTTGAACACAAGATTACCCGGGGGCACACGTGCTACCCAGCTATGCTTGGTAGATGGGCTACACAGTACAGGAGCCTCCAGTAAGGGTAATCATGGGTTCGAATCCCAATTGATGTTCCGAGTTTTGCTCATATCTCAACATCATTGTGGTCGTAGGTCATATCGTATCCTACCATGAAAAATTAATGGGCAATAATGAAAAAGTTAAGACATTGTGACTTTTCTCAGAACAGTTCCCTTCGATATACAAAGTAAATTGAATAAAGTTAAATTTAACCACTAAATCTCATGCCACTGCTTTCATAAAGTGACATTAATATTTATCATTACAGAGCGTAGAAAGTGTTCAATACCACGTTCTCGTAGAAAAACAGCAATTCCTGCACTACGGGGAAAAACAGTCATTAATATTTTGTTGCAATGATGAGCATGGATGAGGTTGTTTTAAAAATATTAGGTTGATCTACTAGTATAACAACAAAAGTAGCAAAGGCATTACTATGCCAGTGAATATCGAAACAGTAAAACAGTACTGAAGTGGTAATGACATCAAAGTGCCCCTTTACGTTCTTCATACTATTTTTGTAAACCAGTAATTTCAAACCATAATGTATTGAATAATTCCAGATATACTTACGGGTCCTTCAATCTCTAGCCTCACCACAGCAAATTCTAACAAACTGAGTGCGACAGTTGGCTTTGTAGATGACTGTGCCTCAATGAGAGAGAGCACTTGCTGCATAGTGAAATCGACCTTCTCCATCACTGCCATCCTATAGGCCTCACTGGAACCGTAGTACACATCATTTGACTGAACGCTTGCGAATTTAACAGTGAAATCTGGTTGAGATACTGCCCATAGATAATGCAGGCAAAGAATCCATGCACTACCTAACAAACCTTCCTGGTTTTGGCACCATTTTCTTCTTTGAATGACCTGGGCAAAACAATCGAACAGGAATAACGGCGGTTTTTGCGGAATATCAGGTACATAAACAAGTAAGGCAAGAAATTGTGCAAAAATAGACAGCAACTGAAGTGGCGGCAATGTCAATTCGTTTAGAGTTTCCAAAGAAAACAACAACAACGCTTCTGTTTGCGACAGAGAGTTTGCCAGCAGGCTAAGGTAAACGGTTTGCAACGAAAACTGAAACCGCATCACTGGATCGTTGAGGGATGGTATAGTGATGAACAAATTAGCGATCAAAACTCTGGAAAATACCCGACAGGTAAGTCACTTCCAATATCAAATACACGAACAAAGACCTAAAAATTACCTCATGAAGGTATCTTTTTTCTTCGACCGCTGAGAATTAAAGAAATGGAAACCAAAGCGATATCATCAAATTTATAATATGTGCAATGATACTATCGCTCTGATAGAGGGATGAACGGGCCCGGACGAGGAATGCGAGATATCGTTCTGGATCATCGTGCAGGAAAGGACGATCAAGCGCTGATGAAACGACACGCTCTATTACACGCACCTTAAAAGCAAGTAAAAAGCTTATAAACAGGGTTCCCTCAAGAAACCAAGCTCAAACTGAAAAGAAAAGTTTTCCATAAATAAGATGTTGTCCGAGCTTCTAAGAAGGCTTACTGCCTCAAAATCTCAACTGTTTCTAGTTTTCATGAGTCGTCATACAGCTGTGATTCTCTCCTTTGAAGACGCAACCAAGCCGAAACCGAAGCCGATCTCTCAGCGGAACTCGAACATCAGATGTTATCAGATCACCCCATTCCCATTTTTCATTTACAAGTTTATAATCGCACACTTCATTCTTTTTCGAGAACTCGAAATCATATAAACAATTGAATAGTGATGAAGCCTGAGGTTTTTTCTAAAGCTTTCTTCCTCAAGAAACAAAAAACTTATTGGTTTATTAACTTTCTTTTCATCTTTCACACAGAAAAAAGGATGCTCGTGAGAAACAAGTTTCGAATAGCCACCAATTTGTGAACAGAAAAAGAGTAGAAAGAAGAAACCTTAAACTTGGCGCGGCCATCAACAATCGCTCCGAAGCGGTAGTAGCTCCCCGTGATAGATTTTTGAAAGAAAAACTACACCAAAAACGATGTCTGGTGATAATAAGGCCCTAGTTATCAAGCCCTTCATTTCTAACAAAATAGGTACATCTGATAAAAACGATGTTCAAAAAAGACCAGGTCTAGAGAAATTGGTAACAGTGACTGAAATATCACCGAACATTCTCAGACGCTAGCTATTTCGTAACCGACTGGTATTACCGTCCATGCACAACGCAAACTTGTATAATTTCCTTAACTGTAGACATGGTAATTGCAGGAGATCGGGTACGGTGCATCTGATTTCTTCTAAAAGGTCTGGAGACGGAGTGAAATGTGTTGGCAAAACAGTTAGACCACTCCGTTACGTATAAAACAGCATTTAGCTGGGAAAACTAAAGTTAAACCAAATACATCTTTCAGGTATGCATAGGACACAGAAAAGAAACTGAAGCTTCAACGCTCGAAATTCTCGTGTGCTGGATAATTCCAAAAATCCAAAGAAGAACTGCAGCAAGGCACGCCTCGTTATCACCCTTGATCACACACAATCTCAAACTTTTAACTAATGTGACAGAAGCACACTACACACCCAAGTAAATTCTATGCGGTTGGTCTCCATTATAAGCGGAAGATTCTTAGAAAACGGTGAATGTCTAGAGAAGTTGTTTGCAATGTGGTTAAAATTTAGGTTTCAAATTTTTCTGCTTCGGTTCTGTAAAGGTCTGGCCGAGTAGACCGCAAATCAACATGACCTTTCCATGCGTTAAAAAAGCCGAAATCTGGCGAAAAGTTAGTGGGCGTGAAAAAATATCGTAATACCAACTTCGGGTCTGCTCATCATGAGAACAGTAAATTACTAACCAATGACGAGGTTAATATAGAAATTCGGTGTAGGGAACTATTTCATGGGATTATGTTGTAAATATTTAAAGGTTCAGACTATGACGTTTTAGGTTGTTCGGAATTATTATCGGATTTACAGCCTTATTTTTTCGTGAGGTTTAAGCAAAGGTTTTTTTTTCTTACTGGGCTATTATATTCAACGGGCGCGAGCAGCGTAGAGGTCAGAAGCGCTCTGTAATACAGATGGGATTGATCCCCATGCCATCGCGAGTCACTGTACTATAGCCAGATATGCATTCAGCAACCTCCAACGATGCTTAAGGGAAGTCGAATGCATGGCGCATCCCTCAGGGATTGATCAACACCGAGAGCTTTATCCTGTTATTTTTCAACTATGCAAACCAACTGAATTAGTATAGTAGTTATAGTTAATAGTTACTAGTTAGTTAGTAGTAGTGGGGAGGGGGAGGGGGGTGTTAGCAGTGGCAGTTAGTTAGTTTAGTTAGTTATTAGTATAGCAGTTACAGTTAATTAGTATAGTTAGTTATATTAGCCATATTATTTATAGTAGAAATAGGATTTTTGAAAAATTTTAAAAGTTAGAATTTCAGATGTCAAAACAGAAGTTTTCGACAAACCCTCTTCTACGAATTCAATTCAGGACGTAGTGCAGCCCAAAGGCTCGGTACAATCATGAGATAAGGGGGGCGAAAAGGTGTTAATAGACGCACAATGTAACGCTGAGTTGAAAAATCTCGTCGTGAAGAATTCGATCTTGAACATTTGGAAGGCCACGTACATTCGGACTCAACTGATTCGGAGGATCTATAGAAAATTATAAAGCCGAAGAAACCTGATAAATGGATGCTGCACGAATTGAAATGACAATTGAAGGAAGCGAACAAAAGAGAACGACCGATTAAGGAAAGCGCCGTTTCGAGGGTATCGTTGGCGCTTTTTCGCAGCGAGAACGACGTGCTTCTCGCGTCGTATTGTGATGTGCGATGAGAAATGGATCCGCTAAGAAAACAAGCGATGGACCCAGTGATTGGACTATAGTGAAGCTCCATAATACTCCCCAAAGCCGAAATTTCACCAGAAGAAAGTCACTGTGATCGTTTGGTGTTTGCAGCTGGTTTGATTCATCACGCTTCTTGAGTCCCCCGCAAATCATCACAGAGAACTTCTACTTTTTTACATCTTTTTTTTTAAAGGAACCGTCATCAAATCTACTGTGCAGATCCCAGCATTTCTTGCTTTCGATTCGCTTCCCACCATCCATGAAGGCCATCGAACTTTTATTGTGGTTGCTATGAATGCTAGTCTAGTCGTTTCTCCTTGCAATCTTGGAGATAGCCCAGCTTAGGTGTTCCCACGTGGATTGGAGGATAGCGTTGGGGAAGATGTCGAACTGGCGTCGTTGCTTCCTGATCAACTACATCACTAACCGCTGCGCTACCCTCTCCACTCCTCCTCTTCACCATTACAAAGAACTACGTTCAGCAAATCGACAAAATAAGTCAGAAACGTCAACAACTGAACAGTTCATTGGTCAACAGAAAGGAATCAACCCTTATTTACGATAATACATGTTGCACTACCGACGCTGCAGAAGTTGAACCAGCTAGACTAAGAAACTCTGCCTCATACTCCACACTCGCCAGTCGTCTCGCTTACCGCCTACTACCTCAGGCATTTCGATAAGTTGCTATGCCAGAAATGCTTCATAAGTTAAACCGAGGCTAAAGCCGCCTTTAATGAATTCATCGTCTCTATCCAGAAGTCCAAAAATCTAGGCAGCTGGCATAAATAAACTTGTTTTTGTTGGCAAAATGTGCAGATTCTGATGGTTGTTATTTCGATTAACAATGTTTATCCTGAGACACATTAAAAATATACGTTGAAATTCTACATAAATTTCCTAACAACCTAACACTGGCACCATTTTATTTATACGTAAAAAAAGACGACACCTTACATCCATATATTATATATATGTATATATACATATATATATATATATATATATACATGCATATATATGCATAGGTACACATACATGTACATGTATGTATATAGACGTATGACATATATATGTATACATATATATATATATATATATATATATATATATATATATATATATATGTATATGTGCGGAGAGCTCTATCAGGCCATAAATCACAACGAATCAGCGTAATCATTCATGAAAACAGCAAGACGTCACCAAGACAAGCAAATAAATGGATACACACAATCCTCATAGAAACGATTCCATCAAGGGGTGGCGGTGTGGGATTCCACGTTTATCCAATCAACTCTGTTGAAAACTTTTTCGAAGTAATACCCGCAGATTTGACTATATTTCACCCGACGCTCGTTCTACCTGCATAAAGACTGGTGATGTTTGGAAGGAATAAGAAAAGAATGGACTATGACATATAAACAAACTATAGTAAGAAGCTCTTGCTTTGTTTATGAAAACAGTATGGGTCATAAGTAGAGACTTTTCCGATAAGTGTTAAATGTCGCTGAATGGAAACTATCCGAAACGATGTGGGTAAATCTCGTAGTAACTCATTCCATGCTCGAAGTTACTAGGAAAATCGGGAATTGGAAACTACTGCCTTAATACATTGCAAGATTGCAAGGTAAAAAGACAAGTACAATAGGACGAATCGCTGACGAATACTGAGCACTACTCATTCGAAAAAGGAAAACAGTTGTATAACGGCCACTCGATGATTACTTGGAGATAGTTCGTCAATTACCGTAAACAACGACACAGAAGTCGTGTATGTTCGAGAGAGATTCCATATCTACAATGCCTTGCTGAACCGAAACACAGATGAGTCATCAAGAACAACAACTGTGAACGCCGACAAAAAAGCAACACAATCATAAGAAAGGCCACTAAGAGGACGGCATTTTGGATGCTCGACCGTGTGAACTACCGCGATGAGGTCTATACTCAGCTCCAAATGACTGTAGTCACAGACCCAGTCGATTGTAACAGCAGCAGGAAAAAAAAGTGTTGTAGATTGTATGATGGAGACAAGATTAGGTATTGAAATGCACATAAGTGGTCAAATTTTTTAGCCAAAACTCAATGGTGTTTCAAAGGAATAATATGACTGTTTAAAAAATTTCAGACCTCATCTGTAATCGAGTCTGGTCGGATGGACAAGCAGAGGCGGCTGCAATGCTCGATAATCTGCAATGAATTTTAAATTCTATACTACACCAAAGATGATGGAGGAAATAGAAAAAAGTAGTTAACCTGGTTTATAACATGAAAATTATCAACACTAGCTACAGGAAAAGAACGTATAACAGCGGTTAGCAGAGCTTTCGCACAACGTGATCCGTAAGGCTCATCTCTGAAAAACATCATCCCAGCAATTTTTTAGCTAGAATGCAATGCATACAAACGATCACAGGTACCTACCTTATATAGTCCAAAATACTAACAAAAGACTTCGTCCCTAGTAACATCAAGAGATCGTCTGCCCCACAACACACAAGATTTTCCACTGCAGCAGCCAAGTTGGCGAAATATTCTTTTGTATCCTAGAAAAGTACTTCATACATTAGAAGAAATACATGTAACATATATAGTCTACAGTATAACATATACGAGACATACACTGAAAAGATGAAGTTTCTCCAATATAAGTTCGCATAGATCGGACAGTTCATTTACCGAAAAGTATCTAAAAACCTCCAATATATCATGAAACATTCAGAATATTTTATTAGAAAGGAACTGAACTCGCCGACTAATAAAAGTTCCCCAAACTACGCAGCATTTCATGAACTCATCGACCTCAAATCGGGAAAGATACGGCCAGACCATCCTAAATTTCGAAATGAAACTTAGAATAACGAAGAATATGGAAGTTCTACCCATGGATCTACTCAATAATGAAGCCCGTGTTAGTCCAGCCGTGAGTCTACGGTGCGCATCGCCAAGTGGTGGACAAACAATTACTTGCCCTGAGACGTACATGGACTGAGGGGATAGACTGTCGTCAACAGCGTAGCGGATTGAAATAATCCCTAACAAGGAAGAGATTTTCACACATTCGTGTGTGTGCTTGAGTATACGTAAATTACATTCGGCTTGTCAATCCAGTGAACAGACTGCAATCACTGCGAAATAAATGGTAAGCACATTAGAAGTAGTTAACAGTAGTCTCCAATAAATAGGCTCCTCGTCTGCTTTGACAAAAATCGGCAATCTACGCAAGCATATATTGAGCCCGCATCCCAGAGTTGGATGACCCGTGGGAAATTGTCGTCAAAACCAACGAAAACAAAGGTCCTCCGATAAGGCAGCGTTCGGTAGAATGAATATGAAAAGGATACTAAAATTCCAGATCTATTCCGCATTTTTCGAACCCCAGTGAGCTATAGTGACGTTACAATAGACGTACGTTACCACTGCAAACCTCCATTAGGGGGTTGACGATGCCACCTAACACGATTAAGCATGACGTTATCGGACTGGTTAAAACGAGAAGACATCTACCATTTAAACTCTGTTTATGAAAACCAAAAAACCGTTGCTCAGGTCACGCAATAGTAAATGGCAATGCTAGTATTTTTTTTCAACGCCAGCACAGCCGACATTTCAAACTATTCCGCCTCGTATAGACACGATAGTGTCTATGCCCAGTTCAGTGGGTTACAGAGTTCTTTTGCCGCACTGTGTATGTTAAATCGACAGCTAATCGAAAGTAAATCAAAATATTACGAGTTAAACCAAAAAATCCACTCCCTACATTTGCTGATTTGCAAAAAAAACCAGCTTATTATTTTTTTCATGGCAGGGTGAAATACAACCATACTGGTGCTGAGCTACTTGCAAAGCTCAGACCACAGGCCAGATTCGAATCCGCGATCATCCTTGAGAGGGCTTATGTGTTACCCACTGCACCACTGAGACCCTCGCTTTGCTTTTCTCTTAGTCAGTTTTTTACCCCAACGGAGCCACAGCAATTATCCGTTAATGGGAATGATGTGGGAAGCACAAATAGGTGTTTAACGCTGGGGCCTGCGTGTTGAAAATATCTCAATATCATTGTGATTGTAATTCACATAATATTTTGCCATGAAAAAGAAAGTAATATGGAGTTAATAAAACGTTACACATTGTGATTTCGACTGTAGCCGCACCTTAACTCGGTCCAATACCGTTTTGTGCTCCTCATATCATTCCCGTTGACGGGTGACCAATGCTGATGACATTTGTTAATAGTACTGTCTGGTAGAAAACTGGCTGACAGAAAGGCAGGACAGTGGTTTCGGTAATGCAGTGGATAACATATGACCCCTCAGAAAGAGTAATCTTACTTACTCGGGTACTTGGTCGGCCCGTCCTCACTGCTTGTGCGTGTCCCTGCTATGCCCCAGGTCGTCACCACCACAAGCAGTCGCCACCCCTGTGGAACAGAGGGAGATTTGCCACCATGCGGATAGTTTGGTACCAGGACAGTGGTGGATCCTTGCATTGGTTTACCCTTAACTGGGCTTCCCGATGGAAACGCCGGACTCCTTTTCAGCTTGGGAGACTCTGCCGGGGTGATGAATCCCCCGCTGTACATCGCACTTCCCATACCCAGGAACACCTCCCAACCACGACGAGGCGGTACACCTTTGGGAAGAAAGGGTAGTCATGGGTTCGAATCTGACTTGGAGTCTGAGTTTTGCAAATATCTCAGCATCTTGTTGTTGAATTTCTTGTTACTTCATTTTAGTCGCTATGA
Source organism: Angiostrongylus vasorum (assembly GCA_018806985.1). NCBI lineage: Eukaryota > Metazoa > Nematoda > Chromadorea > Rhabditida > Metastrongylidae > Angiostrongylus > Angiostrongylus vasorum. The sequence continues at coordinate 834,804 of JADANN010000420.1, forward strand.
TTATTGTAAAGAATGTGTGTACATGAAGATTGCGGAATAGATTCAACATAAAATACAAAATACTTTCAAATGCCGACAGCAAAGCATTTGCAATGCGGACCTTGGTAACATATGGTAAAGGGTAGCCTACATCCATTCTCATGAGACGACAGCTAAATCTCTTCTACAATCCTGTTGCTTTGAAAACCCTCTGAACTCTTCTAGTTATTGAGAAAAAACTTTTTATCGCCAAAAAACGAGAGAGTTGGCAACCGACAAAATGCTTAAATTCGACTGGGCAAGCCACAAAAACGGCGCTGGGGTGGAATGGGTTAAATAACTTACGATCCGAATCGGATGTCTATATTTAAGAAGATGTGAATCATTGCTAGATACGAAGATCTTTGTCACATATGCCATAATACCGAGTTATGGTGGAGATGAGAGCGAAGAATTCTATATGAACTTGAAGAAGTTCTAGAAAGAAGAAAGAAGATTAACTTCTTCAAGGTCCACATCATAAACTAATTTAATACAAATATTGGTTTCTGAAAAACACTTAAATGACTTCATATCGATAGCCATGCGCTGAAATGGAGCGAATAGATTGGGGGGCAGTTTGAGTTCATCGCAACGATAAACACCCCTCAGTTCAACTTAGAATTCTAACTCTTCCCTTAGCACTGGACGTGGGAGTATCGCTATGACGAAGAATACTATGCAGTCCCATAGTCACTAAAAGACGCCCATATCCAAATACTACAAACCTGAAATGCTGATCGGAGGAACTGTAAAAGATATTAAGAAGGGAAGATCAACAACCCTTTGAGGCCACATAAGGATAAAAAAATAAAGGATAAAACTCTCAGCGTTGGTCAACGCCTGGGTATGCGCCATGCATTCGACTTCATTAAGCGCCATTTGCAGGTAATTGAATGCATATCTGGTTTTTACAATGACTCGCGGTGGCCTACCGATGTATCCAGCTAGTGCTGTTATCCTCTCAAACAAGTCTGGTACCAATCTGCCGATCCCGGAGGGATCAGCTTGGCGAGCCTACCCGCAGCGATCGATAACATGTGTGTGTCGTAAGGCGTCTCTGACCACTGCGCCACACCGGCCCAGGGCCATTGAAGTAAGAAAAAGCGGTGACGCTTGGCGAGATATCGCCAATTGTAAAATCAAGGTGTTTGCATATAGAAGGAGCAATCATTGAATCCAGAAGGCAACTGATAAAGTTGTTTTCAATTTTTTGCTACGATCTCGTGACACTACTTCCAAATCCCTGCATATCAAATCGACGGGGGATGGATTATCGCTCCAAACTATTCTTCTTTAAGAAGTCGAATATGCTTGCCTTTTCGGTGAAATACCATCATTTGTGTCGGACAGAATAAGACTCGAACATCTGAAAGTTCCCCATAGACCTCATCTACACATTAGATAAGATTATTACACTCAGTTTGTCAAAATGCGATTTGCAAACCAGTAGAAAGACAGAAGGACTGCGTTGCTGCACAAAAATAGGAGGCCTACAGAACAGTCAATTAGACTGAACAGGAGTCAGAACGACCCACACGAATGATCCCACCCATATGAATGCGATACTTCATAGCGGGTAAGAGTGCAAAGCTCAAACAAAACGAACCAATCTATCATATTTTTTATGGTCGTAGAAAGAAGTCTTCATAGGGGGGAGGTAGCACAGTAGCAGTGATCAGCAGCACGGTGCTTGGCCGCTACGAGCTTTCCCAGTTTCTCATCTGCCCGAATCAGGAAACTGGTAGCAGACTTTCCCAGGCTGACCTACTCCCTCAAATCCATGTAGGGAACGCGCTAGCACAGCTATCCCAGAAAGAACTCGACAAAGTAACGATTCGACTGGCATTTAACGCTATTTATAAAGAAGACAACAATGCGTATGCATCAGCCAAAAGCACAAGTGAATGTTGAAAGACCCTTGTAGATGAAAGGATGTGAGGAAACGAATTGAATGCAAGAACTGCTGGAGTCTGCACAATAGTTATGAAGATCGATCATGCAAAAAAAATAAAAAACAAAAAGTGTTCTGCTCAACTGAGACGGATGAGGATGAGCTCTGGTCAGTTAGGAAATCACTGCTGAGTACAGAAATATCATGAGCTACACAACAACTACACGACCAGAATTTCGTCACTTACAACGATACCATCGCCTTGAAGAGCTGGGTTCTCTAAGCTGATACTGTCGCCAAAAACTATTTATGGCCACTCCAGAAAATCTCAAGTGAAAGTTGGAATTGGATAGCACAGGAGTAAAGCTGATGGCGGTAGTAACACCACATTTTCGTTCTAGTGATGACACCATTCCTAAGAGAATATGCAACGAATGCTCCAGCCATGTGTATTTGGATCGAAAATATGACATGACAAACAACTCGTTTTCAGAGATGAGCAGGAGAAAACAAAAGGATTAGGGAAGACAAATGAGTTAAGAGTGGAGTGAAAACGACAACTAACTAACGTGTACTAGTTTTCTACTCTACGATTCTCCCCTCGCAAACAAGATGGAAGGTTCTATAATAACAACCTCGTGTCTGCTCATTGAAGAAAAACATTGAATTATCAACCAATGCCGATGTTAACAGAAAGTCGGTCTTGGGAAGATGGTAGGTGTTAAAAATCAGAAGAACTGCTGATTTGTCTTAATGACAACTGATGAACAACATTATAAATGACAAGGTTCCACGGATGTCAAGCGCACAACAAAAGAAACCATAGACCCGATGGTCAGACTTCATGAAGATCCTAGAAGAAAAATTTTGTCGTTTTTCAATTATCTGGAGCGAGGAGAACCGACACTCAGCTACTGATGCACACAACAAAAACAAATGAAAAATCTGCTGTCAGCTTGAGTGACTATGTGATCAACGGTAGGGGGAGGACAGATAAAGATATATAGCATTTGAATATGAACGATCGAAGAGTCTTTAATAACAAATTGCGTACCGATACAACCTGGGCCGAACATCATTTGGAATTTCACTTTGAAGTAAGCGAGCTAAAAACACTTCCAAATCTGCAGCTGGATGTTTTTGCGAAATAATCTGAATAATCTTCATCAGAAAGACGATATAAACGTAAGAAATGAGTTAACCAAAACAACATGAGAACTAACAATTTCACAGACTTCTATGCAGTAGTTTGAGAGGTACTTGAGAGACACTGCTACCACAAACGGGTGTAGGAGTGAAACTCGTTGTTCAGGCTGCTTGCAGTACTCCCATAATGGACCAAGATCTTCCATCGTTGTTGCACCATAGGAAACACACTGCACAATCCATTCCAATGCTGGTGCGATGAACTCTGTCTGGCGTTTATCATAAAATGATAAACTCAAAAGAAAAACTGAATAGTAAATAGTTCAAGCCATTATCAGTACTACTCGAAGGGTTAAACAAGGGTAAGTACAAATAAAAACACTAAAGTGATGAAACGTACAGGTTGCCTAGATGACTGCATCCAGTCATTCAGTGCTTTCCAATGCGGTCCTCGATCAGTTGGTTCCAGAATCATAGATATTTTGCATATGTAGGCACGTGCATATGCTGCTGATAAGGGGTGTGGAAATTCTAGAAACGACTAAGGAAGTAAACGAGACGCTAGAAGTACTAGGGCATAAACTCACTAGCAAAAAAAGGGAATAATGCCCGAAAACTGATAAAACAAAAAACGAAAATAATAAACCAACTCTCGACCATTTTAGTAAGCCTCAGAAGATTTACGCTTAGCGTAGCGCTATCCAGAAAGCGCAAACAACCAATCAGAGTGCTTTCCACTGAAACATAGAATTCAACTGGAAGCCTTACGAGCCACAGTAAATACAAAGTAAAATGAGACATCGCGTGCTAGAATAGTCCGAACTAGGCATTTTACCGAGGATTAGTCTTATTTGCAATGACAGTACCAAATGAAAGTCTTGTAATACCTACCGTAAAATCTTGGAACTACTTCTTTGATGTCAGCAATCTTGCAAAACCAATTCCTTGCAACTTCAGTAGTGTCAGGCAGAATATCATCAGAAACAAAATTACTTAGTAAGGCAGCACAGCCAGCAGCCTTTCTTTCCTGGTATGCAGAATCTTGTATTCAATCCCTAGTATTTCATCAGCGTCCAAATGGTAATAAATGAAATTTAGGGTACCTCGTTTGCTTTTAAAAACAGACGATCATATACAAGCTTTCCGAATAGGTCAAGAATATCGGTTACAAGGACCCACTGAACAGGGAAGAACGACGGTGTGGTTGGCGCAGACAACAGACGTGCAAGTTCAGTAACCAGCTATGCATAAGTGACGATTAGTAGTAGAAGTTAAAAACGTTCTTGAAAAGCTGAGAGATCTAGGCAATTGCATCTACCCGGACAGCTTCTATCCTTTTGTTATCCTGCCAAGCTGTGATCAAAAGTTCTCGAAGTTTGTTGACGTGACTGACAAACTCGTTTTGAGAAGTTTCTGACAATCGTCGAAGACCTGACATGTCCTCAAGTATTTCCAACCTAGAAAAGCAACTTATTTTCACTAGAAAGAATCGACGTTGGTCTTCAGTACATTATAAAGGCAATAACCAAGAATATCGTTTACTCGAATCATGACGAGAGCAGCAACTTTGTTGCAAGAGATAAATACTGTGGTCTTTAAAGGAAACAAATATTAACATACCCACCTATATTTGGTCTTGTCGTTAACAAAAAGCTTGGCAGGAACGGGTCCTCCGGACGTGCACGATAAAGCAGCTTTGTTCGACTCAACGTTAGCATTTAAAATTTGTAACCGTTTGTTCCTCCATGGCTCGAAATTAGGAAGTTCGACATCTCTTATTGGCCCCTCCTTGTTTTTTGTCTCCAGTGTATTATCCAGAATGTTTTCCTTTCTAAGGGAAATGTCCTCTAAGGCGTCCAAGTCCAATCGAGTGAGATTATTTTCTGAGTCTTCTTCAACTGTTGCGCCTAACGGATCAATGAAATCATATTTGGACGGTTCATGAGCATCTTGAGCATCGCTGGAGGTAACTGAATGTTTATGTGAATAAGGAATAGGTTCCTTATTCAGTAGAAAAGAAGACGAAAGAAGCGGATGCCGAAACACTGGCATGGAACTGGTGACATCATCGTCCCGTTGATGCTCATAACGGAACTTCCATATCGAATCGTCACGCGATCCCATCACATGAAAAGGAACAAGTCGTAAAGAAAAAGGAGTGGGAAATTCCACAGTATTCTTCATATAACTGCCTTACTATATCCACCGTTTTTTTCTTCGATGAGCAAACATGAGGTCGGTATTTTTTGTAGCGCGAGGTTTGCTCAGTGAAGGAAAACAGTGGATTATCAATAAATACCGAGGTTGGTAGGAAGTCGATCTTGGGAATTAAATCGCTATGAATCGTTCTCTAAAGAACTTTGGTTGATTTCAAATGACACAGACGAAAAATTCATAGCATATAGAAGACAGACGTAAAGAAATGTTCTACAGAACTAGACGGAACTAGCGAATATCCTTCAGAGATCTAACAACAGCGACTAAAACACCGTTATAGTTTTGCCACAAGCGTTAACCATCTTGGAATATTGGCATTACTTTGAAGATACACCTTCAAAGTACAAATCCAGGATTCTTTTTTCTTCTTTGTAAGAATCCTTGATGACCTACGGACAATCTGTGACAAATTGCAACAATGATTCCTAATCTACCATTAGAGCGCAGTTTTTCCACCCCCTACTGAGCGATTTGCTCATCAACATAAGCGATTCCTTTTTCAAGAAGAGGGGATGATTGTATGAGGACTAATTCCGTATTTCGAGTAGTACTCCACTTCTTCAGAAAATTTGGCTAGATCCAACTATGAAAACCCACATGGCGAGAATGAACGGCTGTGAAAAAAAATGCCAATCAATCCGGCTCTCCGAAGAAGACGAAGGCGTCGAAACGTTAGCTGGATAAATCTTCTTTGCAAACCTCACGTTAGCTCAATAATCTACGAAAGTATTGATTATTGGTGCTGAGGTCAAGTGGCAATCGATTTTGAAAACAAATTGTCGACTAGTAAAGTCGGTGAAGTGAAACTGCATTCTAATAGTCTTTCCCTCATAGAACCCTATCCATCTATAGTGCGCACTGTTTTATTTCTTATCCTGACCAAGTGCATCGATACAGTATTGTTTCACTAGGTGTTCTTCTTCGAAATCGACAAAAGTGCGACGAGGTGTCTGTTTTAGTCTTGCAGTGGTCCGTTGTATTTTTTTCTCAGTGCTCTAGAACCTGGTAGCATGGCTTTCCTCGGTCCAATGCTCCATCGGTGAGATCGACTCAGCAACTCGTAGAATACGGATATCAAACGGATTAAGCGATTACTGACTATGTTGTATAGGCCTCTTTTACTTCGTAGGAACTATCTTACTAGTCTTCCATTGCTTGCAACACTACATTCCAACAAATGACGTGTGGAAACCTTGGCTAATTTATTGATGAGGATTGGCGGCAGATTTCAAATGTTCGATTTATATTCTATACGGAACAAGTTGCGGTTCTTTATAGACGGGTTAGCAGGTTGGACTTTGGGAGAGAGAACTGCTGGGAAGGAAATAATCATCTTCGCTGACCTGACATGGAGCAGGTGGACGTGACTGTCAAAGAGGTTGGAGTATAAGTAGAGATAGTTTTCTCCACTGCCTTTCTTGAAGAAGCAACCGTTTCGTCTGATCATCAAGGATAACTTTGCTATTCGCTTTGTGCCAACTAATATAATACCGACTCGTGCAGGATGGATTATTCATGGAAAAAACAAATTATTATCAACTGATAAAAAATATCAATAACAACAGTTCTGTATAAAAGAGCATCGCCGGGTGAGTATGGCTCATTCGAGAGGGATGGTCCACTGAAGAAGATCCCTGCTGGATGCGCGAAGAAGACGCCACCTCGAGAACACGAACAACTGTGGACTATCAACTCGTACCACCGGCTCTAACGAAGTCAAAGACGCTGAGGCCAAATTGTTAGGCGAATAAACCTAATTTGTCAACCTCGCGTAAGTTCAACAATTTAAATACTTGTTAATCATCTTAGCCTTGTACCTAGTAAAGTTTTGGCGGGTCTTCTAGGTGCTAATCGCATGTTCTCGGCCTCAGGCATTATTCCTGCTGTTCTCCTAGGATATTTCCTTATTGCCTTTCTTCAGAGTTTTGTCAGTTCAGAGGTGAGCTGTTGGTTATCTGCGGCTCTATAGGTTTAAAATTGGGGTGTGAGTACGAGTATGTTTATAGACATATGACCTCTCTTGCTAACTTTCGAACTCTAGGCTTCTTAATACTAACGTTAAAATTGCAAAATTGCATAGGTACGTCAGCAAGTTTGAATCATAGTCTTTCGTAATTGCCACGCGGGACTTGTATCCGTTTGTACACAAGCAAGGTCAAACTTGGGTAATTAAGCCGTTTATCAATGTGTCTGATACAAATACATGGTAATAATGCACTATGATTAATATGAAAAGATTACATATGGATAATTAACATGAAATTAGAGAAATGAATGATATGTGAGGATTGTATGGTAGTGAATTCAGCGGCTGGGAGGTTAAGACCTTACGAAGCTTAAGAGAAAGTATTCTAATGTAGCTTATCTTGTATGGGACGTGCTGCGAGAAACTTATAAGCGAATACAATTGTTCAGTTGAATAATATGAGAAATAGAGGCTCATACCGAAGATGTATTAGTCCAAGGAGTTGCGGCAACTGTGCGTGAGTAATGGTGCAATAGATACAAGAGTTGGATGATGAGCTAACTTAATGGGTTGTAGGAGAAGTTACTAAGATTTCACAAAGCTTAAGAAAGGGTAGTATAATGTAATCGATGTTTCACTGCGATGGGATATAGTTTCATGTTGGTGATGTGGTATTTACCTAAGAAATGCATGGCTGTGATAAGCCGAGACCGGTGAGACAGAAAAGATATGGCTTACAGTGACATTCGATAATACACATAATGATGCTGCGCCGGAAGGATGATAAGGCGAGAGGATTCTGGTTTCTACAGCTGCTGATCACTCCTTGCTTACTGCCGACTGGGGAATATGGGCACTTGTATGGGTTAGGGCTTCTAAGAGGTGTTTTTTGCATACCGAGCCACCATAGAAATCTGTAGCCTGCCGCGATAGTTTGTGAATATCTGCGGAAACTGGCCATGCATGGTTCATGCTATGGCTGGTTTGGAATTTCCCACTCAAAAAAACAGAAGTGCTGTAAATGGCACATAACTTTTCATAGGGCAAAGGTGTTAAATAAGCCGGTCGTATTTTTCTAATGAATGTTGTCGACAACAGAAGCTTCTCAAAACCAGCTATTCCGGCTTTCTTTCCTTTCTGGAAGAAATGAATGTGCTCGAAAGAGACGATAATCCTATCTTTCGTTAAGTTTTGGGATAACAACTATATCATTTAAGCAAACCCTCCGATGTAGGCTTAGTCTATCTCATTGTTGTGTTTTCTTTAACACACGTCCAGTGCAGAGAAGGAGTTTGGAATTGTGAATTGCCGTAAGTGGTCTTCTCTCGATAAATTCAGACGGCCGTTCAACTTAATTATTAAATCTCAGGGCATCGAAGCAACATGCGAAATATTCGAAGACAATTGTGGTTGTTGGACGCGAGGAAACGAATGGAATGCAAGAAGTGCTGGGTCGTGTAAAAGAAAAATTGTCATGAAGGTTCTCGGTTCATCGGTTATTCATTATTCATCGGTTCTGAGTTAAGACGATAAGATAGTTAACAAAAAAATAGTTTTCATAACATGACCCATCATCACATCTACTGTGCAGATCCCAGGACTTCTTGCATTCGATTCCTTTCGTCGCATCCGTTTCAAATGTGGGTTCAGCTGCTGCTTAAGGACTGCTGTCTTCTTTATTAATGTCGTTGAATGTCGGTCTAGTCGATTCTTCCTCAAGCCCTGGAAAAGCCGTGCAAGAGCGCTCCCACGTTGATTGGAGAGACTCACTTGAGCGCAGACAAGTCTGGTACCAATTTCTCGACCTCGAGGAGATAAGGGGGCCTGATGGGCTCGGTGTGGGCTTGAAACAGCACCATGTTCATGGTGAACAGTATCACTACAACTACGCTGTCCATACACCAAAGAACAATTTCAGAAAAAGTAAAAAAGAGCACGGTCGCCATTCATTCAAATGATTCGTATATAAAGTGGTATGAGATCATCAATGAGAACATTACAGACATATTAGTTACACATAAAGTACGTACGGTAATGGCAGTATAAGCACTGAAATATAATAAGTGATCACATCATAATGAAATCGATTACAGTGAACAGTTAAATATGATTAAGCGATCAGATTAAGATTGGAATTGGATAGCAAAAAAACAATGTAGAACGCAAAGATCACTGAATTAAATGGAGCTCTAACACATTCGCGACGACTCGCATTGATTTCAATGCGCATGCCCTGGAAGTATCCCCCGCCTTCCATTTTTGAACAAACATTTCTCCACTTATCGTTAATTTTATTAATTCGAGTACGGGGGTCACAAGCTAATTTTTTTAATACATGTATTTTTAGTAAAAGTTGGTATACCGTAAAGTGAGCGAACAAGCAGAAGTTCACGGGTGAAGAAAAAGAGCGAACAAGCAGAAGTTCATGAGGCGCAACATGACATTTTTAAAAAAATCTGCTAAATGTCATTGGTTGTCTTGTTTGTACCTAAAAATTTATCTCTCTGTTCCATTAACACTTTTCATCTTTAACTGAAAGATGCCAAAAAACACTGGTAGAATACCATTCTGAATGGGAGACGAAAAGGTCTCTTCTTACGACTATGAAACTGACTTCTTTATCTCTTCATTAGTATAGAAATTATCGAGCGTTGTCGAAAAACTGGCTTCGTTGCAAATGTGTTAGATGAAACTGTAGTTTCATCCAATCTGAGGTTCTTTCCTGACGGATTATTAGAATAACATTAAGGAAATGTCCATCCATTGTGTGGTTGAAAATTGTCTCAAGAAAAGTACACTATGACATCCAACTTTCTGGAACCCATTGCGTATCGTATCTTAGTAGCTCAAGAGCATCTGTTAACCTGAAAGAAAGAAGATTTGTTGAAGAAACAGTGTGTGGATCATGTTAGAACTGAAGAGTATCCAATGCAAAAGACCACTATAACTCAGGAAACTGTCGCGAGGTCCTCAGGATAAGCGGACTGAATCAGACTGACATTAGACTAGAATACCAGGATTTGAAGTGTTACAGCTATGTTAAGGTAACGAAATATTATGAAGTATCTGAAACCTCCCAACGGTTCAGCGCCTCATCGTGGCTGGAAGGTGTTTCTGAGTGTCCGGCTGCCATCTACAGCGGGGCGATTCATCCCCCTGGCAAGGCCAGCCAAGTTGAGAAGGAGTGTGACTTTTCCATCAATAAGCCCAGCTAAGAGTAATACAATACCAGGATGCACCACCGTCGTGGTACCAAACTAGTCGCATGGTGGCAAATCTCCCTCTGATCCACAAGGGCTGCGACTGCCTGTGCAGGTGAAGATCTGGGGCAGACTTTGGCCAGGCCGATCTCGGGATTCCACGGAAGCACAATGGCTTAACCAGCAAATCTCCGAAAAATGGAGATTATGCTGAGGCCCGCACAACTAATGAGGACGGGCTATTCAAGTATCATGTAAGTAAGCATCTGAAAATCTGAACAGTGAGAGTCTTAAGGTGTCCTAATTCCAAAATCTCTTATAAATCTTCACCTTTTAAATGTAACGTCCATATTTCGATTCATTAAAGTTAGATGAATTTGATCTGCATAGGGACCATTTGCGATTTTATCGCTTTCAGCACATACCTTAAAAAATAAGAATAAGAAAGCAGGAGACGTTATAATGATGGATAGGACGTCATCGAAAGCAACAAAGCTGAAGCTAAAACATTCGGTGTCGACCAGTCCATAAGGGATGTGCCATGCACTCGACTTCATCAAGCATCACAAGAGATGGTTGAATACATATCTCACCCGTAAAGTTATTTGCGGGAATTTACCTATCAATCAAGTCAGTACTGCTATCCTCCCAGACAAGTCTGATACCCGCTTGCTGACCCAAGAGTGGTGGAATATTTCGTGACCCCTGGGAGCGGGACTGAACCAAAGACCACGTGTGTGCCGCAGAGCATCACTAATCGCTGAGGTGCATGCGCCCCTATAGAAAGTAGTATTAATAAAAGTGGGCATACGTTGCTCAATTGATCCACTGGTCGTCTTTGATGTCGAAGATTTTCCAGCTGTAAAAACTCCTCCAGTGGCGGTGGGATAACATGCACAACAAAAGGCATAAACTCCGAATTATAGAGATATGAAAGCGCTTGGGGTGCGCAGTCCAGCACACACACTCGTCCACTCCGTACAACAGATCGGACGTCGTCTGCATATGTACCTACATAGTAAACTACTCATTATTTTCTCAGTCAATGACGAGATTCATTATTACATCCTCACCATAAAGTTTGCCGTCCAATTCTCCCCATTCAATCATTTCACCTCTTCGAATTTTTTTGCAGCAATTCTTCTTTAGTAACGAAATGGTAGTCACGGCCTTCTTGCTCGCCGGGTCGAGCTTGCCTCGAGGTTTCTAGAAAGACGGTACAGGATTTGAAGCAAAAGAAGTTCAGGTGGAGAAGCAGTAGCAAGTGAAATTGAAGCTAATATACATATATGTATGCATGTATATATATATAGATGTATATACATATATATATATATATATATATATATATATATATATATGTATACAAAAACGTACAATACTACAGTAGCTGACGTTTCGACAATATTGCCTTCTTCCGAGCCTTTTTTTTACGTGTCTTCCACTGAGGAAGACAAAAACAGCTGGGATATAGTCGCATATGGTTGATGACTGTTTAACTGGATATATATATATATATATATATATATATATATATATATATATAAAGGATAAAGCTAAACGATAAAGCTCTTGGTGTTGATCAATCCCGGAGGGATGCGCCATGCATTCGATTTCATTAAGCATGGTTTTGAGGTGTGTTAATGCACATCTCGCCTTTACAATGACTCGCGGTGACATACCGATGTATCGAGCCAGTGGTGCTATCCTCTTAGACGAGTCTAGTACCAAAAGGACGGCGCGCCCTATATATATATATATAGAGGGTGAGATCGATTCCACGAATATGTATGTAGGCAGCTCCGCTACATTGCGCCATACCTGTCATCTATATATATATATATATATATATATATATATATATAAAGGACAGGTATGGCGCAATGGGCGGAGCCGCCTGCAATACATTCGTGGAATCGATCTCACCCCCATGGCCCACCAAGCCTTCCGTCCCTCCGGAGTAGGCAAATTGGTACCAGACTTGTCTAGGAGGTCTAGGAGGATAGCACCACTGGCTCGACGCATCGATATGTCACCGCGAGTCATTGTAAAGGCAAGATATGTATTAACTCACCCCAAAACCATGCTTAATGAAGTCGAATGCATGGCACTTCCCTCATGGATTGATCAACGCCGAGAGCTTTATCCTTTATCTATATCCAGTTAAAGAGGAGCAATATCAGAAGAACTGCTCAACGAATGTGTTCTCATTAGCAATGAGAGGAATTCGTTTTCGAATGCAAGGAAGGGTGAACAAAGTGGATTTGTATCAACGATGGTCCAAAAACTTAGCCTGATAACTTTTGTAGGATGGAGAAGCCAATCGAGCGATAGCGAGCTCTGATAGACAGATGTGGCACATATATGCATAGTAGATGACTTACGAGGCACGACAGTAGCAAAATATTGTGGAGAAGAACGAAGCAACATGGATTTCAACGTTCTCCGGCCGACGCCTACAGCACCAAGTAGCACCAGCACTCTGCGACCATACGGGGAAAGCATAGCTACCTGTGCAAAAAGTACAAGAAAAATTCGTGGATAAGATTTTGGCAAGAATTAAGTTAAAGCCCACAAGTACCTTTTCTTTGAACAACGTCGCTGGAAGGTAACCTACTCGAGACAAGTCATTGACTTTTCGAGCCTAAAATGAGCCAGATTTAATTGAAGGGTGCAGGAGATGTAATTTGTTTGAGTGTGCTTTGTTTGTTAACCTTCATAGCATGTAATCCCGCTAATCATCTATTGACTTCAGCGGGTACCATTAAATTCTCCATCTTTTCTTCAAAAAATGTCCACTAGGAAAGGGATATTTCCCTACTCCACGGTAGAGCTCAACAAGCTATCTGTGGCTGACTTATCAACAGAAAAAAAATTGAGAATAAGGAGCCTTATACCTAATCTGCTCCTCATGCAATGGGATCAACGATCCCTTCAACTATTCTTACTAGACAAGACGTCTGCGCACGAGCTTCACCACTGGTTTCTGAGACCTTCTCTTGAAAACAAGTTTTCGTGTAGGTTGCGATGTGTTTGTGTAGTTCGTAAGCTTGAGCTCGAATGAGGTCAACAGTGATGCATCCTAGCTCAAGAACTGCTCCCCTCTATGTTTTTCAACAGCAACTCGTATTTCAGAAGAAAACCCTCCTTTGGTCTCGTGAAGTCGCTATGTAAGATTCTGATACGAGAATTGTGGTACTTGGAAGATTGAAGTGGTTTCCTATTGTTGATTGTATACCACATTTCATTGGTAAAGGTCCCGATATCGCCAGACTGCTTCATTTTTGAGCTGTATTCATTACTTTGACCCTTGTTTGACTTACTTTTCCAAGCGTGTTTCACACGCTCATTACAGCGGTAATCCTACCACATATTTCAAGAAATTTTGATTGTGTCTAACCAACTGACTATCATCGGTTTTTCGAAAGCACCGTATGAACCACATCCAACCGAGCGTTACCCTAATTGTGCTTCCAGGCTGAATGGACTCGTATGCATAAAAACTCCAGCCGACTTCATAGCAATCCATCGTCCTCCTACCATTAGCAAATATAAAATAGTATCCTAATCACTCGGAGGAGCGAGTTTCTTAAAAACTAGACAATAGTAATTAACATACGCAATTCTTACGAACTGCCCTTGTTGAGCTGACACGCGAGGTCAGTACCAGTTGCTGCTGTTGTTGTTGTTGTCGTGATCCGATGACTCACGTTTCGGCAACTTCGCCTTCTTCAGAGCCATTTTACAAGGTGTAGGACCACGAAAAAGGAAATTGCATATAAAGACGACTGCAGCAAATGCTGTGTTGGAGCCTGTCAAAGAAGCTAGCCTAGGAATCAGGAGCGTAAAATTCGTCGTACCACCACTTTTCCTAGCGTTCTGCTATACAGCTGACACATTGGTTCCCATACGCTAGTGTGCTTGGATTTAGAAATACAAACGGAGCACACAACATCCAGTTGTAATACACAGTATGCCTTTAGACAAAAAATCCCACATTCGTTATGTCGCAGGATTTAAATCTGAAGTGGAGTAAAGATACGTGAGCTATGAGATGAGAAGACCCAAAGCCTAACAAAACATAAGCATCTCTACAGCAGCCAGCTAATAGATCCATGGACGTGTTCTGCTCATGCCAACTAGCTGTGGCGTCAATCTTTGTGATTTTGGAAGTATGCTGCATTCTGGGCTTCCATGGACGTCAATCATGAGTTAATGGAAAGAATTGAAGTTCTGCTGGTGCCAACAAGTATAATGAAGGTGGATATTATAAGTCTCTAAAAAAAGTAAATATTACCTGAAACCAATTATCATCCTGGCTCATAACTTGGACGACATCTCCCTTCTTGACGTCGATAGATAGCCAGCGGCAGATTCGTGAATCATCCAAATCCGAGCTGTAGTCAGCATTTACACGATAGAAGACCTATAATGACATCGTCTAATGTTCTAAAATGCGGTATTAACACAGCAGATAGCTTTCAGAAGCTCTTGTGCACGGTTTGTTGACCAAATGTTTAAAAAGAACCAAAGCATTTGACCAAATTTTCACTATAAGCGGACATATTGGTATTCAGAAGTACTACTCCTTAAGAAAGTATCCCAATAGTGTAGTGGTTAGTGGCGCCGCATCAAAAATAAGTGATGTTTGATACGTGGTGGATAGTGAAACCTACTGAAGGAGCATTATGGATCGCAGCTGGCACGAGCGTGAGAGTTACACGTCCACTTAGATTCGAAATTGTTCCTTGATTAACGGCAGGTTTTCCGTTCACATGAGTTATAGTATCGCCAGGATGGATATCATGAGTTGCCAAAGCGTTCACACGTGTCACAACCAACTGTCTTGAGATTGTCTCGACTTCAATCTAAAATAAGTCAGTGGTAATATCATACGATAAGGTCAACAGCTCAAAAAAAATTGTCCATCGTAGTAGAATCGCCACAAAAAACATTATGAAAATGCACGAATATGAAGTCTCAGGTCTCAATCCAGCATGTGTAGAGGATGTGCGCATGGCCAGTATTTGATGTTTAGCATTAAAAGGCTATGCACTTCGTTAAATATTCAGTTCCTAAAGACCATTAACAGAATGTTCACTACTGTTAGTAATGACGAGAGTAATGAGCAAAGGAATTTTCTGGAGACAAGAACAATTAATTGGGGGGCTATTAATAAATCCCATAGTGACCAGATGGCAATTATATCGGATGGATTGCTAAACCTACAATCGTGCAGTCTATATTGTGACAAATATAAGGCCTATACACAGCTGTGCAAAAGCGAAAACGATTCTGGTAGAGATATAGCTTTTCGGTCATTGAACACGCTAAAGAAGTTTAAGTATTAGAAGAGCAGTGGTCAAAGGTGCTCTGTAATACGCACGTAGTGTTTGGTGCAATCCGCATTCAATGCAAAAACAAACTGCCATTCTTCCATGATTAAAAAACTCGTTACCAGACTTGTCTGGGAGGATAACAGCACCGATATGATACATTGCCATGTTCCAGTAAGTTACTATACAGGCCTGAAATGCATTCAACTACCTGTGTGGTACTGGATGAAGTCAAATGTATGGCGTATCCCTAAGGGACTGAGCAACGCTGCACTCATATTCGCTTCATTTTATCCTATAAAAGAAGTTGTACTCACAATAAAAAACTCTAATAACAAGCCTGGAAGCTATGAAGATGTGTCATTATTAACAATTCTCTCTCTCAATTAAATATGAATTGGAATGAGTCGCAAGGAATGTTGGGAAAAATAATGCTGAATGAAAAACAGGTTGGAAATTTCCCAATATGGTGGAATATACTTCATCGTCCCTACCAAAATTTCAGCAGACATTATAGAATGGTAGACGTGCCAGGTGCCAAACGCGTAGGGAGAATTCGTAAAAGAGATAGCTTAGCTTAGTAATATCTCAGCAGCTTAGCTCTTAGCTTAGCTCAGCAACAGCTCTCAATCACACTGAGTTAGACGTTATGAAGCAATTAACTGGAAATCACGCATTTCCTTTCCCTTTTGTTTGCACAGATATCGATTTCTACTATAATACGGAAGTATAGACGTGACTAGGAGCACCATAAGCTCGGACTGTGCCAAGGCATTTCCGTTCATAAACAGAAATGCATGAGTCCTGCCGCGATTTCCTAAAAAATTCTGTACTGACTGAGCAACATAGGATGTTACAAATAAGGAAGGCACTTGTTGTTTCAACTTTTCTGTGATGGGAAGTGGTCAGAACGGACCGATTACTGCTGTATGGCTCACGATACGCACGGCGAAGATTTAGTGGTCTCATGAGGCACTCGTGAGTGTGTTAATTGCTTCTCGAGTACCTCGGACATAATCCCTGGACTAATTCGAACACTGGTGTGGGTAATCATAACATCATAGAAGGAACTTCGTGGTGATTATAATTTCATCTACAACTGAGTAGATAGGAGAAACAGGAGAACCATAGGAGAAAAACAGGAGAACCATAGGGAGAAACATCTACTGAACATTTCAGATCATTTGAAAATCGGCTACAAGGATATAGTTGTCGAAACAAGCACTAACTTTAAAAAAAAGTGTGAATACAGCTAGCAAGCAATACAGTAACACTTTCAGATAATGCCAGAGGTATGAACTACTGCATTTTGGCACTTCATATTGATAACATCATTTATAACTTTATCCTCTCTAAACTCTAAGTAGCAGCTTAAGTAAATTTTCAAAACTGCTCAGGACATTCCGTTCGCGTGAGGTGCGCGAATGGGTTCACTCATTTTTGCCCTTTGTTTTAACTGTCTTAGGTGAGAAAGTGGTCACAGGTCTCCCTTGATGTAGGCTTGCTTTTAGTCAGACTCCCGAGTGGAAGTGCGGAGCCTCTTCCTAGCTTTTGTGAAAAGACGCTCGTTGTGAATTGTCGTTCCATGTCCAGGATACTCGCAGCCATGACGAGGCAGTAAATCATTAGTGAACGAAAGGACACAGCAAAGCATGAAGGCCGCTAATTAGACGATGCACATGATTAACCTTCTTCTTGTTTGCATTTATTTCATAACCTTGTTCTCTAAAATACAATCGAATGGCTCTATATACTCTGCAAACGCACAGTACTCTCTTAGCAACGAACAGTTGCTTAGACCTTGTTGATCTAAGTGCAAAATGGTGTGGATTATGGATCTTTCGATTGAGAGTAGTCCACTGTTACTTTACACTAATGTAACTCTTCACATAATCGTAATCGTATCAAAGTTGTAGTTTCCCAATTATTTCTCCAGTGATTATTACGGGCTCGTTAAATATTATCGCTTTTTGAGGAATACTGTTAAGGGTGTCAACATAATACATGGTTAGACGTGAAGGTAAAAGACATTGACTAGAATTGCTACTAACCTGGTTTAGCTGTCTGGCGTCAATGTTCACCGCTCGAGATTGATAACCCTGGGCTAAGTATCCTGCCGTTGCTGATCGTCGGAAAAGTCGGCAGTGAGTCGAGTGAGAGCGCTTGGACGGCTTTAGTATTGAACACCGTTTCTGTGATGACGTCACTTTTCTTCAACCCAGTTTTCGGATCGTCCATGTTCACTGAATCCTGGAGTTCAGCGTGTTCGTTCCTCATAGAAATTTCTCCATCACTGGTGGCCGCCTCGTTAGAGGCCCCTGAGCGCGGCTTTCTCTCTAGGTTCTCGATTCGCTCTCGAAGCGCATCCAGGCAGCGGCTCAAGTTATTCGCATTGACACGTAGCGCAGCCAGTTCTTGGCTGTCATTCATAGTCGACGACGGACGTTCAGGAGATAATGCATACGATGAAGCTGCAACGTGGGGGCGGTCTTGGAGTCAATGGTTGGTTGCCTGTGGCTCTGCGCCTTCGTTCATAGCCTCCCACGAATCGATGCCGCATAGGCCTCCCGATTGCCGAACCGTCGAGATGGAAGCTAGAAAATGAGATATTCTCGCTAATAACCCTTTCTCAACGTCTCTGGTTCTGCAGAGCAATGAATATCATCATATCTCCAAGAAAAAGTTTCTTAAAGAAAATAATTAGCTATGAGGACTTTTTTCTGCATCGACATCTTCGTGTGAAATATAAGAAGTGAACGCGAAATGCTGCTCCTCTGATATTGGCTATTTGTGTAAGATTATGCTTTTTCCTCTATAAGATTATGGACGGAAGAAATTAGATTTGTACTAGCGGGCCTTCGTATACTGAGCACATTCCATTCAGCTTTATCACGCTTTATGTCCATTTCTTATATGTTAAGGCTTGAGGCAATAAATATTCGCAGTTTCGGAAAAAAAAGACCTTTAAAATTCATCCTCATTCACAGGCCCAGAAATGAAGGGATATCGGATGCTTACCGCTACCAGTGGAATCACAGAGCTTTCCTCTCCAACTCTTACAAGTGCAATCATAAAAGATTTTCCTTGTAGAACTTGAACAGTTCTCAAAATGTTGTTTCTGTCAAAGATTTCACTGTTAAGGAGTGTTTGAGGAGTAAACAAACTTATCAAAGACATCCTATCATTAGCTACAAACCATTTTATGGCATAGCATTCAATTCATGTTTTATGCAACTATCAACTGAGTCCGAAAGGGTAATTGAGGCGTTCAAGTTCGAATCTTCGAATCAAGAGTGAAGACATCACTAAGAAATGATTTCCTTATTCGGCTTCAGTCTCAAACTGAAGAGTCTTTATCGACATGTCAGACGCTCCCGAGCATTTTTCATTCCATTAGACCTTTAAATATATGTATATTTTAAAATTTCCCTAGAATGTGAAGTATTTCAATAACAACCAAAGGCTCATATCCATTTGGCCAACTTGGCATTGATAGTTACGCATTTATATTCTTCAATCTTCAAAAGGTCCCTTACATAAGAAATTTGCAATGTCTCTTTTCTGTTCTACTTTGGATAACTTTTCACATTAATCTTGAAGAAGGCGAAACGTCGTGCGATGTTGCTAAAGGTTAAATAAGTTTTCAAGTAAGTCAAGAAGGTCACCCTAAACATCATTTGTTTCCATTGCGCTCCAGAGCACTTCAATTGGCTCTGCTCGCTCAATGGGGCCACGAAGAGCATCACGAATTTGGTTTAGTACCCGCTTCATAACAAAAGAAAGTAGTTACAAGCTAGCTTGCTAAGTTCACAGCATGGGTATTCTCTTAGCCGGATTCTTTGAAGGAACGTCGACCTCCTGAACATGGGTGGATCTGTTCAGAAGATGAACAATCTACCAAGTATAGGAAGGATAAGCGATTCGGCTTTGATCAATCCCCTAGGGACGCGTCATGTACTCGACTCCGTCTAAACGCCGTGCAATTGAATGAATGCATATTTATCCTGGACAATGAATTACATGCGCTTACTGATGTATTAAATTAGTCTTCGCATGAGTAGAATGGGCCTAAGACCTGCTAGCAGTCACCTACGCACATAACATGTCTTTTATCGTTCTCCATACCATGTCAAAAAAGTGTTCTTGGGCAGATTTCTGTTAAGATGCATTTATAAGAAAGTATTAAAAGTGCTGAATGCAACAGCCAATTGTTGAAAACCGCTAGCTCTATAGCTAGTAAGGAAACAATGTTGCCTTATACAAGCTGTTAGGAAGATGATAATTCCGAGTTTTATGGTCAATGCATTAGATTTCTGCAACTTTGAAACGCTATCGGCTCAGAGCTTTGTTTAGAGATGACCAGAAAGATGCCAATTCTTAGTTTCCAAGGAGTTGCTAAATTTAATAGATTAGTAAATCACGGACAAACCGCTTATTCTGTGTTGCACCTTGACCAATCAGATAAAGTCATAGCCAGATAAAGGTTTTAATGGAGAGTTAGCCTCTGCAGTGCACATCTACGAAGTGCTCCAATTTTTAAGAGATGAAGAGAAAATACCAAAAGTTCTTCAATGGTTTGAGTCCTCCTTCATGATCTTAGAGGCGGATGATAAGAAGATGACCGTAAACTACTTTCTTATTATGTAAAAAGAGAGACCTATACTGATTTGTGCTCACTTCACCGCATTTCCTATATTTAGAGAATATCATGGTACGAAACAAAGTAGTCCAGAAGAAAAGAAACCATGTTTCCTTGTGTAAGCAGGATTCTATCGTATGCATGAATGAATGGCTATGGAGTGTTTCATTTCAGTGGAGTTGCTGGCAGTTTATGTTTGAACAGCCCAAGCTTACGATGAACTTGATGGAATCTGTTACGTTAAATAAACACAACGTTCTTCTGAAAGTTGTCATCAGAAGATGTCACATAGAAAAAGTGAGGGTGCAGGACCTTCTTTTTTTTTGAAGAGTCCATAAAACCCTAATTACTATTTATCTATTCAGAGAGCTCGCAGTATTGGGTAACAATGAGGCTGGCAAGGATTGTGTTACGCGAAGGGCTAACGAATTTAACGGGAACTAAGAAACGATTATCGAATGGTTCGTTGATGATGTCTTCTGAATGACATCGCAAATGTTGCACAATTCAGTAGACCCAAGCTTCTGAACACTAATTGTTCTCATTATTGCGGCTCTCTGACATCCCAATCCCAAGAATGGGACCACGTAAGTCGTGGTTCAAGATGTTTTCTTGAACATCACACGTTTTCAAAATTTAACGGGACTTAACCAAAAAGATGCTTCCTTCTTAAAATGGAGATATTATTGTACCGACTCTGTAGGCATTGGCATGGATCAACAATGCACTGTTATTTTTATAAGCACGCACGAGGTTGCCTGCGGAATTTGCCTTCTTCAGACGCTTAGCGTTGTGTTGTATCCAATACCCCACTAAGCGTACATAAGACACAGAGAGATATCGGCGAAGATTTTGAAGTAGAGATCACCATCCTCGCACAAGAATCTAGAACTTCGGCGTCTAAAACGCTCGAAGCATTCTGGACAAATTCCAAGAATCCAAAAGTGAACCGCAGAAAGGAATGCTTTGTTATCACGCGTGATTTCAGGAAGTATCTAAAACCGATGTTTTAACGTGAGAAGACTGCATTACCCATCCATGTGAGGTCTACAAGGGCGGTCTGCACTTGAAATACTCGCTAGAAGACTCATAGAAAGCGGTGAGCGTGTGAAGCTGATTTGTTTCCAGTACAGTTGAAATCTAGGTTTCGTGATCTTGGTTATTATGTTGGTTATGGAGGTGTTTAGCCGACTAGATTGCAGTTAACTTGACCTTTCCAGGTTCTAGAGAAAGCGAAACTCGCCGAAACTTTAGCCTTTGTGGACAAATAAATAATATAGTACCAACACCGCGTGTGCTTATTGAGAACTTCTTAAGAACTAAATGTAGTAATACGATAGAGATACAAGTAAAGCCGCCGGATTAACACGAGGAGAATGAATTCGTTGAAGGAAAGGCTCATTTGCACTTTGTTAAGTGTAAAACGTAGATCTTCTCTGTTGACGCAATCAACAACATCTGTTTAACATAAGCTCCTTAGTGATCACAAAAAAGCGAAGCAAAAAAAGGCTTTGGAGAGGACACTATAGAATGTTGGGAAGAATTCGTCCAGATTTCGTAATGAAAGAAATATCGGTTACGGTGCAATCTAAAAGAGAAGAAAGTGAAATAAACAGCAAAATAGATAATGAATGAATGATTCATGGCGGTCACTTTTCGCTGGAACGCATGAGTCATGTTTCACTCATTTTGTCGCCGTCGTGTTAAGCCAATGTTCAACTCGTACTGAGCATTATTAAAGAGATAAAAGGATATAGCTCTCAGAGTTGATCAATCCTTGTGGGATGCGCCATGCATTTCAAAATCTTTCGAGGTGATCGAATACATATCTGGTGTACACTCGCGGTGGCCTACTAGTGTATCGAATCAGTCCCGCTGTCCTCCCAGACAGGTCTGCCATCAAGTTGTCAAACCCGGAAGGATGGAGGGTTTGATGGGCCTGGTGTGCAGGATCGAACCCATATGTATTGTAGGGCGTCTCTAATCACTGCGCTACACGCGCCCCCTACGGCTTTATTAGTTGAACTAAAAACTATTAGAATCTACAGATCTTTGCTTATGAGGTACAAGCTATATTAATCTGCTACCATGATGGTATGGGTTTTTGGAGCTTACGAGACGTACTTCTCTCAGTTTTTTATTCTGTCAAGATTCGTACATCGAATATAAAAGCAGTGGAACAATGAGATTTCCTTCTACGGGTGTACGGCGGAACCAATCACTACATCGCTAATGTTTGCGGCTACTGCGCTTGCGTTAAAAAAACTCGAAATATTTAAGTTCGTTCTCAATCTCTCTCAAATTTTAGTTCTAAGCAAATTTAAAATTAAAATACTAAACATAAAAAAGTGATGTTTAACCTGTCCATTATTTTCTTCGCGGGAGCTTATCACTTTAAATACAATCACGATAATGTTGAGAAGCGAGCATAACTCGGAATCCCAGTCGAGCCTCGAACCTGCGATTTCACTTTCCGGTAGCTCCCTTTTACACTGCACCATCGACGCCCCGGCTTTGTCTTTCTCACAGCCAGTTTTTTCACACTAACAATCAAACATTGTGATTTTGATTTCACTTTCAGCTCAGATGGGTTCAATGCTAATTCGTGCGTGCTAGATCACTTCCGTTATTGGGTGATTTCTGATAGCACCGTTAGAGTAAAAAACCATCTGAAAGAAAGGCAAATCAATGGCCTCAATGGTGCAGTGGGTAACACATGAATCCCCGCAAAGGGGTAGTCGCGACTTCTAAGCTCACCTGAAGCTCCAGGTTTCCAGGTTTGGCTCATATCTCAGCATCATTATGAAAAACGAATTGGCACATAAGACGATAAAACAGCCTTTTAATTAAATAAACCCTAAAGAAATTTTTTTGAATCAATCTCTTGTTTATAGAATGATCGACGAAGGTGCTGACTAGTTTTTCCAAGGCTTAATGAAAGTCGGTTTAGGATATTGTCACGCCATGTGCTAGGTAATATAATACCGACTTCTGCTGGATGCATTGTCGCCAAAAATGCAGACCACATTGGATGGCTGCAATAGATCGACATTTGCCCTGAAGAGAGCATCGCCGAGTGATATTCCTCATCCGAGCGGTGCTCCCTTCACTGGATTTGACTCGATGCGACAACAAACACACATAGTGAAGAGGACTACTTGCGGTGGATCATCGACTCAAATCAATCTGGCTCTGAAGAAGACGGGAAAAGTTTTGTATAAATCTAGGAACAGAAACTGTCATCCGTTGTGGAAATGCCATTGTGGGACGTTATGTGCTAAAATGAAAATAATATTTCACAAAAATGGCATACTTCCTTAAATCGATATGGCAAATTGTCTTCTATAAGTCTTCCATGTCATCAAGCATATGCTCTAATTATCGAAGGATATCTTACTTGATAGTTGATACTTGAACGGCCCTTCATCACTAGTTGTGCGGGCCCCAGCATAATCACCATTTTTTCGGAGATTTGCTGGTTAAGCCATTGTGGTTCACTGGAATCCCTGAGCACAGCCTGGCCAAAGTCTGCCCCAGAAGAATTATCGGTAGTTATAAAAGGAAGCAATATTGTTGCGAATGTGTTAAGATTGTTGGAAACGATGAGAGCTAGAGAGAAGAGATTAACGTTTTCAGATTTATATGTTACGTAAGAGTTTCTTGCAGCTAGGTGACTAGAGGTGCCCTGGATATGGACAAAGTCGTCCGCAAGCCCTAGGCGAACCGACACTTCCATCTCTCCTGGGTTGGCAAGTTGGCAGCAAACCTGATTGGCAAGATAGCGGCATTGACTTGATATATCGATAGGCTCACAACCACAAGTCACTGTATAGTTGAGAAATGTATTCAGTCATCTCTACGATGCTACGAATTGAGTCGAATGCACGGCTCATCCCTAGGGATTAATCAACACTGAGCACTTTATATTGACCACAATGATGCTGAGATATTTGCAAAACTCCGGGCCGCAGGTGTCTGAATGATTCCGTTGACGGATGATTACTGATGGCACTGGTAGATAGAAAACTAGCTGAGAGAAATACGAAACAAAAGACCCGCATGGTGTGGTGGCGAACGCGTTAGCCTCGGAAAAGGTGGTAGCGAGTTCGTTCCCCACCGCAGACAGCCGCGGTGCGGAGTATGGCAAGTGTCTCAGCATCATTGTGGTTGTATCTCGCATAATACCCTGCCGTGAAAAGTTGTAGTAGGCAGTACATAAAAAAGTTAATCGATATGCTTTTTTTAGATTCTGCAGCTCACACGAGGTTGTTATAGAAGTTTTATTCGGCTAACGTTTCGACAGCTTCGTTTTCTGCAGAGCCGATCCGCTTCTACGCAGCACGATTGATGTTGGTTGTCTACTGATAGTGATATACCCATGAAGACAATATATCCTACAGCAGTCGGCATCTTATCAGCTAACAGGTAATCGCTACTCGTTAACAACTCACCATCATTTAGTCTGGGCGTGAACAACCAGCATAGTTTCTTCATACTGTTTAACGCCTATAACAACCTCGCATGAGCCGTGAACATCCAGAACTATACGTTCCCTGATACTAACTGTCTGTCTCAACAGCAATGTTCGGTAGTCAGCCCTGGATTGCACTCACTGTGTCTTCATTTTTGTCCGCCCACTCGGAGTAAATAACTGATGAGTCATCGTCCTCCTGATGGGACGAATCGCCCGCTGTGTGACTGGGTGGCTGCGAATCGTGCCGAAAGGTCGCCCGCCACGACGACGAGCACGATGGCGACGGCACTCATCGTTCGTCACTTCTTCAACGTCATCATCATTATCATCATCGTCATCACATCATTCTCACCACCCGTTCTGATGCTGTTTCGTCACGCTGCTACTCTTAGTCATTACGTCATTCGCTGCATCGTTCTCATCTTATTGGCAATAAATTATCCCAACGAAATGGTGAAATCTGACTAGTCTTCATCGAAGAACGCTTCGCCCTTTCCTTTAACGTCGACAGTACTTCATCAGAAGACCGTCGTTATGTATGTAAACAAGTTTTGGACAAACATATACAGTCTTAAGTATTCTTATTTACGAAAATGGACATTCATGCTCAATTGCTGTCGTATTTGAAGTTTTCTTTGTCGTTGACTGATCATCACTTCATTGCTAACGATAGTTCTGGTCGCCTTTCAAAGTCCTTTGCCCTTTGACCGGTTTCAATGTTGCACTTTTGCTCATGTAAGCCTACCATAACGGAAACAAAGGCATTCTAGATATTCTAGATATGGCGTATCCTCCGATGTACAACCTCCAGCAAATCTTCTCTTCTGTTGACAAGGACAGGTACGAATTCAGAACAGTCCGTAGTTTTAACTTATTATTTACTGCCTACTCTTTTTCTACTTTTTTTTTTAAAAAACTGGGTTCGTTGCCGATTTTGGCTCCCCAGATCAATCCCGCTAACGGGTGATTGCTGATGGCAAAAGATCGATAGACCTAGCTGAGAGACAGGTGAAACGAAATACCCGCATGGTGGTGGTGAACGCGTTACTCCCCGCAAAGGACAGTAGCGCGTTCGTTCCCCACCGTAGACACAATCCATAGTATTTTTGGTATCACTGGATGTTCGATTACCAGGTCCGGGAACATAAGTGTGGATGAACTACAACGTGCATTATCTAACGGGACATGGAATCCATTCAATCCAGAGACTTGTCGATTAATGATCGGTGAGTTCTTCATTATCTTAGGCACCTTTCGCTCTGTACTGAGGGCAAACAATCAGCCATCCTCACAAGAGACAACCACATTTGCATTAAGCCGTAGTTCTGTGAAACGGTTTTGTTAGACGAATTTCGTTTCTGGTTACCTCTTTCTTTAGGTATGTTCGATTCGAATGGTGACGGAGCTATTAATTTTAATGAATTCCAGGTAATTTTCCGATTCACCTTAGATTGCATAGCAACTTCCTCTTTTTGTTTCTGTTGCGTAATTGTGTTCAAAATAACCTTAAACCTTCTGATTCAAGAGAAGCATCTCACTGTAGCTCACAAAATCTACAAACTTATTTCGCCATCCACTACTAACTGTTGTGAAAGAGCCGTCCAACCCTCATAAATGCATAGTAGAACCATCACTGGTCATGGTGAAGTCAATTTCCTGACATTACCATTAATTAATCGGAATCTTTAGTTTCAAAATTTCTGTATATTTTATCAAACGCACTACATTCTCATTCTAGACTCCCATCAAGTCATCTTAAGCGCTTTTATGTTAAAAACTTGAAAGCCATGGCCTACTTACCGGCTGAACCGTGATTTTGGAGACGTCATACTAATCTTGGTTAGTAACAGCCTCGTTTGCAGTGTCCCCTTTTTTAACGGTGTTTTATAAACAATGTATTTGGTTATTGGCTTTCGACTTCTAGAAACTTGTATTTAAATGGACTGTCTTCCTGAATCACGAAGAATTTGAGGTCCCCAGAATTATTTCTATTCGTTGTAACTTGCAGCTCGGGGAAAATATTCTTTAGCTACGTCGGCTCTTTGATGGACATCGAAACTCTCAGATGTCTTTCGTAAAGAGGACTTTCCTTTTAAGTCTTCTCGAACCTTTTGAATCTTCTAAAATCTATCGATGTTCGACGAGGCGAACATTATTCCATATAACTGCGGTGATAGTCTGACTAATAAGATATCGAGACTTTTTCTGTTCTGAAAAAATAATAGGACTGCTCATCGATGTGACATGAAATGTGTCTTGTAGAATGAAATCTTCCTTGTTGTGATCTCGTGAACTCAAACGTCCATAACACTCATTACACCTGCTTAGAATAACATATTTGGAAAGAAACTCTGCGTTCGCTATTTTCCATACGCCTTAATCATGTTCCTACTTGTTTACAGGCACTATGGCAATACATAAATGATTGGACGAACTGTTTTCGTGGTTTTGACTTAGATAATAGTGGCAATATCGACAAGTCAGAACTTCAAAGTGCTCTCTCGCGATTCGGATATCGGCTATCAGACCAGTTCTACAACATTTTAATGCATAAATTTGACCGTACACATACAGGATGTATAAATTTCGACGACTTTATCCAGTTATGTGTGGTATTACAAACCCTGACTGCTGCTTTCAGAGACAAGGACACTGATCGCGATGGCGTCATCACCATACGATTCGAGGAATTTCTCACAATGGTGTTTAGTTTACAGATATGATCTGTGTTCTTCCTATACTGACGAAGTATTCACTTAACAATAAGGAACAAAGGGATTTTCATCACCTACCAATATACATCCATATCATAGATGCTATTTCAGATTACTGGTATGGTCCTAAAAATGGTTGCTTAAAGAGGAAATAAATGAATTCTCTACGTGGTTCGAATTCGAACTATGCGAAGAAATCTGGGAATAGTAACGCTTTATTCCAACAATCTCCACTGACCAGCACTTTGAAAGCGTGGATGACGTGTATTTCAATAATAAAACTATACAGTGGTAGCGATGATTATCCTTCGAAAACATGTATGTTATCCGGTTTATATCCGCATTCATGCAGTATTTTTGCAGCATTCTGATTAAATCCGTCAGGACCACACACTAAGACCCGCAAAGAAGTGTGTACCGGTGGAATCATATCAGCATCTATACGCCCTCTGCGACCATTCCATCCTTCGGATGGGGAAGTAAGGATGTGTTCAACCTTAACTGTATTGTCATTCCACTTTATAGGTAGCCAATCATCACTAACTATGTCTTGTTCAGTTTTATTAAACAACAGTAAACGAGTGCTACACGAAAGTGAAGGGTTCATCTTCATTTTCCGTAACCTAGAAATGAGTACGTTGACCATTGGTGTTATTCCAGTACCAGCTGCCAGCAGAATCAGGTCGCATTCGGGACTAGTCCATCTAGATAGATCAGTATTCCCTATAGGTTCGCTGATTTCAATTGAATCTCCTAAAAACATAACACCTATAGCGGTGGTAAAGTAACTTCTGCTGATTGTTGAGAAAGTTTGTTATGAACACTAACCAACGCCTAGATTTCCTAAACAAGGTGTGCATATACCATCACTATAAATCTTTATCATAAGGGAGATCGCGGCAGAGCCATTATACCAGCCATTTCCTTCTTCTTCTGATTCTGCTGAGAGTGACCCTGGGTTGACAGGAGTGTAAAATCGATACAGTGTCGATCCTTAATAGAAATAAAATGTGGTAATACGGAACGCATCGACTTCTAGGAATCGTAAAAATAGAAAATTGATGGAAATCACCTCCTTTATGGATCTTCACAGAAACGTGTCTGCCTGGTGCTAGAGGGAAAAACAATCCCTCTGGAAGCCGAAGGGTGAACAACAGAGTGTTATGAGATACTGGACGCTTTTCTTCTATGACGCATTTATAGTAAACGAGCACTATAACATTAAATCATTGAGATTTAGAGAGCTGTACTAAGTAACAATGAAGATAATGCAATGTGAAATTGAAAGAAAGAGCTCAGAAAAGTCAAAATATAGCTTGGATAGAGTTAAAATACAGACATAAAGCGAAGAACCGTACACGGAGACTGTCTAATTGATTGATTCGCTGAAGTAAGAAATGATTCAGCTGACTGGAAGACAACAGTAACAGAACCGTCCTTCACTACAACTTTATACGCCATCAATAATAGATCGAGCGCTACGTTATCTATAAAAAGGTTCCCTAATTGATGGATAACTATGGTGAGGACCTGAAATGACTGAGAAGTAGTATCTTACTCCACTTCACTTCAGTCACAGAATGCCCTCTTGGACGAACAACTATCCGGAAATGCTTCTTGCTTTGAGAGAGATCAACAAGAATATTTTCTAGAGCCAAGTCAGATGCGTTCCAATCCTCACAGGACAACGTTACACTTTTTTCACGTGTGACGACGCTTAAAAAATGGGCAATATTATCTTCAATTATAACAAGAATACCGGAAAATGAATGGCCTCACCAAACTCCATAGTTTTCCCCAGTGTCGTTTTCGTTCATGATCAAGGAGTTCATTTGCAATGATATCGACTGCGATGGACCAAGGGTAGAAGGGCCAGGTTGGGGTACTAGATTTATGACAACCGAATTGGTAAAAGAAAAACTTTCAAAATAACTTCAGTGAATATCGAAGAACTCACACATTGACAAGTCACCCGTGAACCTTCCAACAAGACATGATTTTAACATCCTTTCATAGTTGACCCATGGATGGTAGTGATTGAATAGACCGGTAGCGTCATTGCCTGCTGCTCGCATTAGCTCTGGGATCCCTCCAGGATGAAATTCCAGATATGACGTTACATCATAGACCTAAAAAGGACACTTCTTTGACGCAGAAACTGGGGATAACATTGGAAGATATGAGGTACAAACAGCTGTGTAACAATGAAAATAAAACAAGTGAAAAGAACTTGGCCTTTTTTAGCCCCACCAAAATGGCCTCCACTAGCAATTGATCGGACAGGAGATGGAAAGACTAAAGAAAAAATGAATAGATAAACACTTATCAGCTGATATTCAAACCTGTCCAAAAAGGTGCACCCAGCAATCTTCTCTCTTATTATGCTTCATGAGTTCTACATGATCCACTGACATATTTTTCTTAGCAAGGATCTAGAAAATTCTTGGTCATCTGTACGAAATCTTATGTAAAGAAGAGATCTTTGATATTGATTAACTTTATACCTTTCCTGAAGCCAAGCGAATCCAATCCACAAGACTTCGACCTCGAGGAAGCTCAACTTTGACGCGTCCATATTCCGTTCTTTTACCGACAAGATTCTTAAACAAGCAATCTAAACTCCGTGTTCAAAGTTGAATCCGCAACTAAATCATTATTCAGGCTTATTTAACGCCTCTAGGGACATTACTGCCTACAAAATAGCCTGTACTAAACCATTAAATCCACCAATCCACGTACCACTGACAATGTCTGCCGATCAGGCATAATGTAACCAACATCAACTTAGCAACCCGCACAGCTCACACATGGCTAATTAAAAGCCCTGTACTGGCGAGTCGTCAATTCTAATAGTTTACCGCAATTGCGAACAGCCGTCATATTTCCCGCGCAATGTGGTAGTACTGCTCGGTGATCATCGTCGCTGATCTGCGAAAGACATTTGCAGGACTCCCTGACTACCAGATGTTACTTTGACGTCTTGGCTAGGGTCCACTGAGGACAATAAGTAATTGTGAGTGTTATTTTAGTCGGGATGTTTTTCAGTGGTTATACAAGTCTAGAAAGTGGGCTATAAAGTTTACAAGCTTAAATAGATTGATGGAAAAGAAATCTTTGCTTGGGTTTGTGAATAAACTATTAAATCGAAATAGGAGAAGTCATTGTTAGCCAAAAAATTGGAAGGTTATTTGAATTCTAGTGAACGAGTGCTTTGGTTTCTGATTCTTTGGTGTTCTCGTACTCAACAAAGGGTACCCATCTCTTACAACTCTTTCTTTGAGTGTTTGCAAACATTTTGTCTCTACTTCTGCAAGAAAATTTGAAATCCCAGTTTGAGTTGACCATCGTAGAAGAGCTTATGATACGTGGTTCTTCTCTGTGAAGGACTATATCTGGTCGGTCTAAAACGGAAGTGTGTTTTCTAGTGTGTGGATAAATGTTAAACCATAACTTTTTAGCTTGTACACTTTATTATATTGAGAACCACTGAATGATCCATCCCATACATTTCTTACTCAGCCGATGCTGACCTTAACGAAATCCTAGAAACGAAAGTCTGATTTCCACGTTAAGAATCTACGTGTTCCATTATAAGTTGGACACCAATCACAGTAGGAATGAATATAGCTCTCGTGCAAATATTCTCATTTGTTCGGTTTATTTGTTTAAGTTATTGGGGAAGCTAATGAACAGTAACGTCAGTGGACCAGTTCCTGCTCATCGATCACTGCATGGCGACAGGCAAGGTGGTGGACCATCGGTAAGCGCTTTTGAAGAACGAAGACAAGTTTATGTACGAGAGGGAAAGGAAATTATGTTTGAAGTGAAGTATTCAAGAGATAGCTCAAGAAGTTCAATAGTTTGATGACTTTCAGCAAGTTCCATGAGGCTATACTTGCTCTAGGTGTGGACCTGGGTTTGGTGGTCGGTAAATGGAACTTCTAGATCTTAGTGGGTTTCACCTATCCGGCACCATTTGATTCATAGTGGAACACTTCATTAAGATCTGGCCTATGGGTGAACGTCAGAATAACTTCCGCCACCCACCAGGTTGTTTTGTTTTTCCAAACTGATTATGATTATCTGACATCGAATTTTAACCGCCTGAAGAGGGACGTTTTCTTAGATAGCGTAACTCCGCAATGTTATGGAGAAAACGATGCCGCCGAAGCGATTGCTATAGAGAACTGAGAAAACGAAAACAAGTCAATCACGTTATTGTCAACTTCTGAAGGATAGTTCGTGAGGGAGCACGTAGCTTGCTTACTAGTCCTGAGTTTATTCGTAGTTGGCTCAGTGGAGACCTGCATAGTTCTGTGTTTAGCAGTACATCTCAAAGGAAATGAGTGTGTAGGACATGAGTTAATCACAGTTGTTTAGCGGGATTTCCTGAAGAAGCTTAACTGAAAAAGGAAACAAAGTTCGTCATTCATAACTTCTTAAGATCCAGACAATCTTAGTACTGCACCCAATAAGAGCTTATGGCTATTAGATGTTTTTTTTACTGGTAATAGATGTCGTTGACCCTAGCGCACTTCGCAGAACTCGAAAGCTCCTACATAAATAGATTGGGTATGAAAGCAATTATATGAAGGTTCGATTTAGACTGGCCTGCTTATAAACGTGATCCGGTCACTTACCACCAGCGTCTCGGAGGATCAACGAGAGTTGGAGAAGTCTCGCCTACAGAAGGGGTTTCAGGAATCTGAAGCACTCATTGACAAGTTGGTTAAATGTAAGTTACCAGGAAGTGTGTTTTTTCTCTTCTCATTTAAGTGTTCATTATTTGTGCTATGAGTCTACTTTGCTTTTGTTTGTTATATCTCATCAAAAAGATGTTGAAGAGTGTCTTGATTCCTTTAGGGATATCTCAACCAGATTGTCAGGTAGGCTTTTTTATCTTCTTTTAGCGGTCTCTGTAGTTTCTTTTAAATCGTTGTTATGTTAAGCATGTCGGGAGAGGATTCACAATGTCCGAAACGCCTTACTGACATGCAAGACACATCTTGAGTGTCGACGTGATGACTTAAAGAAGCTTTGGCTTGAGAATTCCCAACAAAAGCACATTTGTGAAATCATGGCACAATTGGATGATCTAAGAGAAGCTCCTTCAAAGATTGACACTCTCATGAGTCAAGGAAATTATACGAGCGCTGCCAAGATAGCTAGTACATCTCATGATCTTCTTCATGGAAGACTGGCTAAAATTGAAGGATTGTCACAATTGCGCACCTTGATTCGGGACACTTCTGAACATTTGATTGAGAAGATAGTAGATCAGATTGTGGATATACTTGTGGTTGATCCATTTGAAAATCATATGTTCGATATTGTTCAATCCATGCCTGAGCAGCGGATAATGGAGTCGGAGCAGTGCTGTCGTCTTCACGGCAAGGCGAGACTCCCTCGTGTGCTTGAGTCGGTGGAGACAAGACTTCGACTTGTTGTGTCAGCCCTTGCTGAACTCGGTGGGGGTCGTGTGGATATCGACCGTGTCATGGCTTTATCCCGAGCTCAAATTGATAAACAGGTGGCTGCTTCAGTGTCGATAATGAGAGTTCGTGCGTCCCTCGACGACAATTTGGCAGGAGATCA
Organism: Angiostrongylus vasorum; assembly: GCA_018806985.1. Lineage (NCBI taxonomy): Eukaryota > Metazoa > Nematoda > Chromadorea > Rhabditida > Metastrongylidae > Angiostrongylus > Angiostrongylus vasorum. The sequence goes on from JADANN010000420.1 coordinate 868,003, forward strand.
AACTCACCTCGTCCAGCTTGTTCAGATGATAGTCTGCCAACTGGAATCCTCACGCGCAGCCCATAAAGTGCTTGAGAAAATTTACTCTGAGTCAAATTCTGATTCGGCAACTATGATTATGAAATTGTACTGGGAAGGAGCCCAGAGTGCTATTGAGACGTTGGTGTCTGATCACCTTGATATTACTCCGCTAGCTGCGAAGGAACCTATCGATTCGAAGAAACCACTGTTTCGATTTGATGCGACCGCATTCGCAAACGGCACATTGGCAACTGATCCAAGCATTCAGGTTTTTTAATTTCGTATTCTTTTCTTTGTGCATTATTTGTGTTTAAAACAATAAAATCGCAATGTGCTAAAAATATGCAGGGTCCTGTTGTTGTATGTCGACCATCCGCGTTTAATATTGTACCCATGTTTCCGTGGTTGAGAAAGTTAATGGATCTGATTGAGAAAGAAACCGAGGAGTCGCCATCTCAGCTGAGGTGAGCTATCCTCTAAAATGTTTGTCTTACAACTTTTACATCTTTTTTCTATCCATCTTAATTGTCTTTGTAAATATCTCACAGCGAATCCAATCCATTTTTTCGTTGCCGAAGGTGAATTGTAACTAGAATGGTGGTCTGATAGAGAATTTTGATAATTAGTTATGGGAACTTACCATTCTGTGTTAAGGCGATTTGTGCATTCTTTCGTTATGGAGCTCTTCGTGGAGCGGGTTAAAGCTGATCTAGCCGATCGGATCGAGAATGCTTTGAGAAGATCTGATAACTCTCGTCCGAAAAATCTCATGAATTCGAAAGTATTGCCATCGTGTGAACGCGTTCTAGAACTATGCCAAGAAGTTCATGGCCTCATTGTTTCTATGGATCTTTATGCAGATCGATTTTCTGCACTATGGTTGCTTGTTCTAACTGATTATAATAAGAGTGTAACAGATATGTATGAAAAGACCACTAAATCACTTAGTGAAGTGGATGGGATTGCTTCAAGACGTAAAATAAGTGCTGCTTGGGCTGCCGATGAGGACATATCACGGTTCGTCCACTACTTTTTTTTGACTTTGTTCTGTTTTTGTTACCTAGGATTCTATGTTCGGTTTAAATCCAATGAACGCTAATTAATCGGTTTGAAAATCCTTCAAGAAAGTTTAGAATAAATCATATTAATTATTTGTTCAGTTTGCTAATGAGTCTTCCTAACTGGTTAATGACGGCATCGGAAGTAACACCAAGTACTCCGAGTGTGCCCAATTTTGAAAGTGAAAAAAGTGGGCTACGTTGAAATAATATTCCCCTTTTTTGTCCTTTTCATTTAGATTCCAGGTGATTTATGGCAGTACGAAATTCGTTCCAGGATATTCGTCAGCGAAACGAGCGGGAGTCTGAAATCCTTATTGGAAACCTTGCTACTCAAAAAAAGATTGAGCGTGCCGAGCTGTTAACAGATATGGCAGACGTGCGAACATTGGCGGCATTGCACGAGAGCTTGCGGTGGTTTTCTCATGAGGTATATCCCACGTAAATTCACGATTTATTGCTTGTTTCGAATTGTTGAGATCCTGAATTCTGGGCTGAGGATATTTTTGTAGCCCAAAACTAGTTTTTGAAGGTCCGTATGCTAATTTCAACCCTTCCGTTACATGTAAAAGCAACTCTTCGTGGGTGTATGGTACAGGTTCGATTCAAAGATGGACAAACTACTGACAATGTATGTAGTTCGTAATGATATCTCTATATTGTTACCAAGCTTTTTTTTTCCGCGAAAATATCCTTATTTGTAGGAACCTGTGTTGGAAGCAATGGAGGATTGTATTAGGCACCTGGACGCAATTTCAGATAGCTGCTTGCTTATGCTACACCTTGAGTTGAGAGTGCATTGCTTCTTTCATCTGTTACCATTGTCTCGACCGCGAAATATTGGTGTTCACGAAGAATTGGATGCCGAGGTACGCCAGTTGGTTCTTTACTTGATTTGTGGTTCTTGTTGGTTTACATCGGTTTGGACAGTTGGAAACTTGAATGTATGGCTTACTTTCTCGCTTATTTATTTTTTATCCTTCTAGTTACTATTTAAGGTTGTTGAACTAGGACGTGATCTACAAGCGTTCCATCAATTACTATCCTCGATTCTGTCTCAACATAAGCTTCGCTATATATTTGATGGACTGGGCCATCTTTGCGCTGCTATATTTATACATTCCAGGTATTTTGGCTTTTAACTACAACTGATCAAAACACGTTTTTATACATATATCTTTAATGCCTAAGATTTTTTGAAATTTCTGCTACTGTTAGTATAACCCGACTCCACTAGCCATGTAAGTAAAATGCGCACAGCATGGGCGACCTTATTTTTTTCCCTCGTACATAAATGGCCTCAGGGAAAGCACTCTCTTTCTTTGCTGTTTTGGATTGACATTAGCCTACTGTAATGCACTTAGCTAAATTCTTGCATGAAAAACTCGTTCAGCTACTCGTCAATATACCTAGTTTTCACGGCAGAACTTGACGGCAATCTACCTATTAGTAGTCGTCGCTTGTACTATCTAAAATCATCAATGCTAAAGAGGTATCATTCTCCTGAGCTTTAACGAGCCGCCATCGATACGGCAGCGCTTACTACGGTGAGTACGGATATGGTAGTAAAATCTCACGGCTGCCGTAGACTCTATAGATCTCCATTGACTATGGTGACAGCTTAAAAAACAGAGGTCAGGGCAAGAATAAACACGAACATGTGGAGAACCAGTCACAAATACTCATCAACACATCCACTGAGGTTCTCAAGTTTTTATTTTACAGATTGCACCTTTCCAAATCAATATAAATCAGCATGACCGTGGTGCTGCCCAAAAAGGGAGACACATGCGACTTCTGCAAATATCTTCCAGACCTACTGTTTGTCTGCAGCGTCAAAAAGGCAGCTTCAAAGAGATCAATACAACATTGAACGAAGAGCATTGATGCGAGCATGCAAATTTTTTGAAAAGATTCAGCATGATGGATCCACGATAACAAAACTCATTGAACTATCGTGAGAGTATACAGGATTCCATTTCACTTCTGCCGGAAGGTTTTCTAAAGTGTAGAGCTACCGTCTCGATAAAACTATTTAGCGCAAGTCTTATGGAAAGATTAAAATGGGACGATATGGAAATGAAAGTCGACCCGGTTCAAAAGTACTGTATGTCAAACACACCCAATCACATGCAGCTGGGAGCATTAGTCTTAAAATGAATTTCGAGAACAAAACATATTCATTGGAGACGAATTCTTTTCTGATGTCCCATTAACCCTGAGATGACGAATATCTCCAATTGTTCCAGTTCAGTATGTTTGGGTTAAAACGTGGTGACGCTTATCTAAAGCAGAGTACTGTGAACGAGTTTCTTGAAAAAGCTTACAAGGCATAAAGTATGTAGTGAGCTGAACAAGAGGTAATCGACAACGAGTCCACCTTTTCGACTCCAATATTTTCTTTTCCTCATCACGCAAGAAATGAAGAGGATCTGAAATTCTCACCAGCTTCGAAGGTCAGCGATTTGGTCCTTCCATCTAATGTAAAGTACACAAGAGGAAGATCACTGAAACGAAAGTAGGGATTCTTTACGGATCGTGAAAGGATTCTTTGAAGCTCTCATGTCACTTGAGTCAACAGAAACGATTGGACAACAGTGGCACGTAACAAAGACAAATGGAAACTGCTGGCTCTTGCTCTAGTTACTTGACGATCAACAGGAGAATAGATGAAGGCGTCGTTAACGTGGGCCCGTTATCAAAACTACGGTCTTATTTTTTGATCTGAACTTTAGCACGTCTAGACGTGGTAGAAAAGGGCTAGTTAACTAGATCTTCACAATGCAAATGTTTTACGTTTAAACCCTTCCTCGTAATATTTGCACTACATCATTCATTAGGTGCAGATTTATTTAAGAAAGACTAACATTTCCAAGACATTTATTATGGTTAGTAAAGTTTTTATTTGGTATTTGGTCTATGAGAAATAGAAGTACAGTCCACATTAAATTACTTGGTACTTGATACTTGAATGGCCCATCCTCACTGGTCGTGTGGGCACAGCATAATCTCTATTTTTTCGGAGATTTGCTGGTTAAGGCATTGTGGTTCCCTGGAATTCCGAGAACAGCCTGGCCAAGGTCTGCCTCAGCTCTTCACCACCATAGGCAGTCGCAGCCCTTGTGGAACACAGAGAGATTTGCCGCCTTGCGACTAATTTGATGCCAGGACGGTAGTGGATCCTGGTATTGGTTTACTCCTAGCTAGGCTTCCTAACGGAAACGCCGGACTACTTCTCACTTTGGGAGACCTTGCCGGGAGGATGAATCTCTCCGCTATGAATCCCAGCCTGACACACAGGAACATCTCCCAGCTACGATGAGGCGGTAAGCCGTTGGGAGGACATGAAATTAGTGGAAGAAAGATCCTACTGAATCATTTTAGAGTTTACTCCTTTATCCTTTACTGTCATAGTACGTACATTTATTTTCTGCTAACCATTTTTGTCAACAGCACAAAGTTGCACCGTGTAATTCAATCGTTGCAGCCAGCACATGCCACGTTTGACGGACGCTGGTAAGAAGCGTGTGTGTCGTAATATCTGGGGCGTCCAGAAACGACTGTCGCAAATTACATCTCGTCGTGAAGCAGAACTTGACCGAGCTCGTGCATTTTTTGAACTCCTTGCACATGAACCAGACCGACTACTCGCTCATCTGCCGGACCGCCGCTCGCAGTTCAGCCCGCTAGAAATGAGCCATCTGGTCGCACTATCTGTTCGTTCCCATCCAACACTCGCTAGTCAACACGGCGCACTTGAACAACGTCTGGAACAACTCTCTGTACTGTTGAAACAACCTGTTTAAAGTATTGCTGTATATGGCGTTTGCTGCAATATCACATACGTTTTAACTAATGAGGTGCCTGATTTATGTAATAATAAAGAGTTATTTATGCATACTTAGGCACTGAGGCTCGGCTAGAACCTACACTTTGGAATTTATAGATATACCAGTCGTAGATTACGATATGATCTTAGCTTTCATTTACTACCTATTCTTTCTACATGACAGGGTGCTATGTTAAGGGGCTCACGTGCGATCCACAACACTAGCCGAATCCCCTGCTTTGCCTTTTTTAAGGCGTTTTTTTAGAGACGGAAATGATCCGGGGAGTACAAATCGACAGCGAACACAGTTAAACCGAAACTGGGAATCTTTTTTCCCCGTTGACAAGTGCATGTTAACAGCACCTCATGAGTGAAAAACTAGCCGAGAGGAAGACAGAGCACGATGGTCGGTTGGTGTAGTGGATAAGACCTTAGAACCGGAAAGGGTTATTGCGAGTTCAAAGCCCATTCGAGGTTCCGAGTTTTGCTCATATTTCGGCATTCTTGTGGTTTAGGTATTCTTCATTACTAGAGGGAAACAGTACATCATTCATTCGAACCTGTAAAGCATCGTAAAGCTGGGTTGCGGTGTGCCGCTAAATTGAAAACTCATCGGTGGTAATTCCCAAGACCATCTTTTGTTTAATTAGTCAGTTTTTTTCTTCTCGGACAAACACGAGGTTGTTAATGACAAGATTTATTCAGTGCTAACTAAGATTTCAGCGGCTTCTGCCTTTTTTCAAAACCTTGAAAAGCAAGGTTGAGACGCAATATTCTCAAACGAACACTCATAACCCAAGCAGAAAAACTCGATAAACGAATTTCATCCGGTTAAGAAAAACCCTCTTTTAAATGCAACGTTTTCCCTGCTTATAAGTCTTCGAGTTGTTAGAGATCGGCCACACAGGTCCTTATATGGGTAAGGAGTGTGTCTCGGTTCAGGTCAAAAAATCAGCATGAGGTATAGCGCGAGGCCATACCTGGTCACAAGACACTCCATGCGGTTCATTTTTGGATTAATGGAATTTATCTAAAACGCTTCAAGAGTTTTTTTACGTTCTAGTTTTCTAGATCCTCTCAACGCTTTACCGCCTCATCGTGACTGGGAGGTGTCCCTGGGTGTCGGACTGCGATGTACAGTCGGGGGATTCGTCCCCCGGGTAGGGTCTCCCAAACTGAGAAGGAATCCGGCGTTCCCATCAGGAAGTCTAGCTAAGAGTAAACCAATACCAGGATCCACCACCGTCCTGGTATCAAAGTTGCATGGTGGCAAATCTTCCTCTGATCCGCAAGGGCTGAGATTGCCTGTCGTGGTGAAGACCTGGGGCAGACTTTGGCCAGGCTGTCCTTGGGATTCCAGAGAACCACAATGGCTCAACCAGCAAATCTCCGAAAAATGGTGGTTGTGCTGGAGCCCGCACCACTGGTGAGGACGGGCCGTTCAAGTATCAAGTAAATAAGTTCTCTAGATTCCTCCGTAGAGATAGTGACTTTTAGTTCAAAATCTTCCCCATAATATATTTGTGATGTATGCGTGTCTAGTGGTATATTTGGCTTCAAGTTTTCCGATTTCTACTCACATTTTTTTCATGCAACCCGTCTTTTCACATCCACTCCCAAAAAATTCCCCAGATTTCAGGGAGTAATTGCGCATTTTGTGCTATTTTTGTGTTATACACAGATGTTCACGCAAGCAGCTACGAAATAGTTGGCGTTTTAGGATGTTCGATGCTATTTCAATCACTGTTATCGAGTTCTTTAAACGAGCCTTTTTTTAAGAATCGCTTTGTGGCTGTGTTCACTTCTTTAGAGAACTAGGGCACTCCATACGGGATTTATTTATCGTTAGACTTGTCGTTTGAGGGCTTTGGTTTTCTTCTAGACCCAACCTGAGGAGCTCCCGTTCCGTAGCCATTAGAAATGGCCATTTGCTGCGCCAATTTAAGGGATTCTTCCTTCTGCTCTCTTCCTGTGCAAACACCAGTGGCTGTTTGAAACATGTTTCTTACAAGCGCTCTTTATGTGTGTGAAGAGTGAAATGAGTAGTAATGAGCCAGTATGTTTCGGTTTTAATACTTAGCTTTCCGGACCACTTGATAATGTAGCCATTTTCCGACAAGTTAGTTTCTGCGTTCAAAAGTGGAAGCCAGTTTTCTGTAAGTTTGTGTCGCGTAAACTTAATGTACTTCGACTGTTCATTCAACAACTCAAAACATTAAGGCGTTCAACGTTGAAATAATGGCTTCTGCAATTGTGAGCTATGACGAATGCTCTTAGTTACCATGCTATAATCCAACAACTACATACCTCATTCCAATCCATAGGAGCTGATATTAAGTTGATCTCATAATCTTCTGGATCCGATCCTGCCGTTTGAGTCGCCAATCATGACGTTACAGGTGTGATTTCCTCTGCAGGAGATCGATTACGTTCAAATAGAATGCTTCGATGTTGCCGTCGTTGCAGTTTGGTGTTGCATCGTAGACGAATCTCGCTATTAGCCCATATATTTTCAAAAGTATGGCCTAGTCTTCAGTTTATAAAAGGAATCGATGTTGTTCGACCCTTCAACACCTCCCATATATCTTCCAGTCAAATGATTGCTTGCCTTTAGCCGAATTTACTTGTATGACACAATCGGTTGCACGAGCACGTATACTTAAGTCCAATAGGTATGTGTCAAATCACAGCAGCCGGCTCAAAAGCCTTGTTAGCCCCGCTACCTAGTGACAGGACACGCATTGCCACGGCGAATAGCACCACACTATTGGTACACTGCCCGTTTTTCACATGGCTTTTGGCGACGAGGTATTCAGGAGCGGCCCGCTTTGACGCCGCGGAGTATATTTACTCTAGTTGATCTTATGGATTGAAATTTCAAACCTTTTCTTAATTCAGTGGATCTGCTGGGAAAATGCTTGAATACTTGGTTGGCCCGTCTTCATTGGTTTTTTGGGTCCCAGTTAATTTACATTCTCTGGAGATTTGTTGATTTCGCCACTGTGGTTCCCTGGAGTCCCGAGGTCAGCCCTAGCCGAAGCGTTCCTTGGAGCATTACCACCCCAGGCAGTCGCCGCCCTTGTGGATCAGAGGGAAATTTGCCACCATGAGACTAGTTTGATACCAGGACGGTGGTGAATCCTGGTATTGGTTTATCTTAGCAGGGCTTTCTGATGGAAACGCCGGATTCCTTTTCAGCTTGTAAGGCTCTGCTGGGGAGATTAAACCCCTGCTGCACATCGCAGCCCGACATCTAGGAACACCTTTCAGCCACGATGAGACGGTAAACCGTTGGGAGCGCTAGGAGAATGGATAGAAGAGTGTTATTTAAGTATTCAACAAACATACAAATGGCTTAAATGCACAAAGAGCGCTGGTATAGAGATAAACACAGGCAGATACACTTTTTGCATGATTTGTAGGCCAGTAGGGCAAACACTCACTAGTGATTTTATTACGACAAGAGCATCTATCAAGCAGCATAGATGGATTGGTCTGCTCCAATCTTTACCCTACATAAAATACCCTCTTAACTGGAGCGATTCTCGTGCAGCCCCTGCACCATATAAACAACATTGCTTTCACTTGCTAAGTAATTAGCACTAGCTAAGTTGGTTGATTACATACTTATAGTTTCCCAGTCCCTAATAACAACTGATGAAAAAAACTGATTAGAATCAACGAGAAGAAGTAAAATTTTGCAAAATATGTCAGAGAGAGGATAGAATGTTATGTGTATTTGATGGGCAGACATCGATTGACAAGATTATTAACGTCGTAGAACGCTTATTTCTTCAAGAAAGAGAAGTCAAGGATTTATTCTGTTCTTCAGCTTAAGCAAGAGAGTCAGTTATTAAGAAATGAACCATAAATGATCCAATGCGATGGTGAAGAATTACATGACCGTCCAGTACGACACGCTTGAAAGGAAACAGAAGGCTTGACTGCAGCAGACTTTTCTTCTTCGCCTGCCACTAATTTTTTCTGAGTCAGAATGTTTTTCCTAGCGACATCGATATATTTCTTGTCATCTACCGTGTACATTATTAATTACAGAAACGTACTGTATTCAAAAGTAGCGGGTCTTACTTGGTAACGTGATGACATCAAGGTTCGCCAAGTCTTAAGAAAAAAAGGAAAATGAGTGAAATGAATAGGAATGGATGAATGAGAAATTGTCATCTTCTGTGCCATTCGAAGAAACTCGATCGGACTGGCAGCCCAATAGTTTCTGTTGCGGTTCGAACCTGTACAGTTGGCGCCGCGCACTTGACAGGGGCGTACGGATAACTCACACATTTCTACCTGCAGATCCTTCATTTTTAACTGCTTTTGACCAGAAATCGGCCGCTTTTTGCTGTTTTGCCATGTACGAGTTTTAATTGGCCTTCAAGGTGCAAATGTCGAGCTCTTTAGCTATTTTGATAAAGTCCAATCGATGACCACTCGTTGTAAATAGTCATTCGATATCGAGCGACAACTGTCAGTCACGGTGATAAATCAGTCGGAGTGAATGGAGATTAAAAAGAAACAAGATGCGATAGCTGCGCTAAATATCGGCAAGCTTGAAGCATTTATTTCTGCCAGTGTTTGCCCAGCATATGAAGAATACTGTAGATTTTCATTTAGGGGTCGAGATGAAAAAATTCGAAATCCGTGGTCATTACTGCTTGCACTTTTTTGTTTTACAAGTGAATTTTACAGAACAACCTACCTCTGAAAACCACGTTATTATTGGTAGATTCTATGGCCGATGAAGTACAGAGTTCCTGCACTGTTATGACATAGACACCAACATATTACTGAGAACATGTCGAGATTCTTAAAAGCAATAAACAAAAAAAAAAGCTGGAATCAGTTTTTCTAATGTAGAATTGTATTTTGTCTATTGCTAAACCCATTCTACGCAATGAGGTGAGACAGAAAACGAAAACAATCCTCAGAGATATATGGCGATAAAGAGATGAAAGATGAAGGATTCGGCGTTGATGAATTCTCTAGGGATGCGCTATACCTTCTCCTTCACTAAGCGTAGTATAGATGATAGTTTTTGCTTTAAAGTGTTTAGCCACAGGACAAGTCCGGTGCCAATTTGCCAACCATAAAAGGCTTGAATAACCTAGGGCACAAGATCAAACTACAAAACAGGTGGGTAACATGTAACCCCTAGCTACATGCCCGTGTATAACTATAACATATAGCAATACAGTATGCAGTGTACTATCTACGTATGGAGTTAGCTTAATGTGAGAAACCCAGAGTTCCCAATTAGATATAATAGAGGTGTGAAATCGGTTTGACATACCAACTTAGCGCATCAAGGTGTCATCAACACTCACACTATCGATGTTTCACTCTTTGACGATAAGAATCTACTGGTGAACACCAAGCGTTTGATATCCAGACATAAATCCCGGGGTGCCGGCGAAAGGCTGTCACCACCCTGTCGCTCGTTGTCCTGCTGGTGGCAATGAGTAGGAACAAGTAAGACGAGCTTCGTCAACGTTCTAGGTTGTAAATGTTTCACAATTTCATTGATGAAAAAAGGTCGAAAACAAAATTAAATGATCGTTGTCATTTTTCCACCATCCAGTGATAACAAGCATTTTATGGCAAAATGGTCGATTCGCTTTCCCACATCATAAAAATGACCAGCCTTTACTGCTGTTTCATCCTCTAATATAGCCTATCACTTGGTGGTGTAAGCATAAAGGATAAGGCGTTCGGCATACCACTCCCTAAGGAGTGCGAAAAGCATTCGAAGAGGTAAATGAATGCATATCTGGCCTGTACAATGACTTCCGGTAATCTACCGATGCGTAAAGTCAGTTTTTTTTTAAACGCTTACACTCCTACGCAAGTCTTGTACTACTATGCGGAGCCCGCAGGAACGGAAGAGGTGTGGATGGAACCTGTGATTGATTCTCCATGTGTTGCATGCCACCTCTTGCTGTTGCAGTACATGTGCTTTTCATTGGAATTATACGTGAACAAATGAAATGAGATAGGAAAGATTGCTGTTAAACATCAGAAATCATACCAGAGCTTTTACGGCTTTCACAAACCCACAAATCGATAGTGTATCTATTTTTTCATCAGAAAAGAAGAAAAAGCAAAGGTGGGATAAATATAGATGACGATTTTCAACAATTAATGCTTTGGAAACGGATTGAAAGTTTGTAATAGCCTGAGTTTTGAGGTAATCTCAAGGTTTTAGCGCCGCTGGTAGCCATTTCTCGCAAATGGAGAGCCTACCTTGTTCATAAATTTCACCGAATAAAACTACCAACAAGATTATTAAAGAAGAAACAATAAGGAGACGAGAACAAGTTTAACAATAAAACTATGATCTCTATCAGCAAAGATTATCCAGAGGGGAAATAGAGACCACATAAAGGGTTTCGCTTGCAGAACGAGTTTTCTAATGAGTTCAGTTTGGGAAAGGAAAAAAGTTGGCCGAATCTCACTTTTCTATTGCTCTATTAATTCTATTCTTAAATTATTCCTTACTTGACGTTCATCTTGCGAATCTACTGGAGTTTCTCCAACTTCGGCTTCAATCTAAAGCGATGAATAAATTGAACAAATTAAAGCACAACCACTTTCCCCATATATATATATATATATATATATATATATATATATATATATATAGTATGATATATATATATATATAGTATGTATATAGTATATGTGTGTATATATCCTCACTTACTTGGATACCTGGACACCTTGTGTTCACGAGTTGTGCCGGTCCTAGCACAGTTTCCATTCGTTTCTTTGCCTCGCAATCCACGTCCGTGATAGTGGTTCGACTTGAGAATGGTGACCTCTGCGAGTCTCACGTCGTGATCTGTAGAAGAATTGGTGCTGCAGGTACGGCTGCTTGGGTTTAGTTACAAATGCGTCTGCCCATCGTGCTGGTGGTCGTTCTATGAGGCGTCTGCATCCTTATGGAGTCCACTCTGGAGTTATATTCGTTCATCTGGCCTTTGTTCTTCTTGTTATGACCGGTCCATTTGTGCCTCGCTATCGATACGTATTTTCATGGTTTCCGAAAACACAGTAGCTTTCGAAGATCTGAACTCCGTATTCCGGTTAGACGTTGTGAGCGACGGTTAAATTTCTAAAGACATTCCTTAATAACTCAAAAGGGCGACTTTCTGTAAACCCGGCATAAATCATCGAAATATTTATGCGCTCTGGAGAACTTATCTCGTTGAGCTGATGCGAGGTTGGTATATTTGCCGTTGTCGTTGTCGTTTTCTTGTTCAGCAATCGCGAGGTTGTTGAACAGCACACATTCACTTGCATAGAAAAACACAATACAATACAGCAGTAGCTGACGTTTCGGCAGTATCGCCTTCTTCAGAGCCTGGAAGGGTATACTGATATACAATTTACTAGGCCAAACGCTTCAGTAACATTTACAAAAAGACGAAAAACTCTATGGTAGTTACCTTTTTTACGTGCCTTCAATGAGGAAGATTAGAACAGCTGATTATAGTCGCATAAGGTTGATGACTGCACCATCTCACATCAGAAATTGATGCGAACATACGGGGTCAGGTCGCGTATGACCTCTGGGCATTCATCCCTGCCATTCATTGTAATGTTTTTGGCATTTATCGAAAAAGCCTCCAGAAGTTTTCGCGCTGGTGTTCTCGCTGCTTTTCGCTTTTCGCCCTTCGCTTTCGCCGAGGTTAATAGAAAGTCGATCCTGGGAACTGTTGTCGTTATTGTCGTTGTTGGTCGATGCCTGACGTCTCGGTGATTTCACCCTACTCAGAGTGGGACTAGTAACAGCACGGCGCTGAGCAAGGCGAAATCGCCGAAACGTTAGCCATCGATCATCAATAGCAGGAAAAACAAATAAACAAACAGACAAACAAACAAACAAACAAACAAACAACAGGTATATGGGTGACAGGTATTAACCGGTTCAGCCGAGTCGATTTTCTTCTGCAAAACCACAGGGAGGATTTAATGCAACCGCCACTGTGTATGCTATGCTATTCACCTGAACTTGATAGAAGAATGAGTGAAGGCTCAGTACAATGAGAGGTGTGTAAGATCATTTATTTCGCAAACCACAACGTAAACAGGCACATTACGCTTCCATGTGAATTCTGTGAGGTTAGTCTCCACCCGACATACTCAGTGGAAGACTCATGGAAAGCGGCTCTGAGAAAGGCGAAATCCGCCGAAATGTCAGCTTGTTCGTGAATAAAGAATAAACTAACACCTCGCGTTTGCTCAACAAAAATACGAAGAACAACGTAAACACTTAACCGATTCTCATATGAAACCAACACTGGACAACGAACATTCGGAAATAAACGATTAATTCGTGATACTAGGGCTATGCGTCGACCGAGATTAGTCGCATGCAGTCGCAACAGATCCCCCATTTACCTAGAAAACACTAGGTGAGTAGGAGAAGTCTTGTACGTAAACTAAGAAAAAGAATGATTCACAAGAAATATTGGAAGGAAAGACCCAAATATTGTCTAGTTTCCTCGACAGCGACATGTCACATTGTTCTCCGCGACTGCACCTTCTTCATTGCATTCTGGAGTGCCAGTTGGTTGAAGGCGACTCTCAACTCTAGAAACTTCAATCTCTGAATTAAAAGATCACAATAAATAACGAAAAAAGCGATGTTAAAGGAACAAGGAAAATGTCAAAAAAGTGGGATAATTAAGTAACACAAAGTGCTTAACTGTAGTTCTAATTTTCCGATCAATTCTGAACAGATTTCCCTCTCATCGATCAAAATCAGAAGTGTCATCGTTACAAACTAATCAGAATTCATCGAACGCTCAGCTGAGTTCAATCCTAGCCAAACTTGGGCTCCATAGAGTTATGTCGTTGACCAACTCACAATAACAAGCGAGGATATAAAATTTTGAAACCATGTTATGTATGATTATCGGAGCACAGAACTAATGGAGAACATAGGCAGGACCGTTCTAAATGAGGTTTCATAAACAATTTGTGAAGGAGTTCCAAAGACCACCACTAGTAGGTATTTCGCCCTATTCATAGGTTTATACAAGGTAGGCAAAAATCACCACGAATACCGGACTCGAATCATTGTAGCTCAGGAGAGTGGGAGTGCGTCGAAACGTTAGCCACAAGAAACATCTCATATCTGTCTCCCATGAATTGAAAATGGATATTGATTACTCATGCCGAATTCAAACAGAAGTTAGTAGTTAAAAAATGTTATTGAAATAGCTGTGCCCAAGACGAGAATCCAACTACTATGTGTAATCCCATGTAACACAAACACGGAATGCCGGTGCACTGAAAGTTTAAAGAAAGAAAGGTTGGAAACATCACAGTTTAGGAACAAAAATGATAAGACAACGGAAACTCCTTGAAGAAAGAGCAGGATGAAGAATAAATCGGAAAATCGCTTTGTTCTATGAGGTGACCGGTTCTCCAGAAAGTGAAGTGATCTCGTATGTCTAACTACAAGTAGAAAATTGGTGCATTTAGAGACACGTATGTAGAAAAAAAGTGGCAAAAAGTAACGACAGCATGTATACACGTAAACCGACAGAGCAAAATCTGACTATGAAGGCGTACAATGCATAGCAAGCATACAGCAGCTAGAAACTAGAACAGTGGAATAAATAGTAATTATTTGCAAAATAAGACAAAGCAAGGCTCTCAGTGGGACAGTGGGTAACCTCTGAGCCCCCGGAAAGGGTAATCGTCGGTTCGAATCTGGCCTGTTGTCCAAGTTTTGCAATTTTCTCAATATCATAGCGCTTGCATTCCACATGACGCTATGCTGTGAAAAATTATAGCAAGCGTTAAATAGAAGGCTAACATTTTAGATAGCAACTGTTAGAACATAGCAGCCAATTTTTATAAGTGTATTAGATCCTTGACGCTTCAAATTTTTAATCAACGAAAAGAGTTTTGGGGTTGTAGAAGAACCATATCTTTTATTATGTTAGGAGCAGAAAAACTTCGTATTTCATTGTGTGAGGGAGAAAGTGTCCAGTTTTCAATCAGCAGCCCATTGTTATTTCTTTTAGTCGCATGTAGTCGCAGCAGATCTCCCATGTACCTAGAAAACATTGGGTGAGTAGATGTCATAAACCTAAACCAAGTGAATGAATGATTCAAAAGAACTATTGAAAGGAAAGGTTTATTCTCTAGTTTCCTCGACAGCGACATTTCAAAAACGTTATGGTCAGAACCCCCTAATCCATTGATTTAACAGAAAAATATGGCGCGCCACCGAAAAACCAGCGTCACGACAGCTATTGATTGGCATCGCAAAGGAGCGCGGACGAGTTTAGCTGTTTTGGCAGCCGACGAAAAATTGCGCGCGCTCGATTTGCGGGGACGCGCTAAACGACGCCGGTGTCGGATGGTCTGACTTTTGCGCTGGACGAAAGAACACGGCTACCCATTGGACTACTACTATGTCAGGTGATTTCATACATTTTCAATTTCGTGCTTTTTTCAGTAGAAAGTTGAGCTTAGTTACTCGCCTTTACTGAGTTTTGGGAGTCATTCTGTTGTTGTCCCTTTTGGTAAAAACTGCTTGTTAACTTCGTTTTTTATTAATGGTCGATACTAACTCCTATATTTCCTATGTCGGTAATAAACTCCTAAATCAACTTTTTCCAGTTCAATGAATGCGTTCACT
Organism: Angiostrongylus vasorum; assembly: GCA_018806985.1. Lineage (NCBI taxonomy): Eukaryota > Metazoa > Nematoda > Chromadorea > Rhabditida > Metastrongylidae > Angiostrongylus > Angiostrongylus vasorum. The sequence continues at coordinate 883,583 of JADANN010000420.1, forward strand.
TACTAGAAGTCGTCATCTCATCCGGTGCTTCTAAGCATCTCGGTCGCGCGAATGACTGAGGGACAAACTTGCAATGCGTTGTGATATGCAAGAAGAGTTTATTTCACGGCTAAAGGTAAAACAGGTTAGTTCATCTGTGTGATACTTGGTGCATGCTATCGGCTATCACAGTTGGAGCAAACGAGCAAATTAGAATGCACAGGGTGGTCCCATATGAGCAGATTTTTCTCTTGACAATTATCTCCTTTGAATGGATTCCAGACTGTGCTTGTAACAAAAGATCTGAGGAGCGGTTGTTTGTTTATCATCTATCAGGATCATTCAACTACTGCTAACCATGTTCATTGTCTTGATTGTTAGGCGAGCTGTATAAGTCCGACGTTTCTGGAGTAGCTGTAAGAATAGTTACTTTCGTAGTATCCTTAACCTTCGTTACCATTTTCATTCTGGCTGAGGCTGAGGATATAAGAACGCTCAGAAGAATTTTTAAAAAAGAATTGAGGACCTTCATTTCTTGTGTACAGCCTAGACGATGATACCAGGTATGACATAGTATGAACCTAGGCGTTATTATCAATATTCAGCATAAGGATTTGCAAAACGATTGGATTTTGTGTAAATGGGGTAGCACCACTAAAACTGTCCAGCGCTTTAACACCATTGCGTCAGAGTACGCAGTTGTTTGGACCAATTAATCAGTTACACTTTTTTAGTTCGTCATTAACGACAGTCCTGCATAAGAGCACATCGCAGGGTGAAGCTACTTCATTCGAGACTCCCAATGCCTGCGTCACGAAAACTGACGACTGTGGGCCATCGACACGGATGAATAGGTCTGAAGACGAAGACGTCGAAACACTAGCCAAATAAAGACTGTAACAACCGCGTGTAAGCTTCTGCTTGAGAAGCTATATTTTTCCCAGAAGTGGTTGAACGGCTAATACAAGTAGGTACCATCGTTGATGTCGCACTGAGAAGCTCACCCGAACCAATGAAGTGCGCAGCGGTAATTTAAGCGAGGTTTAACCAGGAATGACCAAATCTCTTTGAACTACGGTGTAAAGAACAAGGGCCTTCTAATGATGAATATAATATTAATATTGACCCAATTCCATTGTAACAAGGCTTTGTATTTTATTCATCCTCATTGTTTCCAACCAGCTTCCTTTCCATTGCCCTTCATCACATCTCTAACGAAGGTCCCAACACTTCTTCCATTCGTTTCGTTCCTCTCGCAGTCATCACCAACAACAGTCTTCGAACGTTTCGCCTATTGTTTTGGCTGCTGTTTGAGCATTTCTTCTTCTTTACAAATGTCGTAGAATGCTGGTGTAGTCGATTCTCCATGCAGTCATGGAGATAGCCGTGCTAAGGAGTTCTCACACAGACTGGAGAAGAGCGTTGGAGAGAAGCTCTAACCATAATTTTGCTTCCTGTTGGACTCCATCACTAACCACTATGGTGCCCCCCTTTAAATCAACTACCTGTTCGCATTTTTCGAAAGTCTCGGAAAGTCGTTTTTCTCATCATCACAGTTGTAATTTTCCTTTCGTAAATCCACATTTGTGAAATCAAGTTCCACACATATATTTTGTTCGTATTTTAGTTAATGCCATTTTCTGTAGTCATGAATGAAAAAATGTTACTAGTGCAAGCTGTTATCACATCGCTACACAGTTCTAGAAAACCTAGCTGGTCATTCCAAAGATGATGAAAGTATTTATTGACTGGATGCAATTTTTGAGGGAAGACACATATCTAGATATCTTAAATTATCATAGCGTTTTAGAGGGATTAATTATTGGCAGCAAGTAGAGATGTCTAATTACAAATCATACAGTGGCTCAAGATACTGGAAGAGCTCTATTGGGATGACTCAAAAGACCGACTTTCTATGAACCTCGGCATAAATAGTTATAGCATAATTTGTAAGTAGTTGATATATTTATTTAAATGATCCTATAAACTGATCTTTTTGTGTTGATACGAGGTTGGTATAGGCCTTCGGTGTCGCTGTTGTTGTTGTCGCTGTTGTTGTTGTCGCCCTCGTTGTTGTAGCTGCTGTTGTTGTCGATGTTGGTGTTGTTATCGCTGCTCTTGGTGTTGTTGGCCGATGACTGACGTTTCGGCGATTTTGCCTTCCTCAGAGCCTGGAAGTAACCGTCGGATAGCCGTGAGCGATACCGCGTCGGGTCTGCCCGCGGCAGGAGCGGCAGCTGAGGGAAACAGTATGGTGGGGGCGGAGAGGGATACAGACGGGCCGTATTTTCGGCTGAGCTAAGATTTCAACATTATAGCGATGAGGTGCATTTTAGTGGATCAATAAGGACAGTAAGTGATGAGTCATCTACGGAACACAGTCAGGCGGCTGGTCGTGGATAACGCTCAGCAACATGAAGTTTGAGCATCGATGGGTGCCACCATTGCCTAAGAGTCAAGGGGCCAGTATGATAATGGCTGGAAACTGATAAGCCTATAACGGCTTAGCAGAATACGTAACATAAGTGCCGCTCAGCGGCCCCTCGTACGCATAGCGTACATTGCGGAAGGAATGGTACATGCCACCGATGGCGTTGCAAACATAACGCATTTGGAAACACCCGCCACTGCTGACATTGCACCGTAGACAAGCTACGAAACAGATACGATAATCATCTGATTACTGGAAGATGAATGTGAATGAGTAAGAATGAGTGAGTGTGACTGTAAATGAGTTGTGGTGATTGAGGGATGACAATGAATGATGTTGTGAAGAGCGCATTATTCGCGCTACCGATCGGGGGTAAGGGTGAGTGATGGTATGTCTCCGCCGTCGAAGGCACCTTGCTTATATTGGCTGCGGGAGCCGCGTGCGTATGCAACCGCGGTTAATCTGGATTGCTGATCCTGGACTACAGTAGACTCTACCTAACTGCTTGAAATATCAACGTCATTGGCTTCATTGTTTCGTAAGGAGGTAGTAAAATGTTCCACTGTTACTCCTTCCCCTTCGGATAAGCTATCGTTGGTGTGCTACTGTGAAGTCAAACCTGAATCGCTACTGTGCCTGAAACACTGAACATAATTCACCGAGTAGATTATAAAAGTTACATTGCGGTGTTTGATGTGCGATTGTGAGGCGGCCATATATGGACATCAAACGTTATTGTTTAGAAAGATAGAGAACTTTCCCAGAGAAGTTCTCTATAATGCGAAATGTTCGAAGTTCTTTGTGGACGACGAATGTTGAGGAAAACAAGTCGAATTCAAGAAATTCTGAAATCCGCGCAGTGGTGACAGGTCATGTAAGACGTAAGGTGTGAAAAATCACCTTTTATGCATTTAGCACGTGACACTTCTTTCTAGAGAAAGGTTCAGCGCGATGGGACAACTCTGCAAGCTTTTCAGGACTGCTGCCATTTTGGCGTGTCCGGCTAGCCGGACAACGTGTCACTAAAGCGCAGTCGGAATGCGCATTGAGGCCATTGCCCGTTAGACCGCTCAAGAGGCCCGACGCACAGGTTCCTTAAGAGTGTCATTCTATTGTTTGGGCCCTCTCATATTTTCCGTATCTTTTGTGTGTTTCCATGTTCTTGGACACCTGTTGTTGTGATTTAACTCTTGTCTGTGGTCAAAAATGATACTTGGAGTGTCTTTCTGTGTCTCTTCCATGTTTTTTGTATCCACCGATTCCATTCTACCGTCCGGAGAGGCTTTTTGAACCAACACTTGAAAATACCAATCCATGGACCAGCCCAGTGTAAAACCCTCTGTTCGACAAGCAATCGCTTGACTACAAAGCCTTTGAAGGTGTTATGTGATCAAGAAAAGTGAACCCACGTGAAAATATTAAAAGCGAAGCGGGTCATTCCTCTACAGTTTTTGCAATACAAAGAGTTCTACGGCTATTACGAAAGGACCGCTACCATTTTCGAGGGTCATGGTTGGATGACCGCGCGCCATCGGAGCGCAATTGAAATGCGCATTGAAGTCAAGATGAACGGATCGAAAAGTACAGCAGCGTACATATTGAAATCAGTGCGCATAGTTGTGAAAGTGTTAAGAAAAAAAACGGGTGATTGCTCAAGGCACGAATCGATAGAACTAGCTGAGAGATAGACGAAGTGAAAGGCCCACATGGTGTGGTGGTGAAAGCGGTAGCTGCCGGAAAGGGTAAAATAGCGCGTTCGCTCCTCACCACACACCTGCTGGTCCGGAGTTTTTCAGATATCTCAACATCATTGTGATTGTCAAAAAATAGTTCTCGAAATAGTTCTGTTAAGCAAACACGAGTGTTACTTTATTCTTTATTCCCTTAAAGCTGACGTTTCGCAGTATCACCTTTTTGAGAGCTTTGAGCCAGAGTATCGCGTTCTTCAGAGCTCAATATTAAGAAACTCATTGAAGTTTCGCAAAAAATGGAGAGCCAGGACAACCTTACTGAATGCCCAATGACTATTTGCGATCTATGTCACAAACCAAAATTTCAAAATTATACACCGTCGTTAAGAAAAGCGCAACGAGAGAGACTTAACGGGGCGATACTGGTTTCACAAAGATAACTTAGATGAACAGTAGGGGAATTAGTGGTCTGTGGACTTTGAAAGAGCACTGGGAATATGGTGGTGAAGCGTGCAGCTGCGCAATGCATAATCATGTTTTCGCCTCCATGATTCCCTCTACCTTAATGTTCGAAACAGAAACACGACGATCACGTTCTCAGCACGAAAAAAGCTGCTTGCATTTTCAAAAGCGTTATGGCAAAGGTGATGTTAGGTGTATACTGTATCTGCAGAAATAAAAAGAGATCTAAAGTCCCATGCTACATCGACGATAGAGGTCGGATACAATGCCGCATACAGTAATACAGCAAGAATCAGGCGGGGACGTTGACGTGGAGCACCGTAGTAGAGATGTCAAGTGCACAATCGAAAGATGAGCCATCATGTAGACAAACTTCTTGAATGTGATCCTAGAAGGAAAATACAATACTCTCCAAGAAGCAAATAAAACCAACCGCGTGACACTTACAAATGGAGACTTTGCTGGGGCCAGCTAGAGTCGCTTGGAATGATTTCTATAGCTTTGTCTAGAAACGCGTTTATTTATAATCCACAACATACTTTTTATTCTTATATGAACTTCTGGATGGTCATAAGTACGAAAGCTACATTGTAAGCAACAGCTTGAAATTCGTGAATACTCCGCTACCACGCTACCATGGTGAAAATTCACCTTCATTGAGAAGGTAAAACGACCTGTACTATAAAAGAAGGGCACATACAGAAAAGGAGTTAGAGGTGGCCCAGCAGTACTCCTAGGGTCAATTTCGGGCCAGAGGTTCACCAAGCTTTTTTATCCCTATTAGGGTCTGCAAAAAGAGTGCCATGACCGGTTTGATAGAGCAGCAGCACTGACTAAAACCGGTAGGACAACGTGAGTCAATGTAGAGACCAAATATGCATTCAATCACCTCTAACGATACTTAATAGAGTCGGATGCATGGTCTACCCTTCAGGTATTGACAAAGCCTTATAGTTTTTTTTTCTTTCAACTTTATTCTAAATGCCTTTTCACAGCGAACGATACCTGTCCAGGTGTGACACAAAGCCACAAAAACAAGGATTGTACCAAGTCACTTACTTTAAACATCATCTATACACTGTTGTTCACTCCCAAGAGGACACATATGTGCAACAACTGCAGCAGTCTAGATAAAAGGGTATACAACAATATCAGATTGAATAGAAATATTGCTTTAAGTCTTTTGACAAAATGTTTGGCGCTATAACAGCAGTGTATGAAAATGACCCAGAGACCAGCAGCCGCACCACATTTGTCCACCTCGAGGGAAAAAATAAAATGACGCGGCATTCTGGACACTGGGTACTTCCGTTCCTCTTTTGTGATGGAAATATTCTGCTACACCTCGTTGTAGGTGGTTTCTGTTGTAGCTAGTGACCTTATTTAGTAACTAAGCCTGTTTGCACAACTCTGATTGCATAGCTGCACCTGCACATTTGGAAAACTAGTGGCTGAAAGACACTGTAGTCTTCCTTCTCCTATTTTCCCCTGTCAACACACTGGCAGTTGTTCGAAATATATTAGTTAGAAGCACCCTTTAGTGTAGCGGATAGCACAGCGGTTAATGATGCCGCTGACCAGGGAAACAAATGCGCTAGTTAGATCCCTCTCCAACCCAACCCCCCTCATCCAATCCACGTGGGAGCGCGTTAGCCCTGCTGTCTCCTACAGTAGAAGGAGAATCGATTTGACCAACATTCTATGGCATTCATAAAGAAGACGAAACCTTCAAGCAGCAACCGAAATAGTTTCTCGAATGCGAATTTTTTCTGAAGAGCATTGTGGACGGTGGATGCGACGGAAAGCGAATAGAATGCTAGAACATGGTTATAGAGCGGTAACGTCGAAAGACTCCATCAAATACGCACTGTTAGGAATCCCGTTACTTAAACGGTCCAGGAACACTTGGGTATTAGTGACACGAGCTGGGATGCGCTTTTAGCACTAGGTGAGCACTGTATCACTGTTGACCGTCTAAGTGTACACCTGTAGATCCGGCTGATCGCCGAGTGACTCGAGCGGACGCCAGTAAGTCTTCCATTTATTTCTGTCGCGTGCAAGAGTAGCCCAGTAGGTTCTGCTCACTCTAGGGAACTCGTCGAGCATCATATATTTCTTCTATGCTTTTCGTCAAAAACTCTGAGCATCGGGTCGGTGGCCTTCCTGCAATGCGTTTGACATCCCGAGGAATCCAGTTACTAACGGCTCTTGTCCATTGGTTGTCATTCATACGCATTACGTGTCCAGCCCATCTTATCTTCGACTGTTTGGCGTACAGAACGGCGTCTTTGATTTTTTGATCGTTAACGCAGGTCGGAGCTTCGGATCCCTTCCTTTACTTGCGTGGAACGGGATATTCCTAGCATCGTCCTTTCGACTGCGCGTTCGATAACGCTGAGTGATCTTTCATCCCTGCTTACGCAGCGACCAGGTTTCTGACGCATACGTTAGGGCAAGAAGTACCGTTGAGTCGAAAAGGTGGGCACGGAGTCGGGTGTTCTTTGTTCTCTTCACTACATCCTCGATGCTCTTTGAAAGCTCCCCTAGCCGCTCGTTTCCCTCTGCTCAGCTCTGGAGCTAAGTCGTTCATCATATTGATTTCCCGACCTAGATAGATATAAGTGGAGCATTCGGAGATATTCGTTCCGTTGAGCTTTAATGGGGCATACGAAACCAATCCGTTCCTCATGAACGTCGTTTTTTGTGAGATTTAGTCGAAGAGCAATCTTTCCACAGGCTTTATCAAAGCCTGCCAGCATTCGTTCCACTTGGCTAATGTTTGGTGTTACAGGGACGATGTCATCAGCAAGGAGAAAATGGTGTAATTTCCAACCACCGATTTTCACTTGTCCCATTCGAACGATCCCATGACGTTCTCCCACGGTGGAGGTAAGTAGTTTGGGTGAGGTGTTATCGCCTTGTCTAACAGCTCTTTTGACGTCGTGTTAATATCGTTGTGAATGGTAACATCTCGATGGGAAATTTTTATGCAGCTCACGAAGAATCTTTGTATATTGAGTAGGCACTCCCTTACAGTCCATGGCATAGATGACTGCTCCTATTTCACTTGAGTCAAAAGCCTTTTTTAAATCGATGAAGGTGAGACAGAAAGGTCTCTTGTACTTTCACGATACTTCACTGAATCTCGTTGTCGTGTCGATATGGTCCAATGAATCTTTTCGAAACCCTGCTTGGTCACATGGCTGTCCTTCGTCCAGTTTTCTGTCAGTTCTGGTGTGCTATGAAAGATTAGTAGAGGAAAGACAGCAGACAGGTTGGTCGATGGGTGTCGATATCGTGAAGATCATCGTTCTCGCAAAAAGCACGGCCTTGCTGGTCTTCCACCGAGTGGGAAAGGACAGGAAACACGTTCCCACCCATTTCACGAATGCCCAACTGTCCAAAATCGTCTACCGCTAACGCATCTTCCAATAGTGCACACGTTAGAGACTCCTTCGTTATTGCCGTCCTCTGTACAAACGTGTCGAACTACTCTGCTATGCAGGCCATTCGCTACCTACTTATGCAAAACGAAGGGAGTAGTGAAAGAGGCATGGCTTCTCGATTCAGCAGTAGATAACCCTCTTAGCTCATAACCCCCCTCGTATGGATCCTGTAGCGTCCACAGCGATTTATGGACATCATAGTGTCCGTATTCAGTTTAGTGGATCCCATAGTTTTCGATTACCGCGCTGTGTATAATCATTCGATAGATAATCGAAAGGAGATCGAAATAGGAGAGGTGAGAGCAAAAACGGCATCCTCTTCAAAACACCTCGGACAAGTCCGTTTTGCGGCGACACACCCTGCGAGACTGAAGTGCGAAAATACACTGTATATAAGTAAAGAAGCCATCAACACAGTGCTTTATACACATTGTTTGGTAATATATGTGTAGTTGACGAGGAAAGAATAACAAATAATGTCTAAGAAGCGTTGGCCATCAACAAAGTCGTTGGTTTTCGATGTGATTCATCGCGTCTCATGTTTGGAAGTAATTATCAATCCTTACTGCAATAATTTCTCTTCACAACTTATCAGGTTACTCTTTCTCATACATCGGGTTAGAGGTGGTTTGGTTGGCTTTGACGAGATTGGATCAGAAAACATATCACTGGTATAAGAAGAAGCTTCATTCTGTTTTCTGATCACAATCAGGTGTTCCTCGCATTGCGTGAGAACTGCGCGAATTAGTCGTACTCATTTCATCTGTCTAATGAGCGGGTAACACTCCGATATTCACCCGTTCGCTATAGCGACCCGTGATTTGGCGACTTTCTTCATTTTGTTTCATTATCTCGCAAACCGCAGAAACGGTTTATTTGCCACGAGTAGGCTTTTGAGCTCATGGGGGTATTCTATTCTCACTGATATATTGAAACAATTCACTACCGAACGTAATTTTTCCTCGAATCAAGAGACAACGGCGCTGCAGCGTTCCGATTTGATCACCACAGATATTAACCGGTTCCTCCGAGTCGATTTCCTTCCGGAAAACCATTGCGAGGATTTAATGCAATCGCCATTGTGTCCTATTCCTATCCTCCTATTCACCTGAACTTGATAAAAGAATGAGTGAAGACTCAATACAATAAAAGGTGTGTAAGAACATTTATTTCACAGCCACAACGTAAACCCTTAACTGATTCTCATATGAAACCAACAATGGACAACCAACAGTCGGAAAACGACGATTAATTCGTAATACTAGGGCTATACGTCGACCGAGATTAGTCGCATGTAGTCGCAGCAGATCTCCCATGTACCTAGAAAACATTGGGTGAGTAGATGTCATAAACCTAAACCAAGTGAATGAATGATTCAAAAGAACTATTGAAAGGAAAGGTTTATTCTCTAGTTTCCTCGACAGCGACATTTCAAAAACGTTATGGTCAGAACCCCCTAATCCATTGATTTAACAGAAAAATATGGCGCGCCACCGAAAAACCAGCGTCACGACAGCTATTGATTGGCATCGCAAAGGGAGCGCGGACGAGTTTAGCTGTTTTGGCAGCCGACGAAAAATTGCGCGCGCTCGATTTGCGGGGACGCGCGTAAACGACGCCGGTGTCGGATGGTCTGACTTTTGCGCTGGATGAAAGAACACGGCTACCCATTGGACTACTACTGTGTCAGGTGATTTCATACATTTTCAATTTCGTGCTTTTTTTCAGTAGAAAGTTGAGCTTAGTTACTCGCCTTTACTGAGTTTTGGGAGTCATTCTGTTGTTGTCCTTTTGGTAAAAACTGCTTGTTAACTTCGTTTTTTATTAATGGTCGATACTAACTCCTATATTTCCTATGTCGGTAATAAATCCTAAATCAACTTTTTTCCAGTTCAATGAATGCGTTCACTTACTAGAAGTCGTCATCTCATCCGGTGCTTCTAAGCATCTCGGTCGCGCGAATGACTGAGGGACAAACTTGCAATGCGTTGTGATATGCAAGAAGAGTTTATTTCACGGCTAAAGGTAAAACAGGTTAGTTCATCTGTGTGATACTTGGTAATGCTATCGGCTATCACAGTTGGAGCAAACGAGCAAATTAGAATGCACAGGGGTGGTCCTATATGAGCAGATTTTTCTCTTGACAATTATCTCCTTTGAATGGATTCCAGACTGTGCTTGTAACAAAAGATCTGAGGAGCGGTTGTTTGTTTATCATCTATCAGGATCATTCAACTACTGCTAACCATGTTCATTGTCTTGATTGTTAGGCGAGCTGTAGAAGTCCGACGTTTTTGGAGTAGCTGTAAGAATAGTTACTTTCGTAGTATCCTTAACCTTCGTTACCATTTTCATTCTGGCTAGGCTGAGGATATAAGAACGCTCAGAAGAATTTTTAAAAAACAATTGAGGACCTTCATTTCTTGTGTACAGCTTAGACGATGACACCAGGTATGACATAGTATGAACCTAGGCGTTATTATCAATATTCAGCATAAGGATTTGCAAAACGATTGGATTTTTGTGTAAATGGGGTAGCACCACTAAAACTGTCCAGCGCTTTAACACCATTGCGTCAGAGTACGCAGTTGTTTGGACCAATTAATCAGTTACACTTTTTTAGTTCGTCATTAACGACAGTCCTGCATAAGAGCACATCGCAGGGTGAAGCTACTTCATTCGAGACTCTCAATGCCTGCGTCACGAAAACTGACGACTGTGGGCCATCGACACGGATGAATAGGTCTGAAGACGAAGACGTCGAAACACTAGCCAAATAAAGACTGTAACAACCGCGTGTAAGCTTCTGCTTGAGAAGCTATATTTTTTCCCAGGTATGTTTCATTCCTTTCTCTTCAGTTATTGCAAAATTTTGCCTTATATCTTCATTTATCACATTTTTAAGTGTTATGATCTTATTGAAAGTGATGGATCTCACCTGCTATTACTATATTGGAACCAGTCTTCTTTGAGACTGACACTTTTCTGTCAATCTGACAAAGTGTCCCAAACATACTTTTGTTGCAGCATGACTCCTTTCTAAACTCACAGTGTTTCAGAAAGTGGTTGAACGGCTAATACAAGTAGGTACCATCGTTGATGTCGCACTGAGAAGCTCACCCGAACCAATGAAGTATGAAGCGGTAAATGAAGCGAAATTTAACCAGGAGTCGCCTAATCTCTTTGAGCTATGGTGTGAAGAACAAAACTCTTCTAATGGTGATTGTAATACTAACATTGACTCAATTTCATTGTAACAAGGCTTTGTATTTCATTCATTTCCATTGTTTCCAACCAGCTTCTTTTACATTGCCCTTCATCACATAATGTGATGGTTCTAGCACTTGCATTCGATTCGTGTTCTTCGCATTCATCACCAACAATGGTCTTCGAACATTTCGCGTATTGTTTTGGCTGATGTTTGAGCTGTTTTTACAAATGTCATAGAATGCTGGTGTAGTCGATTCTCCATACAGTCATGGAGATAGCCGTGCTAAGGAGTTCTCACATAGACTGGAGAAGAGCGTTGGAGAGAAGCTCTAACCATAATTTTGCTTCCTGTTGGACTCCATCACTAACCACTATGGTGCCCCCCTTTAATCAATACCTGTTCGCATTTTTCGAAAGTCTCGGAAAGTCGTTTTTCTCATCATCACAGTTGTAATTTTCCTTTCGTAAATCCACATTTGTGAAATCAAGTTCCACACATATATTTTGTTCGTATTTTAGCTAATGCCATTTTCTGTAGTCATGAATGAAAAATGTTACTAGTGCAAGCTGTTATCACATCGCTACACAGTTCTAGAAAATCTAGCTGGTCATTCCAAAGATGAAGAAAGTATTCATCGACTGAATGCAATTTTTGAGGGAAGACACATATCTAGATATCTTAAATTATCATAGCCTTTTAGAGGGATTAATTATTGGCAGCAAGTAGAGATGTCTAATTACAAATCATACAGTGGCTCAAGATACGAAGAGCTCTATTGGGATGACTCAAAAGACCGACTTTCTATGAACCTCGGCATAAATAGTTATAGCATAATATATAAATAGTTGATATATTTATTTAAATGATCCTATAAACTGATCTTTTTGTGTTGATACGAGGTTGGTATAGGCCTTCGGTGTCGCTGTTGTTGTTGTCGCTGTTGTTGTTGTCGCCGTCGTTGTTGTCGCTGCTGTTGTTGTCGATGTTGGTGTTGTTATCGCTGCTCTTGGTGTTGTTGGCCGATGACTGACGTTTCGGCGATTTTGCCTTCCTCAGAGCCTGGACGTATTTTACCCAACAGTAGCTTAATAGTTCGGTCGGGAAAAAACTAGAGTATTAATGAAGATCTAACATATAAATAAACACCATATTGATCAAAACTACTCACCGTGCTGTTACGAGTGGGAGTGCTCGCATGTTGTTCACGTGGGGTCGCGAATGAGGTCCACCCAGGTCAAAAAATCGTTTTGAAGTAGGGCGCCAGGTCAGTGATAGTGAGGCATTCGTCTTTCCGGTTCGTCTTTGGATTTTGAAATTTATCCAAAATACCTCAAGAGTCTTGCGCGTTGATGTTTAGGATCGTTAGGCCGTGCGGCCTCAACACTGTTTTGGAGACAGATATCAGGCTCTGAGATCGAAATAATTGAGTGCTACGGAGAGTTCCTTTCTCTAAGTAGAATAAAGTTCATAGAAAAATTGTAGCGTCCTGAAGACGCGAGCAGATCGTTGAGGCATACAGAAGACGGAGGTGAAGGATAAGGGTTTGATTAATGCATTACAGCGCGCGATGCACATGCATTGGACACAATTAAGCATCGGAAAGAGGATTGAATGCATATCTGACAAATGACATGGATGACAATGCCTTTTATCCCCTCAAAGTGGTATGATATCGATTTTCCGACCTCCGAAGAATGGTGAGGACTTGGTTAGTCCTTTGCGGCAACCGAAGCGAAGACCATGTACACCGCCGGGGCACCTCCAGACACTCTACTACATTCACCTAGAGGCACAGTCGAATCCCAATTGATTACGTTAGTTGAACTTTAATGCTTTGAAATTTTTAATGAAGGCTTTAGTTATTAAATGCTATTGAGTAAGTCACTCTTTTCTTCATAAAAATCATGTTTCATATCCTTCACCAGTTAAAGACTGCCCTGGTCTAGTTCCAGCTCATGACCATCACTTTCTTCGTGACAAAGTCCCAACAGTCGTTACGTCATTTTACGCAAAAGCTACCTTTTTGCGTTGAGTGCTGTGTTGCTCTTAATGAGATTTTAAAAAATATGTTCTTCGAAGCAGAACGAAGTGTAACGTTCTCTGGAAAATAATGCTAGTTTTAAGATCACAAACTTCAAATAGTCTTAAGAAACTGGTTTTGAAGACGTTTTGAAAGGTAAAAGATAAAGCTCTCGGCGTTGATGAATCCCTGAGCGATGCGCCATGCATTCGAGTTCATTAAACATCGTTGGAGGCGAATGAATGCATATCTGGCCTTTACAGTGACTCGCGGTGGCCTACCGATGTATCGGGTCAGTGCTGTTATCCTGCCAGACAAGTCCGGTACCAATTTGCCGACCTCGGAGGGATGGAGGGCTTGGTGGCCATGGGCGCGGGGATCGATTCCACGTATGTCTCGCAGCGGCGCTCTCCAACCACTGCGCCACACGCGCCCAAACATATACACATGTATATATAAAACTTTGTAAAAAGTAGTTAACGCAAAAAAAATATGAAGACTCAGAACATTTGGAGCAATATCGCCCTCTAAAATCGCCGTTCCATGACTACGAACATTAGCCTATGACGAAGAGGATGTTGAAGCGTTCTAACTGGAGTTGTAGTAGTTCTGTAAGGATGGTTATCCCTTCTGCAACGTCATAATAGGGCGCTCGTGGCGCAGTGGTCGGAGGTGTCCTGCAATACACATGGGATTGATTACCGTGCTCCAGACCCAGCGAGCCCGCCATCCATCCGGGATCGGTAAATTGGTACCAAACTTGTCTGGGAGGATAGCAGCACTGGCTCGATACATCGGTAGGCCAAGTAGGAGTCATTGCAACGGCCAGAAATGCATTCATTCACCTCCAAACGGTGCTTATTGAAGTCGGCCGCATCCATAAGGGATACATCAAGAGAGCTTTCTTTTTATTCTTTTTCAACATCGTAACTGAGTTTTGACGTTAAAGATGGACCCGGTAGAAAGTCTTATGGCAGTAGGTAGCTTGGACTAGAATGAGACGAACAGAGTGACAAGTTATCTTAGTTTATCGTGGCAATCATAGAAATTCCTGGCAAATCATAATCTGAGGAGCTCTCACCACAATATCAGATGATCATCTGTGGTCAGAAAAATTTGTTTTAAGAACAAAAAAAGAGAAATAGCGAAATTCAAGAGACCAAACACCAAACTATTCGTGAATTGGTATTTCCTTGTTATTTTTTTTTCCCAGTTATTTTTTTCAGTGTTGCAACGAGAATCGAATTGAGCAGCACTGTACGAAATTCTCAGGTAGCAACCGAAACAACATGCGAAATGTTCGAAGACGTTTGTGGACGGCGAATGTGAGGAAAACAAATCGAATTCAAGAAAGTCTGGATTTCGCGCTGTGATGACATGCACAGTGTAAACTGTGGGAGATCATTTTTACACATATAGGATTTGCCATGCCATTTTCCAGAAAGGTTCAGCACAATGAGGTACACGCTTTAATCCTTTCACGACCGCGACCATTTTCTCACGTCGGGCTCGTCGGGCAGCGTGTCGCTGCAGTGCAATCAGAATACTAACATGGATACTTGGACGGCCCATCTTCACGAGCTGTGCGGACCCCAGTACTTTTGCCATTCGTTCCTTTCTCTCGCAATCGTAGTCCATGGTGGTGGTCTTGTTCGAGCATGGTAGCGCCTGCGAGTCTCATACCGTGATCTGTAAACAACTGCAGCTGCGAGTACAGCTGATTAACTTTGTTTACGAAAAACGTCCACCCATCGTGTAGGTGGTCGTCCAAGGGGGACGTTTGCATTCTCTTGGAGTCCACTCTACTGTTCTTTTACGTCCATCTGTCCTCTGTTCTTCTCATTATGTGAGCGACCCATCTATGTTTCGCTGTCGATGTATATTCTCCTGGATCTCGAAGATGTGACAGATTTCGAAGGTCAGAGCTTCGCATTCCAGCTAGATATTGAGAGTGCCGGTTATATTTCAGAAGACATCGCTCAAGCGCTCTGTGAGTAGTGCGAAGCATTCTTGACGTAGTTGAAGTATCAACCCACGTCTCTGCAGCATAACAGAGCGCTGGGAGGACCGTAGAATCGAAGAAATGAGCGCGGATTTTCGGGTCCTTCAGTTGGTCGGTGGCTTCTTTGAGAGGCCCGAATGCGGCCCAAGCTGCTCTCCTTCTTCTATCTAGTTCGTCCTTCATGTTGTTTTCCATGTTCATTGATCGCCCAAAGGTATACCTACAAGGTGGTCTCTGCAATGAGAGTGCCATCCAATTCAATTTTTTTCGCCTTCGCACCATGGGATATTTCATGAACTGGGTCTTCTTTCGATTTATGCGAAGTCCGATCTTTTTCCCCGCTTCGTTGAGCTCGTTGATCATCACCTTTGTTTGGCTAGTACTTCTTGAGAAGATGACGATGTCGTCGGCAAAACGAAGGTTTGATAAGAACTTTTCCATCAATACGCATGCTTTTTTCATCCCAATCCAGTGACTTCATTATCCACTGCAGTGCAGCAGTAAACAGCTTTGGTGATATTGTGTCGCCCCTGTCGAACCCCTTTTCCTATGGGTATAGTAAGAGGTGGATGGAAAAGCTGTGTTTTCGTAGTGCAGTCCCGATAACAGTCGGAAAGAGTTCTTATGTAGGACGGGTCCATTCCTTGGTCGACGAGCGCTGACAGGATTGCATTCTTTTCGACACTGTCAAACGCTTTTTCATAGTCGACGAAGGTTAGGACTAGAGGTAAGTGGTATTCTCGACAAAGTTCGATGACTCTGGACACAGTTTGGATGTGGTCAATGCAGCAAAATCCTTTCCAAAATCTTGCTTGCTCGACTGGTTGCGCCTCATCCAATGTCCTTGATATGCGCAAGAGGATAATCTTCGTGAAGAGCTTGTAGAGTACACTCAACAAGCATATGGGACGATAGTTACGAAGACCCCTTTGGTCCCCTTTCTTGGACAGGATGACAGTGCGCGACGTCCTCCACTGGTCTGGGATTTTTTCCTTTTGAAGGTAGGTTGTCATATGATCTGCGAAAAATACACGTAAATTGTGGCCTCCAGCTCTAAGGAAATCGACGGCGACATTGTCTGGTCCTGGAGCTGTGCCTCTTTTTCATGCTTTCTCTCCCATCTCGAACTTCTGACGGAAGAATTCCAGGTGGTTTTTTCTCCAGCGGGGACATTAGGGTCCGGGATAGGGATTGTGGAACGGAAAAGGTTGGTGTAGAACGTTTCCGCTACAAATTCCATATCATGGCGGGAAGTTTTGACGATCCTATCTTCGTTCATCGGGGCTGACAGCGGAACATTATAATCACACAAGTCTCGACGGCATTTTTTTCAGACTGCTTCTTTTTCTCTGCTGCTTCCAGTAGTTTCTTCTGCTTGTACCGATGTAAAGTCTTCCTTCAAAGCTCTTCTGTAACTGGCATTTATTACTAGCCATGTTAAACGTGTTACAATAGGATCAAGCTTCAGTTTCGTTCTCTTTTCGAGCAACTTTTTAGTAGTGATCCGATCAGTGATTCTTAGATGCGATCCGATCTTCTTGCTTGAGGAACTGAGGAGAATTTGGCACAGCTTTTCAGCCCTTGGACAAGCAGCTCGTAGTCTTCGGTCGGGTCTTCTTTAATCTGCCAGTCACGTTTGGATAGGACTTCGTTCAGAATGTTCTCGTTGGACACAGGTAGACTTTTTTCCTCGTGGTCGATGAAGACAGTCCTTTTCCAGCTTGCGGCTGAATCGCAGATTCGCGCGAAGAAGGCGGTGATCGGAATCAGTACAGAATGACGGGACTACCGATGTGTCAAGTAGGGACCATCTTCTGTTTTTCAGACTATGGTCGATCTCCGCATGAGTCATGCCGTTGGGAGACTCTCGTGTCCAGCGGCAGCTTTCCTTCTTCTGGAAAAACGATTTCCATGGAAGAGACGTGCTGCTGGCAGGAGTCCTGCGAGACGGTTCCCATCATCATTTCTTTTCCCCAATCCAAATTTTCCGATCCTGTATTCGCTCTCGTTGGCTTTTTCCTATTCTGGCGTTGAAGTCTCCGACAACAAATTTATGATATGCCTTATCACTGCGGATGACTTCCTCCAACTGATAGGAGAACGCATTTAATTCGCACTCATCAGCTGCGTCGGTCGATGAGTAGCAGTTGATGATAGTGATCTTCTTATCATGCGACAGTTGAAGACGGAGGACGGCTATGCGAGGGAAAAGGATCTCGCATGAGTCGACGAGATGGACAATGGACGGGTGGACGAC
Organism: Angiostrongylus vasorum; assembly: GCA_018806985.1. NCBI lineage: Eukaryota > Metazoa > Nematoda > Chromadorea > Rhabditida > Metastrongylidae > Angiostrongylus > Angiostrongylus vasorum. Next base: position 901,082 of record JADANN010000420.1, read on the forward strand.
AAAGCCTACGCCGCCGACATTTCGTGACGGGACCTTTTTCTCCACAGATCACAAGGGTCCCGTTGTTTAGTTGGCTTATGTCGATCTTCCTGATTTTTGTTTCTTGTAGTGCGATCACGTGAAATTTAATGCGATCTGCGGCTACAAGAAGGGCGTGAAGATCGGCGTCTGTGGAGAGTGTTGTCGTGCGTTTGTTCGTCAGATCCGGTTTCAATGATGTCTTGCGTATTCCGAGATTCTGTAGCCTCTCACCGGTCGTCTCACCGCCTGACGTCATAGACGGGAGCGCCCAGTGTGCGGGGCACTGAGGCTGGCCTATTGCTGGTAGTGCAAGTTGGTTCACCCTGGAGTCCTGACTTAACCTTGCAATGGCGCATCCAGGTCTTCACCACGATGCGGACCAGAGGGAGCTGTATTTTTCGGCGACGAATCCTTCGCTCGGTCTTCCTACTAGTTGATTCGGAGAGATGTTAAAACCGAAATCAGAAACGAAAGTAGGAATGAAAAAGTAACCGACCGCTCAAGGACGATGTAGAAGCCGATATTCGCAATAAGAATGCGCAATAAAGTCACGATACACGGCTCGTGAGAAAATGGCTGAAGCTCGATGCAGAGGTTTCTTGAGATTATTATCCTGTTCGGTTCCCTCACATTTTTTCGGTGTCTCTCTAACTTCGATATTTCCGCTATATGTGTGTCCCTATGTTCTTGGACACCTCTTGTTGTGATCTAGCTCTTTTGTGTGGTCAAAAAAAAGTAATAGTTGGAGTGCATTTCGCATTTCTATGTCTCCTTATCCAGTGTTCCACTCCACCGTCAGAAACTTGCACCTGCAGCTGAGAATACCTATCCATGGACCAGCCCAGTATAAAACGAGTGTTCGACAAGCCATCGATCAACTACAAAGCGTCCAAAGGTGTTGTGATCAAAAATTAATGTATCCACGTGAAAATAATAAAAGAGAGGCAGTTTTCACCAATCCTCTACACTAAATAGTTGCTGCAATACAAAAAGGTTCAACCATTTCACGACCGCAGCGATTTTCGAGTGTCGCGCTTGTCGGACCGTGTATCATTGGAGCGCAATTGAAATGCGCACTGAAATCAAGATGTACAGATCGAAAAAGTACAGCAGCGTACATATTGAAGCCAGTACGCGTAGTTGTGGAAGTGTTAAGAAATAGTCCTCGAAATAGTTCTGTTGGGCAAATACGAGGTGTTGCTTTATTCTTTATTCCGTTAAAGCCGACGTTACTGCAATATCGCCCTGAGATTTTAGCAGCCTCTCCGTACTCGTCCTACCCAACGCTACCGAATTGGGGGGCTGTTTCGTTGCCAGGGGTATGAGGTCCGTTTATTCTACTGTACTTAGCATCTTGATACCCACGTACAGCTTGTTGAGCTCTGAATGTGGTGGCTGAGTATACTCACTGGTAGCTCGTCGGTCTGTCCCAGAGTAGACGTGAAGCTTACTGGTTGGAGGTGACGCTAACCACTCCCCACATACTTCCGAGTCTCTTGAATACAGGGTTATGGCCGAATTGACTCGTAGAATAGAACCCGAATAAACGAGAAAACACCAACGAATGCATGCATAACTATGTCTTCGTAAGTACAGAACGTATGTGCCAAGTCCGCGCAGCAAAAACAGGGAGTCTATCCCTCTGGATCCATAAATCCGTCTCTGAGAAACAACTGTCGCTTTTACTTCGCGATTAATCCCCCTATCCACCTCTTAGGGACACGCCACATCCTTCTATAAGGGAGATAGAGAAGGTTTTGAAGTAAAAGTCACTATCCCCCGTAGTACAGGAATCTAAAAAACCAACGCGTGATTTTCTTTAAACGTTTGGAATGGCCTTGTGGTCACGCTTGACCCCGTGCTATACCTTAGACTGAATTTTTTAAAACTGAACCATGCACATTCCTTACACATATGAGACTCTGTGCGACTGCCCTCCAACAATAATTGCAAGACTTACCTGTGGCAAAACAGTGTGTTTAAAACAAGTTGTTTACTATCCGAATGAAATTTATATATAGCGTTTTTTCTGCTTGATTACAAAAGTGTTTGGCTGAGCAGATGGGTTCCAGTTTGGCATTTCAGGCTCTGAAGAAGGCGAAACCGATGAAAATTTAGCACTTATTGAATAAATCTTGTTACTGACAACCTTGTGTCTGCTCAAAAGAAAACACGGACTCATCGCTGGTAATTTCGTTCCAGAAGACATAAAGCAAACAGAATCAAAGTAGTTTACATATTTATATATACATATATATATCTCCATTTTCGTACAACTATTTGCACTTATTATACAATCTCTGAACTACAGCAATCAGTAGAGATGTGTTACATGAGACAAATCCACCAATTTTCGAGGCAAGAACGATGGAACGAAAGTGTTCATAGCTGAGTGGAGTTAAAGCTACTCTAATCAGAATTTGATCAGGTCAGCGTGAACATGGAGTGACCAGGATAAAGAGTGATATAAAAACACGCGAATGATAAAGAGACTACCAAGGAATGTAATATAATTCAAATATGCGGCATCTTGTTAGGGGACGCTACGTAAACATGCAGAGTTATCGTCTTGCAGCAGACATGGGTAATAATCGAGTGGTAAGATTACGACGCATTATGGTGTAGCAAAAGCTTGGCTTATGCTAATCGCATTTCGGAGGGCCTTACAGAATCCGTACAAAGCGAACGTAGTAAAAGACATAAGTTCGTTTCTTTTAAGATGTTTCTCTGGATCCCACGAAACTTATTTTCACCGTTTTTCTTCGTCGAGGTTTATATTTCGAACACAAAAGAAACTGAACAAGTGGGACTTCGTCTACCATGAAATGATGATGCTCCTCAAAGCATAATTTATGCTTGCAAATGAAACTTCTCCGCTGGGGCTTTTAAGAAGTTAAATTGCATTATACCAATTCTTTAGAGGTTTTAACAATTTAGAAGGACACAGTACAAAATCAATATATGCTACTGATATGGCACAGCAATGTCTTTTCCATCAAGTTCTGAAGAACTGAAACATTCTCGTGATCAAAAAAATGTCATCTGTTATAAAAAAATCAGCTCCGTCGCGAATCTGTTAAACGTTAGGTTTGAGGTTGAAAAAGCCAGTGTCCGGATGGCGATTTACTTTAAAAGTTGGCACTCTGCAATCATTTAGAGAAGGAAATACTATGTACAGATCTCTACTTACTTAACCAAATTGTGGTTATTTATGTTGTCAGAATAGCCCCGCTTCTTTTTTCAAGCGGATTTGTTTCCACATTGGTAATTTCGAGAAATCATCTTCACTAATGGAGAACACTCGTCTGAAGTCTTCCGGTGATAGATATTGAAGCAGATTTTTCATATCGATTCCTTCCGGAAGTGATGTTCGTGCTCTCAGCATTTCAACGTCAAAGGTCCGTGTCCTTTCTGTTATCAACTCCTTGAGTGCTCTAGGTGGCGCATCCTGATCATATATTTCGGTCCAGTGTTCCCATTCAGCGAAAATTGCCACAAATTCATTCGGTTCTCTGCCCTTGCTCAAAACTATAGCATCACCGCTCCTATCCTTCCAGAACAACTCGCCGACTCGTAATACAAATGTAGAAGGTATTCGTTCACTCCATATCCACAACCGTTCTCCAACATCGATGAAAGTCGTATCCATAAGTGCACTTTGTGAGGCCGGGAAGGCACACCGTTCATGGTACTGTGCGCTTAGAATTTCTTCCGCTTCGTACTCGAATACCCTGAAAAGCCGCGGTGTTTTGGTCCTGCCCACTGCTCTGATCCATTCTATGCTAACGTCCTCGCCCTCGGTATGATGTTCGATCCGTGTTGAACTCTAAACCTTGCCGCTTGTAAAAGTAACTGACCGTTTAATTGAACCAATGCGTTCTCATTTAATGAATATAACTGTTAAAATAAGCGTACCGTCAAATGGAAGACTTCCTTTAGCTCCAGTATACTTTCTGCAAGTAGCAGACCACTTTTTACCAAAACGCAATCAGTGCATGAACCTAGAAGTACAGGACGTGCTCCTCCACTTGCTTGTTTGAAGTTCTACCGGAAACGTAAAGTAGAACAGGCAATTACTCATTTCTGAACTAAAACATCTTTCCATTAATTACTTTGTAGACAGGAGTCCGAGAATCTCTATGTATAAACAACTGCGTTTTTTTAAAAAATCGCTAGTATAGTAATTAGTGCAAGTGTGAAGCGCTGTGGTTAAAGGTGCCCCTCAACACACAGATGATCATTGGTTCGGTCTTAAGCCCCACTGTAACCAACTCTTTATCTCTCCGAGGTCGATGAATTAGTACTAGGCCTTTCTGAGAAAAAAACACCTACCGGACATATTGATAGGCTACTGGAAGTGATTTTTAGGGTGAATACGCATTGAATCATTTATATGATATCTAGTGAAATCGAATGCATGACACATCACCAGAGGGCCGATCAACGCAGAACACTTTGTTCTGTGTAGCAAACAGTATGGATTTCTTACATTTTACATCACTTATGCATCAGTTTCAGCTTCCTTTCTTTTCTTGAATTACTTTATCATTACTTTTCCATAGTTTCAACGAGAACACCTTGCATGTGTCCAAACATAAAGTAGCGCAGTGTCCACTCGTCAATCTCTTTAAGTTTTTTCAATAATTTTGCTGTTCAACGATGTTGAATTCGAGTAGTGTCTTCGATGCGATGTCCAGAATAGTTTTCTGAAGACAATATTCGACGACTTTTCAAAGAGTGACTCATTTAAGCTCGGTAGATGGAAACACTTGCAATGTTTTATTTCATCGAGCTTTTTCTCACATCTTCAACTTTCCATCTGGATATATTATTATAGCTAGGACAAAACTTCTCCAACTTTCCCGAAACTTTTCTTTTCGTGTGGCGACCGGTTTGTATCCTGTCGGAGTACATAACTTGGATGTAGCGAGGGAAATAATATCCGGTCGAGAAAGACAATCGAAAAATCATGTCATTTACGAGTGTCTACGAGCACGTGATTCACACTTAGGAGGCTGTGACTGTACAGTAGTAGACTGGCGCCAGGTTCGAGCTGGGTAGAATTAGTACACGGAAAATACGATTTTGGTTCAAAAGTTTCGAAAAAAATGAAAACTGCTACGAGTATGGATGATCGGCCACTTTTAACGAAACTATCCCACATCGAAAGCTTGATCTACGCTAAGATTCGAGTATAGATGATGTATTCGGCTTCGCTCATATCACCACCGACATTTCGACTCAATGTGCTACCATAAAGTGAGGTCTTGTTGGACACCCACATTCTGACCGTCCACAACCGTTTGGAGTCTCCAACATTTGCGGCGCTCTTCTGTGACACCTACACCAATAAAAGTTCCTTGTAGAGATCATGATCAGTGAGAACTTGTTCCATCACCGGAACAAAATCCATCACGTACAATGGCTCCTTCGTAGCGAGGAACTATGAGTTCAAGCGAAATCTGATACACCCTCACAAGCCGTCTTCTGAGATTCGCAGACTACTGCAACTACTGTATCACACCATTCGTTACCCTGAAGTCTGATCTACGCAGTAAGAAGTTCAAAGAAGGAAACAAACCTAACAAGGGTTTCGCAAAAACCTTCGGATCGCAATCTCTGTTCATCTGATCAGAGTTCAAGTGCTGCCCAAAACTGATACATTGTCCTCCATAATGTTGGCGAATATATTATAATTGTGTTCCAAATAAATAATAATAGAAATTAAAAAATATGGTTATAGTCGGCAAGGAATTCATTTCCAAACCAATGCATGAAATCGAACGAATACAGTTGTTAGAGTACTGATTTTAACTATGCTTTTAAAAAAGGGTAAGAGCAAGTGGAGGAACTACACAGAAATGGCTTAAATCGTTTAGATACTAAATTTCAATGAAAGCAAACATAAGATCAAAAATATTTCAGAGTTGTCTCAACACATTACTCAATCGATTTCGTAATATTCTTGAAATCCTTGAATATTTCCGAGGAAGACGTAACTGATCTTTACAACAAACTCTGTTGTCAAACAGCACCTGCAATGACGATGATAGCTTCACGTTGGACCCTCAAGTAGACGGCATGAGATCTAAGTGTTGTATTCGCGTCAACTTCAGTTGCATAGCTCTCAGCTGGTGAGCATCCGCCAACAACGAACGTTCGACGTATGGATGGACTAGGACGCCTAAGTAAAAGAAGAACGATAAGAAAATAAGAAGAACACGTAAAACGAGAGTTCACTTCTAGCACTCACCGAACGATAAATTTTCCCTGAAATAGACTGAGGAACAATGGCGGCTCAGAAAGGTGAGCGACTCTGATGTGTGGATATTTCTCTTTGTCCATCTGCGAAAGCCGCATGGCACAAAGTCCCTGCTGTTTAAATGTCGTTTTAGCACCAAACCAATAGAAGAACGCCACACGCTGACGGCCTGTCTCCTTTTCGGATAACTGACCGGAACGAAGCCGACGAACTCCTGAGGTCTGGATCCGATACTGCCAGCGTATTACATAACAACAGTTATTAATAAATATATTGGTTCGCTCAACTGGCATTAATTCTTCGCCGATCAACTGCCAAAACTCTAAGTTCTCCGTGACCACATTCTTCATCTCTCGCGTCAGCACTTGGTCTTCCAATATTATCGACGGTCCTGGATGAGACATGTTGCGGATCATGTTCGCTAAATGTTGAGCATGAAGCGTCTCATTTGAACAACGTTGTTGTACCTGATAAGATAATTATCAATTCACAGAGCTAACCGAACGGAAGCGCGCCGTTCAGCGAGGGGTCTTCGCATGGGAATAGAAGCAAACTTTCGCCAACTGCAGACTTTCTGGTTTTTTTTACAACAAAAAAAAACAATTTTTTTAGTAACTAGAGAGCTTTACCTCCGAACGGTTTACCGCCTCATCGTGACTGGGAGGTGTTCCTGGGTGTCGGACTGCGATGTACAGCGGGCGGATTCGTCCCCTGGTAGGGTCTCCCAAGCTGAGAAGGAGTCCGGCGTTTCCATCAGGAAGCCTAGCTAAGAGTAAACCAATAGCAGGAACCACCACCGTCCTGGTATCAAGGTCGCATGGCGGCAAATCTCGATCTGATCCACAAGGGCTGCGACTGCTTATCGTGGTGAGGACCTGGGGCAGACTTTGGCCAGGCTGTCTTTGGGATTCCAGGAAACCACAATGGCTTAGCCAGCAAATCTCCGGAAAATGGTGATTATGCTGGGGCCCGCACAACTAGTGAGGACAGGGCGTTCAAGTATCAAATAAGAAGTACAGAAACAGTAACCAAAAAACAACGAAAATTCCCACGTCCGACTTTCCATTAACCTCAGCATTGATCAAGTAATTCTTCGTATTCTTGTTGAGCAAACACAAGATGTTATTTTTATTCTTTATTCACGAACAAGCTGACGTTTCGGCGGATTTCGCCTTCCTCAGAGCCTGGAAAGGTCAAGTTGACAGCAATCTATTCGGCCAAACACCTCCATAACCAAACATAGAAAACATTGAACCAAGATTTCAATCACATTGAACACAGCTCTGCACACTCACTGCTTTCTATGAGTCTTCCATTGAGAATATGTCGCGTGGAGCAACCGCACAGAATTCACATGGAAGCGTAATATGCCCCTCCCATCAAAATAACAGCCTTATATACTGCCCAATATCACGCGTGATAATTAGGCACTCTTCCCTGCGGTTCATTTTCGGATTCCTGGAATTAATCCAGAACGCCTCGAGAGTTTTGCGTGCTTGTGTTCTCGATTCCTGCGCGAGGATCGTAACCCCTACTTCAAAATCTTCTCCGTTATGTCTCTGCATCCTGTGCGTGCCTAGTGGAGTATTTGGTTTATGTTTGCCGACTATGTGTTCTTTTTATGCGGACACAGAGGGGTCTGCCCGTTTCGCCAAGGTATTCGTCTCCGCACGCCTTACAGGGAGATCAGATAAACTATACCCGTGCTCATGCAATCACCGTCTCTACCATTGGGCAAATTATGCAATTTTGCGTTGCACATAGACGGTCGCATAGGCGGTTACGAACTAACTGGCGTCTTAGATTACTCGGTGGCATTTCAATTATTGTTCCAAATTCTCTAGACCGACTCTTCTTAGACAGCATTTTATACCTGCACTTACTTCATTTGAAATGAAGGGTAGGATAAACGGAACTATTTTATTGCTAGAGTTGTCGTTTGGAGGCCTAGGATTTCTTCTACATGTATTCCGAGCTACAGTTTCGTAGCCATTAGAAATGGCTATTTGCCGCGCCAAGTTCCGGGACTCCTCTCTCTGCTCTCTTCCCGTGCACACGTTGGTTGCTGTTCGAAACATGTTTCTTACAAGCGCCCTTTTCGTGTGAGAGGCGTGAGAGGAGAGGTAATGAACCAAGATGTTTTTTATTACTTGGCTTTCGGTACCACTTCCTAATGTAGCCGTTTTCTGAAAGGCTAATTTGGACGTTCAGGAATTGAAGCCAGTTTTCTTTCGGTTTCTAGTCGGGTGAACTTGATATACTCTGACTGTTCATTCAACAACTCAAAACATTTGTCCATTTCCTCTTGTGTTGAGCAAAGGACAAAACAGTCATCTATATATCTACAGTAGAGTAGCGGCCCGAGATCGGTCACCGGTGCTTCTACCCTAGACATAAACGCAATGGCAAGGCTTGGTGCCAGTCGTTGTCCCATTGTCACAACGAAAACTGTCCCCAGATTCAATGTGGTTAGGGATTTTCATGGATGTCGACCTGCGATGTACAGCAGAATGTTCATTCTCCCAACAACCTCCTCTGTCAAGGCACAGAGTTGAAACTTCCATCCAGAAACCGAACTAAGACCAAATAATTCCCAGGAATCACTGCCATCCTGACAACAACATAGCCATAAGTGAAAATTCTGCACAACCAGCAAATTACCAATCAAATGAAAATTTCGCTAGAGGCCTAACAATCGTTGGTTGCTCTCGAATATTAAAGAAAATAACGATTTAGCACTCATACACAGTCTTATTTCACCTTCGCAATACCATTCGCCTTGAGTACCTGAGTAGTTTACCGCTTTACCTCTCCATGTGACTATGAGTATTGTGAAAAACGTTTCGAACAGCCACCAGTATATTCACAGAAAAGAGCAGAAGGAAAGATCCCTTGATTTGGCGCAAGAAATTGTCATTTGCAATGGCTACAAAACGGTAGCTCCTCAAGATAGGTTTAGAAGAAAAAATAAAGCCTCCAAACGATAAGACTAGCGATAATAAGGTTCGCGATGTGAGGTTGTTCAGATACTTCGTGCAAGCTCATCACAAAAAGAATACATATTGATTAGTAATACCGAGGTTAAAGGGAAGTTGGTTTTGAAATATAATAAGGTTCCATTTAACCTGCCGTTCATTCCCGACGAAATTAGCACTGATATAAAACGTTACTTAAAAAAAGGGGCTCTAGAGAAATCGGTAGTAGTAATCGAAAGACTAGTGAACAGTCTTGGATGCCAACTAATTCGTAAGCTGATTTTTTTTAAGCTAAACTAGGCATAAAGGATAAAGAATAAAACTCTCGGCGTTGATCAATCCCTGAAGGATGCGCCATGCATTCGACTTCATTAAGCATCGTTGGAGATGACTGAATGCATATCTGGCCTTTACAATGACTCGCGGTGCTCTAGCGATGTATCGAGCCAGTTCTGCTATCCTCCCGGACAAGTCTGGTACTAATTTGTCGATTCCGGAGGGATGGAACGCTTGGTGGGCCATGGGCGCGAAGATCGATTCTAGTGTGTGTAACAGGGCACCTCCGACCCCTGCGCCATACGCGCCCCAACAGGCATATCTCCCATTTATGTAAGACTCCCTGGTTCTGGTATCCACCAAATAATTGGAAGACTTATAAATAACAAAACGGTAAGTGTTTAAAAGAAGTTGTCTACTGTGCGAATTAAATTTACGTATTGTTTTCTCTGCATGGATTACGAGATTGTTTGGCTAAGTAGACTGCGTTTCAACTTGGCCTTTCCAAGCTTTGAAAACGTCGGAACTGCCGAAACCTCGGTCAGGATTGGGTAAATCTTGTTATTTACACCATCGTGTCCGCTCAACAACAAAGCGCTAAGCACAAGCCCTAAAAAAACTTACCGCTGGCTGAAAAGCTTTCGGAGTACTGTATGTTCGTGTTTCACTTGTTTGCCAATCAGAGAATTTTGAAGCAAACAGGCAGTTCTGAAAAAGAAAATCTTTTATGAACTACACGCTTACTATACAATTGCGAGCGAAACCGAGTACAGAAGGCACTCTTTCTTTTACTTTATTAAGAACAGGTGTACCTCATTTTCCGCGTTTGTTCTTTAAGGTGACATTATTGAGCACAGTTGGCTGAGAAGAAGAAATGCAAATAATCCGGGGTCGGAAATTGGTACCAGACTTGTCTGGGAGGATAACAGCACTAACTCGATACATCGGTAGGCCACCGTGAGTCATTGTAAAGGCCAGATATGCATTCAATCACCAAACGATGTTTAATGAAGTCGAATGCGTGGCGCATCTCTCAGGAATTGATCAACGTCGACAACTTTATCGGCAGCTTTTACCTGTTATATCTGCGCTCGATAATGCATAAAAGATATGCAAAAAATTACAACGAAAAGCCTCCATGCGGTAAAATAAACAAGAAAAAAATTGTACTGATATCAACTCTCGCCGATTGTTCTGCTCCGCATCAGACAACGTATTAGTGCAAACCAACACAGGTCGGATTTCAAGCATTAAAAAAGACACCCGATATAACCATACCAGAATATCTGATATCAAGAATCGAACCACTTCAAAGCAAAATCTGAGAACTAAATGCACTTTAAAAAACCTGTAAGAGTTCTTTAAGAACAAGGTCTCTATGTTTTGAAAGTCTATATGCCGAACTTTTAGGCGAGTACCTGTACACCTTGGAACACGCGTAAATACAGTATCCATGGCGCTCGTCCTTCGTTCATTTCAACACCAAACAATGAGGAGTCCGATGTAACTCGCTTCGTCATCTGTAGAAGAGGAATTGACTCTAGATATCAAACAAAACACCGAAAAAGAACTGAGAATTGCTCATTGACAAATGAGTGACAATTAGATGTTGCAAACTTTCTTCTCTATGATATCACGAAATTCCATTCCAGAAGAACCGCCATGGTACTTGAAGTTTAGTTGGTCATTCAATTATATCCTTTCCTTTGCATAATAAGAAATAATATAATAATACAACTCTGTTCATAAAAACTGCAAGCCCTAACATTTCCTCACCAGCTGTTGTGCGTACTGAACTGCGTAGCGGCCCGATGTCTTACGGGCACTACGTCCACTCCATACATACACTTCCGAACCGAAATCGAAGATAAGAGTCTGCAAGACCAGCAAAATGTAAGTATAAAGAGGAGTAAAGAGTATTTCATAGCTCCAGGCTAGTTTATCAGTACACAAAACGAACGAAATATTTGTGTTCGGAGATAAATAAACCACATAGGGATTTTCTTTGGACAGATATGAAAGTGGATATAAGTAAGATTAAGTGTCCATAGTATCAACGATAGTTTCGATTTCGTATACATATCTAACTAATGGCAGTGAGCAAACCTCCTTAGGCTGGAGAAAGCCAAAGCGTGGGTGTTCGCCCTTGGCCACGGACTGAAGTTTATAGTCGTCAGTGACTCGAAGAACAAGATTTGTTTTCGCAATGACATTCTCGAAGGGCTCGCTGGTGTTTCGCATCAGCGTGAAATCTGGCTCACCGCCACCCAACAAGGACAGGAAATCTTCAGGAGACTCTGAAATAGGACAACCCACGACTTTTTCTCATGTTTAGCTTAGGAAGGGTCGGAAGGAGAAGAAATCATGAGAAACATGAAGCGCCTCCTAATTGCCAATGAAATCATCACAACCTAAATAAATGATTGATAAAGGAGTTCTCCAAAGAAATTAAAAACATAACTGAGGCATAATAAAATAAGGCGTTCGGCGTTTATTAATCCCCTGAGCAATGCACCATGCGTTTGATTCCGCCAATAATCATACAGATGACTGAATGCATATTTGACCAATCCGACGACTTAAGGGTGTCGGTAGCGCAGTGCTAATGAAACCGCTCAATACGCTCAACCCCTGGATATATCAAGTCATATGCTAAGCAATCCTCCTATCTCTCCTGGGTGGGCAAATTGATGCCAGACTTTTCTTGGATGCTTCCACCGTCCACACCACTCAGGAACGCCTTAGCGCAACAATCCCAGGATCGAATTTCGGATTAGGAGAATCGACTCGACCAACATTCAACAATATTCATAAAGATAGAAAATCCGCTAGCAATAGTCGAACCTACACGGAAATCCAAAAGACCTTCGTGGATGATGGATGAGACGAAACGAATTGAAGAAGGGAAATCGAGGGAAAGGGTGGGATTCACATGATACATGTGAAGACATGTCAGGTTTTAAAAAACGACTTGCGGTGGCCTACCGATATAACAATTCATCGTTTTCATATTTCTGAACGAGCCCGGTACCAATATATAGTGATTTCCGGTATGATGTAGAGCTCAGTTAGACCAATGCAAGTGGTCGACGGTTGAACTATTGGCAACAAGTTGAGTAAAGGAAATATAACTGAAGGAAGGAAGAAGACGATGCTACCGAACCAGAGAATGACGAGAACGCTTTTTACGCACTTGGCGTTCGATTCGCTCGCTTATGATCCGTACCGAGGATTTGACAACTCAGGGAATCGTAAACGACTAACATCTTATGTCATCCTGTCACACGAAAATTCGCGAAAGCTAAGCAGTTCGTTCCGTTGACTGGAATATAGAATTTTTATTGTTGTCTTTAGTGGTCAGTGGCAGTCAACTCCACCCTTCCAGGCTCTAAAGAAGGCGAAATCCGCTGAAACGTCAGCTTGCGGGCAAATAAAGAAATAATAACATGTTTTTGTTAAACAAGAATATAAGGAATTGTTCGACCAATGCCGAGGTTAATGGAAAGTTGGTCGTGGGAGTTATTAGTCAAAGTTCATCACAAAAATGTTACCTGATGCGTTTTCTGCCTTGACAGCAAAACAAAACAAGTCCGATTTCGTTGTAATGTGTATACATATTTGAGTAGCCTGAAAATTCAAGAACTAATGGCTATACGCTTTTTTTCTCAAGAATGAATTCCTTTTCACATAGCCACTGACGACTAATTTCTCGTACTCCTTTAATCAGGTGACACAAAGTTTTCTAACGCATTCGCAAGCGTATAAGTCGTATAGAACTCCCTATATGAACGAAAACCATTCACCCTCCATCCTTCAAACAAGCATATCACAGCCTAAAATGAACCGTCCCAAACAGAATAAAAGCCACTACAATCACAGACTTTCCTCATATTAATAAAATTAGCTGCCCGCTATGGTGAAATACTGGACTTCAAGAAACTTCTTTTTCTCTGCTCCTTGTCATTCGAGGTTTTTTCCAAGCAGCTAAGTGATAGAACATGCGCCATTTCGCCCGTAAAAGAGACGGTAGCATACCACAAGGTGTCGTTCGTGTTGGCGGAAATCATGCCCAAGTTTGAAAAAGAAAACTAAGCTTTTTTTACGCCGTTAGTATTTTATTAAAGACTGAATAACGACCTTAAAATAAAATAATATTTGTGGTGGAAAGCAACTGAGTTTCCAGTAAGAATGTTATAATATCACTTGAAACAGTGCTGTTATCGAAAAACAATTAGTTATCGGAAAAGAAAGCGTTATTACAAAGCTATAAAACAACACATGTTCCGTAGTGGCTCACACCTGGGTCGGAAAATTGGTACCGGACTTGTCCGAGAAAAACCACTCCTTGCAGTTGAAGTGGGAACGCTCTAGCCCGGCTACCTCAGGACTCCAGGGAGAATCGACTCTGACTAGCATTCTACGACATTCAAGATGAAATGGAAAATCTTCAAGCAACAGCCGAAAGGCAGATGTGGAAGCTATAAGAGCTTCTTGGATGACGAGTGCGAGGAAACGAACTGAATGTGAGAAGTGCTGGGATCTGCACATTAGACGTGAAGATGGGTTGTATAAAAAAGTTTTTACATCATAGTTTGGTAAACAGCTCACGAATCTAAGTGAAAAAGTTCGATTCCGAAAAACCAAAATTCCTCCAGAATATCGACCACTACGACACAAATAATGTATGGATATTTTTTTGAACTTGCTGAGAGATAGGCGAAACGAAAGAACCGTATGGTGTGGTGGTGAACACGTCAGCTCCCGGAAAAGGGTAATAACGCGTTCGTTCCCCCACCGCAGAAACCTGCAGTTCGGAGTTTTGCAAATATCTCAGCATCGTTGTGAATGTATGGATAATAACATCGTGTGGAACCATCGATAATACACGAACTTAATTATACAACGATTCTTAAAAATTGTGTCGAAAAGTATCATAACTATCTACCTTAGTTTTTCTCAAGGATGTTACTGTTTTTCCCTTCATACTTGTATAACTTCGATGGCGTAACCAGAATAAATACAGCGTTCTGATGAATCGAGGTCGTTAGTGGAGCCACAAGTCTCACATCTACTCTCTTTTCTCCTAAAATGTTAACAATTTAAAGGTGCTGGAAATTTCGAAACCAATTTCTGAACAATGAACGAATTACGGGAGATGTACGTGAATTTTGATTCACTATTTGTGGTTCATCTCAAAACATCTTTTCGCTGCATTTAAAGGAACTATTGTTATTATCACTACCGGAGGGCGCGTGTGGCGCAGTGGTCGGAGGCGCCCTGCAACACACATGTGGAATCGATCATCGTGCCCATGGCCCGCCAAGCCTCCCCATCCTCCGGAGTCGGCAAATTGGTACCAGACTTGTATGGGAGGATAGCAGCACTGGCTCGATACATCGGTAGAGTCACCGCGAGTCATTGTAAAGGCCAGGATAGTAAATACTTGGAAAATGTTTCTAAAATGAACTAACGCAAAAAAGTGTTCAAAAGCTTGTGAAAGAACTGGGCAGTAGGAAGGCAGAATTTGAGATCTCAACCACCTTAAAAATGCAGAAAAAACTCGATAAATTGAAGCCGTGTGAATTAAAACAGAATCTGCGTATGGTGGAGCTGAGATGAAGAACAGAAACACTTTTCAGAAATAATCACGCATAAAAAGCTGGGATCGTTTCCCGTGTTTAAAGTCACAAAAATCGAAATTTTGCCAGAAAAGTGAGAAAAAAAATGTTCCCAAAACTTTGGCGCATACGATCGGCAGTGATAACGTAGCAAGTATGAGCGATTGTTCACGAAATTGCGAACCCATATTTCACAAGTGGTGGTCTACAGGCTAAACGAATTGGAATACGCCTTTCATCTCGTTCGATATACTGTCAGACCTGTCACCAACATTACTAACTCTTCAAATATCCCGATAATTTCCACGACCAAAATGCGTTCACTAATCGAAACGCTGTCAGAAAATCTTCAACGGCTTTATAGAAATCGCTGATTCTATACTGAATGCCGTTATAACTAGCCCTCACTGGTTCGCGTTCAACTCCTTATCCGTTGTAAAAAACTCCTTAATAAGAGGCTCGGTATCCTTCATACGAATGATATCTGTGGGTTTTTGTCAGCAGTCATTATCAGTTTCCGACATTTCCAATAAGTTAAGGAGACTTTTAAGAGCGATGTAAAAAATCTAGCGTGAATTAGCTGACAACCGACAGCCAATAAAAACGCGATTTTTGCATTTTCCTCTAAAAACTGTCCATGAAGTTTAAAACTAATAGCGGTTTGCGTAGATCAAATTGGCATATACAAAATATGGCATAGCACGCGTGTGTGACGGAGTGGTTAGAGATGCCTTCCAATATACAAGTGGTTGTTAGTTCCACCCGTGCCCTGTGTTAACTAGTCCCTATCTCGTTCTGGGGTCGACAGTTTCATACCAGATTTGGGGTGCAAGGATGAAAAACACTAAATTGATACATCGCTAAACAAGCGCAAGTCATCTTGTGCGCGACAGAAATCGAATTCATGGCGCCCCACCATGCATTGACAAACACGAAACGCTTTTTGCTTTTTTAAAATAATGTAATATATTAAGCCTGAGCAGTTTTTTTTCAGTGTTTTGCTTTATAACATCACAAAACCTTGCTGATATCTCGCTCAATGATCTGTGGACTCACGGGAATTTTTGTAGACAAAACAACCACCTGCAACTCGAATAAGCATAAGCGGTGGATATGGAGACTTCTCATCAACACGCTTTAGTGAATTTTTTACTGAATTGTAGTCCTCAATAGCCTGAAATGAGTATAATGAAACTGCTTTGATGCTTCAAATAATTGAAGGCTGAACGGACTGATCGAGAAATAGCAGGTTAGTTGGAAGTCTACAGCTCTTCCCCATGCGTATTACAATTTCCACACTTGGAACTGAAAGCTTCTCTTATAAGAACACAGACAATAGAACTAAAACGATCCTGCGATATTTGCAAACTCCGACCGCAGGTGTATGCAGTGGGGGATCGAAACCTGCGTTATTACCCTTTCCGAGGATTAACGCGTTCACCACCACGTCACGAGGGTCCTTCACTTCGCCTTTCTCTCAGTCCTGTTTTAATCTATAGGTGCTACCAGCAACCATCCGTCACGAGATTGATCTGCGGAGGACAAATCGACATTGATCAACCTCACTGATGGGTGATTATTGATAGCACCTACAAAACACGGCTGAGAAAAAAGAGGAAGGACCAGAGCGGTGTACCAGTGAACGCGTTAGCCCCCAGAAAGGGTAATAGCGAGTTCGATCCCCATTTTGCAAATATCTCAGCATCATTGTAGTTCTATCTCACATCATACCCTGCTATGAAAAAAAGGACAGGAGTAGATAAAAAAGCGATTAGAGATGATAGACTTCTTTGTTCTTTTACCCTAGGTATGTGTATGATTACGTATATGCCAACATATGTGAACCAATTTCTTGTTCAGATTCCTACTGTTATACCGCCTCCAGTCAGTCGATTAAGAACGGAAATTACCGTTACCCTAGAAGAGTCCTAGTCCTCAGCAAACTTCCCACCGATTCACAACCGTTTTCCTGGAAAAATCCTAGTCTTCAAAAAAACCTCCCATCGATTCACAAAGGTAAGCGACTACTTTTGGAAACGAAGTGGAAATTTCCCAGCACAGCTTTATCTGGAATTCCAGAGGAAACAACGCCCAATTAAGATGTTAATGACAGATTCTCAAACAGCAGTCGAAACCATCACGTAATCCTACCACTTCAACGGATGGAGATTGCAAAACAACTTAAGAAATGGTAAAAATTCTGAAGCCAACATGAAAACATGAGGGCGAGCCACTTTGGTAGTTAAGTATCCAATGAAATGTATGCAAACAAACGCCACAGTTTTGGTAGCCGATAAGCACCTGAGAGAAATTTCGTTTTTTCCTCCACACATACATACATTCATAAACACGTACATGCATCCATACAAAAATAAGTTGAGGATTGCAAAGAAGAACAACGACTTTGATGAACTTGTGCTAGAAAGTATGGACACCAACACACCGTATATGAAAATGCCGTTAAAGTGATGGTCCTGGATGCCGCTAGAATCATCTATTATTGCTACTGATATGGATATCCATTCATTATGTACATGAAATTTCAACGCACGAAACGTGTGGATTAGTTCTTGTTCAAACTATTTTAGTTGCTCATTAATATCTGACTACTATGAAGACAATACCAAACTGTTTTAGTAGACGCAGAGGATTCCTTCATGTAGGGTCACAGTTATCAACCCAAAGATCGGCCTATGAACTTCGAAAGGAGATAGTATCAGCAGAATGCAAAGAAGTGGAACAAATATATGGAGATGTTTCATTATAATGACAAGTGCTATTCACGTCATAGTTCTGGACATTAAGAGTCACCCTCTTCTCAAGTTACACATCGATATTGATTAAATTCCCCAATTCGAAAATTGGTCCCAAGAATATAAATATTACTTTAGAGCTCGGGCGAAAATGTCGTGTTCTCAACGCCAAAATGTTTCCCCGAAAAAAGTTCTGTGTCAACGTAGAAACGAAAAAAAAGGAAAAAAAATCAGAAACTTATGCTTCAAAAATCCCTCTAATGGTTGCATTTCTTTAAAGAACGCTAGCAGAATGTTACTATCACGAATGAAATCTCAAATGCTACAGTGTCCATAAAGTAGCGGGTAGCCCAATCGTAGCGATGCCATTCGTTACGCGGCCGGCTCAACCTACTTAGGCGCTGGTTCGGCACTGCACCGGGACCAATAAGTCTCTACGCCCCTTCGGGGTCGGAAAAGCAGTATCAGGCTTGTGTGGGAGAAGTTGACTTTCTCCAATCCATCTAGGAACGCCACACCCAGGCTATCTCCGGATTACAAGGAGAATCGACTTGACCTGCATTGAATGACATTTGTGACCAACAGGGAAAAACCACAAGCAGCAGACGAACCCATATGCGACAGCTCCGGAGACCATCGTGCATGGTGGATGCTAGGAAACGAATCAAATGCAAAAAATAGTGGGATTCGCATAGTGTGATACACGTGATGTCAGACCATGCAATAATAAAAATAAATAGTTTCCATATATTCAGTACACAGGCAACTGTTGTTAGCCACATCACTAAGTAAACAAATAAATCAAACATTACGCAAAGTCTTCTCTGGGTTAAAATCAACTCGCTTTCGAAACTATGCAAAAAAATTTGCTGATGGAGTAACGGACTGACAACGAGACCTTTTGCAGTACATCTCGCTTTCGACATCTTAGCATTTGCGGAACACCTGGGATGTTCGATTGCAAACGGTCGGGACTTCGGATTGTACTTCTCACTCCAAATCCATCATTACATAGAGATTTCGACAGTGCTAACAGCAATTCTGCTTTCCATATACATAAAAGTCCTCTTTGCTGCGATGTTCGGCGCTTTCGTAATCATCCGAAACCGCTTGTCTCCCGTTGTTTAGCTCTGGAGTGGATTCCTTCATCAAGCTTGTTTCTTGATCAAGATAGCAGCATATGCAGGTTTCTTCCGTTCAGTATGAACAAGCATGGGCATAAAAACGAACAAAAAATTTTTTGTAAGATTCAACGCCAGAAATCTTGCGTGACTAATGTTTGGTGCTATGAAGGAAATATGACAAGAAAACCGGAAAATGGCTTTCATTCCCATGTTCTCTCATCTTAGTTTTCGCATCGCGTTCTCGAGAGTAGCTGAAAATAATTTCGGCAAGATAATTGTTGAACCTCTCCATTTACGCCAATGATAACAACGTTGTTGAGTGACGAAATTGTTCTTGTGAAGTTGTTGTGCGGCCTTCAAAGACGTTTATACAATGAATATAGGCGACTTCTACAGTAAGGGTATCCAAGAGTGCTAGCAATGTCAATGCAAATGAGACATTGTGGCATCACGCATCTTGGCGACATTGATTTCGTAATCGCACAGATATGATTAGACGTCTTTCCGAAACAGTTTCGAAATCTTGCATATTCGCATATTCTTACTTCTGATAACTATGTAAAAACCTCTTAGACTACAGGCAACGGGCAGATTTGGCCATAGCTTTTCATATCCTGAAGACGTGCTTTGCTATAAAACAACACGATCGTGCTGTTTTTTCTGCTAACTGATAATCTTGCATTCAGTCACGTAATGTATGACAAACGAGAGCAGCGTATTGACGAAGACTGGCGACGAATTCTCCAGACTTTCAGCTCACATCCATTCTGGCCCGAGAGTTGAGCCGACAGTTTGGAGAAATGCGACATCTATTAAGCAAAAATCTTCAGATGGCAACGATTCAGCCAACTCTACTATGGTACAATTCTAGGGAGACTGCGAGGTTCAACCACGAGAAGTTTTTTGGTATTGCAGATATAATAAGCGGTTCTAGTTGTCACAACGAATATGGAAAGCCATTCATCATTTCTCCATCCCAATCCACAAGTTCCAATACGAAGTTCATCGAAAGTTCCTCTGGTGCCAATCTTAACGTTGCTGGTCCCAATGATGCCAATCTTCGTTATAGAGCTTCCAAAAATCTACATAGAATGTTTCGATATTAGGTCAACTCATGCAACGACGACCACTCTGAAAGCTGATGCTGGTCCATGTTCCTACGAATATCACTATCTTATAGTGCAATAAACAGTAAGTTAACCAGCACAGTGCTCTCCAACTCGCCACTCTGAATACATCGAACCTGACCATTCTAATTTACAGCGCTTAGACTTTCATGGAAGCTTCCGTTGGTAGAATACATGTGCAGATCACACTCTTATCATAGCGTCCCCCAAACACTGTTTGCTGCCTCATAGCTGCCGTACGAATTGATATAGATACATTGCAGTCGTTTCCCAGAACATTTTCTCAAATGTGGTACCTCCTACTCCCTCATTTCAGAGCCGCAGACTAATCGAAGTACTGTAAAAGCTGCATGGATCAAGCCCACCTACGCAAATATGCGAGGATATTGCTACGTAAATGTTGAATGAATAAATTAATCCGTCCTAGAAAAAACAGACAGCCCATCCCATGAATTCCTTTACGACTAAGAGAATACACGCAAATAGTTGTTTTGAGCTCGTGTCGCCTAAGCCATTACCTGTGACTCGAGATGTATCCTCGCAACTAACCAGCTAGAGATCTCCTCAATGAAGAAGATCCTTGGATTTTTCTGTTCTTAGAACTTAAAGAAAAAGAAAAAACACCACCGAATAACTCCACCTGCAAACCCTGTTGGGCACTTGTAGCAATAGGACCACCTTCATCGAAAATCACAGGGGTTGCCAGTGAGTCACGGGGATCCTCTTCAATGTTAACAGTGTCAGTGTTTATGGTTGCTAGTCTATCAGAGACTATACTATGTCCCTTTCCAGACTTTTTCAGTCCAGGCCGTTTCGTGATATTCAAACTGAAAATGGTATCTTTGGTCAATATGCATACGATGAATTCATATTTCTATGCTTGATTGGTCCCTTTTTTTCAGTAAAATGGAATACCAGTGACATGAGGAACAAAACATCCATCAGATTATTAAAAAATATCGATCGATTAGTTTACGAAACCAGAAACTGCAGTGGCATTATCTGATTGGTGGTAGTTAAATGATGCAGCCACTGAGGCCGTACACTCATATCCGTTTCCATCGATCGAAGGGAAAAATATGGGAGTACAGAAAAGACATTGATTTAGAAAGAGCCGAAATGAATAGAAAAGTGAAACACGTGGTTTATCATTATCATAGGTAGCTCACATGTCTGTTTTTTTCGATGGAGTTCAAGTCAATCTCACTGCTCTTCGTTGTCGTTATTTCGTTGTCAAATTTCGTCCTAAGAAAGAATGAATCGAGCCCTTTGTCAAGGTTAAGCATGAGACATTGCTTGGACATTGGCGTCACTGAAAAAAATGTGATAATATAAACTCCTTCACGAAAATTTTTAAAAAACACAGTTTTACAATTTTTTTTCGACAAATTCACCACTATGTGAATCATATATGACTCGCCAGCGGACAAATATGGTCGTTCAATTTTAAGCGAAGACATCCCAGCTTTGTAGCGAATTCTGTCAACTGAACTAGAAACATATCTAAGCCAATGATCTTTGCGAACCAGAAGCAAGTCTTCGTATTCGAAACTTTTACTTTTTGTCTTCTCGGGAAACTCATTAATATTTCAAACAACGAATCGATTGGACAAGCAGAATTTCACTAAGCAGTGGTGTCACCGACTGCACGGCTGATGTTTGCTGGGCTGACATGTTTTCGTTGAGAATATCAAAATATTGAATCTGCCTTCGGATTTTTTTTCAAAACTTGGATTTCTAAACGAAATTAGGACTACAATGATGTCTTGAAGAAATCATATACTTGATATTTGATATTTGAATGACCCGTCCTCACTGGTTATGCAGGGCCCCAGCATAATCTCCTATTAGATTTGCTGGCTGTCAGCCTGGGCAAAGTCTGTCTGCCCCAGGTCTTCACCACCACAGAGTAGTCGCAGCCCTTGTGGATCTGGATCAGAGGGACATTTGCCACCATGCGACTTTGATACCAAGACGGTGGTGGATCCTGGTAGTGGTTTACTCTTAGCAAGGATTCCTCATGAAAACGCAGAACTCCTCGTCAGCTTGGGAGGCCCTGCCAGTGGGATGAATCCGCCCGCTGTACATCGCAGCTCGACACTCAGAAACACTTCCCAGCCACGATGACGCGATCGGGAGTAAGAAATTATATATGTCCCACTTACCAAAAAAATACTAAAATTTGTCGAACAACTCGCATATGTCGACTACTCTACAATAGGCTTTTGAATTTTCAATGGTCATGGCATCAATTCTATATGAAAGTCCTATCAATGTCATAATAACAATAAAAATTCAATGGGTACACAGGAAATCGATGCCAACAAACGCTATGGTTATTCAAGTTGAAACTAGCCTCTCACCATAGCTCATATCCAATCTAAGCGTCTATCAAAATATCGAAATCTTTAGCAACTAACTCAACGTGCGAAGTTAGCGACTCGAGTAATCTTCGCACTACTTAACAGCACTAAAATTCATCAACATTAATGGAATCTGTGTCTTACCCGAGCTGATTTCTACCTTCTCTTCATTGTCCTTTCCTCCTTTCGAATGAGATGGAATGCTGTTGATTCTGCACGATGATGAGCTACGTTTCAGTAGAAGTTCATCTTTCTTCACACGTGACTGCCAACTTTCAGCACTCTTTAAAAATACTTATGATACATCAAAAGTAAAGTGGCCCAAAAAAATAGGATGTAGAAAGTCTTTACAGAAATACTACCACATCTTTCCTCTAGTTATTTCTTGACCACGTACAAATGCACGCCAATAATAGAACAAATTCCTGTTGAATGTTTCACTTAAAAAGCTACGGTAAGGTAAAAGGATGGTAAAAAGTACTGTATAACCACATCTCTCACAGCCATACTTCAGCCTCACAAATATGACTATACCTATGATTATACCTTATGGAGTGCGGCTAACCGATCCTTAAGTGAAATCATTCCAACACCACAGGTTGTCATCAGCTATTTCGAAGCAAATGATGGTGGTCGTCCTTCGTTAATGTTGCTCATGTTATTGGCTCATGTTAATAATTCTGAAGCGATGATATCATCCGCTATATACGAAGTCTTCGATAGAACAACAACAAAGTAACCTTGACGTCGATCGAAAGAACACACAATCATACAATTCTAAATACATTTAAAATATTGTTCAGAGATGAGGATGAACTATTGTTATGAGGAGCATTAACATATCATGAACAGCATACTGGTTGAAGCACAGAAATATGTTTAACTCATAGGTTTCAATAATTCTTTACACTTTTGTTGAGCAAACACGAAGATTACTTTGTTCCTTATTTACGAACAAGCTGATGTTTCGGCGGATTTTTGCCTTCCTCACAGCCTGGAAAGATCAAGTCGACTGCAACCTAACCAGCCAAACACCTGCATAACCAAATAGAGAAAGTGGTAAATTATCCGAAGGTTTAAAGGTTTGTAGGTAAACATAGGTTTCAGTTATTTACTGAGAATCATAGCAAGCGGTTGCATAGCTATGAAATTTGGAAGTGTGATAGTAGGTGCCACGGATCTCCCCACCATATGATGGATCTCGGGCCGGTTAGTGGCGAGGCTATGTGGCGCGTCCCCAGGTGGCGGATAGGGGGGTTAATAGAGTACCAAAAGCGACCTTTGCTTCCCTAAGACGCGGGTGGATCCAGGGGATGAACTCCCTGTTTCTGCTGTGCCGATTTGGCACATACTTTCTGTATTTGCTAGGGGTATTCATGCATGCGTGTGTGGCTGCGTTCTCGCTTGTGCCGGCCAAAGCCTGTAATCAAGTGACAAAGAAGTATATGGGAGGCGGTTAGGGAGTCGCCTCCAACAAATAAGTTCCATATTCACTCTGGGAGAGCCTGGCAAGCTACCCGTGGGTATACCCAGCTTCACGTTCAGAGCCCAGCAAGCTATTCGTGGGATATCAAATTGCTAAACACAGTAAAAAGAAACGGGCCTCATTCCCCTGACCCTGAAAGAGCCCCCCAATTTCGCAGCGTTGAGTAGGAAGATTACGGAGACGCTGCTAAAAATCTCGACACCAATGGAAGCTGCCTGGATCACGAAGAACTAAGGTGACGATTTGTTGCTACAATGCACGTACGCTGGCATCCGAGTCCTCGATAGAAGACTTGCTCATGCAACCAAGAAGGATAAGGTACGACGCCATCGGCCTGGCTGAGACGAGATGATGCCATCCATTCAACGCCGTCTATGACACCGGAGAAGAACTGTCCCTCGGAACATGCGACAGTAGAGGAGTCGGCGGCGTCGGCGTTCTCGTCAACACGAGTTTGTCCATGAAAATCGATTCATTCGAACAGCCTACAACCCGAATCGGACGTTTACAATTAAAAAGATGTGGATCAATACCGGCTTTGACAATCTTCGTCGTTTACGCGCCGACATTAAACTATGACGAAGAAGAAGTCGAAGCGTTCTATTAGAACTTGGAGAAGTTCTACAGAGAAGACCACACGTTCTTCAATGTCATCATTGGAGATTTCAATGCCAAGATTGGACCGAGGAGATCGTCCAAAAAACGTCACATTGGGACCCACGGATCAGAATGGCACAAACAGGGTAGCGGATGGGTTTATCGTGGCGACCAAAACCATCCATGGTAACTCGCAATTCCAGAAGCCCCACCCTCAACGCTGGACGTGAGAGTCTCCCAATGGAGAGTACCATAACGAAATAGACCACATCATAGTAAATAGAAGATTCTGAGTAACCGATGTCGCTGTTATCCCAAAATGCTACACGGGATTAGGCCATCGCCTCCTTCGCGCAAGATTCTATTTCTCCCGGAGAGGAGAAAAAGCCGCTAAATTCAAAAAACCGAACTCCCAGAACCAGCACAAACTGGGACTTATTCAATTCATTAGTCGGCTGTTGGGAGGATGCCGTTATCGATAACATCGACGAGGAATACGATCGGCTCATTCAACATCTTCACGTTAGCGCTATGAAAGCTGGGAGTTCGAAAGTCACCAAGAGACGTCTGTCTCCAGAAACACTCGAGCTAATACGGCAGCGTGGAATCACACGAGCTGCATGCAACCGCGAACTAACGTCCGAACTTGCAAAAACAATGCAGACAGGCGATAAAAGAAGATCTTAAAGAGAGAAGAGCAGCACTAATGGCCGAAGCTGCAGTGGCTGGGAAAAGCATTCGCAAAGCCCACCGAAGCTTCGTCAGTTACAAGACCAAGATGATTGCACTCCGACGCCCAGACGGAACAGTTACAGCGTCCAGAAAGTCAATGGAGAAAAACATTCACGAAATACGACTCAGATCTCTTCGACAGCCACGTCCACTTTCCGTCATATGAAATATAGCAGGATTTATATGTTGTACCACCGATTCTCCCTTCCGAAATCCGACATGCCATTTCGTCGGTGAAAAAATCGAACAGCATCAAGTCCGGACAGGGTAACACCAGAGCACCTGAAGAACCTTAAGCCACTCCTCGTAAATACACTGGCTCAGCTCTTCACACGTTACCTGTCTGAATGCAAGGTCCCTACTCAATGGAAGACCAGCAAGACCGTGCTGTTTTTCAAGAAGGGTGACCTCCACGATGTCGGCAACTATCGCCCTATCTGCTTGCTGTCTGGCGTCTACAAACATTTCACTCGAGTCATCCTAAACAGGATTGACAGAACACTGGACGAAGGACAGCCATGTGAGCAAGCAGGGCTTTCGAAAAGGATTTAGTACAATAGACCACATCCACACGATAACAAGGCTCATTGAAGTATCGCGAGAGTACAAAAGACCGCTCTGTCTCACTTTCATCGATTTACAGAAGGCCTTTGATTCAACTGAGATAGAAGCAGTCATGGAAGCCCTTGATAATCAAGGGAGTCCCTACTCAGCACATAAAGATTCTTCGTGAGCCGTACAGAAATTTCACAACCAAGATATCACCATTCTACAACGATATTACCTCGACGTCAAAAGAGGGGTTAGGAAAGGCGATACTATCTCGCCAAAATTATTCACCGCCACCTTCCAGAACGTCATGCGAACACTGGAATGGGATAATATGGGACTGAAAAATCGATGGTCGGCAGTTACATTATCTTCGCTTTGCTGATGACATCGTCCTTATAACACCAAATATTAGCCAAGCGGTGCGTATTCTTACCGACTTTGATAAAGCCTGTAGAAAGATTGGTCTCCGACTAAATCTCACAAAAACGATGTTCATGAGGAATGGATTGGTTTCGTATGCCCCATTCACGCTCAACGGAACGAATATCTCCGAATGCTCCAGTTATGTCTATCTAAGTCAGGAAATCAATATGATGAACGACTTAGCTCCAGAGCTGAGCAGAAGGAAACGAGCGGCTTGGGGTGCTTTCAAGTGCATCGAGGATGTAGTGAAGAGAACAAAGAACACCCGTCTTTGCCCACCTTTTCGACTCAACGGTACTTCCTGCCCTAACGTGTGCGTCAGAAACTTGGTCACTGTGTATATAGGATGAAAAATCACTCAGCGTTATCGAACGCGCAGTCGAAAGGACGGTGCTAGGAGTATCCCACTTCACACAAGGGATGGGATCCGAAGCTCCCACCTGCGTCAAAGATCAAAAGTCAAGGATGCCGTTCAGTACGCCAAACAGTCGAAGATAAGATGGGCTGGACACGTAATGCGTATGAATGGCAACCGATGGACAAGAGCCGTTACTAACTGGATTCCTCGGGATGTCAAACGTACTGCAGGAAGACCACCGACCCGATGGTGAGAGTTATTCACGAAGAGCCTAGAAGAAAGATATGATGCTCGACGAGTCCCGGGAAAAATGGAAGATTTACTGCCGCCCGCTCAAATCACTCGATTATCAACGGGATTACAGGTGATACAGGTGATATCAGGTTTATCATTGTGATTAAACTGAAGATTCAATAGCTTTTGGCTAAGAAAATTGCGAAAAAGTGGAGCAGTAATGAAGTCCTCTAGAGAATTTCGTGGTGACCAGCACAGAATCAGGTTAAGCATGTACTCAAAAACTGGCTAACAGAAAGCAAGGCAAGAACCTCTATGGCGCAGTGGGTAACATAAGAGCTCCTGGAAGGGGTAATCATGAGTCCGAATCTGGCCTGGGGTGCAAGTTTTGCAAATACCTCAGTATCATGGTGGTTCTATTTCACTTCATACCATGCTGTGAAAAAATAATAATAGGCAGTAAATATAAAAAAGTTGGTACAAAGTTTCCTCTTTACAAATTACGCTTTGATTTTATAAATGGTTTTTTTTTGAAGTCGAAGCAAATGAGGACGATGAATAGTGGAAGGGACCTAGCAACTACTGGTTGGCAACAAACACCACGTTTAGAGGGTATGACACATTTACGGTGCCCGACGTCGCCGAATGAGGTACCTTCGATTTGCATACGAATTATTATGCAATGGGTGGATGAGCAGAAAAAGTACAATGAATATTATGAATGAAAATGTAAATGATTACGATTGGCAAGAAACCTAAGGAATGAGGATCGAACTGCTAACAAACCCATTCAAAAAATCTGATTTAACAACGTCTAGCATCGGAACAGGTACTGCCAAAATGGTTGTCGCGAGTCTCACGTCACCTATGAGCTAAAAACTAGCTGCGTGACGCTTCCAATCGATACGTATTTTCTACATAATCACATAGGAAATGTCCGACTATCGAAAAAGTTGAACATATGAGTACGAACTGCATGTCAAAAGCGGTGCATTTTTTCAGTACACATTCAGGAAATAGTTTAAACTATTCATAATAAGTCAAAGATTTCAGTCAACTGAAATCCAGAACACAAAGAAAGTCTGTTTTGTAATGGAGCTCAACGAAAACCTATGGGAGATTGAGGAGGAGCGGAAGATAAAGATGGAATGATGGAAAGGTTAGAATACGATAAAAGTAGACATAGCCACTTCGAGAGTGGATCGACGCTAACGACGAAGAGCCCTATTCAACCGCCAGTGAAAGTAAACAAAAAAAAAGTTTTTTGAATTGATAAAGGTAAAAACGAACTAGTAAAAAAGTAAAAATTCTGACATAAATTCATATTTTGGATCACAGCAGGTAAGGAATTAGTCCAAACGAATATCAGGAAGAAGTGTTTCCAGAAAAACGAGACGTAAGAAAAAGGTAGAAACTTTTCACTATGAATGATATAGCACGTTTTTTGTTAGCAAAACATGTCTGCAAAGATATGAGCAGTTTTCCTTCAAAACTTTAATTGCATTGTGCTGACAACGATTCTGACCACATTGATAAACTCGTAAACAAAAGAGAAAATTCTAAGAAATAATGAAAAGGAAAACGGTGGAGCTAGGGAGAAGATAGCTTAAAGAAATCCTACGAAAGTTGTATCGTGCTTCTGTAGCCTATCAGAGGTTCTCCCGAACCTTCCATAGGTGACAAAAAAAAGCTCTCGGCATTGATCACTCCCTGAAGGATGCGCCATGCATTCGATTTCATTAAGCATCGATGGAGGTGACTGAATGCATATCTGGCCTTTACAACGACTCGGAGTGGCCTACCGATGTATAGAGTCAGTGCTGCTCTCTTCTCAGACAAGTATGGCACCAATTTGCCGACCCCGGAGGGAAGGAAGGCTTGGTGGCCCATGGGCACGGGATCGATTCCACGTGTGTGTCGCAGTGACGCCTCCAATCACTACGCCACACGCGCCTTCCATAGGTGATAGACGTGCAATTATAGAAAAAACGTTTCAGAAGTAGGATTTCATCCGGATAACTTAGGAAATAGAGTTTAGTTGTACTTATTGCTAAGAAGAGTAAATGAAATGATACAGAGTAAAGCGCCTGGTATTGACAAAACGCTTATGGAACCACACTTTAAGAAGACAAAAAGAAAATTTCATGAAATTGATTAAAGCTGGACATACACGCCGGCTTCAACATTCCTCATAAGTCGATCGTCGTTAGGGAAGGAGAATTTTGCACTGAAGTAACTTTTTTCTGCCAACTTTTCTTTTCCTATCAAACTATAACAGTCATGAAGGTTAAGCCAGCCAAAGATTAAGAAATAAAATAAGTTGAATGAAAGAGGTGTATACTTCATTAACACTGAACGAATAATCACAATCGTAACCGTTCTATTTACTGCCTACTCTTTGTAATGGCAGGGGTACATTGCGAAATATAACTTCAATAATGCTGAGATATTTGCAAAACTCCGGACCGCAGGTGTGTGCGGTGAGGAACGAACGCGCTATTGTCTTTTCCGGGGAGTAACGCGTTCACCACCACACATGCAAATCCTTCGTTTCGCCTGTCTCTCAGCTAGTTCTACCGATCTCTGCCATCAGCAATCACCCGTCGGCGGGATTGATCTGGGGAGCCCAAATCGGCTATTTTTGCAAATACCTCAGCATTACTGAACGAATAATCATGTCTGCAAAAAAACTTGCAAGGAGAACATTTCATTAACCAAAAACTAAAAGCGAGGTAAATGGATGAAAGAGACATCCGGAACCCTCTAAATAGACACAAGAGTATTTGCAACCAAATCCAAGAAAATCACAAATAATGCACTTTTTTTTACTTTTTTATCTAGAGCTAGAAAAATATTAGATAGTTACTGCAAATAAATAAATAAAGAAACAAATAGCAAGTGATAAACAAAGAGATAAATAAATAATAAATAATAAATAAATTGACTACTACTATTTTTTTCACGGTATGATACGATGTGAAATACAACCACTATGATGCTGAGATATTTCCGAAACTTGGATCACACCAGATTCGAACTCGCGATTAGCCTTTCCGCGGGCTCACTTGTTAACCACAGCATCATTGAGGCCCTTGCTTTGGCTTTCTCTCAGCCATTTTTCTACCTAAGAGTGCCATCAGCAATCATTCTTCAACGGGAATGATCTGGAGAGCATAGGTCCGGCATTGAACTAGGTTAAGCTGAGGCTGTAGTTGAAAGCACAATGCTTACTTTTTATTTATTGCCTATTATCATTTTCTCTTTATTATTTTACTTTATACGACCGGTCCTTCACATTACTGTGCGGATTCCAGCACTTTCCACACTCGATTCGTTTCATCGCATTCATCATCCATTAGAGTATTCCAACTTCTATATGTGGCTTCGACTGTTTCTTGAGGACTTTCCTTTCATAATGAATATTGTTGTGTGCTGGTCGAATCGAATCTCCATGGAGTCCGGAGATAGCCAGGCCAGATCGTTTCCACCTGGATTACACAGAGTGAACTCTTCCCAGACAAATCCGGTAGCCTGGAGCGGGATCGAACGCTCATGATGATCAGCATTACTACCACCGTGCTACCCGTTTTTTAATAATACACTTATAACAGAATACTTCAAAAAATAAGGGGAATAAAAAAAACAATGAAATGAGGAACCAAAAAGATGAATTCAATGTTGTGGCCAATATGCTACGATTTGTTGAATAGTTGTTTTTTTGAGTTGTAGTACTCCTGTCGAAAGTAGATGTCTGGCGTTACGCCGGCTATCTGTGGGTGAGAGCTGCGAAAAAAACAAACAATGAACTTACAGATGGATTCTTGTTCGTTGGCTTTGCAAGTGTGCAGCTGTTAACATACAAAGGCACTACAGAGCACTTCCCAGATAGCTGCGAAAAAAGTATATGAGCTGGCTGCTACAAAGCAATTTATAGATAATGTAAGTAAAATGCATTAGAAGATCGAAGGAATTCTCTACTTTAAAGAAAACATTCTCTTTATTGACGGTGAAATGTTAGGTCGAAAAAATGTCCTTGTCGATTTTCATTCAAATGTCTTTTTTCATATCTAGAACCAATTGGCTTGTACCTTAATAGAGGAGTATATCCTCGAACACTCCACAGCAGAGGTGAAAGAAGCATGGTCGACGCGAAAAAGGTAATAACGAATCGCAGTAGATGACTAGTACAAGTGAATCAGATATTATGGCCTATGAGCACAGTACTAGTCTAGCAACGCCCGCTAAAAGATGGATACTGCACCTCAACAGGCCGTCGATTGCGAGCAGTGCCATTTTTGGTGAGGTCCGCAAAAGTTTGCCTCAATCCTCACGTACATTACCAAATCAACCCGATGCGTTACCACAAAGTGAAGTTTCGTTGGCACACCTCACCGTTGAGCCAGCACCTATGAATATCTGTTTCACCCACAGCAAAACACAACTGTACAGAGATTCCGACTAAAGGTGACACGCTGATTGATACAAAAACAACTACCGTTATAGCTTATCGTTCCGTAGCAGCGCGAACCCACCGCCTTAAGTGAGATCCGGTTTCCGGATCCTTACATGCTGGTGCTGCTGCGCCTTCTGGAGATCAGAAAACAATGATTATCGTGGAATTGCTGATCGTGAGGAGAAGGAATCAATCAACTCAGACTGTGTTAAAGACCTCGGCGCCCCCTACTATGACGGACTTGGAATTCCCTGGTAAAAGTTCCTGTAGTAGTACTGGAAATTTTGTGAGGATAAATGACGAAAGCTTTTCATGGATGAGAGCCTTGGTGAGTTTAGGCGGTGTCGAATCAGCACCGTGCTCGAGATGATCGGCATCATAATCTCTTACGAAAAGCTTTTCGAATACTAAGGTTTTTTTATTGATGGTTAGCATATGTGGACAAGCACTTTATAAAGTGATAGAAAAAGGGTCATTCAAAAACGTTGTTGTTTAGTCAACTTCCAGGAATTTTTCCGAAAAAACTAGCTGATTCACGGGTCCCATTTGATGGTGGCACTGGTCAGCTAAACTAATAAAAAAGGATAAAGCTCTCGGCGTTGATCAATCCCTGAGAGATGCGCCATGCACTCAACTTCATTAAATATCGTTGGAGGTGATTGAATGCATATCTGGCCTTTATAACGACTCGCGGTGGCCTACCGATGTATCGAGCCAGCGCTGTTATCCTCCCATAGCAGTCTGGTACCAATTTCCCGACCCCGGAGGGATGGAAGGCTTGGTGGGCCATGGGCGCGGAGACAGATTCCACGTGTGCGTGGCGCCTCCAACCACTGCGCCACACGTTCCCGTCTAAACTAATAAACTTTTTTAAACACATGTTACGAGATGAAACAACCTCTTCAAAATCGAAAACTGAAAAATGTTCGTACAATCTTCGTCTAGGCGAATTCAAGCATGGTACAAAAGTTTATGACATAGGTAATAGAAAAGTTATTTTGAGGAACAGGCCGACTTTAAAAATGACTGAAAATAAAAAAATATAATAAATTGTTTTGTGCTAAAAAAAAAGGTAGAAAAACGTGCGCCAATATTCAGGACCATTGTTGCTGTTAATGATGCAGTAGCTATCATCGAGAAAAATACAAGCAGCTACAGAACACAAAACAAATTGATTTTCCGTCTATATCAGGAAGAAAGGCGGCGCGTGTGGCGCAGTGGTCGGAGGCGCCCAGCAACACATACGTTGAATCGAACCCCGCGCCCATGGCCCACCAAGCCTCCCATCCTTTCGGAGTCGGCAAATTGCTACCAGACTTGTCTGGGAGGATAGCAGCACTGGCTCGATACATCGGAAGGCCACGGAGAGTCATTCTAAAGGCCAGATATGCGTTCAATCACCTCCAAACGTTGCTTAATGAAGTCGAGAGCATGACGCATCCCTCAGGGATTGATTAGCGCCGAGAGCTTTATCCTTTTCTTATCTTTTATCAGGAAGAAGAATGTGCAAGAATAGGCCCCGTTTTGAGGAGAAGTAAGTAAGAAAAATGAAGATCTGTGAATCAACAAAGACCATTATGACCTTAGGCTGCATCTTTTAAATCGTTTATCCCTATGTCTATTACTGATGTGAATAATCTTTAAAGCACTTTTATTTCTGAAAACTTCGCCGTCTAAATAACTACTAAGAATTAAAAACTGCAAAAAAAAAGCCTGCCACACGCCAAAACACAAAGCCCAAACAAGCTTTTTGAATTTTCGTAGTGACCCAAGAAATTCGACCAAAATCAACCTTCTATAGCAGTCACTGATGAACGCCAAGAAAAACATTATTGTATGGATTTCATAGGTCGTTGAAACCTAATATGCTGAATAGCGCGATATGCTAACACAAATGTGTCCTGTCATGCAATGGAAAAAAAAGAAGAAAAAAACATAAATGTGGCGGAGAAGAAAAAAAATGACCGCCATTGAATGCTAAAGTGCTGACGTTTAACATTCATCGACGATGATGGGTCATTCAGAAGAAAAACACCTGCGAATGATGACATGAAAATCATCGTTCATAAAGCATTCGTACGGTTATTGTTCAAATTACGCCGAATTTCAAGAAGCGAAGGAAGCAAACATCGGTTTGGCCCGGGTTTCACAACCCTTTCGACATCCTTTGGTAATTCCATAACGCAAGGTTAGGCGGAACAAATTGCACTGATTTGATACTAAACTTCACTGCTCGAGAAACTGCTGAAGAGAAAACTCACAAAAATCAAATACTACGAAATAGATGAATCTATGTTCAAAAATCGAAATTAATTTTTTCAAACAACGTCGAAGCAAAGTTCAGGAATAAGTATTACTATTATCTAGAGTCATTCAGAATAACATGAGAAAGGAATAATGGAGTGATTTTTTGATGGAAAAATGTTGCTCAGTTAGATGACAATCGGAAATTTTACCGACTTGGTAATCGTAAGACTTGCTTGACACAAGTTTTTCATGGAATTGGAGACAATCTGACAGTTGTGCAACTGTCCGCTAATCACTATCTCTTCGTCCATACAGGAAGAACTTTGGAGCAAACTTCTGTTGGAGATGACTGATTTGTTTTCTACGTCAAACATGATCGTAAGAAAGACAAGGTATCACGAAAAGAATTGCTACGACATGAAAAACAACTAGAATATTCCGATGTTGCTGTTGCTCCTGATGGAATTTAGAAGCAGCGTTTATAGCACTTTGTGCACAGCAACAACTACGATCGTGATCGACGTCATTTCCCGCTGCTTAACCTCAAGAGTTACACAACCTCATTGAAAAATACAATTCGAAACACAAGGAGCTTTCAACACTTCGAATCACATCGCTCGGTCACACGTCTTGAACATAACTCGTAAGAGTGCTCAGGATCCACTTTCCCTTAACCTCGGCATTGGAGTATAAATGTGTCTTTTTTCTTTTTTCGCCAATCGGAAGATTGTTATTCAGCACACGTTTTACTTTCGTACAAAGAACACGTACAGCACAACAGTAGCGGATATTTCGCCAGTATCGCCTTCCTGAGAGCTGGAAGGGTGTATTGATATTCAAATTACTAGGTCAAAATCTTGCACATATAGAAAGATGAGAATCTATACGACAACCACATGATCAACAACTTATCGAAAATGCCACCGTTTTTTACGCGCCTTCCACTGAGGAAGAGCCGCTGATTAGAGTCGCATATGATTGATGACTGCACCACCCCCATCAGAAATTGATGCGAAGATAC
Organism: Angiostrongylus vasorum; assembly: GCA_018806985.1. Taxonomy (NCBI): domain Eukaryota; kingdom Metazoa; phylum Nematoda; class Chromadorea; order Rhabditida; family Metastrongylidae; genus Angiostrongylus; species Angiostrongylus vasorum. Next base: position 935,704 of record JADANN010000420.1, read on the forward strand.
GGGGAGAGATCATGTGTGATTTCTAAGCATTCCTCCCTGCTATTCATTGTAGGCTTCTTGGCACTTATCCAAAAACCCTCAAGAAGTTCGCGCGTTGATGTTTGGGCATCCTATACGAGGATAATGACTTCTATAACAAAATCGTCTCCGCAATGCTTTTGTTTCCTACACGTCCCTAGTGGGGAACTTCGTCTTGTTTTCGTTTGCCATCTAGATGTTGTTTTATACGGATACATAAAGATCCGCCCGTCTCCCCCAATATATTCCTCTCCACAAGTATCACAAGAAATCAGGTATATCGTACTTGAACTCATGCAGTGATCACATGTGATGTAGCGCCGAACCGTCGCATTGACCTTTGATGTAGGGTGGTGCACTCATCAACCATTTGCGACTCTGATCAGCTAGCCGTTCTTCCTCAGTGGAAAGCAAGTAAAAAACGGCTCTGAAGAAGGCGGTTCTGCCGAAAAAGTCAGCTACTGTTGTGTTGTACGTGTTTTTTACACGAAAGTAAAACGTGTGCTGTACAACCTCGCGATTGCTGAAAAGGAAAACGACACACTTATAATTCGTAAGACAATCTCGGAGTTCAACAGTGAAATTCTCTCTCATTCGACATCTTCCTTGAGTCTCCGATTAACGTCATTTCTGGGCCTTTAAACACCAACTCGGATGACATTATAAAGAAGAAATTGGGTGAAAAGAATTAAATTCTCCATTCTATCACTTCACGGTTGGCAAAGCCCTGTAGAAAAGGATTCGAGCAGATAAACCATCTTAATCCTTTCTACTGTTAGCAAACATAAATATATATATATATATATATATATATATATATATATATATATATATATATATATATATATATATAGCTAGCCAATAAGACACGAAATACAAGTTCTTCACAATATCATTGTCAAATACAAACCTATTCTTGAGCCCACAAATTTTTCTGAAGATGTTTTCAATTTGATGTTTGATGATGTTTTCTTAGTGAATATTTGCGGAAGTACTTGAACAACTGGCAATTGAATGGCTGGAGGTCTGCTGAGTATGCTGGCAGAGGTGAGGTTTTCCAAATTAATTTCTGTAATTTTTCAGTCCTGCTTATAGAAGAAGTGCTCGACGTGCAACATAAATGCACCTTTCCAATCGACTATTTCCGACAGAAGTCACTGCACTTCTTGGTGTACTTTATTGTCTCCCTGGCAATACGACTCTGCTGTAGTGATGCCGCCACGCCTCGAGGACTTATAACCGATAACTCCGTCAACTTCAGCCCAGTAGGAAAAAATTCTCCATAAATTCTAAAGTGAATTTGACTTTAGATTCAGCACGCCGGTGCATACGACCCAAAGTTTACAATCCAATTAGAATCCGGTTCAATCCATGGGAACTTTTATTTACTTTGCTTCTTTCGCAAGCTCTCAAACTGTTACGCGTTTACTTTTGATGTGCTCCAAATCCCCCCTTCAAGTGCTCGTTGTCGATAGCGATGGGTTGACGACGAGCCTCCACACCTTCGAAGCTCTCACTGTAATCGGCGAAAATTTTTGAAACCAACTATACGATCATTGACAGGTTCCTGTCGAAACATTATGTTAATATCGTGAACCGTCGGATGCATGTTTACGTTCGCATTCGTAGAAGAATACTCGATTTCGTTTCTTTTTTCACTCTTGAATGTCCAATGACTAAATCAAAGCGCTTAAGATTGTATGTGGTATAAGCAAATGTCAAAGAACAGGGAATGAAGGTTTGGAAATAAGTTCTTTCAAAACTTTGTATATGTTCACGTACGTTCGCTTCTCTGTAATTTTTATGGCTAGATAAATGAAACCAAGTCGAATAACATTCACGAAATCAACAAAGGCAAAAACTTCAGCATATTCTGAGATATACGATGCTGCTTGAATGTTACCTTAGAAGCAGTTAATTTTGATTTGGAATCCTAATGTCATATTCTCTACGCTCTATCTATACGAAGAACGCTGCTTAGACATATAATGTGCGTAATATAATACCATATTAGATATAATATTCTCAGTGAGCTCTATGATTAACAGTGTCATAGACCACTTTTTCTCGCTTCTGAACAATAATCGGACGTCTAAGAAGTCCTATGGACAATAAAAAGTTTTTTTTTACACTTCTTAGTAATACCCCATTGGCTGTAAAGTTTGTTCTACGGACAACAAACGATGTAAAAGTTACCACGTCAGCAACGATGACGACTAATGAACGTCGAAATGAAGTCTTTTTTAGGAAGTAGTAGGTAATGAATAAGTACATCATCGTTGTCGTCGTCGGCGTCGTTGTCGTCGGCGTCGTTGTCGTCGTCGTCGTCATAATAGAAGGAAGGTGCACTAAGATAACGTCGCATAGATGTGGTACGATAAACAACGATGACGATTTCCGCGACGATCGGAGGCCGGCGAAAGTGATGTGGTTGGTTCAAGGTCGACGGCGTTGAATTCACGCTATCCACCATGACAAGTGACTCAGCTATTCCATACCGCCATCTCCTCCACCATCATCGCCATCACAAACGACTTCCATTGTATTCGATTTGCGCCTAAATCTATCACATTACTTCTGTTATCTGATTCCTCTAGTTCCATTTTGATGTCTTCATCGTTTTACACCAGCCTTTATAGAATTACCAAGAGTCATGAAGATCCACAAGCACATTGACTTCAATACTAATGGTTCATTTTTGACAAATCGTCTATGTATCGTTATTGATCAGCATCAGAGCCACGATTTAACCAACTCTTTCCTGGAAATCTACTGATAGGAACATTGAGCTAAATATAGTGCACAGAAAAGTATGAACAAGAAATATTTCCATGCAAATAATTTTCTCAGTACGCTACTAGTTAGAAAAAAGTCCAATGTTTTTGTATCGTTGCAACTCTCTAAGAAATGAATAGATAATTATTTAATAATTCTACATTTCGATCACGTAATCTATGGAACATCGTATGGAGATCCTGTGTGACCCTGTAGAAGGCGTTTTCATAGTCAATAACCCGCTAATCCAACGATTATAGTCAGAGCAAACATTCACTTCTTCCTGGCAAGACCACATTACTCACTCAGTATCGTATTATATTGTAGATTATATATACGTATACTATAATATACTGTGTCATACAAGACCAAGGACTGAGCTCAGAAACGACGTCTTTATAGTTCGTTGATAGTTCTGATAGCTATAAATCGTACAGAACAAACGTTCAGTTCTTCCATTCTATTCTTTTTCCATTTAAAGATGATCAATGTTCTCATGCTCTCATCTCTTATTGGGTATAGTTTCTACTGCAATTTGTTATTAGCTCTTGTTGTTTACCGTTCTGTCATTCCACCAAAAGTATACTTCAACCTAAAAGGATACACAGTGTTTTACTGGCTCAGCGTAGCGAGGGCGTTTCTGGGTGTGAGATTATGACGTACAACCGTGTCCACCCCGGTTTAATAACTATAGCACTAGGCAGAAATCCTTTCCTACTCATAGAACTACCATCTGTAGAGGTTCTGGAGAGTTTTGTTGAATATGCGCTTTCAAGGTATCCACGACAGTAACCTAGCTGCAGTCCAGTTCAATAATAAATCTTGGTCACTTCTGGGAAGACATGGGAAAATGGCGGCAGAAATGCTCCTTTCTTCAAAGTGGGTTACGTTAATGAAATGATACATCAACATATTTGTAGCGACCCACAAACGGATATTCGCAACGAATAATCGCCCGTTAGTGGTACGTCCAAGTTCCACGTTCCACTAACAGGCAACCGGCTAAGTTCCACGTTGTAAACTTTTCCCACTGATCGCTAAAATTTGATGAGTTGGAGATTCGGAGAGTGCGAGATGGTGCGAATCATTATCGCCTCGACCCGTAATCCGATTTCTAATGGCACTTTTCCTCTGTTCATCGTTACCACCATCACCTGACCGAATCTCATAACTTCCCTGTCCAAACACATTCCATTCATTCCTACGTATAATCTCACTATCACGTAACGTATTGATCACGTAAAAACGCTTATAATCACGCTGATAGAACACAGAACAAGCCACCGACAGTAACGAAGTTGTCGGTTTCAAGTAGTGAAGTTTCACTACGACCATATGCCACATTCCCATCTCGACTTCACTACGTACAGGTTTTTCCTTATTTCTAAAACGGTTAGAGGTAAATGCTTGAATAATCAACAGTTTCTATTAGTTCAAATTAGAGCTGAAATTGTTAAAATCACATGGAGTGTATTTCATTACGGATGAATGAAGGAATCTTAAGTTTTCACAGTCGGCATGATTTCAGCGTGACGAACATTCCTATATGTGAGTATTAAGGTTTTGAGAAGTTAAGTAATGAGAATGAAAGCATTTCTTAAAATAATGACCGAATACACTTAATATATCCTAACACATCTATCTCTGGCTCAGTGGTCGGAGGCGCCCTGCAATACACGTGGAATCGATCCCGGCGTCTAAAGCTCAACAAGCCCTCCATCACTCCGGAGTCGGTAAATTAGTACCAGACTTGGCTGGGAGGATAGCAGCAGTGGCTCGATACATCGGTAGGCCACCGCGAGTCATTGTAAAGGCCATATATGCATTAAATCACCTCCAAACGATGCTTAATGAAGCCGAATACATGGCGCATCTCCTAGGGATTGATCAACGCCGAGAGCTTTATCCTTTCACCAATTCATTTCTACGTCGTAGATGTAATGTATCTCCACATTGTTTCTATACCACCTACATATTCGTTTTTTTCTCCATTTAAAAAAGACTAAAAACTCAAAAGAATTCCACTAACTTTGAAATACTTCGTTTAAAATGAGTGCAGTAAGTGGATATTCTTAGCAGCAAATAAGCAGTAGATTCACTAGTATTTCCACGCTAACACTCACCACTTATCAGTCAGTTATCATGTCCACACAAAAACTTAGAATCGTTTGTTCCGTCATTTCTTTCTATTTTTCTGAACATTGCGGCGAATCTCAACTGTTCATTTTGATTTTTCAATCTCGAATTGTTTTCGTACAATTGCAGCCTCAAAAAAGTTAACTATAAAAAAAGGATAAAGCTCTCGGCGTTGATCAATCCCTTAGGAATGCGCTATGCATTCCACTTCATCGAGCATCGTTGGAGGTGACTGGATGCATATCTGGCCTTTACAATGACTCGCGGAGGTCTACCGATGTATCCAGCCAGTGCTGCTAACCTCCCAGACTACTCTGGTACCAATTTGCCGACCGCGGAAGGATAGAATGCTTGGTGAGCCACGGGTACAGGGATCGATCCTATGTGTGCGTCGCAGGGCGCCTCCGACTACTGCGCTACACGCTCCCTTTCAAAAAGTTAACTATAACTATGTAAATTAACAATATGCACTCAGTACGAAAATTGATTGAATTAACAATACAGGTTTAACAGAAGCCTTCTAAGCAAGTCCTAGAACTCACATATAACTTCATGCTATCAACACAATGTTCGAAACTGGTCTTTCGACTACTGACAATAATTCCTCAACCAATGAAGTATCTGATGAGCTACTAGGAACTTCACAGTGTTTTTAAAAAGAGACTTTGCTCTATCTTCTTAATCATACATGTAATTCCGTAACATAAATTTTCACTTCTAAATTTGTTTGGAACTAAAATTGTCAAAGAACTGAGACCGAGAAAGAAATTTTTTAAAATTTTCAACGCAAGCGCCGCAGTCGTAAAAGCTAACGATAATTATGGAACAACATGATTTCCTGCTGGATGAGGTTCTGACCCTTAATCGCTTTGATATTCCAACTATGAGTCTCGAGAAAAGAAACCGGGAAAAAGAAGTTCCCGCATCCCAATAAAGTCAAAACTTTGGTGTGATAGAATAGTAGGAATTGTGTTGTAGGCAAAAATGTTGATTTTAATGGTTTTTATTGCACTTGATAAAACTCAATATGTATTGAGAGGGCTGCTTGTGCTGTGGTATTGATGCCGCTCATTACGAGCACGGTGCTGGTCCGCTCCGAGCTCACCGGTCTCACATCCTTTCGGGATCATGAAATTGGTACCCAGACTTGTCTCGGAACAGCTCAGTTCCTGCATTCCAAGTGGGGACGTTTTAGACCGATTATTCCAGAACACTGGGTAGGGTCTACTCAATCGGTGTTCAAAAAAGACATTTGTAAAGAAAACGGCAATCCTCAAGCAGCAGCCGAACCAACATACGAGAAGTTCGGAGACTTGTGAGTGATAGATGCGAGGGAACGGATCGAATGCAAGTGCTGGGATCCCCACAGTATATGTGAAGATGGATCATATAAAAAAAATTTGAGATATGATGGTTTAACATTACAGGTGGCCACTATGTCCGCACCAAATGCATTGTATTCAATTCATGTCGGACCTTGTGTGTTAAATTACGCTCACCTTACCAGGATCTCCGTATCTCATTTGTTCTGCTTTTGTATTGCAAGAAATTCAAACCATGCCTAGAATATTTTTTTACTGTTCTTTTTCTGTACGGTTTGTAGCTATTTCTAAAATGTTGCTCGACTCTAGTTGTTTTCCAAATTATTTCTCAATTTGCAAAAAAGTTGCCCAACTTCACTACAACATAATTGAATACAAATCTTGTACATTAATGGGTTCGCATCACAGTGAACGCTTATTAGCATTCAGCTAATGTTCATTATGATTACGTTAGTTTGCGATTGACCACGCTTTCCAACCTTTGATGGCGTCAAATTGATGCCAGACTTATCTTGATCGATAGCACTTTCTTAGTTCTGCAATCCATTTATAAATCAGAATGCCGCTTTTTTTCTTTGAAAAAAAAGTACGCGTTTTATTGTTTATCATTGAGATTTCGTGACATTTCGGCTGCTTAACGATGACATTCGCATGCATGTATAACATAAAAACTGTCAACGCAAAACAAATTCGCACATTTCCACAACAAATGTCTCATAGGATGACTTCAGCTGTAACACCTGTTGTCACGCACGTTGATTGTCGAGTGACTCAGAGCGGGCGCCAGTAAATCTTCCATTTCTATCTGTAACGTGTAAGAGTAACCCAGTGGGTTCTTCTTGCTCTATGGACTCGGTGAGCGTCATGCCTTTCTTCTAGGGTTTCCGTGAAGAGCTTTGACCATCGCGTCGGTGGCCTTCCTGCAGTGCGTTTACAAGATGAATCCATTCACTAACGGCTCTTGTTCATCGGTTGTCGTTCATACGCATTACTTGTACGGTACACCATCTTCAACAGTATGGCATAAGGAACGTCTTTGACTTTGTCCCTCTGTTATTTGCGTTATACAGGATAATCCAAGCGTCATTCTTTCAACTGCACCTTTTATGACGCTGAGTGATCTTTCATACCGCTTACGTAGCGACCCGGTTTCTGACGCATACGTTAAGGCAGGAAGAATCGTGGAGTCAGAAAGGTGGGCACGGAGTCGAGCGTTCCTTGTCCTCTTCACTACATTCTCGATGCTTTTGAAAGCTTCCAAAGCTGCTCGTCCTCCTGCTCAACTCTGCAGCTAAGTCGCATTCATGTTGATTTCTCGAACTAGATGTGTGGAGCACTCCGAAATGTTCGTATCGTTGAGCGTGAGTAGGGCATACGAAACCGATCCATTTCTCATGAACACCGTTTTTCTGAGATTCATATAAGGTGCGAAGACCTACCTTTCTACACGCATTATCAAAGTTGGCAAACATTCGTTCCGCTTCACTAATGTTTAGTGCTATAAGAACGATGTCATCAGCAAAGGAAAAACGGTACAATTTCTAACCATCGATTTTTACTCCTACGTTGTCCCTTTCCAACGTTTGTGTGACGTTCTCAAAGGTGGCGGCAAATAATTTTGGTGAAATTGTATCGCGTTGTCGAACCCTTCCTTTACGCTGATGTTAATATTGCCATAAAGGATAAAGGATAAAGCTTTCGGCGTTGATCAACCCCAAAAAGATGCACCATGCATTCGAGTTCATTAAACATCGTTGGAGGCGAATGAATGCATATTTAGGCTTTATAATAACTCGCAGTGGCCTACCCATGTATCATGCCAGTGCTGCCATCCTCACAGACAAGTCCGGTACCAATATGCTGGCCCCGGAGGGATGGAAAGCTTGGTGAGTCTCGGGCGCAGAGACCAATCCCACGTGTGTGTTGCAGAGCGCCTCCGACTACTGCACCACACGTGCCTTCTATCGCTGTAGCATCGCAGTATTTTGGTTGAGCAATTTTTGTATAGGTCACGAAGAATCTTTACATACTGAGTAGGGACGCCCTGGCTGTACAAGGTTTCCGTGAATGCTTCTATCTCAACTAAGTTAAAAGCTTTCTTTAAATCGGTGAAAGTGAGGCAGAGCTGTCTCTTGTACTCTGGCGATACTTCAACGAGTCTTGTTATCGTGTTGATGTGGTCCTTCATACTGGATTCTTTTTCGCAACCTTGCTTGCTCACATGACTATCCTTCACCCAGTGTTTTCTCAATCCTGTTTAGGATGATTCGAGCAGAGAGTGACTGGTGGAAGGTTCTTCAGATGTTCAGATCTTATCCTGTCCGGATCTGGTGTTGTTCGATTCTTCACCAACGGAAGAGCATTTCGGATTTCAGAAAAAGAAAACCGGTGGGACGAAATATCCATCCTGATTTATTTGACGTCGCAATTGAAGACATCCGAGTATAATCGTGAATGGTTCTCTCCATTGCCTATCTGGAAGCTGCAGCCGTTTCTTCTGGGCATCGGAGTGCAATCGTCGTGGTTTTGTAATTGGCGAAGCTTCGGTAGGCTTTGCAAATGCTTCTCCCAGCCTCTGCAGTTTTAACCACAACTGCTGCTCTTCTCTCTTTAAGACCTTCTTTTTATCGCCTGTCTGCATTGTTTTGCAAGTTCAGACGTCAGTTCGCGGTTTCCTTCAGTTCGTGTGATTCCTCGCTGGCGTATCAGCTCGAGTGTTTTTTGGAGATAGACGTTTCTAGGTGACATTACAAGAACGCCGACGCTGCCAACTCCTCTATTGTGAGCATGCTCCGAAGAACAGTTCTTCTCCGGTGTCACTGATGGCGTGTGGCGTCTTCTCGTCTTGGCAAGTCCGATGACGTCGTTCCTTGTCCTTCTTGTCTGCATGATCAAATCTTCTATCGAGGACTCAGATGAAAGTGTCCGTGCATTGTAGGGTATAGATCGTCACCTTAGCCTTTCAAGATTTAAGCCGCCTGGAATGACCTTGATATCTTAGTAGCCTCTCCGTACTTGTCTTGCTCAACGCTGTGCTGTCGGGGGGCTGCTTCATGATAGGGGAATAAGGCCCATTTATTTTATTGTGTTTAGCTTTTTTGATACTATAGATCGGCGAGCTTGGAACGTGGGGCTGGGTATACTCACGGATAGCTTGCCAGTCTCTCCCAAACTAGGCACTAGGCAGGGGGAATTTGTTTATTACAAGTGACTCCTAAACCCCCATATACTTCCCCACCACTTGACCGAAAGCTTTTGCCCGAATTCACTTGTAGAATACAATCAGCATAAAAGAAAACACAACCACGGTCGAATGCATGAATTTGTCCTCGAAAACACAAAAGGTATATTTCATATGGCACAGCAGAAACGGAGTAGATCTCCTGGATTCATCTAGTCTCAAGGAAGCATAGGGGTCGCTTTCGGTTCGCGATTAACCACCATCTGCCACCAGGAACGCGCCACGATCCTCGCGACTAGCTGGCATGAGATCCCCCTATGAGGGAGATCTGTGGTTAGACCTAGCACAAGGTTAAAAAAGTGGAAAAAGGCGACTATTTAAAGAAAGAAATAGAAACTAAGGAATATCTAGAAACAGAGTAAGAATGATAAATAGGATTGGTTGTGCCCCTATTAGTGGACTACGTACGTTATCATGAATCACTACCACCTTTCAGGGCGCCTGTAGCGTATTGGTTAGAGGTGCCCTGCAATACAAGCGTGGTCTTCAGTTCAGTTCCGTGCCCCAACTTACGAAAGATTCCCATAAATTCCAAAAATTTTCCTTAGTACCAGAGTAAAAAGCAATGCGAATTTTTTGATAGCACAAATTGTTATGATTGAACCTAGCTCCCAAGGACCTCCCTCACATGAGTGATCTCGAGCCGGTTAGTCGCGACAATACGAGGCGCGTCCCCAAGTGGCGTATAGGGGGTTAATGGCGGACCAAAAGCGACTTTTGCTTTCCTGAGACGCAGGTGGATTCAGAGGAAGGAATCCCTGTTTCTGCTGCGCTGATTTGGCACATGCTTTCTGTATTTGCTAGTCGTATTCATGCATACGTGTGTGGATGCGTTCGCGCTTGTGCGGATTGTATTCTACGAGTCAATTCGGCCAAAAGTCCGCAATCAAGTAACGGGGGAGTATATGGGACGCGGTTAGGAGTCGCCTCCGACAAATATGCTCCATGTCCACTCTGGGAGACCTGGCAAGCTACCCGTGAGTATACCCGGTCCCCCACGTTCACAGCCTAGCAAGCTATACGTGGGTATCAAAAAGCTAAAAACAGTAAAAAACGGGCCTCATTCCCCCTAACCCCGAAAGGGCATCCAATTCGGCAGCGTTGGGTAGAACGAGTACGGAGAGGCTGCAAAAACCTCAGAGCCATTCTAAGCTGCCTAAATCGCAACGAACTAAGGTGACGATCTGTACCGATAATGCACGCACATTTGCATCCGAGTGCTCGATAGTTGAGTTGATTATGCAAGCAAGAAAGATAAGGTACGACGTCATCGGCCTGAAAGAGACGAGACGACGCCATCCATTCAACGCCGTCTATGACACCGGAGAAGAACTGTTCCTCGGAACATGCGACAGTAGAGGAGTCGGCGGCGTCGGCGTTCTCGTCAACACGAGTTTGTCCATGAAAATCGATTCATTCGAACAGCCTACAACCCGAATCGGACGTTTACAATTAAAAAGATGTGGATCAATTCCGACTTTGACAATCTTCGTCGTTTACGTGTCCACATCAAACTATGACGAAGAGGAAGTCGAAGCGTTCTATTAGGACTTGGAGAAGTTCTACAGAGAAGACCATACGTTCTTCAATGTCATCATTGGAGATTTCAATGTCAAGATTGGACCAAAAAGATCGTCCGAAGAACGTCACACTGGGACCCACGGATTAGAATGGAACGAACAGGGTGACCTGCTGTCTGAGTTTATCATGACGACCAAGACCATCCATGGGAACTCGCAATTCCAGAAGCCCCCACCCTCAACGCTGGACGTGAGAGTCCGCCAATGGAGAGTACCATAACGAAATAGACCGCGTCATAGTAAACAGGTTTTGCCCAACTGATGTCGCTGTTGTCCGAAAATTCTGCACGGGATCAGACCATCGCCTCCTTCGTGTAAATAAGATTCTATTTCTCTCAGAAAGGAGAAAAAAGCCGCTAAATTCAAAAACCGAAGTCCCAGACCATCATAAACTAGGACTTATTCATATCGCTCGTCGGCTGTTGGGAAGATGCTTTTCTCGACAACATCGACGAAAAAATACGATCGGCTCATTCAACATCTTAACGTTAGCACAATGAAAGCTGACAGGTCGAAAGTCACCAAGAGACGTCTGTCTCCAGAAACACTTGAACTGATACGCCTGCGTAGTCGCACGAGCTGCAGGCAAGCGTGAACTCACATCTGAACTTGCAAAACAATGCAGACAGGCGACAAAAAGAAGATCTTAAAGAGAGAAGAGCAGCAGTAATGGCCGAAGCTGCAGTGGCTGGGAAAAAGCATTCGCAAAGCCCACCGAAGCTTCGTCAGTTACAAGACCAAAATGATTGCACTCCGACGCCCAGACGGAACAATTACAGTGTCCAGAAAGTCAATGGAGAAAAACATTCACAAATACGACTCAGATCTCTTCGACAGCCACGTCCACTTTCCGTCATATGAAATATAGCAGGATTTATATGTTGTACCACCGATTCTCCGTACCGAAATCCGACATGCGATTTCGTCGGTGAAAAATCGAACAGCACCAGGTCCGGACAGGGTAACACCAGAGCACCTGAAGAACCTTAAGTCACTCCTCGTAAATGCAATTTCTCGGGTCTTCATACGTTACCTGTCTGAATGCAAGGTCCCTACTCATTGGAATACCAGCAAGACCGTGCTATTTTTCAAGAACAGTGAGATCCACGATATCGGCAACTATCGCCCTATCTGCTTGCTGTCTGGCGTCTACAAACATTTCACTCGAGTGATCCGTTTCGAAAAGGATTTATTAAGAGGGACCACGTCCACGTGATAATGAGACTCACTGAAGTATCGCGAGAGTACAAAAGACCCCTCTATCTCACTTTCATCGATTTACAGAAGGCCTTTTATTCAACTGAGACAGAAGCAGCGATGGAAGCCTTTGACAGTCAGTGAGACCCTACTCAGTACGTAAAGATTCTTTGTGAGCTGTGCAAAAAATTTCACAACCAAGATGTCACCATTCCACAACGATATTAACATCGACGTCAAAAGAGGGGCAAAGGCAAGGCGATGCCATCTCGCCAAAATTATTTGCCGCCACCCTCCAGAACGTCATGCGAACATTGAAATGGGACAACATGGGAGTGAAAATCGATGGTCGGTAATTACACCATCTTCGCTTTGCAGATGACATCGTCCTTACAACACCAAACATTAGCCAACAGGAACGTATGCTTGCCGACTTTGATAAAGCTTTTGGAAAAATTGACCTTCGACTAAATCTCACAAAAAACGATGTTCATGAGGAACGGATTTATTTCGTATGCCCCATTCACGCTCAACGAAACGAATATCTCGGAATGCTTCAGTTACGTCTATCTAGGTCGGGAAATCAACATGATGAATGACTTTGCTCCGGAGTTGAGCAGAACGAAACGAGCGGCTTGGGGAGTTTTCAAGAGTATCGAGGATGTAGTGAACAGAACGAAGAACACCCGACTTTGCCCACCTTTTCGACTCAACGGTATTTCCTGCCCTAAAGTGTGCGTCAGAAACTTGGTCACTGCGTATATAGGATGAAAAATCACTCAGCGTTATGGAACGCGCAGTCGAAAGGACGGTGCTAGGAGTATCCCGTTTCACACAAGTAAGGGATGGGATCCGAAGCTCCGACCTGCGTCAACGATCAAAAATCAAAGATGCCGTTCTGTACGCCAAACAGTCGAAGATAAGGTGAGCCGGACACGTAATGCGCATGAATGACAACCAATGGACAAGAGCCGTTAGTGACTGGATTCCTCAGGATGTCAAACGTACTGCAGGAAGACCACCGACCCGATGGTGAGAGTTCCTCACGAAGAGCCTGGAAGAAAAATATGATGCTCGACGAGTCCCTAGAGCGGGCAGAACCCACTGGGCTACTCTTGCACGCAACAGAGAAAAAGTGGAAGAATTACTGGCACCCACTCGAGTCACTTGACGATAAACGAGACCACAAATGATACAGGTGCTACAGATGAAATATTGCTCATTGCCATGCATTTTTCGATAAACTGGACTATTAAGCAAATTGTTCGGGATTTCTACCTACAATCTCTCATTTTTTGTGGTCCCTACCATTCCGATTGCAACGTAGCAATTTTAATCCGAAAACGATATACCAACAGAAAAAACAACGAGGATCAGTTCAGGAAAATGTTTATGATTCATTTCTTAGTACATCTTATCTTATAGTCAGCTGCACTGATCTGTCACGAAGCGCTACGAAATCTTATTACTGCGATGAAAACGGTCTCATTAAATCTTAATCATAAAATTTTTTTAAAGAGTGATATAATGAAGTTATCTAATTGATATGTCTAATTGGATGTACCTAAATATACATAATATCTACAGTGTAATCTATCACAAGGGCGCGTGTGTTGCAGTGGTCCGAGGCACCCTGCAACACACACGTGGAATCGAACAGCACTGGCTCTATGCATCGGTAGGCCACCCGAGTCATTGTAAAGGCCAGATATGCATTAAGTCACCTCCAAACGATGCTTAATGAAGTCGAATGCATGGCGCATCCCTTAGGGATTGATCAACGCCAAGAGTTCTATTCTCTGTCCTTTAATCCATCATATCACCTGTATCATGTCAATATCACCTGTATATATATATATATATATATATATATAATATGTGATATTAAATATCTAATTGACCTCTAATTTAATAGATTACGACGGATCTGTTTAGTAAGATCTGTTTACTGCTTTACCAGTTTTGTTTCATTTGACATGGAAACGATGAGGAGTTGATGGGTCCAAAGAAAACACAAGAACAAATAGTGGGGTGGTAGCCGCCAGCAAACAGTAAGAAAGAACTGATGACGAAAATAAGCAGAGAGTCACAAGAACGATGAAAATATGAAGGAAATCTTGTGAACGGTCCAGAAAAAATCGACAGCAGTCATAAAAAATAATGTTAAAATCGTCACAGGAATAAGGATAGTCAGTAGATATTATGCTCTGTGACGGTGAGTAAGACAGAATGAAGGGAATAAACGGCACTGGGTAGAAAACTTCCCCGATCAAATTTAAAATTCGCCAACTTCAGCTGAGTAGGATTTCGCGGCTATCCAGAATTCATTTTCGTAATCTCCCTGAGGGATGAAATTCGTCTTAGTAATTCATTTTTTCTTCGACTTCCTGATGTCACAAGCAGTACAAAACCCTTTGGATGACACTGCTGCCTGCGATATCAGCAGCATCTACTGCTATAAGTCTATAGAACCTTAAAGGTGGAACTAAATGACAAATAGTTTCAACTTTTTATTAACTGCCTACTGTTTTTTTCATGGCAAGGTACTATGTGAAATATAGACACAAAAAGCAAAGCAAAGGCCTCGGTTAGTGGGGTTTATAGCCATGTACCGTTTCTCCACTTTCATTACTACTGATATTGAATGGTACTGATTACTGGATGAATACTGATTAATGAATATTTAAGAAAAGTCTTTTGATTGAGCTAAGACGTAAATGATTGGTGATGGCTACCGTTAGGATAAAAAAACAACCTGACAGAAAGGCAAAGCCAAGGCCTCGGTAGTGCACTGCAAAACTTGGGAGCCCAAATCGCGGGTTCGAATCTGGCCTGGGGTCCAAGTTCTGCTCATATCTCAACATTATTGTGAATGATAACTATTTGGGAATTGCCTTATCTTGTACATAGCACGAAAAACTTGAGCTCTCAGCTTACAACACTTGTAGTTTATTATGGATGCCAGCAATATGATAACCAGAAGAGTTGACGCGCACTTCATTATAGCAGTTTATTAAGGGTTTTTTCTCAAATTTATGTCTCAGAGTTTACTCTAACTCATTTTAAAGTGGGAATTTGACTGACAGTGAGTACCAAACATCAGGGCTTTCTAGGAGTATGATAGTAATGGAATCTTGTTTTCAAAAGCCTTTTTTTTCTACTGTGATTCATTCTGGAAGCCGCTAAAGTGGGCTATCACTTTATTTCAAGCTTAGAAGTTCCACTTAAGCACAGCTCGTTAACAATACCGCGTCTATTTTAAGGTCTGCAATAACTCCACCATAATGCCCTAATAACATCCTAACGGTTTACCGCCTCATCAAGGTTGGGAGGTTTTTCTGCGTGTCGAGCTGCGATGTACAGCGGCAGGATTCATCGCCCCAGCAGGACCTCCCAAGCTCAGAAGGAGTCCGGCGTTTCCATCAGGAAGAGTAAACCAATAACAGGGTCCTCTACGGTCCTAGTACCAAACTAGTCGCATGGTGGCAAATCTCCGTGTGCTCCACAAGTGCCGCGACTGCCTGTGGTGGTGACGACCTGAGGTTGACTTTGGCCAGGCTGACCTCGGGACTCCAGGAAACCACATTGGCTAAATCAGCAAAACTCTGAAAAAACGGAATTTATGCTGGGGTCCGCACAACCAGTGAAGGCCGGCTATCCAAGTATCCAAGTAGTTCATCATGAGTAAAATGGACTACACACCGCTACTGTTGATTCATCTGATTATAAAGCCTTCGATATTAATTTAAAGGTCGATTTAGTTAAAGTGACTATCTCAGCTGGATTTTTTATGCACCGTAAAACGAAAATGACTCTAACATAGACGACGGTTTCATAGGGTTCAAGCCTTGAAGGAACAAAAAGAGGTATTGAACTTGATGCGAGATCCATAGAACGAATTGTGACCACAACTAGAAAGAAGATACATTCGAAAAGCAGAGGTAATCAATGCTCACCTGTTTGAGCACAAAGGAAAACAAACTAGGATGCTTTTTCACCGCTGACTCCCACCTAGTTTGATCTACCGCTTGGCAAATATTTTCTCAGAAAAATGCTAGTAAATCGAATTTGTACGAGATGTACGCCTACAGGAAAGTCCTAGTCTACGGAAGATAACGCTCCTGTAGACGACAAATCTAAATGAACACTGAGATCGCATTACTACTTTTCTCATTTGAAAGGAAAAAGGGACACTTTTCTGTAGGCAGTTGGAGAACGAGCAATCTTTGTTCCGTAATGGTTTCAGCTTTTCAAACTTCTTCCGTGAATCACTCGTTTGACGCAATCACGACCAATGTTGGGTAACCGACGCCCCAGATACAATCGTTAGTCGTCTATGGCTTGTAGAAAGTGTGAGATTCTCATCTTTCATTTTCATTCCATTTGTTATTTCCCAGCCAAGGTTTTCTGTTATTCGGATAGCTGTTTTGTAGTTTTATCATTGTATATATGTGTATAGGGGGGCGCGTAGCGCAGTGGTCAGACGCGCCCTGCAATACACATGGGATCGATCCCCGCGCCCCACGCCCACCAAGCTCTCCATCCTTCCGGGGTTGGCAAATTGATACCAGACATGTCTGGGAGGGCACCAGCACTGGCTTGATACATGGGTAGGCCACCGCGAGCCAGTGTACGGACCAGATATGCATTCAATCACCTCCAACGATGCTTGAAGTCGAACGCATGCGTATCCCACAGAGATTGACCATCGCCGAGACCGCCATCCTTTTTTTTACCCCTATGTATATGTATATATATATATATATATATATATATATATATGATATATATATATGTATATATATTTACTTTTCATGTGTACTGCTTGTGATTCGTAATTGCTGGTGATAGCTTTTTACCATTACCTAGACATCGTTAGGATTTATTCCCTCATTGTACATATGCTTTAAATAAGCTCACTCTCTTAACACATCTGTATTATATGTTTGCTCCGCGGATAAAGTCGTTTTCAAACGCCCTATTGATTACTCATATTAGTTGTATCATTACCTTCCCATTTGTTTCCACCGTACAGATGGTGAAAGCAGTGTTGAAGCCTAGTGTCTATGAATATGCTTCATCTTCATCGTCTTCATGTTCAGGGATTGTCGCCAAACCACATGACAGACGGTACGTTCTTAGTGTGCTACTGCATCCTCACTACATGCTTTACTACTAATACTTGATACCTGAATGGCCAATCCTCACTGGTTGTGCGGGCATCAGCATAATCACCATTTTTCAGAATTTTGCTGATCTAGCCATTGTGGTTCTCAGGAGTCTCGAGGTCAGCCTGACTAAAGTCTGCCCCAGGTCGTCATCACCACAGGCAGTCGCATTCCTTGTGGATTGGAGAGAAATTGACCACCATAGGACTTTAATACCAGGACGGTGGTGGATCCTGGTATTGGTTTACTGTTAGCTGGGCTTCCTGATGGAAACGCCGGACTCCTCAGCTTGGGAGACCCTGCCAGGGGATGGATCCCTCCGCTGTACATCGCAGCCCGACATCCAGGAATACCTCCCAGCCACGATGAGGTGGTAAACCGTTGGGAGCTTCACTACTGTTATGAATCTAATTTCATTAAGTACGTTAGGAATTATTATGCTTTAATATGCATTTTTTCTGGCAATGTTTCGCAGTCCTTTCATCTTGTATGCGAATAGGACGTGCGTAGAGCAGTGATCGAAGGTGCCCAGAAATACGCATGGGATCGATCTTGCTCCCCAGGCTCACAAAGCCTTCCATCTTTCCGTGGTCGGCAGATTGATAGCAGAATTGTCTGGGAGGATAGCAGCACGGGCTCGGTACATCCGTACACCAGCCAGATATGCATTGAGTCACCTCCAAACGGTGCTTAATGAAGTCGAATGCATGGCGCATCTCTCAGGGATTGATCAGCGCTAAGAGCTTTATCCTTTATCCTTTAATAAATCCATTCAGGGATGTCGCTGCGATGTCCGCTCGTGTACAAAAAATGGAGCGTGCACTTGATCTTTCTAAGTATATTCAGCAAATTGAGAAACTGCTAGCTCAACCCATCAAGTAAGTCTCAATGCTTTCCTTTTTACCCATGTATTGGACCTGTTTTTTTTTTAAGTTTTTCATTCATTTTTTGTCGTTGTAGTGGTGACTAACTAGGGTATAAACTGCAGTTACTAGAGGATACTTGGCTTACATTGCTATATTATTTGCTATCGAGATTTTGCGCGTGATGTTTACCTTTGACACTTCAGATTAGTCCCTTTTTCCTTGCTGTTCTCTGTCGTCTTTTGGTCTGCTGAGTTGGGCCTTTCGTCGCACATTTAAAATTATATTGTTAATTTAGTCACTTTTTATTTACTGTCTATTATTTTTTCATGGCAGGGTATAATGTGAAATATAACCACAGTGATTCCGAGATATTTCCTAAGATATGCTGGTGAACGCGTTAGCCCCCGGAAGGGATAATAGCGAGTTCGATCCTCACCGCAGACACCTGCGGCCCGAAGTTTTGCAAATATCTCAGCATAATTGTGGTTATCTTGTTAATCGTAAAAGTATATCGCAGAATTCTTTGCTATTAATTCTTTCTGCTTCTGTTCAGCAAACGCGAGGTGTTGTTTTATTTCTTTATTTACGTACAAGCTGACGTTTCGGCGGATTTCGCGTTCTTCAGAGTCTAGAAAGGTCAAGTTGACTGCGATCTACATGGTCAAACGCCTCCATAACAAAACAGAGGAAATGCTGAACCAAAATTTCAACCACATTGAACACAGAGCTTTTGCACACTCACCGCTTTCTATTCTTTTCTTTTTTTGCTATTACTTTGCTAGATAACTGTTCAAAGCATTCGCTTTTGACGTTGATCTCAGTCCAGTCGTGCTTTAATGGTATAAAGCTTTCCAACCTTAGCCAACAGATTTTTACTCATGGTGAATCTTATTTATTGGAACTAATAATACAAGTTTTCCACTCTGTAGTGAAGCAGCTGTGATATTCTAGAGCTTACATATTGTTACATATTGTTCCTTTTTCTTGAGGCTTGTATTTTAAACAGGAAAACGATTAAGCACAGAATTTTGTCAAGCACGACGTGTGTTCTTGAATGCGTCGTTATCGTTTGCTCCCTTTCTGTCAACCGTTTCGGAATTCTAAACCTTTATTCAACTTTTTTTCTTCGGATCCCTGCATTTAAAGCATTTAAAAGCAAAAAGTTCTATTTCGGAACCGACTTTCTTCTAACCTCGTTGTGACTAATCAATATGTATTCTTTCTTTGATGAGCTTACACGAGGTTGATAAATATATTTATTTTCGGCTAACGTTTCGACGTCTTCGTCTTCATCAGAGCCGATGGTCCGAGTCGATGGTCCATGCTTGCTATTCGTCTCGATGTGGCGGCTTCGCCTTCGTGTCGAGTCAGGTCTTCCTCAAGGGGCCATCTCCTCGAATGAGGCATGCTCACTCGGTGATGCCCTTTTGTACACGATGCTGATGGTGGATATAACGATAATGTCCAGTGATAACATCTTGTTTTTCTTCTGGACAGTGCATCGTGCAGAAGTTCGGTGTTATTATCCGCTAGTACAAAGCATAGTAATATTTCGAAACCGACTTTCTTTTAACCTCGGTGTCACTAAACAGTATGTATTCTTTCTTGGTGAACTTGCACGATTAACAAGCGTGGACCATCGACTCGGATCGTCGGCTCTGGTGAAGGCCAAGACGTCGAAGCGTTATCCGAAAATAAATATATTTATCATCCTCGTGTAAGCTCATCAAGCAAAAAGTTGTTTTAGAGGAACTCTATATGCGATTAGAGTTATAGGGCAAAGCGTTCATATGTTTGGCAAATTTTTAGCCTCGCAAGTGCTTTACGTATAAAGAATATAGCGGCAGTAGAACTTGACGTTTCGTGAAGATGTTAAGAATGTATCTTTTCTGTTATCACTTTCAACTCCTATATTTGAATGGTACTGAATTGATTCTGATATCGTTGATGCTTATAAATGTTTCTATGTGTCCAGCGGACTCTTAGTGGGATTACTGGTAACATACTATTTATACCACTTTTCTTTGGTCGACTGATAGATGCAAGGTTTGTTTTCTAGAAATGCAAGAACCGTTCTGAACCGTAACTATATAGTATGGGGATTTAAGCTGCATGTAGAAAAGGACGAAATTTTGTTAGTCCCTTCTCAAGCATCTTTAAGAGCTAGACATAACCACAAAATGGCTTAGTTAAAATTTTGAGGGTTATTTTTGCGGAAAGCTTTTCCTTTCGTCAATAATTGTTTCCACTGATTTTAATGTTTCAGGATTCCTGGTTCTACATTAGTCCATCAAGGACGAGGATTAAATCATACACGAAGACCAAGTATTTTCTCGGCAAAAGGTATTTATCCCACTGAAGAAATTAGAAAACATAAGCTTTCCAAACTGTTCGTTTAAACCACGTGTTCGCTAGTTTTCTATTCTCTGCAGTTGCTTTTTTCACTCTATTTCAGCTTTCCAAACTGTTCAATTTTCAAAACGCCAGGGAGCGAGAATGGCTTCAAGAGATTCTGCTTGAAGAAAGTGATTCAGATGATGACGGTGAAATATTTTTACACTATTTGCGAGGTTTATGAGAAGCTAAAGCATCACCATTAATGCATGAAGCTCGATTAATACAGCGCAAAAAATTCATATAAAAAAAAGGAGCTCTGGATTTCGAGGGTTCTTGAATATTTGAGTGATGTTGTGTGACCACAAAAAATGAATTTTTACAACCTCAGTTTTATTGTTGTGTCAAGTGGTTTATTACTCGGATGGCCCATCTTACTGGAAGTGCGGGCCCTAGCATAATTTCCGTTTTTTCGGAATTTTGCTGGTCTAGCCAATGTGCTTCCCGGATGTCTCGGAGTCAGCCTGGCCAAAGTCTGCCCCAAGTCGTCACCACCGCTGGCAGTCGCAGCTCTTGTGGATCAGAGGGAGATTTACCACCATGCGACTTTAATACCAGGACGGTGGTGGATCCTGGTATTGGTTTACTCTTAGCTGGGCTTCCTAATGGAACCGGCGGACTTCTTCTCAGCTAGGGAGATCTTGCCAAGGTGATGGATCCCCCCGCTGTACATCGCAGCCCGACACCCAGGAACACTTCCCAGCCACGAAGAAGTGGTAGACCGTTGGGAAGTTGCCCTTTTTTCGTAACGTTTCCAAAATTTTTTACAAAAAACTTTTAAATTTTTCATGATTTTGAAATGTTTTCAGAAACGTTGACATTCCTCTGAACGTTTTTATTGCGAATGGTTTAGGTGAGATGCTTTTCACAGTACGAGATATTCGAGCAGCTGTCAAGGTTCATCAGATGCGCAGAAAACTTCAGAAGCGCTACCATAGTGATCGATCGAACAGCCAATTCACTTACTATTCAGCAGGTTTGCTGAGTAGCGACGACCCATTCCCGGAGCACCAGTCGACAATTTTACGAAACTTAACGGCAAATCGAACGGAGTGATACTATAGTTAATACGTTTACGGATGTCCTATCTTCACATTTTCTTCAGAGAATAAAAGTTGTAATTTTCTTGTATTTCCTGCCTTTATAACGGTCGAGTACCTGTTCTCAAAGCTATTGTTGTAGTAATTTGTGAAATCATCAATTACTTAAACCAGCACGTGTATACACGTACATACTTGATACTTGATACTTGAACGACCCGTCATCACTTGTTGTGTGAGCCTAGCCTAACCACCATTTTTCGGGGATTTGCTGGTTAAGCTATTGTCGTTCCGTGGAATGCCGAGGACAGCCTGACCAAAGTCTGCCCCAGGTCGTCACCACGGCGGGCAGTCGCAGCCGTTGTGGATCAGAGGGAGATTTTCCACCATGCGACTTTAATACCAGGACGGTGGTGGGTCCTGGTATTAGTTTACTCTTAGCCACGCTTCCTGACGGAAACGCCGGACTCCTCAGCTTGGGAGACCTTGCCGAGGGGACGAATCACCCGCTGTACGTCGCAGTCCGTCACCCAGTAACACCCAGCGACGATGGGGCGGTAAACCGTTGGGTGTATATATATATATATATATATATATATATATATATATATATATATATATATCGATATTAACATCTTGTGGTGTCAAGATTTACTTTTTCGATTTCTGTTTTGTTCTTTTAGGGCATGGTGGAGTCGGCTTTGGTCGGGCATTTGCTTGACCCACGATCTCCGTTGAACATCGAAAGCCTGCTGGTATGTGAGCACGTTTGACCAATTCTTTCAACGTGATTTTGGTATATTCATAAGCTTACAACAAACTTATTGACCGCTTATACTCTTGTTGCCATCATCGTGATTATGATCTTATTTGTAAGCAAGGTTCGCCATTTCTTCGGAAGCTAAATGAAAGTCCATTTCGAAACTCTCAGTTTATTATCAACGGGATTTTCAGGATGCCATCACTGCTCTACTTATTGATTGTAAGATTCCATCTTTGATGCGAATCAAAAGCATTGATAGCTTTATTACTAGGTGTAAGTTTAAGATTAGTTGTTCATTGTATTAACACATTTGTGACGGCGTGAGCTGACTTCAACTCTATGAGAGGAGGGAACTAGCAGGTTGGGCGGTGTGAACTAGTGTGTTCGAAAGTTTGCAAAAATCTAGACTTCACAAAAAAGGTTGGGATTAAAATGACATCTTGGGAAAATTATATATACAACTATTGTAGAACAAAATCTCTTCCATAGTTGTTCACGTTGAAAGCGTTTAACTCTTGAAAGAAAACTTTTGAGAATAATTTATTTGCCAAAAAATACGTAAGTGTTGATGAATATTAAGCGTCGTCACGGATGTGTTGAGGTTATTTAGGCTCCAATATGTATTGATACGTTATTTACTATGTCTTTGCAGATCAGCAAATTATCGAACAAGTGTCACAACACAGACTTAAGGGATCAGATTTTCGATTATTGAAAGTGATAGGCCGCGGAGCGTTTGGAGAAGTACAGCTCGTGAGACACATCCATACGAATTGTGTCTACGCCATGAAGCTTTTGAACAAAGACGATATGGTAGGTTTGGTTTTTCTCAGTTATGCAGTCTATCTGAATTCGAGAACAGATGGTTGCGTTTAAATTATTTTTTTGCTTAGATCAAGCGCTCTGATTCGGCTTTCTTTTGGGAAGAACGTGATATCATGGCCCACGCGAATTCTGATTGGATAGTCAAACTGCACTATGCCTTTCAAGTGAGCGTTTATAAGTAGTCCATCTTCAATGCTGGATGTGCTTGTCATTTTCTTCATTGTTTTCTTTTCTAAGTCAATCAGTTGCAGATATCATTTTAGGATCAACGGTATTTGTACATGGTTATGGAATATATGCCTGGTGGTGATTTGGTCAACCTAATGACAACGTCTGTGTTCCAGCTTTGGCTTATTTTTCACCATTATCTTTAATTTTGTGATCTTTTTTAGCTTTAGAGCTAGATGAAAGATTCAGATATGATGTGCCAGAAAAGTGGACGCGGTTCTACGCTGCGGAACTTGTGGAAGCGCTTACAGCTCTACATTCCATGGGATATATTCATAGGTTGTGATGAGACGAAGAAAGCTTTAATTCATTCGGCTTTGTCAATTTTTTAGAAATTTTTTTTGGTGTTGTAGGCGTATTTCTTCTTCACTTTAGAGATGTCAAGCCAGACAATATGCTGATTTCTCGAAGTGGCCATATAAAACTTGCTGACTTTGGAACATGTGTGAAGATGAACAAAAATGGGGTCATCAAATGCTCCACAGGTCGGTGAATAGTTACTTTTGCTCTCATTGAACTTAGAACTTAGTGTTTAACTTGCATGTTTGGAGATGTCGTAGGTCGTTTTATTTCATTATTATTCATATGGACTGTTTTGTGCGTTTTAAAGTGGTACAACGAGGATCCCTCTATTTATACCTACTTCTGTATGACCAGGCTTCGCAAACTATTCTGATTGCAGCCCTTTTTTTTGTTCAGTTCGTGGTGTTGCGTGCGCCCTGCACGAGGGTGTTCCGCTGAGTGTGGCTGCGGCTTCTACTTCATGGTTTTATCTTTATGAATTTTGTTCAGTGCTCGTCGAAGTGGTTTCCGTTGGTTTCCTGGGATTACCTATGCTAAAGTTACCCAACAAGAAATTGCCGACTTATGTTGATCTAAGAGAGCATTTCCTTTCGAGGTCAATATTCGAATGTAGAGGGATTAGCGCTTGGTTGACTCGTGGCGTAGTCGAACCAATAACCATGTACATATTGCATGGCACTTCTAACCACCACGTCTGCATCCTTTTATACGTCAACTTAAGGTGAACTGCAATTTTTAGCTGTTGGAACACCTGACTACATTGCTCCTGAAATCCTACAAAATCAGGGAAAAGAGGCGGAATTTGGTACTGAAGTGGATTGGTGGTAAGTACTTAGTTCGCTAGTTTGTTCTGGTTGGTTTTTTGTTTGATTTTTTTAAAATCAGTAATGAATTTCGCTTACGGTGTTCATGGTGTGATTCATTCTCTACCTGTTACTAAAAAAAAATTGTTCCTTAGTTCACCTTACTCCTTCATAGTGCGCACTCCATTTTGAATGTTTTTTGATACTTTTCTCTAATTTTTGGAGTTGTCTTCTATTCAGATTGCTTAGTGAGGATCTTTCATTGGTAGATTTCTTTTGTTGAAGGGCAGTTGGTGTTTTCATTTACGAGATGCTGATTGGCGAAACACCATTCTTCGCAGAAGCGCTGGTTTCCACATATTCGAATATTATGGATCACAAGAATAGTCTTCGTTTTCCCGATGAACCAGTGATTTCTGACCACGCTAAGGATCTTATTCGGCAGTTCCTGTCATCAGCAGACATTCGCTTGGGCAAGTCGGTCGATAAAATTCGTGAACACCCATTTTTCAAAAATGATGAATGGACTTTTGAAACCTTGCGTACTGGTATGTGTGTGAGATGACTTTTTACTTGTTATTGATCGTATTTGATCGTTTATAGCCTAACGTAGTTAACACAAAAAAACATTTTTTAGCAAATCCACCGGTTATTCCCGAATTGAAGGGCGACGATGATACAACCCATTTTGAGGTATGTAATAAGAGACGGTCTTTAATGCTTAAAAATGTTAGTAAATGTTTATTTTCTTTATATCTAATCATTAAGTCACTCTATTTAGGATATTGAGGCAAAACCGCCTAATGAGTCATTCCAGCTACCAAAAACTTTTGTTGGAAATCAGTTGCCGTTTATAGGTTTCACTTATTCAAACGAGCTCAGGTTAATGCTGTCATATTTACTGTTTACATTTTAACTTAACATTTTGGCCATAAGCGGTAGCTTTCGTACCACACTTAAGCTAAGATACTATATTTGAATAATTTCTATAACCATGTTATTGATTAACACATATTGCTCGAGACTTATTGCAAACAACACAATTACGAAACCAATAACCGTTCCAAGCCTTAAAACGATATCTCAGCCCGTGTTAGATTTTATTCGCTACAATAAGAACCACTTGAATCTGCAGTTATTTGCCTACAAGTTACAAGTTACAAGTTCTTTTATCCCACCAAGACGAAATTTTTTATTTCCTGGAGCCCAAAGGCTTTCTTTCCTAGAGACTCGCACTTCGAACAGGAAAGCAAATGAAAAAAGAAGGTTTTGGTCAATAGAACATATTAATAATGTTCATAATATCTCGTTTACGTTTGCAGCTGCTGCGCGTTTGTTGCAGTATTTAGGAAACTTTATTTCGATATAGATTTTCTGGAAGGTTTAGTTCTAATCATGTTAAGAATTTAAAGAGTTCTGTTTAAAAAATTATATGTGCGATTATTCATCAGGGCAAAGTTTGTTTTTATAAATCTGTGAAGTTTTGAGCTTTCGAGATACTCGAGTGATCGGGAAATCATTGTCACTTGTGGAAAAACCAGCTTCGAGCGTTATGTGTTAATATATATGGTTTGATGGGTATGATCAACTTCTACTTATAGTCCCATTTTCAAAATACATGAAGGAGCGGATTCGCCTTCCTTGACCAAAGGTGCTACTGGTGATTCGTCTAGAACACATGGCGTTTCTGAGGGTGAATTTGAGGTTCGCGCTATGTAGGGTTTTCCTCTGTTCAATTTCCTCGGGTTTTTTTTAGCAAGCTTGTGAATCGTGGCTGGGATAAGTTTTCGTTTTCCAGGATCTAACTCGTAAATTTAATACAACAGAGTCAGCTCTACTCGAAACCGAAAGAAAACTCCGGTCGCATGCTGAAGAGAGCAAAAGAAAGGATGATACAATTCGCAGATTGGAAGCCGAGATGACGCGGTATATGATGCTGCTAAAATTTTCGTTTACACATTGTGTCATGGTGTGGTTTTTCAAATTAATGTAAATTCAGCTCAACGGAGACCATACGACGCAATGAAGCCGATATGGCACAAATGCAAGAACGTTTAAGGCAACTTACAGAATCTGTTAATGATCGGCGGCTGGAGCAAGAGTTAAGGGTACAACGCGAAGTTGTCCGCAGCTTGGAGGAGAAACTTACGAAGGTCTGAATTACTGTTTCCAATTAATGTATTTTTTAAGTACGTCGTAACACATAATTCACTGACTGAATGAGGGTCAGGAAATTTTCGTTGTTTGAAAAATATTTGGAAAAAGTATAAATGTGGTGAAGAATTTAGAAAGAGTCATACTACTATATCTACAAATATTATTAAGGCTCGCGAAGATGGTGATGCAGCTAAACTTGAAGTGAGAGATGTTCTTAATAAGCTAGCGGAAGAAAAGGAAGCAAGTCGAAGGCAAACTATGACAATCGGAGTTTGTTTCTTGAATGTGTAACTCGATGTTTGTGTGATGTAACTGATAGTTTTCATTTAGTTTGTTATAGGATCAAAAACGTGAGATTGAGATACTTCGATCGAAAATCGCTGACCAAATGTCCAAGGAGGATGAACTTACTAGAAAACTGAAGAAGGCACTTGAAGACAGGAAGGAAAATGGCATTTTCCAGGTCTTTATGTCTTAAAACAATCATGATTTTACTATCATAACGGAATCAACAATGTGCCTTGTAGTATTTTGATTGCCTAATTGACATCTAGGTTTACTACTTAGGAATCTCTTTCGCTGGCTAAGCAGTCTGAAATGGAAATGGAAAAAAAGCTTGAGCAGTCCCTCAAGGAGGTAACTTTGCTTATGCTATTTGTAATTTAAGCGTTTAGAAATTGAAGAGTGAGTAGAAATGTTGTTTCTACAACAGAAGTCTTTTCAATATTATTACTAATCTTCCTGTGTTCAACAGTTATAGAGTTTGCTTTTCACATGTATTGATTATTTGTTCAAAGATATCAGTATTGCTATATTCAGGCTGAACAGCTTCGTCGTGAACTTTGTCAGGAATCCAAAAAGAAAGCCAGTGCGCAAGCTGAGCTTACAAATGTTGCAAAGAAACTGGCTGGAATAACGTCGAATGAGCGGTATCTCATCGAGGTGTGCACTTTATACACTTTTTTTTCACCCACATCAGGTGTCTGATTAAATTATCTTAGCTTCATCTTTTGCAGGAAAATAACAAGTTAAAACGAGATCTCCATGACTATGAGACTCGGCTGGAGGTGCTTAGACAAGAAAACTGTAGTCTTGAATACAGGTTGAGTAGTAGTCAAGATGAGCAAAACAGAGATCAACAGTGCATTAATCTTTATCAAAATGAAATAAAAATGTCATACGAGCATGCTGAGGACCGTGAAAAACTGCTAAGAAATTCCGTGATTGAGGCAGAGAAAGTTGCTGATCATTACAAGAGTCTAGCTGAAAATGAACGTTTGGCAAGACAGATAGCTGAAACCAACGTGAGCGAGTTCGACAAGGAGAAAACTATGCTTAAGGAAGAAGTCAAGCAACTTGTTGCTCGTCATGAGAAGGAGATTCAAGCGAAGGATATGCAGATAGCAATTCTGAATGAAAGGGAATCAGAACTGGAACATACTCGATCGATGAGCCATCTTAGTGAAAAAACTGCAGTGATTGAGGAAGCCGAAGCGGTGATCGTAGATTTGAAAAGGAAGTTAGAACTAGAAAAGGCACATAAAAGGGCCGTAATCATGAAACTGGAGGAGGAAATGGCTAAACGGGTCGTCGATAAGAAAGGTGGCAAGCATGTCAACAAATCCGATCTGCTCAAGAAGGATCGCGAAATTATCCAACATCAACAGGAAAATCGCCGCCTCTTGACGCGACTTGATGAAGTGTATAATGATAAAGAACGCATGATGACTGAAATGACCAGGGAATTGGAGGAAGCGCAAAGAGATAACGATGCTTTGCGATTCGAAGTGAAAGAACTTAAGGAAGAGTTGGAAGAAATGAGACGACGGCGTGACGGTACAATTGATGATACGCGGTCCTTGGGCTCTCGTGATAGTATACCACATACAATCCGCAACCTTCCACATGCCGGTTGGGTATCAATGAAGCCCGAAAAGAGAAGTGCCGGCAGCAGAAAGATGAAGTGGGTCAACTACTATGCTGTGCTTAATCATGTAGCCCTACAGTTGTTCCCGGACGAGAAACCTCATTCGACCGCGGTTATGTCGTTAGATACCCGCCAACTCTGTCACGTACGTCTAGTAACTGCGGCTGATGTTCGTGTAGCTGATGCTGAACAGATTCGGAGAATATTTCATATAATGTTCGATGATCGGGACAGTGCTTCAACGAGTCGAAATGCCTCAACGAACGATTTAAGTATCACTACAGTTTCACAGAAAGACGAATCGTGGAAGAGTCATGACTTCCAAGAACTTGCTTTCCATATGAGCACGTACTGTGATATCTGCAACAAGAAGCTATCAGATCTAGTTCGACCACCACCAGCATACGAGTGCAAAAACTGCCGCTTGAAAATTCATAAAGATCACGTGAATTCATCTCAGCTCACTGTGTGTAAATACACTGGGATTGTTCGAGAATGGCTCCTAATGGCATTGACGAAAGAAGAATGCAATCAGTGGGGTTAGCATACTGCAAAGAGTGATGGCATCACAGGGTTCCAATCCCATCTCACGTGTGTCTTCGAAAATACGTCACCAACCATCTCTTAGTCATTCAAGCAGCATAAATTAATTAGAACTTTTATGAAGTCCATCGGAAGTTGTACGTAACACACGCCTTCGTTCTTTTCTCCCCTAAACGACTAGTGATCGATTAACTTGAGTATCTGTGTTGTGCATAACCACTAATTTTTCATCTCATTTTCATTTATATTATAACTTTCTTTCTTTGTAACAAATTTAACGACGTTCTTCATAACTACACTTTTACCTCGTTGTCATGTTATAGAGACTAACCACACACTCGCAATGTTGTGCTCTTACGCCCTATGGGTTTCCGGTTCACTTCCCTTCCACTTCGAGGGAATCATTTAATAATAATGGAGTCGCTTTTTGTTATAGTTACACTTTATTCATACTAGTTCACTAATCAGTTCTTCACTTGCATTCATACTTTGGCAGTATCGCTGTTTTAAAGTGTTTTGCTAAATTGCTGTTTGTATATAAAACTGGTCGTACTCAAGGTCACCGTGTACAGCTGTGATCATGTCATATCACATATTATTGTACTTTTAAATATTAAAGGCTAAGGACACTAGGTGTTTAACTTGCTCGTCATAGTCGATTCTCTTACTTGGTAGAAGATTTTGATTATATAAAGAAGTTTTTGGACCGATCTTGATACATATACTGTGGTGTTGAAGTAAAGAAATCGAATAGAGGTATTCTCAGGTGCTATGATCACTTCTTAT
Organism: Angiostrongylus vasorum; assembly: GCA_018806985.1. Lineage (NCBI taxonomy): Eukaryota > Metazoa > Nematoda > Chromadorea > Rhabditida > Metastrongylidae > Angiostrongylus > Angiostrongylus vasorum. The sequence goes on from JADANN010000420.1 coordinate 965,776, forward strand.
CATGTTATGAGTTTTAAAATCCATTCTAACTAGATAGGTCCGTAATGTATTGTATTTTCAGTACTTTTCCTTAACACTTAGGTTCGGAAGCTATTTGTTCGCACGCTACTTACAAATTCTAGATGAAAAGAATAGTAGTGGAGTTGAAAACGTGGTCGGTCGGCTTATAGAAGAGACTTTTCCAAATTTCTTAAGGAGTAGGTGCGCTTCTTTAGGACTGTTATGTGATTTGTGAAGCTGTTTAGAATTGTTTCAAATAGAAATGGAAGTAGATTTTGAATTTGTATAGTGGGCTATCCTCTCAACGGTTTACTGCCTCATCGTGTATGGGAGGTGTTCCTGGGTGTTGAGCTGCGATGTACAGCGGGACGATTCATCCCCCAGCAGGGTCTGAACGAAACTGAAAACGAATCCGGCGTTTCCAGCGAGGAATCCCTAGCTAAGACTAAACCAATACCAGGATCTACCACCGTCCTGGTATCCAGCTATTCGCATGGTGGCAGATCTCACTCTGATCCACAAGGGCGGCGACTGCATGTGGTGGTGACGACCTGGGGCAGACTTTGGTTAGGCTAACCTCGAGGGCTCAAGGGAACCACTACAGCTAGTTCAGCAAAACTCCAAAAAAAATGGAAAGTTTGCTGTGGCCCGCTCAACCAGTGAAGATAGGCCATCCAACTATCCAAGTGAATTTAGTAGGTTATAGTAGCCGTAGACACCAACCACGCATTTGGGGCGTCATGTTATTGTAATGAACGAAATACCGCTTCTTCAACTGCTTTTCTTTTCGAGAGACGATCCCCGACGAAAAACACTGATAAAAGTACGACTTCTGGACGTTTTGAGATAATTTCTTGTTGGGAGAATGAGAGATTTTGTACTTTATTTACAAACTAGGCTGCGGCATGTTGGGTTGAGCATTCCACGACCGCATGTCACTGCAATGCAAATGAGATGTGCATTGAAATAAAGAAGAACGGTCCGTAAGTCTACGCAAGAGGTGCGGCTCAGTGATTTCTTGAGACTATTGTCCTAATGTTCGCTGCCCTCCACTTTCTTCCGTGACTCTCTAGCTTCTACATGCCTGATATGATCTGCTGCTTGTGGTTCCGTGTTCTTGGACGCCTCTTGCTTCCGATCTAACTCTTCTGTGTGATGAAAGAAAAACTTGTCCATTATCTAACTATGGTGTTATTACCATTTAGCATGATTTTGTTTTATAGTCTAGGTATATTTCCGTCTCTCTTTTGTGTTTTTTATATCCACCGATTCCATTGCCACCATCCGAAACGGCTTTTTTGCAAGTTTAGTTGCGAATACGTGTCCATGAACCAGCCCCAGCACGAAATCTGTGTTTGACGAGCCATCAACTGACTACAAAGGATCTGAAGGTTTCTGTCTGATTAAAAAGTAATGTGTCTACGTGGAGGTATTGAAAGCGAAGCAGTTTTGGTCAACCTTGTACAGTAAAAAGATGTTACACCACAAGAGATTCAACCCTTACACAACCGTGGATATTTTCGCGTGACTCGCCCATCGGATGGCGTGTCAGTGGAGCTTAGCTGAGGTGCGCATTGAAATCAAGATATACGGTCGTGAAAAGGTTAAACGTGAAAGCGGCCATTATTTTTGCAAAGTGTGAGTGGAAATCAAATCACATCGGACCGTAGGTGTTTATAAAAGAAAAGTGAGATGCGGTTACTTTCGTTACTATCGTTATGTTTTGACGCATGAGTACATCGAGATGTTAGAGTTTATGCCTTCGATTTGGTATTAATTGGCTGTACTTTAGTTCTCTTAACTTTCAAGAAAGGATCAGTATGCCACATTTCTTTGCGTTTTAAAGAATTCCCTATCGATCATTGGACCTGTAGATACACACTAAAACGCAAAATGCATAAGAATTGTCATAACCTTCTGATAACTCATTGAATGTGAAGAGAGTTGAGTTACGTAAGTTACGTTCAGTTGCACCCAGAGTCTGGTGGAATGAGTGATTACTTTGATTATGGGAGCATGTACGTTAAGGCACATTGTCAGGAATCTGTTGAGAGCGTTATTAATTGTTACTGGATTAGTATTTGGTACATCAACTTGAATAATCTAACGTCTAAATCATCCAGAGATAATGGACGGACACAGCCTTATGGCTTCAGCTTCTTATGACCAAACTATTCGCATTTGGGATGTTGGATCGAGCAAGCATGTGGCAACAATTCCGCATTCTGATTCACAGGTGTCTACCTGTTCTTTGTTTTTTAAAAAGATGATACGATTTATATTCGGTATGTCGAATTCTTACATGTTAAGCAATTTGGTTGATGTAAGGGAGAAGGCTACAATGTCCAAAGAATTGCCCATTTGCCTATGTTTCAATGCAGGTGTGTGGTCCATGTTATATTAATCGTCCTAAATTTGTGATTGTTTAAGGTCAATGCGATGGCCTTCACTCCGAACGGATACCAACTTGCTATTGCTGCGTTTCAGAAAGTGAAAATATATGACATGACATCGCTGAAACCTGCTAACCACATAAGTCCCATTGTCTGCTTCGAGCAAATCATGAAAAACGTAACGGCAATTGGATTCGAGGTAGAATTTTATTATGAACGCCGTTTTTACTTACTTATTTGGACGGCCCGTCCTCACTAGTTGTGCGAGCCCCACCATAATCACCATTTTTCGGAGATTTGCTGGTTAAGTAAGTCATTGTGGTTCTCTGGGATCCCGAGGACAACTTGGCCAAAGTCTGCCCCAGGTCGTCACCACGGCAAGCAGTCGCAGCCCTTGTGGATTAGAGGGAGATTTGCCATCATGCGACTTTGATACCAGGACGGTGGTGGGTCCTGGTATTGGTTTACCTTTAGCTAGGCTTCCTAATGGAAACGCCGGCCTCCTCAGCTTGGGAGACCCTGCCGGGAGGACGAATCCCACCGCTGTACATCGCAGTCCGACACCCAGGAACACCTCCCAGCCACGATGGGGGCGGCAAACCGTTGGGAGGAACATCGTTTTATAATAAAAAAAAGCTGTTGGCGTTGATTAATCCCTTAGGGATGCGCCATGCGTTGGACTTCATTAAGCATCGTTTGGAGGTGTGGGCGCGCATGGGGGCGTGTACCGCGGCGGTCGGAGGCGCCCTGCAATGCACATGGGATTATTCCCACGCCTCTGGCCCATCAAGCCCTCCATCCCTCCGGGGCCTGCAAATTGGTACCAGATCTGTCTGAGAGGGTAGCAGCACTGGCGCGATACATTTTTTTTTCGTCGTTTTATAAGCCTGCAAATCTTATTCATTTTAATTTATCCCCTTGTCTTGTTATTGTAGCGCTTACGTATATTACTACAAACAAGTTGTTTGGATTGTAATTATTTCTTTCGGAAAAATGTGGTATTGCGAGTTGGTTCGTCTTTCTTATTGCGGACGTAGTCGACTTATTAATTTAGTACACAACCTCCTAATCGTCAAGGCAAATGATTTGGAATTAACTCGTTAGAAAACGTTTGCTTTTTTCAGTTAAAGACTTTGAACTACTATGTTTGTACTGTCAAAAAATAGTCTATAAGCGTATTTCGGAGAGAAAAACAAGAATTTCAGGCTCAAAGTCGATGGATGTACACTGGAGGTGAAGATCATTCTTGTCGAGTTTATGAAATGCGGGTCAATCAACTAGTTTGCCAAAGGGTATTTGATGTGAGTTTGTCAAAGTGGTTTTCGTTATTCGTTATTTTTTGCCTCCTTTAAAGAGATGTGTATGTAGCAGTATGAACTTATTTCGTTTCTACAGAATCTGGATCCAGTAACCAGTGTAGTTATTCATGGGAATCAAGTGGAACTTTTCATTGCTGATCAAGCTGGTTTGTGTGAACGTTTTTTCTTGCAAACAAAATAAACCATCTTAGGAAATTAAGTGTTAAGACATTCAGAAATACTCTATATTATAATGATACTGAGATATGTGCAAAACTCCGAACTACTGGTTTCTGCGGTGGGGATGGAACACGCTATTACCCTTTCCCGGGGTAACACATTCACCATCATACCATGAGGGTCCTTCGTTTTTTCCTTTCTCTCAGCTAGTTCTATATTCTCTGTGTTACTATTCTATATTGTTCGCATACATCTTACGAACTAATATAAATTCAAAGCGTTCCGAGTTTATAATGGAAGGATGTTACTTCACAGTGCGCAGTCGGTTAGTATAGTGATAGTCTTCCACTTAATTCTGTATGTTTAGGCCAAGTTTATATTTGGGATCTACGTCGAGATGGGCATATTCAAATGCCTATGCCTCCACTTTCTTATCAAGAATTTGTAACAAGCCTTGCTATTCATCCATTAGCGAATACTCTTGCTGGTATAACAAATCGAGGTATTTTATTTATTTCTTCATCGTTTGAGTGATCCGTCTTCACCTTCACCAATAATCATATTAGCTCTAACGCATTTCCCATTAAATCTGGTGATTGCCGAAAAGTATAGACGTCGCGCGATACTCTTTGTTTTTTCTTTTTTTTTCTCTCACATTGTTTCTTGTGGCTTGCTTTCGCAACTCAAGAACATCGTTAAGAAACAAGGTTTGTATAAAATCTTCCCAATAGTTTCATTGTACTCGTCAATGCCAGCATGCCATAGTTCACGGATGGTACAGGTAATCGATATTACCATCAATCTTATCTGATTTCGTGGCAGAGATGGTTCAGTTCAATGATTTCTTAGTTCTTTACCTTCGGTACCAGGAATCCCCAATGAATTGTGTAGCATTTTTATTTCCAGTGTTTAAGCAGCCATGAGTAATCCTGTTCATGGTAATTTAGCTCATCGGTCTGGTGTTGAACTTCTGAAAGCAACTGGTTTCACTTCACATCATTTCCTTCATTTTTCCGCTTTTCACGAAGCACCGTATATCAGTGGATGTGTATACGACTTGGTAGCTCTGAATAACAAAACTAACCAAATTGTAGGGGGAAAAGGCCCTTAAAAAGTGAGATGCATGTACTTTTCGGAAATACATCTGCACGTTGTATATATAAATGCATGCACATATATATATATAAATATATATATGTTCATGTATATCTACATATGTATATACATATGTATGTATACATATGTTTGTATATACATACGCTTAAATATATATGCATATATGTGCATGTGTGTACGTTTGGATACATGTAAATACATACATTATATATATACATATTATATACGTACACATATATTTCTTGTCGAGCTAAGTCGATCTTTTGTCTTAGTGACAACAAATATTTGCTCAACAATAATATTGCGAATTATTTGATCAATGCCGAAGTCAATAGAAAGTCGTTCTTGGGAATTACATGTATATGGTTTTGTTTTTTTGAAAATAGTGGTGAATTATAGGGTATTTAATTGTGTGGGATCTAAGCAATGGCTCAGATGAATGGGCGCAGAAGGTGAGTAGTAATTAAGGTTCCATCTTCTCAGTTATCATTTTCCAAATCTAAAAGTGCTTTCATGCTCTTTTTATTTTCATACTTGTTAGCGATAAATTTACATTGTTTGAAGGTTCTGTTCAAACTCTCCACTTTTTTCGAAATCCGTTTTTCTTAGCATTGTTATCTTTAGAAATATGTCGAGAAAACCACGGAGACGCTGGCTAGACTAAAGAACAATGACACAGAAAAGCGTGCGATCTGTAAATCATATGGACTAAGCTGCAGGTATAACGAATTGCCTACATAGGAAAGGTCCAGATCTCCTGCGTCTTGTAAGGAAAGTGTATACATTGAGAAAGAAACATTGATGAGAGTGAAGCAAAAAATTGTAATTCTGTATTTACAAACGCACTTTCAAGGCCTTCTTTAGCTGTCGTTATCGTAATTCGGTAGTAGCGACCAATTTATTTTACATGGCCCGTCATTACATCTGTGTGGATCCCGGCATTTCTTGAATTCAACTCATCTTCCTCGCTTCATCGTTCACAAGGGTCCTCGATCATTTCGCGTGTTCTTTCAACTACTGTTTGAGGATTTCGTATTCTTTATGAATGTCGTGGAATGTTGGTCAAGTCGATTTGCCTTCCAGTCTTGCGGATAGCCAACCTAAGGTGTTCCCATGTCGACTGGGAGTGCGTTGGTGAGAGGCCGAACCATTATCTGCTTCCTAATGGACTATGTCACTAACCAACTAGCTACCACCTCCCCGTAACCAGTTATACTTTCTTTTTCCACACCCTTCCAAACTACCAAGTATTAAAGTAGTCGCATGGTGGAAAATCTCCCTCTGATCTACAACGGCGGCGCGGCGACTTCCTCTGGTGGTGACGACCTGGGACAGACTTTGGTCTGGCTGACCTCGGAACTCCACGGAAACACAATGGCTAAATCAGCAAAACTTCGAAAAATGGAAATTATGCTGGGGTCCGTACAACCAGTGAGGGATGGGCCATCCAAGTATCCAAGTAAATAAGTTTGTTTACGTATGGTTTTTGGTAATAACAGCCACAGATCTCCCTCATACAAGGATCTCATGCTGGTTAGTCGCGAGGCAACGGGACGCGTCCGCGGGTGGCGAATAGGTTAATAGCGGGCCAAAAGCGACCGTTTGCTCCACTGAGATGCATGTGGATCCTGGCGATGGGCTCCGTGTTTCTGCCGCGCTGATTTGGCACATACCGTCTGTGTATACGAGGACGTATTTGTGCATGCGTGCCTAGGTTATGCGGATTGTATCCCAAGAGTTAATTCTGCCAAAAGCCTGCAATTAAATGACAACATGTGGAAGGTGGTTAGAAGTTGCCTCCAGCAAATTAGCTCCATGTCTACTCTGGGAGAGACTGGCAAACTACCAGTGAGTGTACCCAGCTCCTACGTTCAGAGCAAACTGGGTGTCAAAAAGCTAAGCACAGTAAAATAAACGGGCCTGATTCCCCTGATCCCGAACGAAGCGAGTACGGAGAGGCTGCTAATATCTGATTGCCATTCTAAGCTGCCTAAATTGCAAAGGGCTAAGGTGACGATCTGTACCTACAGTGCACGCACATTTGCATCTGAGTCCTAGATAGAAGACGTGGTCATGCAAGGAAGTAGGATAAGGCAGGGTAAGGCACGACACCACCGGCCTGCCCGCCCGAAATTAGACCACACCACCCCTTCAACGCCATCTACGACATCTACGACACCGGAGAAGAACTGTTCACTGGAACAAGCGAAAGTGTATGAGCCGACGGCGTCGGCGTTCTCGTTAATACGACTTTGGCTGCGAATATTGATACATTTGAACAACTAACAACCCGAATTAGACGTTTGCGATTGAAGAGATGTGGATCAATATCAGTTCACCATAAAATTTCATTTCGCACGTAAAGCAGAAAAAAGCCGCTCAGTTCCAAAAACGAGATCGAAAAAACCACCATAAATTGGGATTTATTAAGTTCATAGTTGGCTGTTGGGAAGATCCGTTCTTGACGATATCGAACGATATCGACGAGGAATACGATCGCGTCATTCGACATCTTCAAGCTAGCGCTGTGAAAGCTGAGATTGCCAAAGTTATCAAGGGACATCTGTCTTCAGAAATACTCGAGCTAGTACATCTGTGCGACGCGATCAACGGAGTCTGCCCACTCATTCCCGAACATACAAAACATTGAAGACAGGCGGTTCTCCCCATCTGAAATCCGGCATTCTGTTTCGTTGATGAAGAACTGAACAACACCAAGTAAGGACAGGATAAGATCTAAACATCTGAAGAACCTGCCGCCAGTTCTCATAAACAAACTGGCTCCACTCTTCACACGTTACTTGTTACAATGCAGGGCTGTTACTCAACGGAAGACGAGCAAGACAGTGCTATTGTTCAAGAAAGGTCTCTACGATATCTGCAGCTGTTTCCCTGTCTGCTTACTACCCCTCATCTACAAACTTTCCACTCGAATCATCCTAAACAGGATTGCCAGAACACTGGACGAAGAACAGCCATGTGAGCAAGCAGGGTTTCGAAGAGCATTCAGTACGATGGATCACATCCACACGATAACAACACTTATTAAAATATCGCGAGACTATAAGAGACCGCTTATCTCACTTCCATCGATTTAAAGAAAGCTTTTGACTTAGCTGAGAAAGACGCAGTCATGGAAGCCCTGGACATCCGGTGAATCCCCATAGTATATAAACAGTTTGCATGAGCTATGTAAAGAATTTTGCAACGAAAATGTCAACATTCTATAAAGGTATTAAAATCGACGTTAAAACAAAAGGTTAAGCAAGGCGATACCATCTGGCGATAACGCCTGTTGGTAGATTGGTCTTCGACTAATTCTCAGAAAAACGATGTTCATATAGAACCGATAGGCTACATATGCTTCATTCAGGCTCAGCGGAATGCATATCTCCGAGTACTTCAGTTACGTCTATCTCGGTTAGGAAATCAATATGATGAGCGACTTAGCTCCAGAGTTGTGCAGGAGGAAGCTAGCGGCTTGGAGAGCTTCCAAGAGCATTGAGGTTGTAGTGAGGGGAACAAAGAACAGCTGACCCCCATGCTCACGTTTTCGACTCCACGATCCTCTTTTTCGTAACGTATGCGTCAGAAACCTGGTCGCTACGTTAGCAGGATGAAGGATCATACAGCGTTATGGAACGCGCAATGAGGAGGGCTACTGTTGCACGTGGCTCGGAGAAATGGACGGTTTACTGTTGTCCGCTCTCATCACACAACTGTGATTGGTACGACAGGTGGAATATGTCTTTCTACTGGTATTCGCTTTAAGACGACGTAATTATTGAAAATCTGGTCTGCGCAATATACGCGGATGTAGCACATGCCAACCTCGGAATTTCTGATGTGGCTGAAATGTCAAGCCATGCGTTTGCTATGTTGCAGAGCGCTGGGAAGACCACTAAGTCACAAAGGTGAAAATGGAGTTTTAGTCCTGCGAGTTGGTTGGTGCCTTCCATGAAAGACAGGAGCGCAGCACATTCTGTGCTCCTGGCCTTGCTGGTAGTCTAATGAGGGGAGGGGTGCAATGAAACTTCCATTTCCATTTATCATGTCCCGTGCAAGAGTTGCCCAGTGGATTCTGCTCCTTCTAGGGACTCGTTGAGCATCATATCTTTCTTCAGGGATTTTCGTGGTGAACGCTGAACTTCGGCTCGATGGTCTTCTTGCAGTGCGTTTGACATCCCGGGGAATCTAGTTACTAACGAGTCTTCTCCTTCAGTTGTCCTTCATCATGTGACGTGTCCGGCCCACCTCATGTTAAATAATTTGCCATGCAGAAACGGTGTCTTTGATTTTTGGTTGCAGACCCTAGGTCAGGGCTTTGGGTCTCCTCCCTCATTTGCGTCGTACGGGATACACCTAGCATCGTCCTTTCGACTGCAATTTGCATGACACTGAGTAATCTTTTGTCCTGCTTGCGTAACGACAGGGTTTTTGACACGTATGTTAAAGCAGGAAGATTCGCGGTGTCGAAAAAGATGGGCCCGGAGTTGGGTGTTCTTTGTTCTCCCCATTACATCGTCGAGGTATGCTGCTAGACATATGGTGGTATATGTGGTCAGAGTGATCATCCGTGTCAATATGTTTACCTGCACTGTACACTGTAGATTTATGCGGATCAAGTTTTCTTCCGATTTATATGTAGTCGTGTCCTCTTTTTGCTTCTTTCAACATCTTGAGTTTAGCTCTGCCTAAATGGTAGTCATCAGCAGAACGTTGCAATATAACGACATCGCTGTTAACTGCAATTCGTCATTGAACAGACTTGGTCAAATAATTTAGCCCCATTGGACTTATTTTCGTTACTGGACGTTGAAAGATCACTGCAAGAACTATGTTTTCGTAGCTAAAGTTATTGTGTCTGACGGCTTGAACAAATGCAGTTGATATTTCTGACAGATTTCTTTGACCTTTCCAACCTTTTGGATGTATAGAGTCCTTATTGGAATACAGCATGCTCGACTAACTGAGCTTCGTTTAAATTTTCTGTGCAGAAAACATAATTTTCTCCAATAGTTTGTAGAGCCCTCCCAACGGTTTACCGCCTCATCGTGGCTGGGAGGTGTTCCTGGGTGTCGGACTGCGAAGTACAGCGGGGAATTCGTCCCCCCTGGCAGGGTCTCCCAAGCTAAGAAGTCCGGCGTTTCCATCAGGAAGCTTAGCTAAGAGTAGATAAATACCAGGATCTGCCACCGTCCTGGTATCAAAGTCGCATGGTAGCAAATCTCCCTCTGATCCACAAGGGCTGCGACTGCCTGTCGTGGTGACGACCTAGGGCAGACTTTGGCCAGGCTGATCTTGGGATTCCAGGAACCGCAATGGCTTAACCAGCAAATCTCCGACAAGTGGTGATTATGCTGGGCCCGCACAACCAGTGAGGACGTGCCGTTCAAGTGTCAAGTGTGTCAAGTTTGTAGAGCACACTAGGAATCATATCGTGCTGTTAAGACAATACTTTTCGTTACCCTTCTTGCAGAGGATGACCGCGTATTACGCCCTTTATGGTTAGGGATTCCTTCGCTCTGAAATGGGTTGTTACGTCGGCTGCCGTAAATGCGTTATGCTTGTGGTTTTCATCTCGAAGAAAGTCGATCGTAGTACTTTTTGGTCTTATAACTGTGGCCATCTATGTGCTTTCGATTATAGTTGGTTTTCAGGGAGCAGAATCTTGGTTAATTTCTTTTTCGTCGGAGTTTGTGGTATCTGGGACTGGAGTGGTGAAAGTGGAGAAATTATAACAGAACTTTTTCGTTCTCAATTTAATATTATGGCAACAAGTAGTAGGCAATTCAGCTTCATTGACCGATACCGGAAGGTTTATGCAGGACTCCCAAGTACGCCTATTTAGACAGTTTTCTACAGTTTTTTCCATCCTGGATCGTTGTAGGCTCTGCAGGAATCGTTTACAATATATGTTTATTACGAGTTGTTTTAGGTGTGATGCAAGTAGCTGTCTTCACTTCTCTTCTCACGGAGGAGGTCTTTAGTGGTTATGGAGATGCGGTGTGTATTTAAAGAACTGTGGTGTGTTTAGTACAGCGTTTATGCCCTTCAATGACCAGCACCCAGTTTTCATTTGGGATCACTACTTGCGACTGAATTAGATCTTCGTATTAATAAGACAGTGATGATGTTCAGTACGGAATACTGACACTGCTATGATGTCGAGGAGGCTTCTTTTTTGTATTTGATGGATCTTCACCTTGTTCCGTTAGGCGATTTTCAGCGGCAGTTATCCTCGAGAAACTATTCTTAGTACAGAATAGCCCAGCAAGATAGCTTCCATTCATATATTATATTCCAGGTTTCTCGATTCCGTATTCATTTTCAACCTACTTTCCTAATCTTACATTGAATCTCCGACAAGAGATTTACAGACTTTCTGTTGTGGATTGCTTCGTGCAAGTGATAGTAGAACGCTCCACATACGCTCCCAATTGGTGATTAGCCACTTCGTGATACTGACATTTTGAGGGAGGAGGTTGAGGAGAGAGGTTCTTTTCTGAACGGATGCTCTCCTCATTTAATTGGCATGGGTCTTCTTCTTTTTTCTTCCATAAGACGACTGTATGAAATTTGATGTGCCTTGTTGCCTTAAGAATGGTGTGGAAGCTCTTTTAGTGTTTTACGTACAAAGCAAGAAACACTTTTCATGGTGCGTCGTAGACACGTTGATCCATCTTCACTTATTTACTTGGATACTTGGGTGGTCCGTCCTCATTGGTTGGTTGTGCCGGCCCCAGCATAATCTCTTTTTTTCGGAGTTCTCCTGGTTTGGCCATTTTGATTCCCTGGAGTCCGGAGGTCAGCCAGGCCGAAGTCTACCCCCAGGTCTTCGCCACCACAGACAGTCGTTGCCCTTGTGGATCAGAGGGCGATTTTCCACCATGCGACTAGTTTACACCAGGGTGGTGGTGGACGCTCGTACTGGTTTACTCTTAGCTGGACTTCCTTATGGAAACGCCGGGTTCTTTCTCATGTTGGGAGGCTCTGCTGTAGGGATGAATCCCTCTGCTGTACATCGCATCCCTACACCCAGGAACACTTCCCAGCCACGATGAGGCGTTAAACCGTTGGAACTATCTTCACTTACATCCTATGAAAATCGAAATTTGATCGGAGGAGTGTCCAGTGTGCAGGGTTTGTTTACTACTAGATGGGCCACTTCTAGTTTTCCCTGGAGTATCAACGTAACAATCTTGTTAGTGCGTTACCAGGTCCCACTGACAGTCGCATGCCGTAATGGACCGGAAAGATTTGTCACTTTGGGACTAGGTTGTTATCATGATGACAGTGGTTTTTTAAAGAGGGGTTACTTTTTTGCCATGTTTCCGTATAGAAAAAGACGGACTTGTGAGCTTTAGAAAACCCCATCACATTTTGATATTCAGGAACACCACCATGATGACACGGTAAGCTATTAGAGGAACCAGATTAGAAAGAGAAAGTGAAATCAGCGCAAATTTTGCGGCAAATTTCAGTTGCAGAATTAAGGTCAGACCAAGAAAAAGCGAAAGAAATTGCGTGGAATACGAAAGCTGATTTCGAAATAATAGAAGGTAAATTTGTTTTGGCACCGCTAAAATGTATATCACCCGTATCACCTGTAGTCCCGTTGATCGAGTAACTCTAGCAGGCGCCAGTAAATCTTCCTTCCATTTTTCCCTGTCGCGTACAAGAGTAGCCCAGTGGGTTCTGCACGCTCTAGGGACTCGTCGAGGATCATATTTTTCTTCTAGGCTCCTCGTGAAGAACTCTCACCATCGGGTCGGTGGTCTTCCTGCAGTACGTTTGACATCCCGAGGAATCCAGTCACTAACGGCTTTTGGCCATCGGTTGTCGTTCATACGCTCCAGCCCACCTTATCTTCGACTGTTTGGCGTACAGAAAGGCATATTTCATTTTTGATCGTTGACGTAGGTCGGAGCTTCGGATCCCATCCCTTACTTATGTAAAACGGGATACGCCTAGCATCGTCCTTTCGACTGCGCGTTCGATAACGCTGAGTGATCCTTCATCCTGCTTACGCAGCGACCGAGTTTCTGACGCAAGCGTTAGGGCAGGGAAGTAGCATTGAGTCGAAAAGGTGGGCAAAGTCGGGTGTTCTTTGTTCTCTTCACTATATCCTCGATGCACTTGAATGTTTCTCAAGCCGCTCGTTTCCTTCTGCTCAGCTCTGGAGCTAAGTCGTTCATTATATTGATTTCCTGACTTAGATAGACATAACTGGAGCATTCGGAGATATTCGTTCCCTTGAGCGTGAATGCGGCATATGAAACCAATCCGTTCTTCATGAACATCGTTTTTTGTGAGGTTTAGTGGAAGACCAATCTTTCCACAGTCTTTATCAAAGTGGCAAGCATTCGTTCCGCTTGGCTAATGTTCGGTGTTATAGGGACGATGTCATCAGTAAAGCGAAGGTGATGTAACTGCCGACCACCGATTTTCACCCCCAATGTTGTCCCATTCCAGTGTTCGCATAACGTTCTAGAGGGTGGCGGTAAATAATTTTGGTCCTCTTTTGACGTGGAGGTAATATCGTTGTAGAATGGTGAAATCTTTGTTGTGAAATTTTTGTACAGCTCATGAAGAATCTTTATGTACTGAGTAGGGACTCCTTGACTGTCAAGGGCTTCCATGACTGCTTCTATCTCAGTTGAACCAGGGCCTTCTGTAAATCGATAAAAGTGAGATAGAGCGGTCTCTTATACTCTCGCGATACTTCAATGAGCCTTGTTATGGTGTGGATGTGGTTCATCGTACTAAATCTTTTTCGAAACTCTGCTTGCTTACATGGCTGTCCTTCGTCCAGTGTTCTGTCAATCCTGTTTAGGATGATTTGTGTAAAAAGTTTGTAGACGACAAACAACAAGCAGATTGGGCGATAGTTGCCGACATCGTGTAGGTCACCCTTCTTGAACAATAACACGGTCTTACTGATCTTCCACTAAGTAAGGATCTTGCATCCAGACAGGTCACGTATGAAGAGCCGAGCCATTGTATTTACGAGGAGTGACTTAAGTTTCTTCAGGTGCTCTGGTGTTACCCTGTCCGGAACTGGTGCTGTTCGATTTTTCACCGACGAAATCGCATGTCGGATTTCGGAACGGAGAATCGGTGGTACAACATATAAATCCTACTATATTTCATATGACGGAAAGTGGACGTGGCTGTCGAAGAGATCTGAGTCGTATTTGTGAATGATTGTCTCCATTGACTTTCTGGACACTGTAACTGTTCCGTCTGGGCGTCGGAGTGCAATCATCTTGGTCTTGTAACTGACGAAGCTTCGGTGGGCTTTGCGAATGCTTTTCCCAGCCACTGCAGCTTCGGCCATTACTGCTGCTCTTCTCTATTTAAGATCTTTTATAGCCTGTCTGCATTGTTTTGCAAATTCGGACGTTAGTTCGCGGTTGCCTGCAGCTCGTGCGATTCCACGCTGGCGTATCAGCTTGAGTGTTTCTGGAGACGGACGTCTCTTGGTGACTTTCGAACTCACAGCTTTCATGGCGCTAAGTTGAAGATGTTAAATGAGCCGATCGTATTCTTTGTCGATGTTGTCGAGAAAAGCATCTTCCCAACAGCCGACTAGGGAAATGAATAAGTCCCAGTTTATGATGGTCTGGGACTTCGGTTTTTGAATTTAGCGGCATTTTTCTCCTTTCCACGAGAAATAGAATCTTGCACGAAGGAGGCGATGGTCTGATCCCGTGCAAAATTTTCGGACAACAGCGACATCGGTTAGGTAAAACCTGTTTACTATGACGCGGTCTATTTCGTTGTGGTACTCTCCATTGGGAGACTCCCACTTCTAGCGTTGAAGGTGGGGATTCTAGAATTGCGAGTTTCCATGAATGGTATTGGTCATCGTGATAAACTCACACAGACGCTCACGCTGCTCGTTCCATTCTAATCCGTGGGTCCCAATGTGACATTCTTCAGATATTCCTCTTGGTCCAATTTTAGCGTCAAAATCTGCAACGATGACCTTGAAAAATGTATGGTCTTCTATGTAAAACATCTCCAAGTCCATATAGAACGGTTCGAGTTCTTCTTCGTCATAGTTTGATGTCGGCGCGTAAACGACGAAGATTGTAAAAGCCGGTATTGATCCACATCTTTTTAATCGTAAACGTCCGATTCGGGTTGCAGGCTGTTCGAATGAATCGATGTTCATGGACAAACTCGTGTTGACGAGAACGCCGACGCCGCCGACTCCTCTACTGTCGCATGTTCCGAGGAACAGTTCTTCTCCGGTGTCATAGACGGCGTTGAATGGGTAGCGTCGTCTCGCCTCGGCCAAGCCGATGACGTCGTACTTTATCCTTCTTGCTTGCATAAGCAAGTCCTCTATCGTGGACTCGGATGCAAGTGTACCTGTATTGTAGGCATAGATAGTCACAATAGTTCTTCGTGATCCAGGCAGCTTCCATTGGCCCTGAGATTTTAGCAGCCCTCTCCGTACTTGTCCTACCCAACGCTGCGAAATTATGGGCTATTTCGGGGTCAGGGGAATGAGGCCGGTTTTTTTTCACTGTGTTTAGCATTTTGATACCCACGTATAGCTTGCTGGCCTCTGAACGTGGGGGGCTGGGTATACTCACGGGTAGCTTTCCAGGCTCTCCCAGAGTGGACATGGAGCTTATTTGTTGGAGGCGACTCCTAACCGCCTCCCATATACTTCCCTGTCACTTGATTGCAGGGTTTTGGCCGAATTGACTCGTAGAATACAATCCGCCTAAGCGAGAACGCACCCACACACGCATGCTTGAATACGGCTAGCAAATACAGAAAGTATGTCCCAAATCGGCGCAGCAGAAACAGGGAGTCCATCCCCTGGATCCACCTGCGTCTCAGGGAAGCATACGGTCGCTTTGGTGCGCGGGTAATCCCCTATCGCCCACCTGAGGAGGCGCCACGTATCCTCGCGACTAACCGGCTCGAGATCCCTCATATGAGGGAGATCCGTGGAGGATCCGTGAAAATGTGTATATATATTTATATATATTATATATATATATGTACATATATATTTATGTGTATGCATACATTTATATATCTACTTACTTATCTCTCTATATACATGTATATATTTATAAACATACATGTTAGAAGATGACTGGTTCGACGCCGCACCGGGCTCACTGAGCCTTACAGGTTCAGGAAGTAGGTGTCATACATGTCTGGGAATATTTCACTCGTTCTCTGTCTGCAGATCAAAAGCTAACGCTCTAACGCGGCTGTTTTGCAATGTTGTCCAGCATTCAACTGCATTCATAAAGAAGACGACATTCCTCAAGCATCAGTGGAATCCACGCGCGGAAAAGTCCGAAGACCTTCGAATATGATGGATTTGAGGAAACAAATCAAATGCTTGAAGTGCTGGGATTCGCACAGTAGATGTGAAATATGGATTATATTTAAAAAAAAGCTTGTTAGCGTATCTCAGGGATCTACTGGGCTTTGCAATTTGTTGTAGGAAGCCAATACACCTTCACCTTCTGGTCAAAATGGTGAATGGAAAGGGGAATAGACATCTATGTGATAAAGAAAAATAAAGGTAAAGTCGTGATCGTTTTACTTCTTTGGATTGTTCGGCTTACACAAGATTGTTACAAAAGTTTATTCGGCTAACGCTTCGGCACTTTCGCCTTTGTCAGAGTCGAATTGATTCGCGTCTAGTCTATTCGATTAATCCAAGAATGGACGGCCGAGGACAATCGATTTGGACCAATCCGGTTCTGAAGAAGGCGAAGGCACCAAAACGGTGTCCAAATAAATTTCTGTAACAACCTCGTGTAAACTGAACTCTGTGAAGAAATATATTGACTATTTGTACCAACGTTATATGGAAATCGGTTTAGAAAAGTATTACTTCTCTATATGCTAGGAAATCATCATTGCATTTCTGGTTCACCACTCTCATCTTCGCTAATATGTCGCACAGTAGTTGGTATCAAAGGTTGACAGTGTTTTGCCATACTTTTGTTTAGATATTCGCCAGACGGTCAGGTGCTTGTCACTACAGGTTCTGACAACATGATTCATATACTGGACGCCCGCGACCATTCATTAAAAGCAAGTATGGATGCTGGTTGTGACTGGAACTGGGATTCAGCTTTCACTTGTGATTCGCGGTATATGAGATTTCAGCGCAGTTTTTTTTAATTAGTTAATACATGTGCGAAAACACGTGATATTCGGTTTACTGCATAAGATGACGTCTGACTATTTATTGGTTGCTGACTGTGTCCAAATCAGAGCGCGTTCTTTGTTGTCGCCACACTTTGAGCACTAACATGTAGAGTCCGATTTGAATTGATTCTGTTCATATATGGAAAGACATCGGCCATCGAGGATTGATATCAAATTATTCTCTTTTCGGCCTGTTCTGCTATACAGAGGTTTTTACTGTAGTTTTCTGTTCAGTTGTCAGTTTACTAACACACTAATCTTCGGACGAGAAAATCTATTCTCTACACTTAATAAGAAGAAACTGTTGTTCAGACGGTTTTGTTCGTCTGATCACAAAGACTGTCTCTGCTGAGAAGGGTGCGGAGTTACCAAAAGTTTAACACATGAGGAGTATACTAAGATGTCTCTGATTCCCGCGGGGATTACTATCCGTTTGTACTTGTAGTATAATACAGACTGTTGCTAACGAGGATGGTGTATATGACTGGTACATGATGGACGTAGATCGGTCGGAATGGATTGGTTTCAATTCATAGCGCTTTCGACGAGAAAGTTATATGTGAATTAGATACGGCAGCTACACGAAATCAAGCATGGGACTCTCGTTGTAAAAAAAAATAGGATACTAGGTAAGCAGTGCCATAAAGAGGACAAAAAAAACGCGGTTGTCTACTGGACATTTTACGAATATAAGCGCGGAAGTTGTTAGAGTGGGGACGTGTGGCGGGACACTGTTCGGAGGCGCTCTGTAATACGCGTGGGATCGATCCTCCCACCCATGCCTCACCGAGCCTTCTATCACTCCGGAGTCGGCAGGTTGGTACCAGACTTGTCTGGGAAGATGGCAGCACTGGTTCGATACGCCGGTAAGCCACCGAGTCATTGTAAAGGTATATATGCAGATATGCACTCAATCACCTCCAGTGATGCGTAGTGAAGTTGAATGCATGGCACATTCCTTAGGGATTGATGAATGTCGAGAACTTTATCCTTTATCCTTTTTAATTGGCAAAACTCCTGTATTCCCTTTGTTCTTCCTGAATCAACATGTCTGGAAGCATGTATCATCAGCTCTGTCAGCAATGTGGAAATTACTATAATTACAACAAAATTAAGTGCACTAGTAACATAAGTTTCTTCAGTTTTGATACCGATTCGTTATATCGCATTATTCACTATTCTAGAGTGTTGTTCACTGGTGGATCGGACAATCGCATTAAATTGTGGGATATGGACTCTGGGCAAATAGTGATGAAGTATGATGGCCACACGAAGCCTATAACAGCTTTGTGTATATCCGATATTCCTTTAAGGTAGTCTATTGTGAAGTGATAAAATGAATTTTGCTTTCCCAATGCTTAGTTTTCCCTATGAATTGATTAAATAGATTGTTTTCTTTCAAATAGAAGGTTGTGGTACAACCATATCAATTGGAGGTTTCCTTGAAGTCTGGTTTCGAATTTTTGAGTTTTCGATTTTAAAGAGAAATATTCGTTCTGTTCGAAAGTTACATGTTGTTATGTTCACTCCATGTTTATATTATGAATATGAGGTTCACATATACTTCCATGCTTTTTTTCCGAAAGCCGATATTCCGTAACTTCAATGATTGCATAAAATAGGCTCGATCTGTGTGAAGTTCACTACTTGTATCCCTAGTAGTCTTTAGTTGTTGTAGCGTTTTTTGTTGTTGTTGTTTTTGCACTTTTTGACGCCACGTTCTACACGTCTCCACCTATATGTGCTCATTGGTTCACCTAGACCGTTTACCTATTCAAAAGAATATTTATTCTACTAAATGTTGAAAATGTTTGATCTCGTAGTCAAAATCTCCATATACTACAAGTTAATTTGAGTTGCGGATATCTTAAGGACCGTAATTCATTGAAGAAGTTCTTGGGAACTCTAGGACGCAGGACTTGCGACCACCTGCCGAACAGCGATGTTTGCTAGAAAGGCGAACAAGTCGTCAGATTTGATGGGAAGTCTTCATCGTTTCACGGACATGTCAAGGTTTAGCTGTTGCGCTCTTCTTAATGGTGTTGTTTTTAAATTTGTGATAGCCTTCGGGGAGTAATGCATCATTATTGGCTTGTGAGGTTCCTACCTTCAGTAGGGCATTCCCTTCGTAAATCGTTTGTGGGACTTTTTATATCCAAATTTAGCCCCAGCCATGTTACATTGTATCAGGTCTTTTTTTTCTGTAGAAATCGAAACCGCCGATTTTATCTTACGCTTCCCTTTTCTCACTGGTCATGGAATTTCGCGCCTTTATTAACTATTCAGGGACAACATCAGTCGGGTTAAGCATTTAAAGAATCTTCTGGATTCGTTATCTACTCAGGTGTGGAATTTTGCATTAGATGATTGCTTTATCAGCTCGATTTTCAATTGAATTGACGTGAATTTATTGCAGGAAAAGCGTCAGCTTATAGAGGAGCATAGTTTTGAAACATTCCACTTAGTGGATGAATTACTTTTGTCGGCTGACATTGTGGCAAACCCACAAGGTGCTGTCGAAGGTGAAAGTGGTCTGTGGACTCTGGAGCAAGTACTCTGCTTTGCACCAGAGCTTGTTGGAAATGGCTGGCAGCGGCATGCCATCGAAGCACTTCTAAAGAAGGTATTGTATCCTCGTAACTTGCTTGCCATACGAAAAATCGCAATCAGGTTGTTTCTCATCTTCTACCAGAGTCTCGGAGTATTTGGTAAGGTCAGTGGTGCTATTTTTTTTCATTCAGGACAGCTTCATCACTGTCATTAGTGTTAACAGAGAGTATACCTAAACGACTCAAATAGTTTCAGGCTACCCAAGATCTAGATCGTGTGTTTCAATGCTTGCTACCGTACTTTCCCTTGAGCGATGGCCAAAACTCAGAATTGGTACTGCAGGAGTACTGTCATTCTGCTGGAACAACTCATTGGTCAGATCGTAATATAGGCTCACCTCCAGCACCAGGTACCCCGGTGTCAAATGCAAAGGAGCGCGCACAGATGCTTCAGGTATTGGTTTTTTTCTTACCGTGGTATTCCATCAGTTGCATTATTAGCTTAAAAAAATCACTTTCGAATACTAGCATTAGGTCAGGATCCATTGTAGATTGCCTATTGCTTAAGCAATATTCATCAATCACTGATGTCCGCTGAAGTATATATTCTAAGCTTCCGTAGCCAACGGGAATTTTTTCGTTGATGTATTTAAGTTTTGTTTATAATTTTCCTACGTAATACACTGTTTTTTAGGGTTGTCTGGGAACAGTTCGTTTTTTAAACACCTTCGGTTTCAAGAACTGATATTCCATCCCAAAGTTCTTGCCCCCTATAAGTTTATCTATTCCTGTTTCGGTAAAATTCTTGACTACACGAGCCCGTGAATCTTCTGAAGGTGTTTTATCGGAAAATCCGCACCTAGTGGGCGGTAATCCGGTGACCGTGCTGGATGACGTAGTTACTTACTTGGTACTTGATACTTGAATGGCCCGTCCTCACTAGTTGTGCAGACCCAGCATAATCACCATTTTTTCGGAGATTTGCTGGTTAAGCCATTGTGGTTCCCCTGGAATCCTGAGGACAGCCTGGCCAAAGTCTGCCCCCAGGTCGTCGCCATAACAGGCAGTTGCAGCTCTTGTGGACCAGAGGAAGATTTGCCATCATGCGACTTTGATACCAGAACGGTAGTGGATCCTGGTACTGGTTTACTCTTAGCTGGTCTTCCTGATGGAAACGTCGGACTCCTTCTCAGCTTGGGAGACCCTGCCGGGGGGGACGAATCCCCCCGCTGTACATCGCAGTCCGACACCCAGGAACACCTCTCAGCCAGGATGAGGCGGTAAACCATTGGGAGAGAGGTAGTTACGCATCATAATTACGTCAACATTTACAGATCCATTTGTTTGATGTGTAACTCTCATTGCTGCGCAACAAAGGTCCTTTTCTGTGACTTACCTGTTCCGATCACGGATGCTGCAGTTCCTAGTGTAATATCGATTTTCAAACAACACCTTAGGATTGGGATATTCTTGAAAAAACGCCATTAGCAAGGCACCACATCTCCTTGCAGTCCACAAGGAGCGGCGGTGCTGTGGTAAAGACCTATGGCGCCTCATCGCAGTTATCTCGAGATTCAAGTGAAAACCACGCTCCATCAGCGTATATCAGATTTAATGAGGAAAGACTTCCACAGGTTTTCAAATAATAGTTTGACCCGCACTCGAATAAGTTCAGTAGATTACAAGATGACAATTCAAGACCATGAAAAGGAAAGAAGAACTGGCTCCCTCACGTTATCTGATAACAGTGAACTAAAAATTTAAGTGTAGTAGATGATTTCATCGATCGGCTCCAGAAAGTTACTATAAGCTGTTGATTTAAATTCGACTTTGTGGAGGTTCTACTGCTTTTAATGACTCGACAGTTCGTTGTACGTTACGATATGATCGTGAAAAGCGCGTTTTTATTTGCCAAAGAAGTGAAACAAGATCTGAATGACGATTTCGTTGCTTTTGTTTGGGCTTACGTAGCATCCATTTGCAGAATTTTTGCTGTTGCAGTTCAATTAAATCTGGCCCTTAGTTTTTTGCTCCGAAAAATTCTGCGTTAATCTGCCTTGTATAGCCTTTTCAAGTGGTTACCTTCTGTGGAAACGGATCGTCTCATCTTCAAGGTTGCCATCACCATAATTTTTGGAATTAGCTTTTGTTGACCGGTCTCCTGACTAAATTTGTGGTTGATGTTATAGACAGCTTCCGGGTATCTACGCCATACTTGAACACGTGCAAGCAAGTTGCTTGAGTTTGCTTTACTCCTACTTATTTCTGGCACAAACTGAACACACAAGCAAAGACAATATTTGAAAGGCATTAAACTTGTCTGAAAACGGAGCATAACATTTAATTAAAGGGGGCAGAGCCGATACTGTTTTTGGTTAACTGTATGTTTTAGCGGGAGATAAGAAGGGAACTACAGATGTCAGAATTGTTATTAGTAGTTTTCGTAAGCATAGCCTCTTTACCGAGTATAGCTAGCTATATAGTCTAACGTTTTATCTGGAAATTAATGTTAGTTCTTAGCGCTTCTGCGGCGCACTTTTTTTCCTCCATTTGTTGTTTTCTACCCTATCGTTCTTTTTTTTCATAGAAGTGTTACGTTTGAAAATGAGCAATAAGTTTCAAGTTACTTGATTGCTTTTAAGTTGATTTCGCTTAATATTATGGGTCGCACCGTTTTTTAGGTATATCTCGACAAGTTCCTTGAATACTGTATCCGCGAAACCTCACGAATTGAATGGAGTGAAGAAAAAAGGCGTTTTGAATGCGCACGGTTCATTATTGATAGGGTAATTAACCTTTACATCGCGGAATGTTTCACCGACATTGAAACAAATGGAGTAGATATTTTTGATGGATGGGAAGGAGCTGAAGACAACATCGAACCTTTAGACACTGCTGATCCAAAAGTAATCGCCAGGCATGTTTCGAAATATCTTGTATGCATAGATGTTGAGTTTTCTGTGTCTCTTACTTCTGAAAAATTCTTGTCATTATTCCTTTCTGATATTGTGAAGGTATGACGTTTTGTTCTTCTGGATAATTTTATAGTGTTTTATTACATTTTCAAATTTCATCTAAGACCCACAGCCAGTCTTTGTTTTAGTCGCAGTGTGATCGGAAAAAGTATGCTGTGGTTACGTTTCTTTTTCCATGTTTCATGAAGGCGAGGAAATTTTATTAGGGGTTTTATTCTCCTTAAAGCCTGCCAAAAGCTTTGCTATACTTTTTTGCTTTTTGGTATTACATCGAATATAGTGTTTTTGGCAAACATTTGTTTTGCTCATCACTATGTGAAGCGCCAGATCTTCTAGATATTGGCTTATCCGATGGGTGAACAATCTCGCAGCAGCTCGGCAGCAAGCAACTTCTCAATGGCATCCAGGAATCCTGCTGTATCACGACGCTTTGTTCGCTTCACATCGAGCGACTAACACTGCGTTGACTTTAATGAGGGAAGCGATGATGTTGCCATTACCATGTAGTAATGTCATTCAGAAGGTGCTTCATTAAAGCTTTGTCTGACATAATTGTACATCAAGAATTGTAATGTAACATAAACTAGCCAGACTAGTTTTCTTTAAAGGTGGTCACCACACTCTCTGCATGGCTTTTGCAATATGAAATTCCTCCATTTGTGGCCAGTAATGAGGTTGTTTTTTTATTTTTTCGAGTTGTGGTTTCTTTTTAGAACGTTCATATGCACGCAGTTCTCTTTTACATTTGCTTACTTTTTTTTTACTTTAGGTCCCAGTTGAGTCATCTTCACTTCTGCTCATCAATATGTTGTTATCCTTCTTCCAATCTCCTTACTTACTTCAAGCTGGTGATCGTCTATCGTCGGCTATTACAACATCCTATGCAATTCTCCGTACGTGTCGTGATCTTGTTACACGTCGTCACAATCTTCCTCGACCGTTATCGGTTAGGGGTTTGGTACGTAACTAATTTTTACTCTTATGTACCCGTATTATTTACTGCTTACAAGTCAATCAAGAGTGATGTCGTAGTGAGGTTTGTGCTATACTCTTGACCAGTTTTATAAGCTAATTCGATATACGCGGTTTACTGTAGTAGTTGAAGTGTGAATGTTCCTTTTCTTTTTTACTTTATTTTTTACTTTTTCACTTTGCTTCTCTTTTTTTCACTAATTTTTCACTAATACTTTTTTTCACTAATTTTTTTTGAGCAGAAGAGAATTGGTGAGTGATGTAATGTAATAATATCATTATTTCGGAGCTTTTATTGCCACCTACTAGTAAGAATTATAAAATGTCTTTAAGGTCTGAGCTAATTTACCGTTTATGTCAATCAGCGACCAGAGTGTGTACGCATGCGGACAAATATTCGCAGGAGATGTCTTCTGCATTGGCTTTGACAGTGCTTTCCAATATAGTTAGCATCAAGGTATGTTTGTTCTTCAACTGTTTTTGAAGTACTACGTTTTCTTTTTAAGTTTGAACATTCATTAATTATAAATATTCTTATACTCGCCCTATTTGCTTGTTATTTATTGTAATTTTTCTCTTTTTTCGTTCTTCATACTCGTCATTCCCTTACA
The DNA here is from genome assembly GCA_018806985.1 of Angiostrongylus vasorum. Taxonomy (NCBI): domain Eukaryota; kingdom Metazoa; phylum Nematoda; class Chromadorea; order Rhabditida; family Metastrongylidae; genus Angiostrongylus; species Angiostrongylus vasorum. Next base: position 990,068 of record JADANN010000420.1, read on the forward strand.
GAGTAAGGTTTTGTTACACAAAAACGAGAACACATATTATGAGAATGCTATAAGTTATTGCAATCAATTCGTTTTGTCACTTTCATTATTCACGAAGGTCCTCAGGTTTTTTCGTCCGGGTTCCGCTACCGCTTGAGGATTTTTTGGTTTCGATCATTGTCGTACACCTATTTGTTGTAACCTTGTGCGAGATTCTATCATATCGTTTGCCCAGCTACTCACTAACTTGTGCAGGTGATAAGCGCGAGCTTGACATGTCCTACTACCGTTTCGAAGAAGAGATCCGCAGCGAAAAATTGTTCTACAAACTTGTTGTTGGAGGTTTTAATGTCGGAATAGGAAGGGGCCAACGAAAATGAAGGGGGGCCAAACGGAGTAAGAAAATTCAGTATGGCAGATCGAAACAGTAGTGGAAACCGTCTTACAGGACTCATATACGCAGCAGGTGGTCTCTTCCACGGGTCTTCTTTTTCGTGGTGACAGAAAATCGCCGATGAATATAGGAGTCTGTTAATGGAATAACTCATGTGGAAATCGACATATTCTCACGAACAGCAGATGATGCTTCTTTGACACCTTAGTGTTATCTGGATCCTGTGCTGGATCCGGTCACGGTCTCGCAAAGATTCGATTCAGCCGTAAGCTAGAAAAGAGCTCTTGTCTCTGAAAAGAGTCTTGGACGAACAAGAATGAACAAGACGTGTATGACGAGAATATTCTCAATAAAATGTTCTCGTGTGACTGAAAGATAAAGGAAGACCCAACCGAGGATTACAAGCAGCTTTTCGAAAGACTTAGAACTTGTTCCGATCTCACCTAGGTTCCTCTATCAAAACTTTGTGCCCATCTCCATAATCGCAAAAGAGTTAGTCGAAAGGAGATGGAAACTAAAAGCTTGACCATGCTGCAAAATACTTAACACGACTGATAAATAGTACCATCTGTAGAAAGTCTTTTGAAAGAGGGTTTAGATCGGTGTAGGCAGAAAAAGTCATTGCAAGCAGCTCAAAAACAGTCTAATCTGAAGAAATGCCATAAAGATCTATTTGACTATAATGTTTCGCCATTTGCCATGATGAACAACGATGGGACCATCACTACACCCTGCTTTTGTATGGAACTGATAACGGGAAGACTCTATGCTAATTTTTTCTATACCACGATGCCTTCTTGTCCATAGAAATCCCCGTTGGTGAAAAACAGGCCAAGAAAATAATTCAAGTCTGAGCTGCGATAGAAATAGACATGGAGAGGGACACAGATCCACGATGCGATAATATTACCGCTGATTTCCTAACGGCTGGTGGTCACAACCATGGATTTCCCTCATATGAGCGAGGCCCGATAGTCGCGAGGCTACGTGGCGCGTCCTCAGGTGGGGGATAGGGGACTACCCGCGCACCAAAGCGACCGTATGCTTCCCTGAGACGCAGGTGGATCCAGGGGATGGACTCCCTGTTTCTGATGCGTCGATTTGGTACATGCTTTCTGCATTTACGAGACGTATTCATGCACGCGTGTGTGGGTGCGTTGTAGTTTATGCGGATTGTATTCTACGAGTCAATTCGGCCAAAACCCTGCAATCAAGTGACAGGGAAGTATATGGGAGGCGGTTAGGAGTCGCCTCCAATAAATAAGCTTCATGTCCACTCTGGGAGGGCCTGGCAAGCTACCCGTCAGTATACCCAACCTCAAGTTCAGAGCCCAGCAAGCCATACATGGGTATCAAAATGCTAAACAGGGTAAAAAAAACGGGCCTTATTCCCCTGACCCTGAAATAGCCACCAATTTCGCAGCGTTGGGTAGGTCGAGTACGGAGAGGGCTGCTAAAATCTCAGGGCCAATGGAAGCTGCCTGGATCACGAAGAACTATTGTGACGATCTGTACCTACAATGCACGTACACTTGCATCCGAGTCCACGATAGAAGACTTGTTTTTGCAAGGAAGAAGGATAAGGTACAACGTCATTGGCCTGGCCGAGACGAGACGACGCTACCCATTCAACGCCGTCTATGACACCGGAGAAGAACTGTTCCTCGGAACATGCGACAGTAGAGGAGTCGGCGGCGTCGGCGTTCTCGTCAACAAGAGTTCGTCCATGAACATCGATTCATTCGAACAACTTACAACCCGAATCGGACGTATACGATTAAGAGGATTTTGATCAATACCTGCTTTGACAGCCTTCGTCGTTTACGCGCCGACGTCATAGTGTGACGAAGAAGGAGTCGAACCGTTCTACATGGACTTGAAAAAAGTTCTACAGAGGAGAACATACATTCTTCAAGTTCATCATTTAAGATTTCAACGCCAAGATTGGACCAAGAAGAACGTCTGAAGAACGTCACATTGGGACCCACTGATTAAAATGGAACAAACAGGGTGAGGGGCTCTCTGAGTTTATCATGACGACCAAGACCATGGTAACTCACAATTCCAAAAGCCCAACCCTCAACGCTGGACGTGGGAGTCTCCCAATGGAGAGTACCATAACGAAATAAACCACATCATAGTAAATAGAAGGTTTTGCCTAACCGATGTCGCTGTTGTGCGAAAATTCTACATGGGATCAGACTATCGTCTCCTTCGTGGAAGATCCTATTTCTCGCGGAGCGGAAAGGAGAAAAAGCCGCTAAATTCAAAAAACTGAAGTCCCAGAACCATCATAAACTAGGACTTATTCAACTCATTAGTCTGCTGTTGGGAGGATGATGTTGTCGATAACATCGACGAAGAATACGATCGGCTCGTTTAACATCTTCACTTTAGCGCTATGAAAGATGGGAGTTCAAAAATCACCAAGAGACGTCTCTCTCCAGAAACATTCGAGCTAATACGCTAGCGTGGAATCGCACGAGCTGCAGGCAAGCGTGAACTCACATTTGAACTTGCCAAACAGTGCAGACAGGCGATAAAAGAAGATCATAAAAAGGGAAGAGCAGCAGTAATGGTCGAAGCTGCAGAGGCTGGGAAAAACATTAGCAAAGTCCCATCGAAGCTTCGTCAGTTACAAGACCAAGATGATTGCACTCCGACGCCCAGACGGAACAGTTACAGCGTCCAGAAACTCAATGGAGAAAATCATTCACAAATACGACTCAGATCTCTTCGGCAGCCACTTCCACTTTCCGTCATATGAAATATAGCAGGATTTATATGTAGTACCACCGATTCTCCGTTCCGAAATCCGACATGCGATTTCGTCGGTGAAAAATCGAACAGCACCAAGTCCGGACAGAATAAGATCAGAACACCTGAAGAACCTTTCACCAGTCTTCGTAAACGCACTGGCTCGGCTCATCACACGTTACCTGTCTGAATCCTTACTTAGCGGAAGATCAGTAAGAGCGTGTTATTGTTCAAGAAGGGTGACCTACACGATATTGACAACTATCGCCCAATCTGCTTGTTGTTTGTCGTCTACAAACTTTTCACTCGAATCATCCTAAACAGGATTGACAGAACACTGGACGAAGGATAGCCATGTAAGCAAGCAGAGTTTCGAAAAAGATTTAGTACGATGAACCACATCCACACGATAACAAGGCTCACTGAAGTATCGCGAGAGTGCAAAAAACCGCTCGGTCTCACTTTCATCGATTTGAAGAAGGTCTTTGACTCACTTGGGATAGGAGCACTAATGGAAGTCCTTGTTAGTGAAGGAATCCCTAGTCAGTACATAAAAATTCTTCGTGAGCTGTACGAAAAATTTTTGCAACCAAGATATCACCATTCTACAACGATATTAACATTGACGTCGAAAGAGGGGTTAGGCAAGGCGATACCATCTCGCCAAATTTATTTACCGCCACCCTCCAGAATGTGATGCGAACATTGTAGTGGAATAATATGGGAGTGGAAATAGACGGTTGGCAGTTACAGGCAGTTACATCATCTTCGCTTTGCTGATGACATCGTCGTTATAACACCAAACATTAGCCAAGCGGAACGAATGCTTACCGACTTTGGGAAAGCCTGTGGAAAGATTGGTCTGGAACTAAATCTCACAAAAACGATGTTCATGAAGAACGGATTGGTTTCGTATGCAGCGTTCACACTCAATGGAACGAATATCTCCGAATGCTCCAGTTATGTCTATCTAGGTCCGAAAATCAACATGGTGAACGACTTGCTTCAAAGTTGGGCAGAAGGAAAAGAGCGGCTTGGGGAGCTTTCAAGAGCATCGAGGATGTAGTGAAGAGAACAGAGAACACCCAACTCCGTGCCCACCTTTTTGACCCAACGGTACTTCCTGCGTTAACGTATGCGTCAGAGACCTGGTCGATGCGTAGGCAGGATGAAAGATCACTCATAGTTATCGAAGGCGCAGTAGAAAGGACGATGCTAGGAATATCCCGTCTCACACAAGTGAAGCTCTCACATGAAGGGATCCGAAGCTCCGACCTGCGTCAACGATCAAAAACCAAAGATTCCATTCTGTACACGAAACAGTCGAAGATAAGGTGGGCCGGACACGTAGTGCGTATGAATGAAAACCGATGGACAAGAGCCGTTAATGACTGGGTTCTTGGGGATGTTGAAAGCGCTGCAGGAAGACCATCGACTCGGTGGCCAGAGTTCTTCACGAAGAGCTTTGAAGAGAAATATGATGCTCGACGAGTCCCTAGAGCGAGGAGAACCCACTGGGCCAATCTTGCACTCGACAGGGGAAAAGTGGTAGATTTATTGGCGCCCGCTGGAGTCACTAGACGTTCAGCGGGGGCCACAAGTGGCAGGTGGTCACAAAATAATTGCACTTATCATGGCCCGCATGAAATTGCACTTTCACAAGGGAAAGTCCCAGAGAAAAGACTGTTGAGGACGTCCTCCGCTGTCTATGGTGTGGTTGTCGTTGTTGTGTGATAGTTCTGCCACGCAAGTTCTCTTTCGTAACGATATGCCAAACCTCAAACTTAGGAAATTAGACCGTTTGTACGTGTAATATTTCATTGATGATACAATGAGTTTATAAGTTTGTGCACAGCAAATGGCAAAGGAAATTGGTTCAGTAGGCAGTAGTAGTATTCGCAGATCTTACTAATAATGATGTAGAGCATTGCACAGCAAATTTATGAAGGTCTGACAGTGTGAATTGGAATACTGTTTATGTGGCAATATTAGTTCAACTGCAACAGCGTAAGTAATTACGTGAATTACGTGATCATTGTGCAGAAATTCCCACGACGGAGTTTCTTGTGCAGGAATGTCACAGTGGAGAAAGGTTGTTCTAGTAATGAGGAGGAAGATTCTGCGGGTGTACAATACAAATAAACAGCGCAAGTATTTAAGACAACAAGTTTTGCAAATATCTCAGCCCCCATAAGAGTGGTATTTCACATCACTTTGGCGTGAGAAATAATAGTAGGCAGTGAATAAAAAAGTTAAACATTACGATTTCGACTACAGCCTCCGCTTAGCTGAGTTTAATGCCGCGATGTGCTCCTCAGATCGTTTCCGTTGACGGGTGATTACTGATAACACTGTTAGGGTGGAAAAGTGGCTGAGTGGAAGGCAAAGCAAAAGATTTAGTGGTGCAGTGGGTAACACGTGAGCCCACGGAAAGGGTAATCCCGGGTTCGAATCTAGCCTAGGGCCCAAGTTTCGCAAACAATGCGGTCATCCCCCTCCCCCTCCTCTCCCAAGAAAGATAACCGAAGGAATTGTCGTATTATCGTCTGATATGCATGTTGAGTCTATTCTGCAAACTGTTCATGATGATTATCCCTATCCTTTATGCACGACAAAGAATTTGTTTGAACCACTACCAGTTGACCAAGCAGGATTTCGACAGAGATTCTGCTAAATGAGCCACAGCCAAACCGTGTCGCTGGTCTTAAAAGTCTGCCGGCAGTACCAAGTGTCGCTTTTCCTAGCCTTTGTGGACTACGAAAAAGCGTTTGACAGCATCGAGACGAATAGAATCCTATCAGCGCTCGTCGACCAAAGAGTGGACTTGTCGTGAATAGGAACACTGGATAGCTGTTTTCAGAACTGCAGCACAAAACTACAGCTTTTCCATCGACCGCTTGCTACAATCACGGGAAAGGGGTTCTACAAGGCGACACAACATCGCCATAGACGTTTACTGTCGCACTGCACTCGATAATGAACCCACTCGATTGGGAGACAAGAATGGCGTATGGATTGATGGGAACTACCTATCAAATCTTCGGTCCGCCGAAGACATCTTCATTTTCTGAAGAATTACCAAAGAAGAGGAGATGATTATCAATAAGCTCAACTACGCAAGAAAAAAGATCGGACTACACAATCCGGATAAGACCAACTTCCTGAAAAAGCCATGGTGCGAAGACGAACACATCGAACTGGATAGTTCTCAGATTACAGAGACAATGTTGGTCATCTACCGGCGTTTAGTGAATATGGAATGGAACACAACATGAAGCAGGAATTCAGTAAAAGAACAATAGCATGGATCTCATTCGGGCCTTCCAAAGAAATCACCTACAAGCTAAAGCACCTAAAAAATCCGCGCTCACTTGTTCGACGCAACGGTCCTCACTGCCCTTTGTTATGTAGCGGATACGTGGGTTGACAATTTTTCCGAATCAGCAATTTTTACGCACCACCCACTGAGCGCTTGAACGATGTAGTTATTCTAAAACTTAACCGGAATTCATAACGTTTAGCCAGAATGTCCAGTTCAGATCTCTCATCTTATTCCTTCTTCGAGATCCAGTAGAGTACACATCGATAGCGGTGGTGAATTTAAAGTAAAAGTCATCACCACGCATGACCTCGCGCCATACCTCAAAGATTGCATGCCAATTTGACCTCTCAGGTCTCTGAAGACGGCGAAGCCGTCAGAAACGTAGGCTGATGTGTATAATAAATGCTGTCGTAACAACCTTGTGTTTATTCATCAAGAAGAAGTGAATTATTGATCATTGCCGAGGTTAAAAGAAAGTCGGTCTTCGGATTTGCTTTGACTTCCAAATTATCTATTCAACTGTTTTGTTCAGGCTATACGTCATATTGATATTGATGACAAACTATGGGACGATGTTGCTACAGTTTTCCAACGCGGAATTTGGATCCAAATGGCGCAACAGTGGTCAAGAATTTCTCTTAGTGTGACTCGAGCACTTATACTACATCTTGCACGTACAGATATATTCACTCAGGACGAATTTGTTAAAATGAACCAAGGTTTTAAATTAAGTAGAAAGAATGAGACAACTGATTTTGAGCCCGTAGAGGAAAATTCGGTAGACCTCGAATCAAACACTGATAACAGCTCTTTCCTTGATGTTGATGATATTACGAGTGCAGTACAGGTGTGCTTCGTTATTATCCATAAGCTCGGTTCTTGTTATGCTTTTTGTAGATATATTCATTGCTCATTCTCTTTAGACGTGGTCAGGAAATTCGTCGGTTTGGTTACAAGTGTGGCGTCATCTCTTATGTGTTATCGGACCGCATAACAGTAGCTTTGCGAATGCCAAGATTGCTGTTGAAACGTTGTCAAACACTATCCATAGTCTTTTATTGGTTGGTTTCATATGCATGATCATCTAAGCTAAACAATAAGGACACTTCACGCAGCATCATGATATACTGTCTTTTTGTATCCGACTTGAATTTCGGCAGATAATGTCGGATTTCATCCTATATATTTAAAGTGGCAAGTCTTAGCTCAGAGTAAATTTTCCTAAACGAAATGAAGATCTTCTAATCTACACATTTTTTGCCAAAGAGCAACAAGTTTGTTTATACCAGTTACAAAAGATTCTGTTTTTCTGGACTTCTGGAGGCCATTGAAGACACTTTCGACTTAGGTTTGGTTTCTGGAGCATTTCTAACACAAGATGCTGTTGAAATGTTCAAAAGAGTGCTAGTCGGTAGACAGAGGTCTGTGTGCTGAATGAGGCACATTTTTGTAGTCTCGCTACTTCAACATCTGCAGCATATAGCCCTGCCCCCAGTGTTATCTTAGAGAAGGATTGGATCCCTTTCTACCGACCGATGCGAAGCATAGCCGTTAAAATTTCTGGTTCATTTTGTCATTTTTTCTAGATGTACTTGTGTGTAGTCGTTTCATCTTGGTTCAGGAAGTTGTGATGACTTAAAGCAGCGGCAAACCACCAGACAGCATGAGCTTTTTGGTACAATTTTCTCTTTACTAAGTGCTGTGGAGCTTCAATGGGATCGAATAACTGAGTCGATCGTCGTCGGTTGTAGAGAAACCATTTCTCGCTGCGCCGCACAATATAGTCGAGAACGGGTCGTTCCTATTGTACAGGAGCACCGACGATACATTTAAATGGCAACTTCTTCCATTGTCGTTCAGTTTGTGCTGCATCCATTTTTCGAGCATCTTCAACTTTCCAATTTGCGTAAGATGCTCCGAAATAGTTGAGGTACCAACACAGAGTTCTTCTGCATATTGTTGAGCAGTTGTGCTTGTATTTGCTTACGGCAAAGCCTTCAATTCATTGTGGTCAATGGTAGAAGGCCGTCCACGACCTCTTTCATATTCAAAGGTTAACACTTTATTGGCCTCATACCTAGTTAAGGTTTCGAGCCGTTTGCGCTGCACTACAACCGCTTTTGAATTCGTGGGAGCACAAGCTTTGCGGTGATTCGTAATAGTACAACATTTAAGGAAAAACTATTGCCAGAACATATACGAGAAGAATGGGCACGTGTGGTGCAACACAAGAAGAGATAAGAACAAAACGGACGTTTATTTTCGAAAAAACCTAATATATTAGTGCGTAAATTGCTAAAAACATAGAAGAAGCTCTTTGTCTTTATCTGGAAGTTGGTTGCGTCTGAAATAAATAGTTGGGAATAACTTTCGAAGTAAATTGATTTCAGTTACCGATTTCACTTCTTAAGGTGAATCTTGATCCATTAGCACACTGGATAGCGTCGAGGCTGGTGCAAACATCTGCGAATTTATTGCCAAATTATATAGCATCTTTGGGCGCAGTACTGAACAGCGGCCGTCAACCATCACCAATCCTGCAAACACATATTCTACTTGCTTTTGTCCGCCTTATCAAAGCTGGAGATCCGCAGGTGAATGTAGTTAAAACAGGTATTGTCGAAGTAGAGACTTAAATATTGGAAAATATTAACGTATGGGAACGTCCTTCCACATTAGTCATATCGATTTTGTTTTCTAAAAAGTAACACTGACTCAGTGCTTTGAGCCTATAGGACGTTGTAACTCGTACACTTGAATTAACATTAACTACCACCTAGTCGATACCAATACCATGTTTTTTTGGTCGTATGATTAATCCTGATAACTATAAACATTTAGTCTGTGTCATTGAAAATATATAATGCATGGGAATTTCTTAACAAATTCGAGACAGATGGGGTATTTCGACAATTTTCGATGAGTTCCCCCATAGCTAAAGCAGAACACGTTTTTCCCCTAACATTATATGTGTAGCTGTATGTGAATTGTATGTATAACTTTCACATAATTTTTGCATCTTTCAAGTTTACATTGGTTGGATGACATCCAACGATTCAATTCCTTCACTTTTTTAAAATATAAGGCTCAGTAAGAAAAAAAAATGCAAGAAAAGCCTTCCGTGTGCTACAGAAAAATCAGGGTATGACTGGGAAAACCGAGAACTTTTATCTCATGGGCAGAGGCCTTTAGGCTTTACTGCTGATTTTTTATTTAAATCAATAATTAAGCTTCACTATTCCCTGAGATTTTTTTTGTTAAGATTTGTATGCTTGAGAAGTCGTTAACATGCATTGAGTGCGTTGGATGTCGTTTTAGTTATTTATTGTAGACAAACGCTTATTTCTTACTATCATGTGTCTTCTACGTTGATGTCGCTTACTCCTATTTCTTCCCTTTAAGTAGCCTTGAAATCAGTTTGTTTAGGTAATTCCACATGTCACATCAATGTCTCCACGTCATTTAGCTGTTCTTTCACAACATCTTCTTCAAGCAGTGCCCTCAATGATTCCGCAATGTCAGTCGAATACGCACATACTTAAGGTGCTTGCCTTGTTGAGCAGTTCAAGTGTAGCAGCAGAGCAAATGCTCCTTAAGCAGGTCAGCACGAATTGGATGTCTTCTTCTTTATACAGAGAGTTGATACAGAGAGAAGATGGAGTTGACATCATTATGTATCACCCTCATTGATCGCTTTGAGCGTTGCTTCGAGCAAAATAAGCGTACTGAGTGGAATGATTACTAAAAAGATAGCAGATGTGGAAGTCTGTGGATTGCTGTTGGATATGTTTCTTATGAAATATCCTCTTATCTTCATCAGGTCTTTAACACTTAGGATCCGACGTGAGCTGATTTCCACCCATAGGGTACGAAAAAAAATGGCCGCCTTCAAAGTTAGACCAAACTAACTCATTCTGAAGTTTATGCTTGGAACAACAACATAGAGTCCAACAGTTTTTTGCTTACAGCATAGAAAGCTCTTTGTTTTACCACTGTGAATCTTTGATTTTTCTGAAGCCCATCCGACGCATTTTATTCATTTTTTTTTGTCGTTGAGTCTCGTATTTCGAAAATGAAAGCAATTGACCAAGCAGTATTTCATCCATCAGAACAGTTTACATGTGTTGGGATCCGCTCTTAATTTCGAGAATTGAGTTTTCTTTTCCATTTCTTTTAGAAATTTCGATGCTATACATATTATTGAAAACCAAATAACAGGTACAAAGAGTCGTACCTCTTAAATAGATAGAGCAACACCTCTTCTATAAGGCGACCACGTTTTCCAACTCCATAAGTAATCTCTTTATCGAAGAACCATCAGCAGTTTGGGAAAAACGAGCTCCGTTGCAAAATTTTTGAAAAAAAACCGAGTTATTGGCGTGATTTCTACAGAGGTACGTCACATTAGAGACTACAGAAGATTCTTGAGAATTGAGTGCGATTTATGTAGTAGGTGGAGAAGTGTTTTTTGTGTGTTAAGAAATGTTGGCAATAGCTTGAGCGTGTTTTAGCAGTTAGCTAGTATAGAATTGTTTTGAAAATAAGAAGTGAAATAAACAGGAATCACAGGTAAAGAAATAAACTTGTGAGGAGAAAAAAAATCGTAATATTATGTGAGAACTTCTAATTCTGCCGTTCTGTACGATTCACTGAATGAATTCACGATTCAGATGCATTTCTAAGATTATTAGTCTTCTAATTATTCTCAACTTATTTGTTTCTTGGTTCCTTCTATTGCTACCTTTATATTAACGGCGTTATCCTTAACATTTTTTGCGGTAGCTTAGGTCGGCACAATTTTCATCAACTCTTCAAATTTTTTCAATAATTAAGGTACTGGAGGACTTGGGAATTTAACAATTGTAAAAGGAAATTTGGTCCATCGCTCAAAGCTTGTATATATTCTTTTAAAGTCGTGTTTTCTTCCAACGGTTTATGGCTGGGAGTTGTTCCTGGGTCGTGTTGCGATGTACACTGAGGAGTTCATCCACCTACGCAGGGTCTCTCAAGCGGACAAAGAGTCAAACATTTCCATCCAGAAGTCCAGCTAAGAGTAAACCAATAATAGCAGTCATCCCCGTCTTAGTATCAAACTAGTCACATGGTGGGAAATCTTCCTCTGATTCACAAGGGCTGCGACTGCCTGTGGTAGTGACAACCTGAGGAAGGCTTCAGCTAGACTGAAAGAATGAAAATTATGCTGGAGTCGCACAAACAGTGAAGACGGGCCATCCAAGTATCCAAGTAAGTAAGTAAAGTCATGTTTTAGTCGTTTTCTTGTTCAGCAACCGCGAGGTTGTTAGACAGCTCTGAAAGAATGCGATGCTGCCGAAACGTTAACTTCTGTTGTACTGTATTGTATGTTTTTCTATGGAAACAAATGTATGCTGTCTAACAACTTCGCGGTTGCTGAACAAGAAAACGACGCATTCATATTCCAGTACCAAGGTTGATAAAAAGTCGATCCTGAGGTCGTGTTTTAGTTTCACGTTTGCATAGAATCTAACTTTCCAAAAGATTCAAAACGAAATTTAGATTTTTTTTAACTAGTGAAGCATCGGTAAACATCAACGTTATGTAAAAGGGCATTACGAGAGGAAACCTATTTTTAGGCGTCAGAAAATAAAATCTGCATATTGATAGAGCAATATGTTTGAAGTTAATTGTTATTAACTTAAATCAGATTTATTTAAATTAATTGGTGTTGATCTAAAACAAATTTTTTGCCAGCGCTTTTACTTATATTAGTTTTAGATTGATTCTATTCCATTTCCCATAAATTTCTCTCTCAAATTAGTGGAGTTCGATATGAGGCGAGGCCACATTTCGGTGAACACCAATCCATAGCGGCCGTTTTTCTTGTGTCAGTTCAATCGAGATTAGTTCCATCACTCCTTACGTGTTAGACTTCTTGTGAAGGAAGCCTCTTTTCTAATCATTTTTCGTGTTTAGTCAAAAAGATTATAGATGACTGAAACTCTATACTGTAGTTTACTACAATTGTTTATCTGTTCCCTGCCGTTTAGCTTTCTTCGTCCGACATATCACTACCACATGCTTTATTATGCACAAACGCTCTTTCTATGCTTATCATTCAGCGTGGAGATTCCGAGTTAATGGTGAAGGTATGTCTTTTGTGCAATATTTTTTATATCATGAATTGGCTCTACACTTAATATCTATCTTTCTCTTACAATATCTTAACTTTTATTGCCGATTGCCCATAGTACAATATGAACTACAACCAAATGGATGATGAGATATGAGCAGAACTCGTAACCTCAATTAGGCTTCGAACTTGTGATAACTGTTTCCAGGTGCTCACGAACTGTCCACCACACCAACCGATGTCCTTTCTTTGCTTTTCTCAGAGCTATTTCAGAGCCCAACTGAAGTCCTGAGATTTGCTCATATGTCGTCACCCTCATGGTTGTAGTTCATCTCTTGTTTTCTTTATTTTGTGAAATTTAAAGGTTTTTTCCATCTCCTTCTATCTCTTACTTCGTATTATTTTCAGGTGTTCAATTTACTACAAAGTCATCGCTGTGGTCCGAATTTGTTGCCATTGCTTTGTTCTTGCTTGGAGTCGTTGTTGAGACAGACGAAGAATCCTACAGCATTACAAATTAAGTATTAAATTCTTGAAGCACTAAGAATTGTGATGAAAATCTCCACTTTCTATTTAATCCTTATTGTTTTTTTTTTACGTTTTGTCATTTTCCTCTATAAAGAGGACCACGAAGTTTTTTTTTGGCTTCTTTTAGTAAAGATCGTTTTTGGAACAGAGAATAGCGCTATTCCATCTAACAGGACATAACCGCTTCTTGAAATTGATCGTCGGTTTTTGTAGCCGGCGAACCTATGTGAAAGATTTTAGAAATCTTCAAGTTTTTAATTCTTGGTAACCTGTTTCAAACAAATTTAGGACTAAGAAATCCATCTTAGAAAGGTTTTCGCAAGAAATTGGAGCGATAGAGAAAACTCAACTCTGTAAACGTTTCAAGTTCTTAATTCCTTATGTTTTCTGGATATCTAAAAATTCTTAACGATTAGCAAAAATCACAATCATCGCGAACGTATAAGTGAAGTTTTAGGTCAAAGTTTGACGATGCAGTTGGTTATTTCTATTCTTTACGTATCGTTTTAAAATTTATCTTTTTTATGAGAACATTTGGGAAAATGGAGGGCGCGAAGTTGATATGTGCGATTCCAGTGGTTTTACGCACGATTCCAACACTTCGTGATGAACGACATCGAACTGAAATACAATGGACTTGGACGTCTTTGGCCTTATCCCACTCACTCAGGGCTGATTTACCTCAAATTGTGAGATCCTTCCTTGTTGACAAACAGAAATTGTTGGAAGGTAGGTCGTACATTTTGAAATATATCCCCTTACTTTCTTTGTTCCCATATTTATATTATACACCCTATATCACACAATTTGCATGAAAAATCCGGTCATTTGAGATGTATGACAGCGCTGGTTATGTGATTTTTAGTATTTGCAAGTCATACTTGTACGTGTTTCAATTTTAGGTGCATTGGTAACCATGGAAGGTCAGTTTCCATTGCCTGGCTTCAACGTTTCCAAATGGAATTCTGTTGAATCGACATCCAATAAACCCAACGAGGCACAGATTTTTGTACAGCGTAACAGCGCTATTATAGGGTATAACATTGGTTGTTACAAGCTTCATGAACTTTCATCCTATTTGCTACTCAATCTTTATTTGTGTTATAGGGTGAATAAGGACCAGCAGTTAGAAATTACGACTCGTACTATGGTAGGCAAACACTGCTGGACTTTACATCTCCATAGGTTAGAAAGAAAGGGGTCGCGTAACGTAAATGTGTGGCTGCAAAAAGAAGCGCGCCGAGGACGCTGTCCAGGTAAGCAAATCGCACCAGAAGTCACAAGTAGTTTTGTCGATTGTTGACTTAAATAGAGTGGCTTTTCATCAAAATTTAAGAACCGACGTGAGTGGATTCCCACTCACACGTGGGCTGAAACAATAACCGGTGTGATGTCCCGTGTACAGAATGTTGCTGTAATTTTTATAGTCAAGCGTTAGCTTTTCGACCAGTGGTCATAGTGCTGGGAATCGGCTCTGGAAACCACTAAATAGTTACTTCGGACCACAGCATAATTTCTATTCATTTCTTTCTCAGTCATCCATCGAAAATAGTGACATCCGCAGGGTCCATTCCGAATTCCTAAAAGCATTTCCATCTATGAATGCAGAAAGTTGACGTTAGCCACGAACACGTTCGCCCATCGTTTGGATGCTCTTCCAAGAGTACGCTGGCATTCTGGTGAAGCTCACTCCATTGTTCTTTTCGTCCATCGTTCATTTGTTCTTCTTATATGACTGACCCATCTGTGATTCGCTATCGATATATATTCTCCTGGATCCCGAAGATGGGGGGTAGATTTCGGAGGTATGGGCTGCGCACTCAGGCAAGACGTTATGATTGCTCCTTCTGCTCGCTTCACAGGCGGTAAAAGTCAGGACTAATGGCAGGTGGTATTTCTGACAATCTGCTATGACTCATGACACGATTTTGCTGTGATCTATTTGATAGAAACTGTGCCATTTATATGAGGAGAGATTTTATTGAGAATATTTTTGTCATACAAGTCCTCTTTTTTCGTGGACAATGACAGGAGTTGTTTTCCAGCTTATCGCTGAACCGATTCTTCGCATTGAGAAGGCCATGATAAGATTCACTGATATGAGACAGAAGTACCATTTTCTTTTGTAAGAATATGATTGGTATCCGCATCAGTATTCCTATCAGGAGACTAACTCCTTTGTCCACTGTCCTTTTCCTGATTTCTCGAAAAATAAATTCCCATGGAAAAGTCTTGCTGCATTTCTCTACCCTGTACTCATCTTCGTGTGCTATTACTAAGTATCCGTCTCTAACAAGGAATTTGTATAAGGAATTTTCGTTGCGGATTACTTCCTCCAAGTTGTTGTAAAACGTGTCCAGTTTGCTCACAGATGTGCAAATTGAGGAGTAGCAGTTGATGACACCGAATTTCTTTTTGACACGAATGTTAGAGAAGAAGAATGGCTAAGCGCAGTGATACAATTCCATATGTGGTGAATAGATGGGAAACAGATGGGTGTACGACAAAGCCAACGCCTTTCGCAAATGACAAAGTTTCGGTCATCTGCTTTGTATTTGTCGGTCTTGTTTTTCATCTTTTATAGGGGTGATCACATGGAATTTCTTGCGATCAAGAGCCTCAAGAAGAACGTAAAGATCGGCATCTGAAGAGACTATTCTGGTGTTATTTATTCCGGTGCAGAGCAAGAAGCAATCTTCATGGCGTATCGTGGGCGTGCTCGTTTTCTCCGCTTCCAGTGAGGTCCCGTGCAACCAGAGATTTGATATCTCTCACTCGTTCTCACCGCCCGATATCGCAAATGAGAACGCCCAGTGTGGAGGGTACTGAGGCCGGAATTTTGCTGTTTAACCATTGCGATTCCCTGGAGTCGTTAGCCTTGCTGAAGCTTTCCTCAGATTGTCACCACCATAAGCACTTACCGCCCCCCTTGTGAATAAGAAGGAGGGTTTGCCACCATGCGACTAGTTCGAGACTAGGATGGTGGTGGACCTGGTATTGGTTTTCTCTTAGCTTTGCCTTTGGATGGAAACCAGCTTGGGGTGGCCGTGCCGGGTGGATGAACACGCCGCTCTACATTGCGGCTTGACACCCATGAACGTCTCCTAGCCTCAGTGAGACAGTGAATTTTTTGGGAGATTCTACACAGTTAATAATCTGTAAATAAAAAAAAACCTTTTGGATGAGTTCATTTTGCATGCAAAACTGTTATAGAATGAATGTAAACAAGAAATACTGATATGTAGTTCATACATGTTGAGAAACCGACGACTTTATGCTGATAGTAACGCCGTTGCATAACGTACAAGCTTTTCTTCACTCACAAATAGGAGTTTGAAGTGTATGAAAAGTATGTGAGAATACATACAAGAGTTCAAGGGTACGTCAAAAGTTTAGGTCAAAGATCCACCGGCATCCTCGGTGTTAAGGACGACCCATTTGATGCGTTACCTCATTCGAACAAAACGATATCCTCTAAAGCGGTACCGGAATGGATAACTATCGTAGAGAGCAGCCGAAGGCAGCCACAGCCACTTAAACCAGTTCCGGAGTCCACATCGAAACAACCGCCATCCTGGTTTGTCTTGTTTGAAAAATTTTCTATTTATTAATAAATCGTATTAGGCACGGATCTCCCTCTTACATGGATCTCGTGCTGGTTGGACGCCAGGCAACGTGACGTGTTCGTAGTTAGCAGCTAGGGGTTAACCGCGGACTAAAACTGACCTTTGCTTTCCTGAGACGCAGGTGGATTCAGGAAATCAACTCCTTGTTTCTTCTACTGCACCGATTTGGCAAATACCTTCTGCATTAACGAGGGCGTATTCATGAATGCGTGCGAGTGTGTTCTCGCTTGTGCGGATTGAATTAATTTGGCCAAAAGGCCGAAATCAAGTGAGTATGAAAGTACATGGGAGGCGGTTAAGAGTCGCCTGCAACAAATGAGCTCCCCCCATCCACTCTGGGAGAGAGGGGCAAATTACCTATGAGCATATCTAGTCCCCACGTTAAGAGCTTACGAAGCTATATTTGGGTGTCAAACGTTGAACATAGTAAAATAAGCACGCTTCATTCCCCTTATCCCGGAAGAGCCCCCCGATAGAACGACGGCGTTCGGCAGGACTAGTGCGGAGAGGCTGATAAAATCTTAGCGCCATTCTAGGCTGCCTAAATCTCAAACGACTGAGGTGATAATTTGTACCTACAATGCACGATGACTTGCATCTGAGTCCTCTATAGAGGACCAGATAATGCAGGCAAGAAGAATTAGGTACAGCGTCATTGGACTGGCTGAGATGAGAAGATACTGTCCACTCAACACCGTCTATACCGGGAAGAATTGTTCCGCGGAACATGCGATAGTCGAGGAGTCGACAGAATTGATTCATTCGAACAACTGACAATCCGAATCGGACGTTTATGATTGAAGAGATGTGGATCAATATCGGCTTTTAGAATCTTCGTCGTTTAAGCGCCGAAATCAAACTATGACGAAGAAGAACTCGAACCGTTCTGTATGGACTTGGAGATGTTTTACATAGAAGACCATACATTTTTCAAGGTCATCGTTGCAGATTTTGACGCTAGGATTGGACCAAGAGGAATATCTGAAGAACGTCACATTGGGACCCACGGATTAGAATGGAACGAGCAGCGTGAGCATCTGTGTGAGTTTATCATAATGACCAATACCATTCATGGAAACTTGCAATTCCAGAAGCTCAGAATCCCCACCTTCAACGCTTAACGTGTGAGACCCCCAGTGGAGAGAACCATAAAGAAATCGACCACATCGTAGTAAATGGAATGTTTTGCCTAACCAATATCGCTGTTTTCCCAAAACTCTACGTGGGACCATTCTATCATCTTCTTCGTGCAAGATTTTACTTCGCGCGGAAAGGAGAAAAAACCCGTTAAGTCCAAAAACGAAGTCCAAAAACCGCCATAAAAATGAGATTTATCCAGTTCATTAATCGGGTCTTGGAAAGATGCCATTATTGGTAACATGATCGCCTCATTCAACATCTTAACGTTAGCACTGTGAAAGTTGAGAGTTGGAAAGTCACCAAGAGACGCGTATCTGCAGAAATAAAACAAGAGAGTTAAAGAGAGTAGAGCAGCAGTAATGGTCAAAGCTGCAGAAGCTGGAAAAAAGATTTGGAAAGCTCATCGAAACTTTGGCAATCACGGAACCAAGAAAATTGTATTCCGACGCCCAGATGGAACAGTTACAGCGTCCAGAAAGCAATGGAGAATTCCTGGAAGTGTAAGTACAATAAGATGATGGTGAGAGGTAAAGGTGTAAGTCCTGAAGGAGGTTTCCAAAACCTACAGTTATTTTTAGCCGCGCTACATGTATTACAGCATGATCAAACTTCAATTTCCTTCTCTTTTAAGCAACTCTTTGGTGGTGATGGAAATGCGATCTGAACTTCTTATTTGAGAAAGTGAGGCGAGTTCGGCACAACTTTTAAGCCCTTTGACAATCATCGTATAGTCTTCGGTCGGATCTTCGGTTATCTCCCAGTCATATGAGGAGAGGATGTTATTAAGAATATCCTCATCATATCTGACTTGTTTCTCCGCTTTTCTTCGACGACGACAGTCACTTTCTGGCTTACGGCTGAATCGGATCTTCTCAAAAAAATATTGTTCAGATTCTGTACAGAATCCAGGTACCACTGAAGTGTCAAAGAGGCACCGTTTTTTGTTCGTGAGAATACCAGCGATCTACGAATGATTCATGCCGTTAGGAGACTCCCATGGACCGTCTTTCTCGAAAATGAATTCTCATGGAAGAGAAGTGCTGCGGACAAGAGTCCTAAAAGACGATTTTCATTCTGTTTTCGTTCTCCTATTCCAGATTTCCCCATCCTGTATTCATTTTCGTTAACCGTTCCTAATCTGGCGTTCAAGTCTCCAACAACGACGAATTTATATAAAGACTTCTCGTTGTGGATAACCGCTCCCTATTAGTTGTAGGATGCGTCTAGTTCGCTGTTATCAGCTGTACACATCGGTGACTAACAGCTGGTGATACTGATTTTCTTTGACACGCAAGTTGGAGAAGAAGAATGGCCAACCGCGGTGATAGGATTTCGTTTGAGGTGACTAGATGGGAAATAGGTGAGTGTACGACGAAGCCAACACCTCCGACGTTTCCGGAACGGAAATTTTTTTCCAGGAATGATAGGGGGGTCCATCACCTAATTGGAGTATGTCGGTCTTCCTTCTTTTCGTCTCTTGCAGGGCCACCATGTGGAATACGAGCCGATTGGCGCCATCAGGAAGAGCGTAGAGGTCGGCGTGTATACGAGCAAACAGAGTTGCAAAAAGGATTCAGTATGATGGACCACATCCACACGATAACACGACTCATTGATATATCGCGAGAGAACAAGAGATCACTCTATCTCACTTTCATCGGTTTAAAAAATGGTTTCCTCTCATTTGGGTCATGGAAGATTCTGGACAGCCAAGGAGTTCCTGCTCAGTATATAAAGATTCTTCTTGAGGCGTGTAAAAAATTTCACAACAAAAATCTCGTCGTTCTGCAACGGCAATAAGATCGACGTAAAAAAGAGAGGTTTGACAAGGCATTACCATCTCATTAGAACTACTTGCTGTCAGCCATCTAAACATCATGCAAACAATAGAATGAGACAACGTGGGTGCAAAATGGGTGGTCGGTAATTACAACATCAAGCATAAGCCAACGGGAACGAATGCTAGTACACTTTGATAACGCTTGTGGGAAAAATTATCCTTCCACTAAATCTTTTATATGCGCCGTTCACGTTCAACAATGCGAATATCTTCGAATGCTTCAGCTAAACCTATCTAAGTCGAGAAATCAACGTGATGAACGACTTAGCTCCAGAGTTGAGCAGGAGGAAGCGAGCGTCTTCGGGAGCTTTCAAGAGCGTCAAGGATGTAGCAAGGAGAATAAAGAGCACCCGACTCCGCTCCCACCTTTTCGACTTCACGTTTCTTCCTTATGTATTAGAAACCTTATCGCTAAGTAAGCAGGATGAAAGATCACTCAGCGTTATGGAACGCGCACTCTATAGTTCGTCGCTAGTATACCTCCTATTACCCAAGTAAAGGACAGTATCATCTAAAGCTCCTAATTACGTCAACAGTCAGGAAACAATGACATGGTTCTATATACCAAATTGTCCAAGATTAGGTGGGCCAACACGTTATGCGTGTATCGTGTATGGATGAAAAGCGGTGAACCGGTGAGAAGGAGCCGTTAGCGAGAGGATTCTCCGGAGTGTTAAACGCACGCGTGGAAGACCACCGAGCCGATACTCTGAGATGGAAAGTTTACTCGCCCATGTTCGAGTCATGAGGTGAGCATTTTGGGGGCTACAGGTGGTACGGGTCAGGATTTTAGTATGTATGTTTGTTTTAGTCAATACAATTGTAAAGTGAAGCGCGAACAATTTAGTTAGAAGAGTGCTTAGATGTGATATTTTAAAACCTTTTTATATTCAGTCTGCATGAATGGCGATCATTTTCTGCCAGTCTTGGTTTTGTAGCAAATGTCTCAAACGTACCATCCAATTTCTCTCGCGATCTTAAACATCTTGACCAAACTGGTGCCAGGGAAGTACATAAGGTTGGTCGAATCAATAGTTCTCCTTTCGACAATTTTGTTCAAGTCATTGTGAAGTGACACTGTTCAAAAAAAATGAAACATTGTCTGTTTTTGACTGTTTACATGAAATGGCTTGCATCAATTTATAAATTTTAAAAAGATTCTAGTATGTCTTAATGTGCTCAAATTAGGATTCTGTTAAAATCTCTTAGGTATTTATGATGGCTGGTCTTAGCGTTTCGTTCTCTGAGTTTGATTTCTTGAAACCATTTCCTCTGGAAGGTGCTGCTTCCTATGTGGACTCGTTTGGTCTCACATGATCTGCCATCTTCCCATGCTGTTATTGTGTCTCAAG
This sequence comes from Angiostrongylus vasorum, assembly GCA_018806985.1. NCBI lineage: Eukaryota > Metazoa > Nematoda > Chromadorea > Rhabditida > Metastrongylidae > Angiostrongylus > Angiostrongylus vasorum. Next base: position 1,011,115 of record JADANN010000420.1, read on the forward strand.
TTTGCTGCCATGTGACTAGGATTCTTGTGGGGCGAGAGTGATTCTTGCAGTTTATCGACCGAACAGTTATGAATGATGTAATAGGCTGATTCATGTTACTGTAATAGTCTTTATGACTGTCCTCGTTTTAGATGAGAAGTGTACTATATTTCTTTTTAGATATAAGTTTCGTATATGCTTGATGTATGGTATACGTTTATGTACAATATACATTTATATATATATATATATATATATATATGTGTATTTATGTTCACATATATATATATATATATATATATATATATATGTTTGGATGTATTTCTTCTTTTTTAAGGTTGCTGTAATTTATGTAGCTGACGGGCAAGAAGACAAACAATCTATATTGTCAAACACCACCGCGTCACCCAGTTTTAATCGATTTGTTAGTGGACTCGGCTGGGAGGTGGAAATAGATTTTTGTTTCTTTAATGAAGTTCTCTTAACTTTTAGCTTCTCACCATTCATAAATTGACATCATTGAAGGTTTGCATCGGAAGAGGTCATGAAGGATATTCTGGTGGCCTACCGTATGACACCGTTGCTCCGTACTACGCGACACCTGATACCGAACTAATTTTTCATGTTAGTACGCACTTATCTGGAGATGCTACGCAGAAGTGGAAACACATTGGCAATGATGAAGTCCATGTAGTATGGTCTGAGCACTCACGACCTTATCGTCGGGAAACAATCGCTACGAAATTTTGCGATGTTTTAATTGTACTGGAGAGGGTTGGCGATAGGGTCTGTTATAGTAGCCTTTTGCATTTAGATTTCCTTCAAAGCTCTAATATTAGGCTTATACTCTCATATCTACATTGATTTATGTTTTTATGCTGTAGTCTGTTCTTTTTTCACGATTCAGACATTTCGTGTTCGTGTTGAAACCGTCAGCACATTGGAATTTGGACCACTATATGATGGTGCTTTAGTTGGCAGCGAAGAACTAGCCGAAATGGTGCGACTTACTGTGGTAAGCATTGATTTGTTGATTTTGCACACTACCACCTTCAGTCACTTCATTAACGCAATTGAAACCTTGTTGGCTTCTTGACAGTTGCCGGTAATGTTTTGATAACTTAGATTGCTTAGGAGTGTGTGCGCTTGAATAGCTTATAGAAGATGCTTAGATCTAGATCTAGATCGGTTCAAGGTCATCAGTAGTTATCCTAAGGTGTTATCTTGAGTCTGTATGGAGTTAATTCTACAAAAAAGGAAACAGGTTTCAAATTTTAAACCTCTTTCCCCAAAAAGCAATACATTCGAGGACATCACTATTTCCTGATGGTCATCGTCCCGCTTACCCAGTTGCATTCGAGTTCGAAATGCAATCGCCCGACGAGAAAAAGGTGATGAAATAGGGTTTATGGACTCTATAAAACCCAAAATCTGTCTAGATGGAATAACAAACCTTATGTTTGACTAGCAAATATCTGCTTTTTCACTTTTTTTATTTAATAGAATTATTTTGGTCCAAAGAATGTTTGTTTAAAACTAAGGAAAAAATTAGTTCCTATGCTTAAAAGCAATGCATGACTCGATTAGTCGCTCAAGTATAAAATATAATTTAGATAATGGTTAATAATTTCGACTAGGTACCATCATTCAAATGATAGAGCGTCGTCATCTATCTTCATCTTGTCTCGGTCCAACAGTTATAGAAGATCTATCCATTTTTTCTTCTGCATCAAGCTACATTTGCCTTTTGAACCTTTTTATGAAGTAAAGTGCTATAAATAACTTTTTGCAATTCAGATAAACGCCTCTCGTGCGTATCGGCTAGCGCACAAAAACCATATAAGACCGCTTCGGCATCGCGAACTTGTGTTCGCGCATGATACGATAAGACAGATGAAGAAGGTGGGACTCTGCGATGCTATCAACTCTCTGTACATACCGACGGTGACCACCTAGAATTACGGAAACACGTCACGTGAAGTCGAAAATGAACGTGTGTATGCATATTCGTAAAGCTAGGCTTTTGAAAAACGACACTTTATCAGAAAAAAACTTCAGTCAGGCTCAAATTATTCAGTGGGAGCTGCTGTAGGGTTAAGCTGAATCCACTGTATCTTGCCTTATGAATGTAATCCTTAATTAGGTGAGATATATTGTATCCTTGTCAAGTTAGGATTATATTATCCAGATTGTCATCAGTTGCGTTTTAAAGTACTCATTACGATGGTTAAGCAAATTCCATAATATTTGGACCCTTGATTGCCAACGACGAGCTGCATAATAATTGCACTAATATATTTCTAATAGGTCTTTAACTGTGAATCGGTTGTTATCACCGTGTCTCTTTATTTTGTGAAATGCCTTCATCGATTCTAAATGTGCGGCTTGTTCTCAATTGCTTTATTATATTATTTAATGAATAAGCCCGTCTCATTTTCCATGTTTTATGCGTGTTCTAAGTGTGATATCGAACAGTTTAAAAGCGCAATAAATATTTATTTCTTCACTTTGGAAACCTACTTGGAGTGAATTGTCACAATGTTATCTTCCACACAGTATTGTTTACCTCTGGAATGTTGCTGTGTATTAGTCTCGTATCACGTGATGGAATTCAAATCTTTATTGAGGACTATGAACATCCTACCGAAGAAAAAGTGGCATGTACGAACAAAAGAGAATATTGCACGTGTTCGAAGAGATGAGAAAGAAGCTGCGGAAAAAGAACAGCAGCGACTCGAAAGAGCGATTGCGGCCGAAAACGAAAGACGGCTAGAAGCACTGCGGGCAAAAGCGGCAAAAAAAGGTTGGAAAGCTTTCGTAACGTTTGTTTATTGTTGACTGCAATGGAAATGTCGGACTTGGCAATAGTAACATAGAACTTTATCAAATGTGTAAAAGTCTATTTCATTCGTAATTACGGCTGCGACTATTCTTTTCCAGAAATGCCGACATGGAACCGTTTGCTTTACGAGGATCCTCAGATGCTTCAATATCCACTTCAACAGGACATGTGAACCTGTTCCAGGTTTCACTAATATTACTTTGTGACTTTGTTATTATCGCATTTTGTATACTGTTTAGCTGTTTTCAACCTCGAACCGCCTCATTTTAATTTATTTTACATGATTCTTGGAGATGTAAGGTTAATTATTAACCATTCACATGAAGGAGCTTGAACTCGCTGAACGCCAAAATTTTGGCCAAGGAAATAAAGAATATCAAGAGGAAAAGCGTAAAGAACAAGCGGTGAGAATCAAATGAAATTTTTTTTTATTAAAAACGATAATTCAAATGACTTACCCTCCTTAGTCGAAGTCCTGTGATTTCGGGACCTCGTTCATGTAAAATTGTAGAAGAGTTTGTCTAGATTAGTATTGTTAATACTGGTAAGAAACCACGTGGTCTTAATGCTTCATGATTTTCTTTTTGATAGGAACTGGACTCAAAAATGGGCATTCAAAAATATTTTGCCGAAGGAACAAATGAACTAAACAAAGTCCAAGAATGGTATACAAAGATAAGACGACCGCTATTAAAAGACGAAGTCAAACCAAAACCCTCCACTCCTGTTGACCCTCCTTCAGTTGATGCTAGAATTAATAAGGAAAAGAGGGAACGCCTCAAGGAAATCTCAGCGAGCGAGAGTTCCAGTGGTGAGACCATTTTCTCTCAATATTTTTTAAATTTCATTCGTTTTATGGGAATCACCAGCAAAATATTTATTGGATTAATTATTCCATGATGAAGTCCTGTTCAAACAAGTCCTTTACGATTTGATCTTCGTTTTGCCACACCATTAAAACTGTAGTGAAGACGTCTTTCCTATTTGGGTTAGGAATGTATCAAACTGGTGCAGAAACAACTGCCAATGCAGAAGAAACAACAGCCTTGAGTTGCGAAAGCTCGGGTGAATCACATCTTTTCTACAAAAGGTAGAAACATTCAGGATTTTCCAACAAGAAACATGCTTTTTTTCACCCTACCTTAGAATTGTAAACTCTTGGAGGTAACATATTCTTACACTTTCGGACGTTTCCTTTTTTCTTTCTCTTGCTTCTAAAGGTATTTTACTTACTTGGATACTTGGATGGCCCGATCTCACTGGTTGTGCGGGTCCCAGCATCATCTCCATTTTTCCGAAGTTTTGTTGGTTTAGCCATTGTGATTCTATGGAGTACTGGGGTCACCCACGTCAAAGCCTGCGTAAGTGTCACTACCACAGGTAGTCTCCGCCTTTGTGGATCAGAGGGAGATTTGCCACTATGCGACTAGTTTGATACCAGGACGGTAGTGGATTCTGGTATTGGTTTACTCTTAGCTGGGCTTCTTGATGGAAATGCCGGACTCCTCAGCTTGGGAAACCGTGACGAGGGGATGAATCCCCCTCGCTGTACATCGCAGTCGGACACCCAAGAACACCTCCCAGCCACGATGAGGCGGTAAACCGCTGGGAGGCTAAAGGCACTTTAGAAGATGAAAAGGAGGAAGGAAGCGGGAAAAAAAGATCGGAATACGCATAAGTCGGAAGAAGACCCAGTTCACGAAAAAACCCATGGTGCGAATGCGAAAAAAACTGAACCGGATGGCTCTCTGGTTGCAGAGACCAGCTCGTATGTATACCTTGAGAAAACAATGAACATGGAAAACAACATGAAGGAGGAACTAGATAGAAGAAGGAGAGCAGCTTCGACTGCATTCGGGCCTCTCAAAGAAGCCACCGACCAAGTGAAGGACTCGAAAATTTGCGCTCACCTTTCCGACTCGTCGGTCCTCCCAGCTCTCTATTATGCTGCAGAGACCTGGGTTGGCACTTCAACCACGTCAAGAATACTCCGCGCTATTCACAGAGCGCTTGAACTATGTTTTATGCATTATAACCGGCGCTCTCAATATCTAGCCGTAATGCGAAGTTCTGATCTTTGAAATCGATCTCATCTTCAAGATCGAGGAAAATACATATCGATCGCGAAAATAAACCGGTGACAGAATGAGAAGAACGGGCGACAGATGGACTTAAAGAACATTAGAATGGGCTCCACGAAAATACAGGCGTCCCCAAGGACGGCCACCTACACCTTGGGCGGACGTGTTCATAACCAACATAAGTGAAGGCACTTTTAGCAGCTACTTGGCTGTTGAACTTTTTCACAGAAAGTTCTTGAGGTTCCTCAAGAAGGGGTAGTTGGTGAGACCGGTATGTATGTGATGAGGCAGATTTTCGCCGTTCCTTCAGCTTCTGCACCGTAGTTGTACAACATGTGGATAACTGTTATGCAAAGTAATTGAATCTTTTATGCCGTTCAGTGTTCATGAAATGATTTTCTGCTCTGATCGCTTCGCTGGCATTCTGAATATTGTAATTGATTAATCCGGCTACATACAGTCAAACAGACCATAACTTTCTTTTGCTGCGGAATCACTTTAAGATGTGTTTAAGAACCCTAATCTCACTCCAATTGCTGCGATCGACAAATGAAGCACAAAGCAAACTTCATAACGATTTGTTTGCTCTTCCTTGGAATTTTATAGCATCCATTCATCAGTTTTTTTCACCGATTCCAATGTTTTCCAAATGGCGAACGGTTGTTGAGTAGGTTAAAACACGGTTGAGGGAAAAGATGGTGTGAAGCACCCTCATGGTGTGGTGGTGAACACGTTAGCCCCGGAAACGATAGTAACGGGTTCGATCCCCACCGCAAACACCTGCGGACCGGAGTTTTTGCAAACATCTCAGCATCGTGGTGGTTGTACTTCACATATTTTTCATTTCACATTTCCCTGTTTTGAAAAATTGTAGCAGACAGTAAATAGAAAAAGTTAACATTATCTTAGCATCATGTGGTTGTTGAATAGTTAACATTGTTCTGAAGCCTCTCTTTAATAACTACAATGATGTTGAGATATTTGCAAAACTCTGGACTGCAGATGTCTGCGCTGTGGACCAAACGTACTATTACCTTTTCCTGTGGCTAACGCGTTCGCCACCACATCATGGGAGCCCTTCATTTCTTAATAGTTCTCTTAGTAATCCTCTCAGCAATAGTTTTAATAAGGTAGCTTTGATTATTGTCGTCGATGTAGAAGTCGTGAACCGCTGAATGTGCAGCTACGACGTCTTCGTCATTAACACATATCTCCAACATTGAACTTCAAGAAACGTGCCCATTGTTTAATATTTTATCATTTAGATTCGGAAGGAAAGAAGAAGAAAAAAAAGAAAAGTAAAAAGAAAAAGAAGAAAAGGCGCCACAACTCTTCAGACAGTAGTGACAATGATGACCGTGAACTAGAAATTGAGAAGCGTAACAAATTGGCAGCCTTAAGGGAAGAGCGGATTAGAAGAGAGCGTTATGAGGTGAAGAGAGAAAACTCGGTTTTTACGTTTTTTTTAAAAATATTTCTTAATTCACTTAAAGTATTATTTGTTTATATTTTAAAGCAAGATGTGCAAAGACATTTTCGCTTCGTTTAACTGTGAGCTTATGTTTATTCTTCCAAAAAAAATTTTTGCAGAGACATCGTACGCAACAGCTACTGAACCCCACAAAAGCAGTTGCACCGCCGAAGCAGAAATATAACTCTATGTTCAATCCTGATTTATGTACGAAGAGACCTGATAAGCGGGACCAACGATCTATTCATCTGTAGAAAGTACTTAATTTTTTGTCCTGTCCATGTAAATATTGATGTATATGGTGGTTTTAAGCTTTTTAAGTTTTTCTTTTTCAACTTTTTTTTTTTGCATTTTTTCCAGTGTTTTCCTCAAGTTTTTTCATATGATAAAGATTCTGCAAATCTTACGCGTACCTCATCAAAAGTGGTTGTCCTCCAATGAACGGACCATATTCTTGGACCATTGCTGCTTAAAATCATCATACCAGTGTGAGTCATGAGTGGGATTCCAAGCATTTGAATATTTCATGTCACTCAAGAATTGACGGTGTGTCTAGATTTTCTTTGTGACTTTCCGAATCTATATGTATGCTTGTATTTTGGTCAATATTCATAATCATTATTTCTAATACAAGAACGCCGACACGTCCAGTTATGACTTCGTTACATCGAGCCATATGGGTGGTGCGTCATGCGGAAAGGTATGTCAGTAATTATATTCTGTCAGATCAACACATTGATACCCGATATATTCTTATCTTATTCGCCTTGTGAATTTTGTTATAGGTATGTTGGTGGTTAAGCGCGAACCAAAATCTTCCATACTTGATTTGGGAGAGGGGCGTGTAGCGCAGTGGTTAGAAGCGCCTTGCAATACACAAGGGGTCGATACCGAGCCGCCAGGCGGACCAAACCTTCCATCACTCTGAGGGCGGCGAATTGGTACCAGACTTGTCTCGGAGGATAACAGCACTGACTTGAAATATATCGGTAGGCCACCGCGATTCATTATAAAGACCAAATGTGTATTCAATCACCTCCAGCGATGCTTAATTGAGTCGAATGCATGGCTAATTCCTCAGGGATTCATCAACGCCTAGAGCTTTATCCTTTTTCTTGATTACCTTGAACAACAGTTGGGCTCAGAGACCGTGCTGTTGCTGATGCACCAAACTGGTTTGTAGTTTCGCATACTTCGGCAAATTGTTATTTTACAACCGGCTATGTTTGGAGTTCGTCAATTAGCATGTGGCTTCGAGACCTGCAAGGGGATCAGTGTGGTAATATACTTGTCCATTGTGCGCTGCATACCGATCCGACCAAATACGAAGGGCACACAAATTTGTTCACATCTACGCCGAGAGACCTAAGCAAGCTTCTCATCAATATACTCAGGCAATCCACCGTTTAATCCATTAGTGACATCTAGTGCTATTGAATGCTAGTGAGTGACATCATCAAAACAATGAAAATACGAAGAGTACGGTAGTCTTCGTGTCTCACGAGCAAGCGGAGCCCATCGTGAAACGCTGCCATAGGTATGAGTGAAGACTTTCTTGGTATTCAACGACTCACCTGATAATTAAAAGGGTTTTATCAATCCTTTGGAAGCACTGTTTTAGGAGTTCAAATATGATGAATTAGGATAAAATCAATGCTCGATTTTTCAGGGAAGACAACATTAACAAGAATTGGAGGTTATTACCAGGCGCAAGCGGTCTGGCGTCTGATAATAGCATGCTGAGTGAACGAGGTCGTTCACAAGCGAAGGAATGTGCTGAGAGGTGCTGTTTACCAGAAACACGCTGTAGGAAAGTGATATCGAAGAAACTTGTTGGGGATAAAAGTCTATACGGTTGTTTTCCATCCGTATATTATTCACTAAGCATGGAATCCTTGAATCTTATACATCTTCAAGTTTTTCATGCTTAGAGTAAATCAAATTAAGCTTTAGCCTTCCTATTGTCGATGGATTAGTGAAGACAGTTTTTTTTCGCGTTGTGTTGGTTCACTGTTTTTATTGCTATAGCCTCTTCATTACGCTCAGGTTCCGAAATGAAAACATCGCCCATGTGTTCGCCTCTCCCTTCGACAGGACGATAGAAACAGCATCGATAATTGTTGCTGACAAGAACTTATTAGTTAAGGTGCCTCCTTTTTTTTCTGTAAAAATTCCTTTGTTCTAATTTTTTTTCGTCCCGTTTCATCTTTTTTTTTGTGGAAGGAGTGTGTGCTTTGGTTTTATCTTCTTGTCACCTAGTGCAGCCAGAGCCTGGACTATGTGAGGCGTTATATTTGTGTGAGAAGCCAGTCGGATTCTGGGAAACGAATAATCTGAAAGAGAAATATCCACTGATTGACACTGACTACATCCCAGTTTACTCAAAGGTATGTGTATTCTTGTTAGTCAGATCCCAATTGCATTGTCTCGAATTGGTTCAGTACGTCGTTGAATCTAGCATACAATGCATACTTAGATAAGAAAGTGTATTCTGGTCATGAATATTCCATAAAACTTATTAAGTGGACGTTGATTCCGATCAACGATGAATTTATCGCTCAACATTTGATGTGAAGAACGGTTTCAAAACTACGATGGTTGTTTTAGTTGTGTAAATGCAAGGCTCACTTTCAGCATACTCTACCGAAAGAAGGCTTTGGCGATGATGCATGTTTGCCACGCGTACGAAATACGTTGAACCGTCTTACAGAAAAATATGAAGGGGATCTTCTCTTGGTAAGTCATGGAGCGCCCATAGGAGCTATCCACGAGATATGGAATGGTGACTTCAAATATGTTGGTCAGGCGACTGTCTCGAAATTCGTTGAGGTAAACCGTGGTAAATTCCGCATGGAATTCAGCAGCGATGCTAGTCATCTATCTGATAAACGTAATCTACGCCCATGGTAAACCTAGTCTGCTACACATGCGGTCCTAAATATATGTCACCATTCCGTGGTTCTTAGTAATGCATTACTTTGACCTTGTTATAATTATTGTCTGCTGGGTCGTTAGCCTTTTCTGGCGTTTTTTCCTATTAGTTCTTAGAGGATTAACTTCAATTACTCACTTTGCTTGTTCGTAGTGTTTTTCTTTAACTAAGTTTTCCTACATAAGACATAAGTTCATATCTTTGTGTTGAGTTCTATGTCATTTGTGTTTGTTTAGTTTATAGTTTATAAATGAATAGATTCTCAAGTGGTAAAAAACATACCAAATGTTGCCTTAGAGGTGGAATAATGCACTAAGCGCTGTTAAAATTGCTGAAAACATTCGGTTCGCCCTATGAAAAAATGTTCTGTTGGTCACTTAACACCTTAAAAACGGTCCTCACACTCAATGTATTGGAATCGACTTTAAAACACTTAACATGGCTACTTTAACCCTCACGACTCATTACTATTAGCCAACTGTAGTAAAGTTTGGATGCTGTTTCTATTCGAGATTGAAGACCATCAACATCAAACAACATGATGTAACGATGCCACATTACTATGTACCAACCCATTATTTCGTTACTATTCGATCGATCGCTGGTAAGTATGACATTGTTAGTAAAAACAAACACGGTCCTACAATGAATCAGTAATCTTTACTTCATATGTTCTCTTAACAAACAACATGCACTGGAGTTTATGTGCAACAACAAACTGTGTTTAAGGCCAGCAAAATATGATCTGTGGATACAGCTAGCCGGTATGCAACAATTACACCTTAAGGGTTACCAATTTTGAACAAGACGGATCAACAAACATTGAAAACATAAGCCCCATTAAGAACACCGGACTGCCTATCGCGTGTGGAAACTTTGTGAACGCTCCCTGCTAGTAGCCTTGTCGTCAGCAAGTGCTTCTGCGAGAAACAGCTTAGCGATATTTTCACCCGTCACCTGGAAAAACGATACGGCACGTTTTCTTTGAATATAGTGTAAAATTGTAAAGAACCTATATGTAAGTGCTTTGGTATAGTATTAAGCATAGACAAGGTTGTTACAAACGCTTATTATGAACAAAGCATTACCTTTATCGACTTCTTTAGAGCTACAATAAATCAATGTCTTACAATAACTTCGTTTTCATGTAAAGATCAGTTACTTAATGTATACACCTAATAGTCGATAAATACAACATCTAGACCTTCCGCAAAACATTTGCAACTGGTTCTTCGATAAGTGACGATAATCGATCAATTACAAGGATATTCAAAAAGTTTTGAACATCACAGATTTACAAAACAGACTTGCTTTGACTTTTCCTTAAATACTTAAATCTGATTGTACTTGAAATTTTTTAAAGAACTGAAGACAAAATATATCCAGAAATATAACTTCAATGATGCTGAGATATTTGCAAAGCTCCGGACCGCAGGTGTCTGCGGTGGGGAACGAACGCGCTATTGTCCTTTCCGGGGAGTAACGCGTTCACTCCCACACCATGCGGATCCTTCGTTTCGCCTGTCTCTCAGCTAGTTCTATCGATCTTTTGCTGCCAGCCATCACCCGTAAGCGGGATTGATCTGGAGGTCCCAAAATCGGCAACCAACCCAGTTAAGCTGAGGGTTTTAGTTATAATCACAATGTTAACCGTTTTATTTACTGCCTACTCTTTTTTTTTAACGGCAGGGGTATATTACGAAATATAACTTCAATCCGGAAAGGACAACAGCGCGTTCGTTCCCCACCGCAGACACCTGCGGTCCGCAGTTTTGCAAATATCTCAGCATCATTGAAGTAATATTTCGCAATATACCGTGCCGTTAAAAAAAAGAGTAGGCAGTAAATAAAGATAAATAAGATAAGATAAATAAATAAGATAAAATTGTGATTATATCCAGAAAGCCAAAACTTAATTTTTGGTAGAATAAGAAAACTTGTTTTTTGTTGGCAAAAACCTAGAGATTAATGGCTTGCATTTTAATTTAAAAAATCGTGTGTTGAGATACGTTAGTTTAAACTTGAAAGCGGCCACTATCTTCGCACCAAACCCACTGAAATAACTACAACCCGGGCATTGCGTTAACAACCTACTACGAATCGACGACCAAGAAGCCCGGAGACGATTCGAAATTAGCCAAATGAAGGGAGAACTTACTTTTATACAGAAGTCTGCCAAAGCCTGAGTTTCACAGCTACTTAGCATTGCGTCGAGCATTCCATTTCGTGTCTGCAGCTGTGGTTCTTTGAGCTTACGGATGTCATCCATTGACAACGGAGGTTCCCCTCTCGCGATACGCTGTTCATTTTCCGCTTGCTTAAGAGAAAGATTTCAATTCCATTTTAACAAATAGGCAAGCGGTTGTGCAAAACGTTTGTCCAATAAGACAATTGAAAGTATGTTAAAATACTAGCAAGATCGTCAGCAAAACCTCACCCGCTTCTGTGTGAGATTATAGATAATGTTGTCATGTCTTTGCCTATCGTTGACATACTTGCCGTACGCTGATATAGATTTGTTAAGCTCATCAATATTCGCCATCATCGATCGAACGCTCTTCTCCAATGATCTAAAAGAACCTGGTCTTATTGGTACGGTTTAAAATCTTACACCTTTAATTCCAAATGTCTACAGCATTGTCATAAAATTTTCATTACGATACCATCGTTAACTTTGTTGAAGTGCAGGGAAGAATCACTGAACACAACAATTCCTATGCAAATGAGCTATATAGAATACGAGTCCAGCGCTACTCATATTCTAGTTTCTGCCTCTTTCAGATAAACTGTGCAAAAAGAATACCGAAATTCCTTGCACAAATCGGACCAAAACCTACCACCTTAGTGGACCTATACATGTGTAATATGGATGTGACAATGACATTACAATGATTAAAGTTGTGAAACTTAACACTCGTTAATTGAAGACTATTAAGACTGAATAAACAAGCGCTCACCGCCGTGAACCTAACTCGAGGTGGGTTGAAAATCTGTCAGCAATCTTGGTAGGTGCCAGTGATAATTCCGCCATCATCACGTTAACAAGATGGCTGCTTTTAATCACGATCGGCAATTCCTCGAACATAGTTTGGTAGGTGAGGTTCGCAGCCTTCACACTAGAACAGCCTCAAATTTAACAAGCGCAAAATAACCTAGTCTACTAGGCTAGTTGAGTTGTAATACAGAAAATATAAACTGATATAAATACCGAGTAGAAATCATCTAAAAAAACAAACGCTTTCACACGAAGACGCACGAAAACTTACGCATCGGGCGACCAGTCGTTCTTCGCACAGAGTTCTAGTGCTGGGACAGATAGACGGTACGCACGCAGGCAAAGCTGTCCCTGACGAGTTTTCACAGGATCTGAAATGAAATGTAGAAATCGAAGCTACAACATGCGCATCTAATATTTCTTAAAAATTCGGATACAGTTCCAAAAAATGTCATGCTACCTGTGAGCCTCAAGCATGCACAGCACTAAGCAGCTTTAGCAGTGAAAAAGAAAACAGGACAGTTTAGAGAAACGCAGTCAAGTCGCTCAATTAACAGGATTGATAAAAGGCGATAGAGATGGTTGCACTTTTTTCAACTTCAATATTTGAAAACAATATGCAAGTTAAAAAAACTGAAAGAAAAAATCGAATTAGTGAACAAGAATCAGACCAAGAATAAGAAAAAATATTTTCGCAATACGAAGATTACGTGAGACATGACGTGTTCTTTTCTATATACATGGTCGTAAACGAACCGACGCTTTTTTCGATAACTGTGGATAAATTTTTGATACCTCCCAACGGTTTGCAGCATTATAGTGGCTGAAAGATGTTCCTGGGTGTCGGGCTGCGATGTACAGCCAGGGAATTCATCCCTCCAGCAGGGTCTCCCAAGATGAGGAGCAGCTCGGCGTTTCCACCAGGACGCCCAGCTAAGATTAAATCAATACCAAGGTCCACCACTGTCCTGGCATCAAGATAGTTGCATGGTGGCAAATCTCCCTCTGATCCACAACGGCTGCGACTAACTGTGGTGGTGACGACCTGGGGTAGACTTTGGCCAGGTGGAAATTATGTTGAGGCCCGCACAACCCAGTGAAGACGGGGCGTCCAAGTATCCAAGTAAATAACTTCTCGATAATTAGAGGAAATGGCAAGTTGAAAAGTAACTGAGTTATTGAAACACTACCGCGTAGAGCGTGTGTATAATATTTTATATTACCCTCATTTAAGACGTCTAGAATCCAGACTCAAAAAATTGTAGATACAATAAACAGTTAAAAAACTCTAAGCAAGTGCGGCAACCATTCACTCTGATTAGATGCATTCTTGCTGGACAAGATTCCATTAGTTCAATGCATGAATTTTCGAAATAGAAAGAAATGCCAGAGAAAATCGTGAATCGTCATTGATAAAGAGCTTAAGCCTCGTCGCAATAGGATTAAAATGTTGTATTTCGCTGGAAAGGAGCTGTTTGGGGTCTCTAGAAGCTAGAAGCTGCATTATTGCGATTATAAGTGAAACGAGTTGGCAAGTAGAACAGTAGTAGTGATGCAGTTCATCGTGAACGTGGAGTTGGTTTGATCCCGCCAAGGGTTTACTAAGCCTCCCATTCCTCCAGCGTCGGGAAATTAGTACTGTACTTGTCCGGCTAAAGTTCACTCTCTGAATTTTGAATTTCAAGTGGAAACGCTCCAGCCAAAGACGACAATCCTATAGCAGCAACCTAATCCACATCCAAAGATTTCGCGCATGGTGGATGCGAGGTAGCGAATGAAATGTAAGAAATAGATCCGCACAGCTGACGAAATAATGTTAATATACAAGATCTTTTGATGAATAAGAAAGCAAAGGTACCGATGCCGTGCTAAGGATTCCTAGACTGCTGAAGAGTGAAAAAACATCTATAAAACAAGGAAAAACAACGTAGAATATAAAACGCACTTTTCTGAAAAAAAATTTAGCTGCAACCCAGGCCTCAAATGATTTGGAATCAAAACATAACAAATGGAAAGGAAAACCTTGAAGAAAAACGAGTACCACGATCTACCACCGTCCTGGTACCGAACAAGTCGCATGGTGACAAATCTCGTTCTGATCCACAAGAGCGACGACTACCTGTGGTAGTGACGACCTGGTCAGATTTTGGCCAGACTGACCTGGGGACTCTAGGAAACCACAATAGCTGAACCAGCAAAACACCGAGAAAATAAAAAATTATGCTGTGGCCTCCACAACGAGTGAAGACGGCCCATTAAAGTATCCAAGTACATTATTTATAAGACATGTAGGTCGAACAAACAAAGCCACGAAATCCTCGAACCATTACCTCGAAGAACGACAATGAAGGACAGCCAATGAAAATTCCAACTGCTTTCCACTGATTTCCACTGATTACAAATACATTGTGGCACCACACTTTCCGATTTTCTCCTTATAACGAGCATGTCCACAATTTTTTTTCATTTGAGATGTCGAGTCAACCAATCATGAAATCATGTACGACATAACATCGTAGCCAATGGGATTTTAATAGCATTACGTCCCGGTGATTTTGTTTTTTCTCAGATCCGTTTTCTTTAGTCGCCTAACATCAATTAAAGTTGAATTTCTTATTTACTGCCGTTTACTAGTTTCCACAGCAGGGTATTAATTGTACTTTTGTATCAGTAAAAGTGTTGAAAACCCTGTGTTAGCTGAAAAGGAGATCTCAAAGAAAAAAACCCATCAATGGCGAAGTCAAGCGAAAGTAGACCTTTCCGAATTATTATGAAGCGACCTTCATTTCGTGACATGATGGCAATTTTTTTTCATTTCTGGTTACAGCGAGCCTTTACATAAAAGGCGGTGACCTGAAAAGATGCAAAAAGGAAGCAACGGCGCTAACATGGAATAAATATATTTTTTTATTGACAATTTTTGACCGCTCTCCGCATCAACAATACCATCTGGGCATTCCTAGGTCAAGCTGTGATGAATGTTTTTCCTACTGATACAAAGAATTCAAATGAAAGAGATATACCCAGACTTTCCGTTTTTTACGCTGTTCCTTTGCATAGGGATAATGTATTCAACGATCCATAACGAATTTTCGGAAAAATCACTCGTTGCAGAAGAATCCTTCGAAATCTCCACAAAGTGTAGTAAATTTTCTAGTTCATAAGCTGCTGAAATTGATTATCAACAATTGACGATAGTGAGCTATTCCCTCTAAGGTGGTAAAAATCGCAGAATAGCAAAGTATGAGAATAGAAGTGCATCAGAGTCAAAGAGATAGACATTCGAAGAAAATAAATGCTACCAACACTATGCAATGAGATCTACTCAGGTAGTACGGTAGGGATGACATCGTGCCACCGAAAGACAACTTCTTGTTCTTAGTTTCCGAAATGCAGAACGTACAACATTTTATTTGGTTGGCGCAGTTGAGAGCAGCATGAAATGGTTTAGAAAGATTACCCAGGCATCGTGCGTACAGAATTAGAAGTGGTCCCAATGACGTGCCAAGTGGGCACTGCCGAGCAGCCTCAGTAACATTTTCTGCCTGCCACCTTGAATACTAATTGAAAACGATTATGCCCGAATGCCGAGATGCCAGTGCAATTGTGTCAGTTGCCTTTCACTACAATCAGTAGCCAACCTTTACGGATCAGAAAGGTTCCCTGTGTTGCAACTAGGCTTAACACTTAGGACAACGATTCTCAGTCGATAACAACGTAGCAAACAAAACCCACTAATTCTTTGGAACGATAATGCTCAACGTTGAAGTAGTGCCGAAAGTACGTATAAATGGCGCCGTGGTTACCACCGTTGAACAGAACGATAGTTGAAAAAGTGGCTTCGGGCAAATCAATGGTTCATGGAGCTTTTAATACTTAAGATCAGGGTGCTAGGCAAAACAACAAATTATATTAGACAACAAATTAACCATCTTTAGTTGTACCTACAGCAAAGTCCAAAAAAGGAGCTCTGGTATCAAACTCCAACTAAGCGACACCAGAATAATATAACAATTAGTGAAAAAAAGCATGTTACCGTATATGATCACGACACCATCGGGTCCATTACTTTGATAATCAAACATTGAGTCTACAAGATCTTGTGAGAAGCAAGCTCCAAATGGATGCGCCTGATAGAAGCCGACCAATTCGTAATCGATATTCATATTCCTAAACTTCCGTAACATGTCTAGCATTTCCTGCTGCTTCAGTTCCTCGTACATTTGACTAGCCTGAATAGCCTGTTCTTCATCCATAAAATCTGATTGTTTTGAGCACATAAACTACGGGAGCACATGCACACTCCATTCCCGGTATTCATTTTTGCTTCCATTTCCACAAATACGGAGACGAATCGTCAAGTTGATAGTAATGATGAATCCAAAAATGAAAAGAAATGTCTACGAGGACAGCGAACCTGAGTTGCATTCTCGTCATTTTCAAGAACGGGTTCAGCACGTGCTGTCGGGAAGCAGTTAGTGATCTCTAGGCGGCTATCATCCTTCTCAACTGACACAAGTCCAGTAAGAAGACCTTGACAAGCTTCACCCGCTACCTGAACGCAGGTTAAGTGGCATTCGCTCTTAAAAAAACAAAAGGGTAAAGTTCCCGGCGATGATCTATTCCTGGAGGATGCGCCATGCATTCAACTTCATGAAGCATCATTTGGAGGTCAATGAATGCATATCTGGCCTTTACAATGGCTCCTCCGACTATTGCGCTGCACGCGTCCAGCATTCGCTCTTACACATAAAAAACTTGACGGCAGTAGCTCACCTCACTCATTCCTGCATATAGCTCACTGTCAACATGCTTAACAATTTTCATTATGACAAGCGAGTCCATTTGAATGTATGAAACATTCGGTGGCGTTATCGTTGTGATGGTCGCAGCCATCTCAGTCTGAAAATAGAAAGTGTCCCTTATCCTCAGCCACATAAGATTGTCACAAAGACTACAAACAATAGAAAATACGAACGGGCTATGGAATTACGGAACACAAGAACCTACCTTCTGCATATCTAAGTACACGAACTGACAGTGAAATCGGAAGAAACTCTGTTCATAAGTAGAGACAAGTGGGAAGAAAGTATCTTAATCTACGAGGAGAACATCGGCGATAAAAATATGCTCATACATAGCCGGATTGAGAACTTGAGAACTTAGCACTAGTAGTGAACCGAACTTAAATTAACGTACTAGTAAGTTAATCGAAATATAACAAACCCCACGTCCATCCACAAGCACCACTGGTGCTACTGAGTACCGCAAAACGCCACAGGCGAACTATATTTGCGTCAACAAACGCAAGGCGGACGCATTCTTCGTGCGGGTTTTGGATTATTTCCAATCGTGACGTGGAAATGCACCACCACGTATTGTTTAAATCACTGGTGGTCTTCGCCTGTACATCGTCGACATTCCGTGAAGTGACACATTTTTAGCATGTTGAAGTATGACATAGTAATATATCTGTTTGCACGAACTGCCTTTGTTGAGCTGATGCGAGATTGGTGAAAGTTGTTGTTGTTCATGCCGTTGTTGTTGCAGTTTCTATTGTTGTTGTCGTTGTCGTTGTCGTTGTCGTTGCCGTTGCCGTTGCCGTTGCCGTTGTCGTTTCCCGTCGTTGTCGTTGCCGTTGCCGTTGTCGTTGTCGTTGCCGTTGCCGTTGCCGTTGCCGTTGCCGTTGCCGTTGCCCCTGCCGTTGCCGTTCTTGTTGTCGTTGCCGTCCTTGTTGTCGTTGCCGTTCTTCTTTTCATTGCCGTTTGTTCTTGTTCTTCTTGTTTGATGGCTGTTGTTTCTGTTATTTCGCCATCCTCAGAATCATGCTTTTGCATGTGGGATCACTCCAGTGTTGTTCACGTGGGATTATCTGAGTTATGATAAACTACTTTTGTTAAATTTTCCTCTTGCGGTGGTTTTAGTGCTCAGTGTAGTCCTCTTCTTCTCTGATTTAACAGTTCCGCTTATGCAAATGCTAAATTTCCCAGTTCTTTATAGGTGTTTAAGGACTTGTATGAGTGTCGTGGTTTAGGGCTGAATGATTTGGCTGCTTCGGTATGTCGTCTATTCGTGTTTAGCACTAGGATCAGCCTATGATGATGAGCTCGTGACGTGTGGGACCGTTCTAAAACTCTCAAATGCCTATGAAGGATCACGTATTCATTCGCATGACATCAAGTATGGAAGCGGTAGTGGTCAGCAGTCGGTTACTGCCGTAACGTCTTCTGATGATGTCAACTCTCATTGGCAAGTGTATCCTCCTTTAGAAGGATCATGTGGACGTGGTGATCCAATCAAATGTGGTGGAAAGCTTCGTCTTAAGCACTTGACCACCGGGTGTTTCCTTCACACCCATCATTTCCAAGCGCCTTTATCCAGACAAAATCAGGAAGTGTCATGTTTTGGAAGCGGAGCTCAAAGTGATTCCGGTGATGATTGGCAACTTATTTGTGACTCGGAAGAGTGGATGGAAAGCGAGGCAGTGAGATTTAAACATGTCGACACTGGTGTGTATTTGGCACTATCTGGACAGCAGTTCGGCAGGCCGATCCATGGGCAAAGAGAGGTGGTAGGAACAGATGGCTTAACAAATACTGGTAAATGGATAGCTGCTGAAGGAGTCTTTATGAGAAAAAACAAGGATTAATTTATAAAATTGCTGGAGTTTCATCTCCGTTTGAAGGTGATTTCTTCTTAGCTAAGTTGCCATAAAATCGCAGTTTTGCTCACTATTCGTGGTTGGTTTTTGTGATATGCTGTTCTATGATTGAATAGTAACTGCTTAAAGTTTGATCAGTTGTTTTTCTTAACGCAGTGAACCATGCTGAGTTTTCGTAGTACTTTTTCGATAAACAGAGAATTAATAAATGTGTGGAGACGACATTGCGTTAGGGATATATGTGGTCTTTGTAAAAATGTTCAGTGAAATAGCGCTCGCTTTAGCATTCGATCTCTGCAAGAAGAGCAGGAAAATACAGTTCTGTGACTTAGAGTTTTGTCATGATAGCATGGGCAAAGTTCCGTGTTGTCGATAAATATCTCTAGATTCTAACGACTTTTATTTCAACGACTGTCATAGGTTGCTGTATAGTTGGAAGATGCAATTATCAATTGTGATATGGTGGAAGACCCAATCACTTTCCGAGATGCCTGAGTTGACGTCACTATCATCCGCTATGTGCTGTTATTTGTGATTCTCTTTTACTCATTCTTTGAATCACCGGTGTTTTTGTTAATAGTCGTCTGCTATCATGTGCATAGTCTGAAATGGTTTTCATTTTCTGGTTCGATTTTTGCCGGTTTTCTGTGTAGCACGTAAACATGTGGTTTCTGAACCATTCTTCTATGGAATGTAACTGTGTTTAAACAGTTAGAGGTGCTTTACACAATACGGAGCGTTATGAAGTCTCTTTGTTGTTTCTGGAAACCATTTTCCGTTTATTGAAGTTATTAAAAATTTCTTCGCGATTTGCACTTTTAAAAGACTTGAGGCTGAGCTGTAGCTGTGTAGCATCGAGCATGAAAAGGCCAATTTCTACGTTTGATTTTGCTTCTCTAGCATCCTTATTTAACCATATAGTGCTGTTGTTTAGTGGCTTGGGGACAGAGCTGGCTGACGCTGTGGTTATCGGTGTTGAAGAAACAGAAGTGGATGTTCATTTACCTAGGTGTTCACACACACTACTGTAAGTGTACGCCTGTAACCCAACAGGAGTGCACCACTGCACACTTGGTCGTTAGTCCGACCACGTACCTTCAACTTTCCGAATTCGCTGTTTTTCGGTGTCCGCAGATTTCAGTCAAGAGTACTTGATTTATCACGTAGGTAGACCGTGATAACCATGCGAGGCCAATATGGATTCGCTCACCTCTACAGTGGTTAATGGAGTTGACTACATGGCGCATTCCTATGGAATTGAGCAACACCGAACACCTGTTCTTTTTACTTATTTACTGCAAAGTTCTTTAAAGATCCGAAATGTATCAAATACGCTTTCTTAGATTTTTTGACATGACCGGACTTCAAATATTCCGTCGCGGCAATTTTTTTTCGATTCGTCTTCTCTGAGCCATCGTCCACGATAGTCTTTGCCGTTGCATGTGAGTACGACTGTCACTCTTCCTGTGTGAATAAATAGGTCTTCTCCATGAATGTTCACATGCCAGGTCGAGTATATTCTTTCTGAAATCCCGGGATAACCGTACTATAACGTTCCCAGGTCCGCCGCAGACAGCCGCCAGCGTTTGTGGATCCGCAGAGAGCTTTCCCTAGACAACTCTACAAATGCCCCTATCCGGAAAGACAGAAAGCATAGTTGACCTGAGTAGGGTTGGTGCATGGCCTTGCGCCCACCGAACGGCATCAATATCGTCGCGTATATTCATTATGAAAATTCCGGTTAGACGTAGTCGTTCCCTCACTGTTCTCCATTCAAAGAAATGGCCCGAGTTTATCCTCCTGATGCGGCGATGGTTTTTGCTGTGGATGAATTAAATTAGCTGAGAGTGTAGTCGATGAATTTCCTGATTTCTTCAATAGTTTAACTGTGAAAAGTATTGGTAATATCTCTTAAAAATAGTTTAGCTGTCATCTGACGGAAGATCAGAGTAAAATGATAGGACAAGTCAAAGACAACTACACTACTATATAGGACGTGACGTTGTGCTTCACAGAACAACAATATTACTGGAGTGAACTCCTTAGAATGCAACACTATTTCGTATCACGTTGACTAAGGAAAAGAGCTTGCTACCGTCATTCCATGTCGGGCTCGCACACTGTATTTTTTTCTCAAAAATTTTATGTAGATAACCACATTGTTGCAGAGATGTGAGCAAAACGTGGAATAGCAGGTAGGCTTCAAATCCTCTATAACCCTTAATTGGGGACGCACGTGTTATGGATCACACCAACCAAAGCCTTTGCTTTACCTTTTCAACCATGTTTTTACTCCTTCGGTGTTATCAGCAATTACCCGTCGACAGGAATGATCTGGAGAACACAAGTCAGCGTCGAAGTCGGTTAAGCTAGGCCCCGCTAAAGGTAATCGCGGGTTCGAAGCTCAGCTTAGATCCCGAGTTTTGTTATAACTCAGCATCTTTGTTGTTGCATTACACATCGTACCGTCCCATGGAAAAGAATAGGCGGTAAATAAAGGTTAAGACTTTGTATGGATAGATACTAGATAAGATATTAAAGTGTGCGAGTAAACACCGTGATCTCCTGGGTCGGCTTATCCAGATCTTGAATAGAATAGAATAAAAATAGAATAGAATAATAAAGAAAAGTAGAATCATGAAGTATTTCTAGGTTTTGTAGCTGGGGTAAAATGTCACCTCCGAATAGGAACGTCCTATCGCTCAATTACGATTATCTTTTTTCGTTTCCGCTTTCCTCTCAGGCTGCGATGTAATCGTATTCAGATGTTACTTCTATAGGCTTACGCGTGATCCTCCTTGGATTAACAATCTGATGTCCATCTTTTCTGGATACTGTAGCGTTACATAGCAGCGCTATGGCACTGATGCCTCATTCTTATACTTTGCTCAATCATTCAATGAAGGAAGGGTGAAGTAGTTTGTCTATTTCTCGATTTTCTTGGGTCCGTAATCTCTCTGAACTCATTTTTCATCAAGAGCAACTTCGTTCACATTCACAGAGCACGTCTACCTCTACGTTTCTGAGAATACGAAGTTTTGATTTGATTTCAATGTTAGGAAGTGCCAGTGTAGGTTTTCAAAAATGTAGCTGATTTTAGAAAGCTTTGCCTTTCCATTTTCTTTTCCGCATCACTCAACTTTATTTCAAACGCGTTTCCTTTTCTCGAAAATTTTCTATGGCTTTCAAGGCTTCATCTTCTTCCCTAGTTTGCAGCTATGGTTTGTCACTTTCCATCGTCTTTAAAGCACTACGAACGCCATAAATTCTTAGCCTTCTTAGCCCTTTCCTTGGTAGTTTATGCATTTTCGAAGTCGTCCACCTGGTTTCGTGCCATGAATCCATTTCAATATTTGGATCCTCGGTATTTTCGCGTTCGATTTTCCCATCTAAATCTTCGGATAGTATCGAATATATTGCTATAAGCAGGTGAATTAGATGTCTACATTCCTGTTGTTCCTCATGCTTAAATAGAATGAATATCTCCGAATCTGTGCCTGGAAGACAACTTGATGAACTACCTAGCTCCAGAGTTGAGCAGGATGAAGTTAGCGGCTAAGGAAGCTTTCAAGAGCATCAACGATGTTAGCTGGGAGAACAAAGAACACCCCACTCGGTGCACACCTTTTCAACTCCACGATTGTTCCTGCCCTAACGTACACGTTGCAGAGGTGACGTAAGCAGGATAAGCATTACTGAAAGCGGAGTCGAAAGGTCGATGCTGGAAGTACCCGTTATCACGTATGGGAGAGAGGAGATACGAAGCTCCGACCTACGTCAACGATCAGAAATCAAGGATGCCGTTCTGTGCACCAAACTGTCGATGATAAGGTGGGCTGGGCACGTAATGCGTCTGAAAGACAACCGATTGACAAAAGACGGCGACTGGATTCCTCAGGATGTCAAACCCCCAGCAGAAAGACCACCTACTCAATGCTCAGAGTTTCTTCTCGAAAACCTTTGAAGAAAGACATGATACGCAACGAGTCCCTAGAGCGAACAGAACCCATTGCATTACTCTTGCACGCGATAGGGAAAATTGAAGACCCTACTAGTACCCGTGATGATAACGTGATTAATGAACTAGAAGAAGGTTGTTGCAAAAACCGCTTATTATAGCTATCGTTTCGGGTGAAGCAGAAATGATTATCTTTATGAAAACAAACGATATGACTGCTAAGGATACTTCATTCGTGTGGTACTCCACTCAACTGGATTCAACTCGATGCAACTACGGAGATTCACACCGCAAAGGCAAACATCTGTGGACAGTTGAATTGTACCACTGTCGTAGTGAAGAAAGCTTCGTTAGCCATAATAAACGTTCTTGTAATAAGCCCGAGTAATCCTGTTACTACGCTGAGATATCCTCCCAACGGTTTACCGCCTCATCGTGGCTGGGAGGTGTTCCTGGGTGTCGGACTGCGATGTACAGTAGGGGGATTCGTCCCCCGGCAGTGTTTTCCAAGCTGAGAAGGAGTCCGACGTTTCAATCAGGAATCCCAGCTAAGAGTAAACCAATACCAGGATTCACCGCTGTCATGGTGTCTCCGGAAATGGTGATTATGCTGGGACCCGCACAACCAGTGAGGACGGGCCGTTCAAGTATCAAGTAAGTACACTGAGATATTATTTATTCATATAGAATTCGTGTGAAAATCCGTTTTTAAGGGTAGATATCATAACAATGAGTAGCTTTTTTATTTATTGCCTATTATTTTTTTCATGGCAATGTTTTATGTGGAATACAACGACAGTGATGCTGAGATATTTGCAAGTCAGACCCTAGGCTAGATTCGAAGCCTTGACTACCCTTTTCTGGCACTCACGTGTTACCCACTGAACCACTGAGGTCCTTGCTTCGAATTTCCTTCAGCAAGTTCTTTACCCTAGCAATACCATCAGCAATCGCCTATCAACGGAATGATCTGGGGAGCACAAATTGGCATTCAGTCTTGGAATCTGAGTTTTGCAAATATCTCAACATTGTTGTGATCGTATTTTACGCAATATTCTGCCATGATAAAAGAAAAAATCAGCAAGCAATAAATGAAAAGTCATACATTGTGATTTCGACTGTATCGTCAGCTCAACTAGATTCAATGCTGATTTGTGCTGCCCGAATCAATTCCATTGACGGTTAATTGCTGATGGCACCTAGAGAACTTACTGAGAGAAACTCAAAGCAAGGACCTCAGTGGTGCAGTGGGCAACATGTGAGTTCCAGTAGTTATGGTTTCCAATCTGGCATGGCTTCTGAGTTTTGAGAACATGCTATACCCTTTTTTTCAGAGTTGTCATTATCGATGACATCGGTTTGTAGGGAAAATACCCTATGAGTTGCTATTATTCGTATCATGCAGCCGACAGAGCTCATTCTTCTTTGTATGACCAGGACACTGTTCCATTGGACAAAATTTCCACTCTCTTATGTTACTGAGTTCGTTGTCTACAGTCCACGTTAAGTGCTCTGGTATTGAGTCCTAATGTTTTCCCCGCTGTTTTAATGGCCTTATTGCAAAATCCTTAGCATTTACTGCAAAATTCCTAGGATTCTCTGTCTTTATAATGTATAATAGGCGGTACGGCTTATTCATAAGTGAAGTTCATTGTTATGAGACTTGAAACAAAATTACTAAAGACTTGGTGTGGTATATGGTAGCTGAATTATATCCTCATTGTTTCACGCTTTCCATGAGTGTAATATTGAAGCGTATTAGTGGATTAGTGACAATGAAAGGTATCTTCGAAAGGAAACACTGCTAGCTTGAGCTCCGTCAAGCTCTCCCAACAAGACTATCTATTTCTGATTCTGGGGAAAGGATTGATTAGCGACGTAATCTCTTTGTATGACATGTTTTTTTAAAATATTGAAATTGTGATAAAGCTTTGGAAAAAAAAACTTGGATGTCATGAGCATTGGAATAACCCGTTTTCGCAAATGTAGATGTGCAAAAAAATTGTTACAACCACAGTGGGAACTCCATCCAGTACGACTTATCAGGTCTTTCTTTGTGGACCAAGATCTCGGGCGTTCTTAGTTATTATGCTAATTTTTTCTATAATGGTTATATTGTCGGCATAAAGGAAAAAAGGGGGCTAAAGGAAAAAATTTCAGTGTTGACCTATAGTCATGTCATCTACACGGTCGTCCTCCTTTCTTTTTCTGATCAATGGCCGTGTCTAATTGGTCAGTTGCAATTTTGTCTTGTCGGGTTAAGAACCACAATGTCTCATTCACTTCGTTTTTACAACATCGCCAATAAATTAACGCCTACACCTATCAACCATTTGGCGTTACCTTGTCCGTATGTTTTTGTCATTTACAACAACAAGCAAATGGGACCTTATGAGGAACATAATGTCATTTTACCTAAAATCATTTGCTATAGATTTGCTCCAAATCGTAACTTCACTGATTTACCACGTTGTTTTCGTTAGGTGTCTCTAAGTATCGAACTAGATTCATCCCATTATCAAGAACACTCGAGCTGAGAATGAGTTCAACGTTTGTGTTCAGAAGAATGGACACGCTAAGAATCTCTCATCTATGAGATGATTGTATGAGTCTCAAGACTGACTTTCTTTTAACCTCGGCAATGATCAACAATCCACTGTTTTTCTGGACCAGCAAACACGGATGAGCTTCTTTCGAACACTCGCCGTTTTCTATAATGCTGAGATATTTGCAAAACTCCGGACCGCAGGTGTCTGCGGTGGGGAACGAACGCGCTATTTATCCCTTCCGGGAAGCAACGCGTTCACCACCACACCATACGGGTCTTTCGTTTCGCCTGTCTCTCAGCTAGTTCTATCGATCTTTTTGCCATCAGCAATCACCTGTCAACGGGATTGATCTGGAGAGCCCAAATCGCAGACACCTGAGGTCCGGAGTTTTGCAAATATCTCAGCATTATAGAAGTCAGATTTCGCAACATACCCTGCCATTAAAAAGAATAGGCAGTAAATAAAAAGGTTAAGATTGTGATTATAACTCGCCGTTTTGTTCATTGTAAGTCTAGCAGTTATTTGATAGAGCCTAACCTCGTGTTTGTTCATCAAGAAAAACAGTGAATGATTGCTTGAGATTGTATACGAGATGAGATTTTTTTCCCAATGGCATACGTTGCTGACATCGTATGCCACTGGGGAAATTTGCTAAGAGGAAACGATAGTTGAGATTAGGTTGACGATTCTCTGGCCCATCAGCATATGCAAATGCCGATGGAAAAGAAGTACTGTAACTTATGGCTCTCTGAATGACGTCCTTCTAGTGCAGTTCAAATTTAGCGTGCTAAGCACTTCGAAGAAAAACATTTGATACATCACGACTTCAAATTTCCTTTTTAACACCTAGGTTTCAGGCGAGAATTTGAGATCTACTGACTTTTCAAGTTGCTTGACTAGGCTTTCAAACTTGAAAGAAAAAAAAGCGAAGCTGCTGGACATCGTTCACAATTCTGAGGCAGAAGCATATCATTGTCGACCTCTAGCTACCACAAAATGCTATTGCTTGCTGAATTCTGACTAGGATGCGTGCATTTCGAAATGTGATGAACAAACAGAGGCTTAGCGATATCTATCCATATCCTCATCTAAAGTATCTGACGGAACGCAACACACGTGGCTGACACGATGAACGACGAAGTGATGTTCGTACTAACAAGGTCGTGCGTCGTGTGGGTGCCACTCGGTGTCCAGCTGACCTCCAGCGGCCTGTCGGGTCGAAACTATTCAATAGCTCTTCGTTGTTGTCGTACCTTACCACATCAACAAAACACTACTCTGCGTTGAGGGTCATACCGTAGAGTTGGAACTGCGACAAACAAGCCGAAAATTCCATCTACGTAGCTGATTTCCACACATAAGATGTACAAAAATACTCCAATGTTTACCCTATCGTGACCGCTCAAAATACTAAATTAGTTGAGATTTATCAACTGGAAGTGAACATGAAAAGAAAAAAAAATCCATATGAAGTAAGAGATACGTCAGAAGGTCACAGTCACATATTGCAATGTCAATTACCTCGAAACTTTCGAGAGAAGAATGTTCGTCGATACAATCCGAATATGCAATTCACGTTCGTGATGATGACAAGACATCAGCTTAGTGCTTATATTATTGCGGTTTGGGACGATAGATAGAAGTCTACTACATATATCCAGCATCCAATCATTGAGAATGAATCAGATTTCTCATAGCGAAAGAATATACGACTCATATAATTAAGAGAAACACGAACGGTGATGATCTATTGTCCCCAATAACACCCCGGTGTTATAATAATTACCTGTTTTGCCAGCAGTGTAAACGTGAATGGTGGATGTAGGAGAATTCAAAACAGGACGAAACCGTGCTTAAGGAATCAATTTGTACATACATAAACGATTAAGGACTTATTATAGATACTTTGCATACAATTTACAATAAAGAGATTGTAGA
Organism: Angiostrongylus vasorum; assembly: GCA_018806985.1. NCBI lineage: Eukaryota > Metazoa > Nematoda > Chromadorea > Rhabditida > Metastrongylidae > Angiostrongylus > Angiostrongylus vasorum. The sequence goes on from JADANN010000420.1 coordinate 1,038,521, forward strand.
GATAGATTGCAAATGCCTAAATTTGGACATACACACTTGCAACGAATATGGTAATAAAGCATTTGAATGAGATTGACTGAATCAAGTATGCCAAGGAACAACGTGTCTCTCATGTCCCGAGTAAGAAGGGCATGTAGAGAACAGAAAAAACGCCTAACAACGTTGCAAGTAGTGATAGGTAACCCGTGTGAATGGCGTTAAATGCCAACACATATCGAAGAATTGAAGAAGAACGAATAACGAATAGACCAATATAAATGCGCATTCCTATAACCATCAACTTACTAAGGAAAAAAAAATAGAAAACGAAAAACGCAATCAGAAACGCTAATCTTATTCATAGAAGACGTACGGGTAGTGTTATTAGCTACAAAGCGCTATGGAATGTCAGAAGATGACCGACTGTAGGATCGTCGGTCAGAGTATTCACGCACTCGAGGAGATTATGACTTCCTCAGAAAAAAAAACTTATTGTCCGATTGGGCATCTGCACATCATACTGATGTCGAAACGCAATGATGAGAATGATACTGTTACGAATACAAACAACGAAAACATCACTCACTGGTTCCTTTAAAATACGTTTATGAATTATGGATCAATCGAGAACAACTCCTTGTACAAAGCAGGTAATCCAGCTTCGGTCTCAGATGGGAACTGTACTCGAAGTTGTCCGAGTAAAATTAAGTGTAAATGAGCAGTTTGTTTTAATCTTGGCAGCGTATCCCAAACTCTCTGAGCATCGTTCCCAACTCGAGCAGCCAGAGACTGAGCCAAAACACTACGAAGCCGCTCGCATATTGCTTGTTCCGTAGATGCAGGTTCTAGCAGAAGTACTGCACATAGTAGAGCTACTTCGGAGGATGTTAGCTGGCAGATTGCCAAGTCGTGCAAACATTGATGGAGTTCTTGGACAAATCGTACCTGTAACATCACTTAAATGGAGGAACAAGAAAGCTATATGCAAATACTAAGTAAAAAGGTATATTATACTTGTACGATCATGACGTTTCCAGTCAAAGAAGAACACCATCCCTAAAGCTCACTTCGATTTGATCCGTAATATTAAGATTGTGCAGCGGGAGAACAATGTTATCCATGGACAACGTCTGCGTCTCAGGGGAGTAACGAGAAGACAGTTCAACAATGGCTAACTCAAACACACCGCCTAAACACAGTTGCGATGAACGGTGGGTGCAATGTCTAGGAAAAAAAAACTGACGGAGCTGACCTTTGAGTAAGTGGATTTGCTCCTCTTGTCCAAGTCGCATGAAAACGTCGATCATTTTCGCAAATTCGATAATCGCTTGAATAACAGTTGTAAGATCGGCAGCAAATTGCCGCCATATGCCAATTCGATTCTGGAAGTCTAGGGATGCGAATCTATTAACGTCAACAATCGTAGGATTCGGATTCATATTCCGCATCTGGGTGTGAGTGGTCTCAAAAGCGGCAACAATCTTTGCGGCTGTATCCTCTTCTGCTGCCGATGAGAGTTGTGGCGACGGAAAACCACCACTGCTAGCCGGGACGGTACCTCAAAAGAGCGTAAATACAAGATGTAAGCGCTATTAGTCGCTATGTTAAAAAGCAGCCGACAAGCAATCATCTACCTTGCTGAGCTACTCCATAGGAATGCGAAGGATAACTAATTGGTGCAGCAGCCACAGCATGAGCGTACGCTCCTTGAGCATAGTGGGGATACAAACCGGTCTCATAACTGAAATCATACTCAACACTGACAAACATGGAAGAAACCTTAACACCGAGGTTTCAGGTTCTCTGGAACCCATAGCAGTAGACATCTTCACGTAAAAGTTTCAGTATTAGGGATTTAAAGTATTAGCTCGTAAAAAGATGGATTAACGATTGAGAAACCGTACTACGATCCCTCTACTAATCTCTTTACCTACCCAGGTGTTGCATAACTTGATTGTTGTGATGGTGGGGAATATTCGCCGTACATATACGGCATACCAGTAGCTTCTTGCATTTGCTTATGTAATCGTACCTGCAAAGTACCAACTCATTATCACTCTGCATTTTAAAAAGACGACTTTTAAGTTGAACTCGATCGAATGCTACACAAGGTAAGAATGTATTGACACAAGAGATCTACAGTAGGTTTACAACCAACTCATGCGAAAGTAGAAGACGCCAACACCAAATTGACGAGAATCACTCAATTACATGCCGCCGTCGTCGTCGTCATCGAAGACAGCGAATTCTTGCATACACACAGCACATACAAAGGGTAAGAACATGCAAACCTCATCCTCCACCTTCTCTCGTTGTTTTTTGCTCATTCGGCCGAATTTCACTGCGTCCCGACTCATACCCAATTCCATACATTTCTTCAAACGACAGTATTGACATCGATTACGGTTCACCCTTAAGATTTCGTACTGTTGCGAATTCTTCTTAAAACTCTTTTAGACCACAGACATTCGGCAAGTAAACATGCATTACCTATCTACCGTACAGTTTTTTTGTCGTGGACATTGATAATTCGTTACTGATGATTGACTCCTCCGGAAGAAACCCTGAATTATCATAGTTGTTTGATGCAGATGAATTTTTTTATCACACAGACAAATCATACCTTCTTCTAACGTTATCTTTCAAAGTTCAATCGAAGATTGTTAAAAATGAGACTGTGATAACATCATCTACCACTAATGATAGTGTGTGCTTTACGGCGATCACTGTAGAAACTACACCTCTATCACGAACTGCAGGTATCTCACGAGAACGAAAAAACTACTAACCACTCATCACCTGAACTGGTTATCCTTTTACTTGTCACGTACTCCGATTTAGATCAATGCAAAACAGGCTTATTTCTTTCATCTTGGATGTTAATACATAGTGAAATTACAACATCTCCCTAATCTGCTGACTGTCAACCACCTTCCACTGTATTTTAAAACTTCGAAATTTAAAAAAATTTTTCATAGTTATTTGTTTCTGCGTTTCGTTATCCAAAACATTGAAACGATAACTTATTCAGATACCGTTTTTCCATGATTATGCTTCCAGTGGAAGTCTTTTATAAAGTTTGGAATGACAAGATGTTCCTGAAGGTAATGGAATTGAGACCACGCAACAGCCATCTGTTCAGTCTTTACTCAGTAACTAATCATCTTGAGTAAAGGGATAAAGGACAAAGCTCTCGGCGTTGATCAATCCCTAAGGGAAGCGTCATGCACTCGACTTCACCAAGTATCGTTAGACGTGATTGAATGCACATCTGGCTCTTACAATGACTCGCGGTGGCCTACCGATGTATCGAGCCAGTGATTTTAACCTCCCAGACAATTCTGATAGCAATTTGCCGACCCAGGAGGGATGGAAGGCTTGGTGAGCCACGGGCGCGGGGATCGAACCAATACGTGTATTGCAGGGTGCTTCCGACCACTGCGCCACACGCACCACAGCTAGGCATCTTAGTTATGAAAAACTGTTATATTCTAAACGCCCAATATCGAAGCAATTATGACAACAGAATATGTTGGATAGCCTTTTACGTTCCTTCTACTACCTTATCAAATGATAGGGTGTAAGGTTAAATTTCATCTTACTGAATAGCGAAAAAGGTTACTGACTGGTTCTCAAGAACTACTGTTTTTGAACTAAAAAAAAAGAAAGAAGTATGGCTCACTTTACATCCCTCGCATGTGATTACACCATAATGTACACCGGACGATTTGTCACCACATACTTTACACGGTATGACTTCAATTTGAGCTGAAACCGTACGTGTTTCTACTGAAGTTATAGAATTGAATACTAGGAAAGAAAAGTAGAAAGGTAAAAGGAAATTCCCATTATCCACGGGGGTGAACTGGTATTCGGTCGTGACAAACAGAAACAGATACACTGGACGATTAAAGAGAAAGGATGAAAGCAACAATGATAATGACAACATGTAATGATGTCGTACTCCCAGGTAGACAACAGCGCCTGCGGCATGTGCTGCTCATCAGAACATTTCCACCTACTGCTCGAATACTGTAGGAAATCTTCACCAAAATATTCTTATTGGTTGCAAACAACCCTATAGATTCAGATTTTTTTAGACAAATCATCATTAGAGGACTGCATTGAGGGACTAACTTACAGAAAGAGATCTCGATTTTCTCCTTGGAAACTAGATCAATCGTTATATAAGGAAGTAGTAAAGCTCATAGAAGAGACTGCTTTGTACAATTTAAGTAAGAATTTAAACTCCGAAAACGAATAGGACAGACAACAATCGGTCAGTGAGACTTAGAATGGAGGATGAAACGTTCTACACGTAGAGATACTGAACATCAACGACTGGACAATGAGCTTTGTTTTTGGATATGAAGAGAAATGAATGGTCATAATAAAAGCAATAGCTGACCTTTCTAGCCTTCTTCAGTGTCGTTTTGCTCGTTGTAAGTCTACCAGTTATTTGGGTGGAAACCAGCTGCACAGACCATTCGTCGCCCATGTAAAGCTCTATGCGGCTGATCTCCATCAAATGACTGAAAGACAACGAACAAAACGTCTCTGAAGAAAGCGAAATCGCTGAAATGTTATCTATCGTGTACTAATAAACGTTGCAATAATGAAAGCATTCGGTCAACTGTTCACAGTCTCAACAAGAAAAGAAGAAAGCTACGTTCCTGTGGAAACAATATGAAGTAAATCGACATACGCTGGTTCTCTTCGCCATCCGGTGTGGTGATAGTCGACGTCGTGGATGTGTCGTCCTTCTTGATGATGACCGGTCCTACAGCAACGCTCGTCGACGAGAGTTCCACACGGGCAGAGCTCATGCTTAGACCGCCTAGGTTAGTAGGCTAGTGGGTCAGTAGCACTAATGATTCGAACGCTCTCGATCGGTAGAGGAACGAAAAAACTCTGCACGACCACGCCCACGATTCGCTCTGGACAACTAACAACTACCCCGATGGGGTAATCGGTGTGGTTTGGGGGGGGTTACGTGTCTCATTGACGCGTATCCCCTAGGCAAACCGTTGGCGCATCGACGAGTACCATCCAGACCGAACCAGGTAAACAATAGATTGATAATGGAATAGGCTTAATAGCCTAATTAGGACAACATATGTGGCGAGAAATCGATGAGAAAAAATGTAAGATGTCGTCGGACAGAAATGAATCTGTCGAAAACCTCAGTGAAGATCGAAGTGACGACGAAGACGAATTGAAATGTCGATAAGCAGTCGTCATCGATCCTTCCTGTGTGAGTGAAATTGATCTCAGATCTACACAATCCAATTATGCCTTCATATCCCTTAAAAAGCACTTTTCTTTGAAAAAAAAACTTAATGCCTGCCTTCTCTACTTCTTAAGGATATTCCATAAATGAGTAGAGATTTATGTAGCTCCCAGTCAGAAGCATTCTCGGGTGTGAACGACTATTCGAAAGACAGTTGAAACTAATCACCGATTCAATAAACTACTTATACCGTTAAATTTATTAGAGATCTTTATCGACACGGCAAGACCCATTATCGTCTGTCAAGGGTCGGTTAGAGGGGGTAGGTATCCTGATTGATTACCGTATACATATTTAGTATCCGTAAGTCATGAGCAACTAAGATCTACAGAATAACGATCTATATAGGTAATCCTTCCACTATTTCACATACGTATCCATTCATAGACATCAGTCAGTACAGTTTTCAGTACGGATTTAAAGCGCACAAGTATTTTTAAGACGAAGCAAGGACTCAGCTCGTTCATCACAGAAGAAATGCCATTTCAGGACAGAGAGTTATTCTTTGGAAATAATCTCTGCAGAGTGTATAATAGAAAGAATGGGATGAAATAAGGAGCGAGAAAACAAACTATCATCGGAATTACTACACAATATTTAGGCTACCTACTTCTGTAGTTCAGTACAAAGTAGTAAAGAGCAAGAAGCTATCAGTTCTGCTTAAAGTTGTAGAATTTATGTATTTAACCGAGCTTATCTCTGGTTAGGATCAATAACCATGTCTTCTATTCATCATTACGACCTTAGAGTGTGCCAGGACTTGCTGACCTGCTACGGTGATCGATTACGCAACTTATTCGCGCGTCTAGGGGTCATCATACGAAACGACCAGTTGCTATCGAAAGAGATTTGTCTTGGCAGTTGTTCTGACCTCTTACGAACAAGTTCTATTTGTTTCTATCGAAAGTGTCTGAGCTTTTGCCATTAGTAAGCGATGATGAGTCGTTTAGCTTTCGTATGGCAACGTTCGTAGTAATCCGAATAGCAAGTGTTTTGGTATGCCAGCCATTGCCAACAATGATTTTATCCTATTGAAAATCCTAATTATTTCAAGTTAGTAACGGCTGAAACCATTTAGATGACAGAATGAAACTATCTATCATTCTAGGGTTTCTCGAGCAATGATAAGTGGTGATCTTCGCCCACTGATAAGAACGTACTTAAGTACTTTAACACTGAAAAACATAAAGACACAAATAAACCGATCGATTTCAGAGGATGGTTTTTGTTCACTAAACTTTTCTCGAGATTTCTCTCATATGTGGGATTTTGAGTAGATTGATCAGGTTATGCTGGAAGTTATTCCAGTTTAAAGGTGGCTTAGAACAAAAAACCTCCTTGTCTCTTTTGTGAGAGATAGACACCAACTGTTACTGTACTCAGGATTCCAAAGCAGAAGTCTGTGGATTGGTAATCTGGTGCCAAGAAAAGTAGCAGAATAAAGGGTCTTCTGCTTAAAATGTTATAATTCTCATATGTCTCGAGTCTCGAGCTGGCAGACTCACTGGCGGTTTTGGTGCGCGACAGATACGAAAAACGAGCTCCATTGGTGTTGGTTTGAGTCATTCGATGATTGGTGACGCTAGAGGGGATAAAAAACGAAAAGAATAAAGCTTTCGGCGCTACTCAATATACTGGATACTGATTCAAACTTCACTAAACATCATAGCGGTGAATGATTGATAATTGATTCATATTTGACTCATACAATGATTTGCAAGAGCTTACAGATGTATGAAATCAGCGCTTTTCTCCTCTCAAATAAGTCTGGTACCAATTTTCCAACAATTTTCCGACCACGAATAGACGAAAAATTTTGTCTCATTGAGACACAGGATCAAACCAAAACCGATATCTGTATTATTTGGCACGTCTAACCACTGCGCCACACAAGCTAATTACATGCGGTAGTAATGAATAGATCAGCATTCCAATATTACTACTGTTATCACTAATCTCTATCAAAAGCGTATTCAGTCTCATCTAAGAACGAAACCATGCATTTAGTGCCTACCAATGTCCGTTCGGGGATGCGTGTGGCGCAATGGTCGGAGGCGCCCTGCAATACATATGGGAGCGATTCTCACGCCCCTGACCCACCAACCCTTCCATCCCTCCGGGCTCGGCAAATTGGTACTAAGCTTGTCTGGGAGGATAGCGGCAGTGGCTCGATACATCGCTAACCCACCGCGAGTCATTGTAAAGGCCAGATATGCATTCAATCACCACCAAACGATGCTTAATGAAGTCGAAGGCATCGCGCATCCCTTAGGGGTTGATCAACGTCGAGAGCTTTATCCTCTTTAGTGTTCCTTTGAAATTGTTTAATGTACCTCACAAAATAGATAGATGTGCATTTACAACGGATGATCTAAGTACGAGGGAATGCGCCCTCTACATCAATAGTGAATCGAAGCAACTGCCATCCAGTAAAAAAAAGGATGAAGCTTTCGGCGTTGATCAATCCATGAGGGATAGACCATGCATTCGACTTTACTAGGCATCATCTGGAGATGATTGAATGCATACCTGGCGTTTACAAAGACTCGCGGTGGCCTATCGATCGATATCGATTATCGAGCGGGTGTTGCTATCCTTCCAGACAAGTCGTACCAATTTTCCGACCCCGGAGGGATAGATGGCTTGGTGGACCATGGGCGCAGGGATCGATCTCATGTGTGTTGCAGGGCGCCTCCGACCATTGAACCACACGAGTCCTTTGCAATCCGCTAACCACAGCAAATATTAGAACGATTGCGTGAAGCGTACTGGTTTGAGGTATTCTGAAATACACAAATAGTAATTCCCACGACCGACTTTCCATTAACACCGGCATTGATCAAATAGTTCCTGATATTCTTTTTGAGCAAACACGAGATGTTACTTTATTTTTTATTCGTTAAAGCTGACGTTTCGGCAGTATCGCCTTCTTCAGAGCTGCTTATTAAGTGCCTTCCACTGAGGAAGAACAGCTGATCAGAGTCGCATATGGTCGATGAATTTGTTCTGCTGTTCTTCCTCAGTGGAAGGCACGTAATAAGCGGTTCTGAAGATGGTGATATTGCCGAAACGTCAGCTTTAACGGAATAAAGAATAAGGTAATACCTCGTGTTTGCTCAACTGGAATATCGATAATTACAAACATAGTATTTGATTCGAACCCGCAAGTGAACAATCAAGCTCTCATCCTTCGGTAGCTGCAAATTAGTAGCAGACTTTTCTGAGGGTTGGCTACCTCAGTTCAGATCAATTCCTTATAATTCTGGCTGAAAATAAATGCAAATTCGAAGACCTTGGGGGGACCACGGATGCTAGACAACTAATGGAATGAAGGAAGTGCTGGGATCCGTTCCAGGTCGCGCAAAATAGGAAACAAAATACTAAAAAATAAATATCAGATATTCATTGTTATTAGCATAACTAACGGATCCTATGCTTTAGAATTACTATGCTACTTCACGAACGATATCAATTTCCTCGAAAAGGGTGATAGCGAGTTCGGTCCCCACTGCAAACACCAGCGGTCCGGAGCTTTACAAATGTCTCAGCGTCATTGTAGTGGTATAAACTTCATAAAGTTGGCAAGAACACGACAAAAACTAATTCCCACTCAATAATAGATTCAATCCAATTCATTAGACCAATTGGATTTTACAACTGCGAAATCAAATTTTAAACAGCCGTGGGAAATTAATATTAAGACGGAAAGGCAACGTACTTCTGACGCAAAATGATGCTATGCCGTAAAATAAAAACGTTTTTGCGAATTTTGTTTCAATAATTTCTATTTATTCTGTGCACGAAAGAGCACGACCTATTCTAGACAAGTATGTTTCGGTCCGGAAACAAATAGCCAGAACTGGATAGTAGGATGCGGTAGATTCGAGGAGTTCCAAGCGCATCGCCGAGGTAGTAAAAGCGAGAAAGAACGTTTGAAACCGTCAGACCTTCACCTATTCGACGGCGATGCTAGTATTACCTTGTATTAAGGGGTGTGAGACAGGAAATCCGAAGGTCCGATCAACGGTGAAGATCAGAGATTATTTAGGCTGCTACATACGTCAAGATATCGAAAACAGGTTGGGTCGCAGACGTGATGTGTCTTACCTACAACCAATGGACAAGTGTAGCAAGCAGCTGGGTTTCATGTAATTTTAAGCCTACAAGAGAAAGAAAGTCAACGATTTGATGACAAGACTTCTATAGGAAGGCTCTGAACCAAAACCTACGTGAAGCTCCTCCTACTCACTCACTTGGATACTTGGGCTGCCCACATTCACGAGTTATGCAGACCCCAGCACATTTTCTGTTCGATTTTTTGCCTCGCAGTCATCATCCATGGAGGTGGTTTGGTTAGAGCATGGTGCGAGTCTGACACCGTGATCTGTGAAACAACTGCAGCTGAGAGCGCAGTTGATTGATTTTAGTTACGAACACATCCGCCCAACGTGAAGGCGGTCGTTCCAGATGACGTCTGCATCCATGTGGAGTCCACTCTGTAATTCGTTTCGCCCATTATGTGTTCGCCTGATTCATGAAGATGAGATAGGCTTTGCAAATTTGAGCTGCCCATTTAGGCTGTTGTAAGTACCGGTTATACAGAAGACATTTTCCAAGCACTCATGAGTCTGCGCATTATTCTTCACGTGGTTAAAGTATCGGCCCACTTTTTCTGCTGCATAACAGAGCGCTGGGAGAACTGTTGAGTTGAAAAGGTAAACGCCGACTTTCAGGTCCACTAGTTGGTTACTCGCTTCTCTGACATACCTGAACGCAGCATATGCGGCTCTCATTCTTCTGCTTAATTCCTCCTTCATTTTGTTCTCCATGTTCACTGAACGCCCATGGTACACGTACCAGGTGGTTTCTGCAATCAGAGCAACATGCTGTTTGAATTGTTCACCTTCGCAGCATGCGCTTTTTCATGAACTGGATCCTCTTCCGATTTATGCGTAGTGCGATCTTTTTTTCCTGTTTCGTTGAGCTTATGAAGCTCTTCGTGTCCTTGAAAAGAAAAATAAAATTAATTGATAACTTTTGCCCGCAAGAAGATCGAACGAAGAAGGACCACTATCCTCTAAATGAGCAAGTCGATGATCAATGTGGGAATTATTCTATTTATTTTATTATTGCCTCTTATCACATCTACTGTTCGAATTCTACAAGTGGAAGAATAGCTGATATAAAGTATAAAGGATAAAGCGTTCGGCATTAATCAATCCCCTGAGAGATGCGCCATCCCTTCAATCTCATTCGCAACATTAAAGGCAAATTTGGCTTATACAGTCAGTCATGGGTACTTAGCGTATCCAGCCAATTTTTATCTTCCCAAAGCCTGGTGAAAATATACCGCCCCCCGGATGAAACGGGGATTGGTTTGCCCGCTCCGGGATTTAACCAGTGACAACGTGTGTACTGTGGATCACCTCTGCGCAATACGCTGCTGGTATTATAAGTTCTACAAAGCTAGTATTCTAATACCTTTCTTTTTCAGTATTAACAACCCTCAGTGTGCACTAGTTTTATCGACAAAATTGTAAATCAATAATCAAGTACTTTATTTCTATGAAATACGTATTAATTGGGGCACGAGAAGCGCAACAGTCATGGAAGCTGTGCAGTATACCTGTGCTTCGATCCCCTTTTTGAATCAAGCAATCTCTCCCATTTCATCTTCTTCTCGGGATATGGGATCGGCACATTAGCACTAGATATCTACCGAGAAACCCCCCCCACCGATCTACAAAGGCCAACAACTTCCCGTGCTAAAGACCTGGGAACGTTCTAACAGCACTCACGGGATTCCAGACAGAATCAATTCGACCAGCCGTCGGCGACATTAACGAAGAAATGAAACCAGAACAATTTTAACTTATTATCTAATGGCTACTCTTTTTAATGGCAGGGTATATTGAGAAACATAACTTCAATGATTACCATAACTTCTTCAGGGTACCTGCGCTCCGGAGTTTTGCAAATACCTCAGCATCATTGAAATGAAATCAGAACACTTAACTTTTTATTTACTGCCTATTCTTTCTTCAACGCAGGATGTGATGTGACATACAACCACTATAACCTACAGACATTTGCAAAACTTGGACCCAAGGCCAGATTTAAACCTACGATTACCATTTCCGAGGGCTCTCGTGGTACCTATCTGCACCGCCGAGTCCTCGCTTTGCTTTCTCTCAGCCAGAAGAAAATAAAGTTTAAAAATTTTCAACAAGCCAGTTAAACACATCTATCAACTATGCGTACTATGTTAGGATAGGTCACATGAATAAGAGTACGTTGTATTAACCTTTCACTTTTGACGCTTAAAAAATTTTTGCGTTGGCAGCTTTAACGTCCGATGAAGAACTTGTCGAATGCCGTCTACATGAGCAATACGCCACACCTCATCCCATCTATAAACCACAGTATTCCCTTGCGCAAATTTTGAGAATCTGCATGGAGATGATAACTACAAACATCATATAACGAAAAAAGTGTAGAGGATACTGTTCCTAATACAGCGATAGTTTTATCTCGTTAACATTCCATCAAAATCTTCACGGAAACTACTAGTAGCCACTTTGTGCCACTAATCGATAATCGATCGGCGAACGTTATCTCTTTGGTTGTGTTCGCGCGTAACAAATCTCTTACCGCATCTACCGTATGTGTTTGCTCGTTATCGTACTCATATCTGCTGTCTCTGTTTCTCGACACTATTTCAATGTAAGTGATCGGGAACACTGCCGGTAACGAGGATAGTGCTGTTTACAGACGTCCGTCAGCGACGGATTTTCATGGTGAAGATTAAAATTGCCGTAGTGGTCAGCGAGGCGGTCCCTAAGACGATATGCTACGGGTAAGGACGTGTTAGTTACGGTGGTGTGGAATTACTACAAGAAGTCAATTCTGGTTTTGTCAAAGATTATTTCTTCTAAAACAACAGAGAAATTTGGACCATTAGAAACAAACCAACCGCTTGCGCGCAACCCAGTACCCTATTCTCTTTCAAAGCTTTCAAGAATCGTGATAAATAACATCATATTCGTGTTATAAGAAGAAATAAACGAACAGGAACATCGATTCCTATCTGGATTCCTATCGAGTTCCGTAGAATTGAATGCTGGGGCCCATATTACAGGATATTCTTACATTATTTATCTATTCAAGCACCAACAGAAAGTTAGCGAAAAACCGGCCTCAGGTCGCTCTGATAAGTCGTCGTATGCCATTTAACTACTGTTGGAACTAAATTCGATAGAACAATAGATCCGAGAAGTTTTTACTTATCTGATTTTTTTTTACTCAAAGATGGATCAAAATAAGTTCTTTGCGAGATTTATTCGGTAAGATAAACATAAGTGAGACAAAAAGTTATGAACGCAATCGTTCTTTGTTTCCCAGTTTCTGGTCGCTTTAGTATGCACATTCAGATGATGCAAGTAAAAGGGTAGAAGCGTAAAATTTAGTTACCGATTGTTGACATGATGCTTGCATCTGAAGAAAATTGAAACAATTTAAGCAACATCACTATAAAAATCCATAAAAACTTAAGTTAGGATTATCTCGACCAATGACCTACAACTACGAGATATAGCAATTCGTGCTCAGAAACATGTAACAGTATTGCCCAGCACAGCAACCCTACTAACTGCTCGCCGTGAGTCATGTATGACTCGAAACGCGAAATAGAACGGTTATGTCTATCAATTCTAAACACATACATCTCAGCTCATAGTGGCATTATGAAAATAAAAACTAAATTGAGAAGCTACAGGAATAAAATCCATTAAAGTCCAAACATTTGTATCGATCACGAGAATTTTCGTTATGCTACCAAGACCAGATTCTGATTTTTCTACAGCTCACGCCATTTTTTTTCACTTTTTTACATCAAGGCTCGTACTTGTACGTGAAGGATTTCGGAAGATTTCGCCCAAAAAGACACTATGGTCCTCGCTAATGTATAGTTGATGCGTGAGTTTGTCATAGGTTGAAAACATCAATTTCTGATGTGGGGTGGTGCAGTCATCAACCATATGCGACTATAATCAGCTGTTCTAATCTTCCTCATCAGAAATCACGAAAAAAAGCGGTGAGTGTTTCGAGAAGCCGTTGATCATGTAATTGCCATAGAGTTTCTCATCTTTTTGTAAGTGTTATTGAAGCGTTTGGCCTAGTAAATTGTATATCAGTATCCCTTCCAGGCTCTGAAGAAGGCGATACTGCCGAAACGTCAGCTACTGTTGTATTGTATTGTGTTTTTCTATGGAAGTAAATGTATGCTGTTTAACAACCTCGCGATTGCTGAACAAGAAAACGAGGTGTTCATATTCCAATGCCGAGGTTAATAGAAAGCCGATCCTGGGAACTAAAACAAGAGCGCTTTTTAAAAAACTGAGTCGTCCTTAGATCGATAGAACAAGGCTTCTTTTTTAAACATGTCTTTAACTCTTCATATATTTTGGCTATGCAGAAATTGCCAGTAGTTTCCGAAATCTCACCATCTCGCCGTACATTTTTTTGGAAATTTTGTAAAGCTATTGCTACAAAGAATTAGAAAATGAGAACCGAAAAAACATGAAAAGACTCGAAACCATAAAGTCAAAAATTATTGCAGCACACAACCGTGTTGCGTCTGAAGTGGTGTGCTTTTGCGCTCGTTGAGTTACAGTAATCACAAAAGTCATCTAGTACCACTAATTGTGTTTAAACAATATACAGTAAAAGTATAACAGAACAGCTCAGGTCCCCTCAAGCTGATGAAATAAATGAAAATAAGAGAAGGTGTCGCTACATGTACATTCATATAATGGACAAGAGATGAAACGATCGGCGTTAGTCCATTACTCATAGATTCGACATGCATTCTAGCCCCATTCAAAGCATCATGGAGATAATCACAGACGGATGTATACGACTGCATTACGAACCATACAGATTAATGAATGCATATTCGACCCAAACAATCATTTGCAGTGGCTTAAACCAGTGTTTTTTATTCTCTTGAACATATTTGATGCAAATTTTCCAACTATGGACGGATGGATGGCTTGGTTTGTTCTGGGCTGGGATCGAACTATGCACCACCACATGTTTATTGAAGAGCGTCTCCAACCGCCGCGTTATACGTTTGTTCTCGAGTTATATGAATAAATGTATAGTAACCGAAGAAGTTGTGATTACATCGATACTCACCCAAACTGTATAATTTTTCCTTATTTTTATTATTTGACCCGTCTTCACATCGACTGTGCAGATCCCAGCACTTCCCACATTCGATTCGTTTCCCTCGCATCCGTTTTCCACGAAGATCCTCCAACTTTTACATGTCGCTTCTATTGCTGGTTGAGGATTTCATTTCATCTTGAATGTCGTAGAATGCTGGTCGAGTCGATTTTCCCTGGAGTCCTGAGATAGCCAGTCTGGAGCGTTCCCAAATGAATTGCAGAGAGTGGTGTTTTCCCAGACAAGTCCGGTACCAATTTCCTGACCCCCGTAGGGATGAGAGGCTTGGTTGGCCCAGAGCGGAATCGAACTAGAACCATGCTCGTGATGGCGGACATCACTACAACGGTGCCCATAATGTATAATTACTACTGTATTTATCCATTTATGTATTATTTTTTTCAATCACTACCGCTGACCACTAGCGAGCTAGCTTCGTCTTTGAAGGAACTAAAAGCGCCATCAAATGGTTGAATAAAGTAAGTACCAAAAGCAAAAGCGAACATAAAAAACTCGACTTTTTCCCATTCAATTCTGAGAGCTATTTTTTTTTAAACCCTGTTTCTCACTGAATCGCTGATGCCTTCCAGGGATAAAGAAACTGTTCACAATGGAACACAAATAGCTTGAAAATTAATTCCATACACGACTCGCCAGCTAGTTATACTCAGTGAGGTTGAGGTACGGCGAAAAGCGAAGCTTTGATGAAATGAATTTCTGTATTTGTCTTTAACGTAGGCAAGATTGAAAAATATTTCTGACAAAAACTCAGCAAAAAATGAGCTTACAGATGTGGTTAGCTTTTTCAGTAATATGATTCCGATCTGTTAACATATAAAGGACGATGAGCCTTGATTCCAGTCATGATCTTTCTAGTGGTTTGGGCCACGGAGTTTTTTGCTGTGATTATTGAGTTCATTTAATAATTTATCCAGTACAGACATTTCTTACAATTGTCTACACTTAAAAAATCTACAAAAAACCGTTTCTCGGACGAGTTTTTTCATCGAGGCTAGTGTACTTTGAAAAACTGAAATTCGATAGTTGGAGATATCTCGCCAAGATAGTAGCTGACTATCACTTCACTCACATTTGCTATAATTAATCACGGTTACGGTATGGAATGAGCGGATATAAAAAGTGCTGATATGAGCTCAACCTAATTTGTTGAAAAGACTTCCAAATTTTGAAAACAATTTGGTTGGATGATCGACATTAGGAACATAAAGTAGGCTGTAACATAAATAGTATCGTTTTAGCAGTAGAGTAAAACCTCTTCTTTAAGTCATTTAAGTTTCCAACCCCCAAGCTCTCAAGTCCTCATCAAAGAATCATCATTCCATCGTCCATTATATTCTGACAGTGATATCTGAATGGTGGACGAGCCTTTGTAAGTCTACAAGCGGCTTCAAGTTAAGGTATCGCGACTTATGTGCTAAATAAATAAGGAGCCGGTCTTTCCATCGGTGATAAACTCTATCACAAGCAGAGCCGATAATGAACTAACAGCAATTTTTTATAGGGGCCACCTGGAAGAGCCGCCTACAACGTTTTATTGTAGCGCGCCGCTCTATTTGTCTCACCAGTTACGGTCGCCTTCAGCGCAATTTCCGTCAAATATGGGCGTGACTCAACAGGAACACATCTACACCGATGTGATGGATGTCAGCGAGTTTGAATTTTTGTAGAGGTCGACGCAATGCTGGCATTCATTCAATCACTCATTCATCGAGCCATCCGCTTCTGGTCGGCGTTCCTTCTCAGGGGCGTTCAGTCGACTAATCCGTCGCGTTATGCGCGCTGATCACTCGGACGACGGCGATCGCATAGGTGGTGTTTTGCTGAGCGCGGTGCAATCGCGCCGGCACTGACGGTGGTTGACCTCCAGCCGGTGAATTGCACGGAGTAACACCGAAATGATCGGCGAATTCGCATGTGCCAGCCAGCCGGCTGGTCGACAGCGTCAAAATGAGTTGACCGTACTTTCGTCCTGGTAACTAGTCGGCCGTTGATAGCTTGAAATTCTCCACTGAAGAAAAACTAGAATCGAAATGGTAGCAATCGGTAGAGAACTTCAGTTAGCAGAAACTGTTGATTACTGCTAAAATGGTCTCCGATCTCAATCCAATGTATCCGGTGTCACCTCATCGTCGTCATCGTTGTTGTCTTTGATTTCATATGTAACCATGCGCTATCCAGAGGTCATACACCCGACTCAGTCACGTCAAGAAGATTACAATAACTCGTAGTGGTCGCCGACCAGATCGATTGCGTAGTTTTGATTTCGTGATATAGAAGGATGAATGGATGACGAGATGATCAGAAGGTGCAACAACAAACGATGAAAAGTTAGGAAGACTGCGAAAAGTCTTTTGATTGCCCAGTTTGTAAACGAAAGTGCATACGAATTCTCCACGTGTCATGCTGATGTTAAGAAAATATCGATGTCGCAATAGAACTACAGAAAGAGTTGAGTTGTGAAATGTTTTAAAATATTACAAAACATTTTTTCCGTAACTGCAAGGTTGTGCAGCTAGCCAAGCCACAAAAAAGCGCATAATCATGTGGAGGAGGAGCAATGATATGAAAGAGCCTTCGGAAGAGAACACAGTGAAAATTGTGCTATTCGTAAGGAGCAAAACTCCACTTAAGCATACTGGTACACAGAACGCTTGATAGAATCAAATGGTTCACAAAACTGTAGCATAACGGGTGGCTGTAGCTGTTCTCTATTTTCACTACAGGAATACTGTAATACACGTAAAGCAAGAGTACTTGACTATGTGAAGCTCATCGCACACACACAACAGAGACAAATGCGATACAAAGGTGACCACACTCACGACCGAGTAGCAGCAGAGCTTAGCTTGTAGGACGAGATGATCGCCCTCAAGCGGTTCAGTATAATGAAGTTCGTATAAATTGAGGCCCCAACGAGGTCAAAATAGGGGCGATTGGGGTCGGAACAAGGGGCGGGCGGTTGGGACCCGGTAACCTGGTTCGGGATAGACTCACCTCGCATAGCGACGGGTCGCGGGGCGAGCGGCTAGGGGTTTGGCAAGGCGACGGACGACCACCAACGGCCGACCACGGGCGGCGGTAGCGCACCAAGGCCATCGACCCCCTAAGCGGCTGGGGGGCGCAACATCAACGGGGATGAGGCGTCAGAAAGAGGACTACGAGATGATGGAAAACACATTGAAATCTCCTAAAGTTCAATCGCGGGTAGTGAAACATCTATGAGTCAATGCAGGCGCGAAGTGCTAGTTGGAAATTTTTTGAGCCGACTTAGTTGCTATTCATATTCCTAGACTACTATTCCTAGTAGCTGAGACAGCGAGATTTTTTGGTCACCTCTCGGCCGGATGTGCTGATTTATACCTCTTGCTTATTCTAAAGAACAACTCTGGAGCAAAAAACTAATCAGTGATATTTTTTGTCCTGGGCACATTCAAGCGGACAAAAAATCGTGGGAAATACTATAAACGCAACACCTTGGATTTCTCCATCACATGTCACCTTGTGAGAAAATTTGATCTCAATTACCTTATTTCTTCGAGTATATTACCAATAATTTGTACTTTTATTCACTATAATACCTGGAAGCGAGATACGGCTGCTTTTTTATTTCTCAAGAAAAAACTCGAATTTAAGTAAAGAAATTAAGTTCTCCGAACACTAAAAGTGCAAATCAAGAAAACATAGAGCGTGACTGTTTCATTGGAGAAGCTGTTCCACGCCGTTTTTTTTTGCGGTACTACTGTCCACGCAGTGGTAGAGGTAGCGTGTAATACATGCATGGTTTCTGGTTCGATCCCCTGCCTGACCAACAAAGCTCTCTGTGATTCCAGAATCAACAAAATCGCGCCACATTTATTTCGCGAAAAAGCTTCTCCCGACTCATGAAGCTGACGGCTGCCATTAGCAAAGACCTAAGAACGCTCTAATAGAGCTATTCCAGAATAACAGGGAGAAACAACCGGAGCACCACTGAACGACGTTCATGAAGACGACAAAATCCTCAAGTGGTAACCAAATGTGATCTCAGATAATATAAAAATGCACACAAATTAAGCCGATTTTACTTAATCCCTGCACGGATGACCAATGTTGTTTATTGATAAATGTCAATGAGGTTGTTCTAAAACTGTATGGTGGCCAGCGTTTTGGCGCCTTCGTCTTCTTCAACGCCGCAACGAGTTGAAAAGAGTGCCAGCGGAAAAGAATCACACTACTAAAAAGCTCTTAAATTTTTTGAAATGTCGTCCCACCCGAAATAGTTAAATTCCTAGAACTGCTGAAGATGTTTTAAGCAGACAACCATTTAAAAAAATTACTTTCCTCCTTTGCTCCCACAAAATGTGCTGACCCTGAGGGAAATATTGTAACATCAACTAGTAAACCGAGAAAAAGTATAAACGTATCACATACAACATAAGTGTCGGTTTCTAACAATAATGAAAATAAGAGTCTTCGTTATTTAAAACACTCTATGTGAGATATTTAAATTACCTCTGTCACACCTTTCTCAAACCCGTTTTTCTCTTAAGCTCACATGTGTTTTAGACGATAGTTCATCCTCGTAGCAAAGTCTCCTGAGCTAACAACGAGTTTGACATTTCTATTCGGAAGTCCAGCTATGAGTAGACCAAGGCCAGAAATTACTGCCACCTTGGTAACCAGATATTAACCAGCTGCTAAGCGGAGACGATCCCGAAAAGTTTTGGCAATGGTTTGAAAACTGCAGTGCAAAGGGGAATCATGAGCAAGCAGCACATAACCAGACAAATGGAAATTGTGCTGGGACACGCAGGATTCCTAGTAATTCTTAAGAGGGTCCACTCAACTATTCAGACGATTATAACATATTTTAAACAGATGTAAATGTATATCCAGATCAATGAATTGAAATTTCTCAATCCTAACCTTTTTATTTACTGGCTACTACAATTTTTAACGGCAGGGTATCATGTGAAATACAACTAAGATGATGCTGAGATAGTTGCAAAATTCCGGACCGCAGGTGTTGCGGTGGGGAAAGAACCAGACACCTGCGGTCCGGAATTTTGCAAATATCTCAGCATCATCTTAATTGAAACTTCTCATTTAAAAAAAAATTTGAAAGTAATAGAGGAAATTATTAATCAGAAAAAAGTTATTATCATTGTCGTCTTCTAACGTATTCATATATTTGTATGCGTTCATTTCAATGCGTACGCGACTGGTACTAATTCCCCTGTCAAATTTCAAACCAGCATATCTTATCTCATAGTGAACTTAAAGAATTTATGTAAAAGTCATCTGAATCTACTAATCTCTTCCAATAAAAGTTAGGTTTTTCTCATTTCACCACGATAAAAATTCTGATTTTCCATTGCAGTTTTTTTAAATTTTTTCGTGGAGACTCGTATTTCGAAAGATAAAATAATTGAACAGGCGTGATTTTAAGCATTGTTGGAGGTCACTGAATGCATATCCAGCTTTGATAATGTCTCACAGTGGCATATGGATGTATCGAACCAGTGTTGCTATCCTACCAGACAAGTCTGTACCAATTTGGCGATCCCGGAGGGATGGAGGATTTGGTGAGCCTGAGGGCGGGGTCGACGATCCCATGTGTATTGCAGGCGCATCCGACCACTGCGCTACAAGCGCCCCTAGACGCTTGCGTTTATAACGTTGAAAATTCCCACTTCATTTTCGAAAATTAAAAATGGACTTATAACAAACTTAGAACTACTTAGCCTACTCGCGACGGTATGGACACAATAGTATCCATACTTGGTGAAGCAAGTGGACGATATGTACCAGATAGTATACATTTGCGGTTCAGTGGGCTCCAGAATGTTTTACTGGACTATTCATATTCGTTCGATAATTAAACGAAAGCAGATCAAAGAAGGAGGAGTGAGACCTGAGCAGCCATCCTCTCCACTCAGTGATTTGTAAAGAACTCTTTTTCCGAAAAGTTATTAGACTGTTAATTTGACTATTAATTAATTATTATTCCACTTAATCGCTACGGTTATTGTATGGAGTGTGACACAACCACAATGATGCTGAGATATTCGCAAAACTCCGGACCGCAGGTGTCTGCGGTGGGGACGAACGCACTATTGTCCTTTCCGGGGAGTAGCGCGTTCACCACCACACCATGCGGGTCCTTCGTTTCGCCTGTCTCTCAGCTAGTTCTATCGATCTTTTTCCATCAGCAATCACCCGTCAACGGGATTGATCTAGGGGAGCCCAAATCGGCATTGAACCCAGTTAAGCTGAGGCTGTAGTCGAAATCACAATGTTAACTTTTTATTCACATTCACAATGACAGGCGAAACGAAGGATCCGCATGGTGTGGTGGTGAACGGGTTAGCCCCCGGAAAAAAGTAATAGCGCGTTCGTTCCCCACTGCAGACACCTGCGGTCCGGAGTTTTGCAAATATCTCAGCATCACTGTGGTTGTATCACACGTAACACCCTACCATGAAAAATTATAGTAGGCAATAGCTAAGATGTTAATATTGTGTAGAGTGTGTTGATATACAAGTACTGAAAGAGATCCAAAATACGCCGAAAAATACTCCTAAGTGCTAACAACAATGTATTTGCATGATTGACCACAGTAACATTCAGTGAGTACCAACAAACATATCATTTATACCTATAGAACGATACAGTAAAGTCTCTTTTACAATTCTGTCATGTTCACGACCCTTAGACCCCCTTCAATTAATGCAAAATTCTTTTTTATTCAAAGCAAAAAATCTAGTAAAACTACAAGGAGAATACAAACGATGAGTAATTCCTCGCATTCTATTGGGACAGCCAAAAAAGTGGGACGTCATCGCGAAAAGGTTGAAGCATAAATAATAAAGCTCTCGGCCTTGATCAAGCCCTGAGGGACGCGCCATGCATTCGACTTCATTATGCATCGTTTGGAGGTGATTGAATGCATATCTGGCCTTTACAATGACTCGCGGTAGTCTACCGATGTATGAACCCAGTGCTGCTATTCTCCTAGACAAGTCTGGTACAATTTAGCGACCTCAGAGCGATGAAGGGCTTGGTGGGCTATGGGAGCAGCCATCGATTCCACTTGTGTGTTGCAGGGAGCCTCCGACCACTGCGCCACACGCGCGAGAAGGTTAAAAAAAGGAAATCAGGTAAACTAAGAATTAAAAAAAATGAAATGTCTTGGAAAAAATTGTACAAACACTTAACGTGATGAAATAAAAATTTCATAACTCTGCCAACTTCCCAAATGCACATGTGCTCCCATTATCTAGAAATTATCCACAATTGTAGGAAGCGGAGACAGCATAGCGCAGTGCAAAGAGGGGTTCTGCATAACAGACATGGTATCTGGCTCGATCTCATGCCCTAGATTAACCAATTCTCCAACCCTCTGTGGACGGCAGACTGCTATCAGACTTGTCTAGGAAGGTATGAAAACTGATTTAAAAAAAACTGATTTAGGACCTGTAACTCATTGTTCAGGTCAAATATGCGCTCAAATACCAATGCAATGCAATCAAGAGAGGCGAATTCATGGTGCATTCATAAGAGACTGATCGCCATGGAACGCTCTATCCTTTTATCTTTTATCGGCAGTTGTCGAAAAACCCAACATATGACTGATGTGCTGAACCTTTCTATAGGCATTATACCCTAATACTAAGCCAAAAAGCACAACTTAAGATGTTGTGCGTAGTAGATGTAAGACGATAAGAAAGTTGAGTTGGCTAAAGCACAGCACAATTCAATGAGCACGATGCTCAACGTGTATTGCAGTCCGCCACATTATGTTCAACACTAAATTCCACCCATTGCTTCCATTTAAACAGGATAATAATTTTTGGTGGCTAAAGATCAGTTATTCACCCGTATTCCTTGTCTTCTCGTTGATCGTCAAGTGACTCCAGCAGTCAGCAGTAGCCCCTCCACTTTTCACTCCCGCGTGTTGGAGTAGCTCAGTGGGTTTTGCTTGCACTAAGGACTCGTTGAGCATCATACCTTTCTTTCTGGCTTTTCGTGAAGGACTCCAACCATCATGTCAGTGCTTCTCCTGCTGGGGGGTTTGATATCGATTGATATAGATATGATATATGATATATAGAGGAATCCAGTGGTTAACGCCTTTTGTCGATCGGTTGTCGTTCATATGCATTATGTGCCCGACCCATTTTATCACCGACAGTTTGGAGTACAGAACGGCATTTCCGATTTTTGGTCATTGACGGAGATCTGAGCTTCGGATCCCTTCCCATACTCGTGTGACAGGAGGTACTCCTTGCATCGTCCTTTCGACTGCGCGTTCAATAACGCTGAATGATATTTCATCCTGGTTAAGTATCGGCCAGGTTTCTGACGCATGAGTTAAGCAAAGAGTATCACAGAATCGAAAAAGTGGGCATGTGGTCGGGTATTCTTCGTTCTCCTCACTACATCCTTGATGCTTTTTGAAATCTCCCCAAACCACGCACTTCCCCTTCCTAATTCTGGAGACAAGCCGTTCACAATGTTAACTTCCCGATCTGGATAGAAGTAGCTGGAGCACTCGGTGATATTCAATCCATTGAGCGTGAACAGGGCTTATGAAATCAATCCATTTCTCATGAACATCACTTTCGTGACATTTAATCGAATAGCAATCTTTGCACAAGGGTAATCAAGGTCGCCTAGCATGCGTTCCGCCTGGCTAATGTTTGGTGTTATGAGAACGATGTCATCAGCAAAGAGAAAGTGGTGTAAGTGCCGACCATTGGTTTCCACTTACACGTTGTACCATTTCAATTTTCGCACGATGTTCAGTGTTCAGGGAAATAAAACAGCTTTCTGATGAAGACCAAGACTTCGAAACATTAGCCCAAAAAAACGTCTTTATCAACTTCGTGTAAGCTGAACAATTTAAACACTTGTTTCGGAAAATAGCAGTAAATAATTTTTTGCGAGACGGTATCACATTACTAACTCCTCTTTATATGTTGATGGTAATATCCTTATAGAACGGTGATAATTTGACCTTTTTATTTACTGCCTATTCTTTTTAACGGCAGGGTATGTTGCGAAACATAACTTCTACGATGCTGAGATATTTGCAAAACCGCAGACACCTGCGATTCGGAATTTTGTAAATATCTCAGCATAATCGAAGTTATATTTCAAAGTCTTCTGTTTTATGTCTCTGTGTTTTTATGCAGACTTAGTGGAGTATTTCGTTCAACTTTAGGTTTACTAGCTAGATGTTCTTTTATAAGGGCGCAAAATGGTTTACCCGTTTCACCAATATATACGTCCCCGAACATATTACAAGAGATCGGATAAACCGTACCCACATTCATGTAATCACTTTCTCTACTCTTAGGGCATATTACGCAAATTTACGTTTTGCATAGACGGTCATACAGGCTGTTACGATTTCGCCGTCGTCTTAAAGTGTCTGGTAGTACGTCAGTTAATGCTATCGATTTCTCTTGATAGGCCCCTTTTGAACACTGTTTTACAGCTGTGCTTGTTTTATTAGAAATGAAGTGGGAGGATAAACGCTAATTCGTTTTCGCTAATCTTATCATTTGGGTGGGGGGCGTGGATTTTTCTCTCCTCCTGTCTCGAGGAGCTAAGAGTTTCGTAATCACTGGAAATGGCTATTTGCCGTCAATTTCAAGGAGTCTTCCTTCTGCTCTTTTCCTGTCCACACACTGGCAGCCGTTCGAAATATCTTGGTTAGAAGCGCCCTTTAGCGGAGCGGATGGCACAGCGATTAATGATGCCGCTGATCAGGAAACAAACGCGCTAGTTAGATCCCTCATCAACCCCACCCTCTCTTCAATTCAACGTGGGAGCGCGTCAGCTCTGCTGTCTCCAACAGTGGAAGAAGAATCGATTTGACCGTTATTCTACGACATTCATAAAGAAGACGAAACCCTCAAGCAGCAACCGAAATAATTTCTCGAATACGAATTTTTCGAAGAGCACTGTGGACGGTGGATGCGACGGAAAGAGAATAGAATGCTAGAACATGGTTATAGGGGCGGTAACGTCGAAAGACTCCATCAAATACGCACTTTTAGAAATCCCGTTACTTAGACGGTCCACGAACATTTGAGTATTCGTGAAATGAGCTCGGATGTGCTTTAACACTGGGCGAGTTCTGTCCCACCTGTAGTCACGTTGATCGTCGAGTGACTCGAGCGGGCGCCAGTAAATCTTCCATTTCGCCCTGTCGCGTGCAAGAGCAGCCCATTGGGTTGTGCTCGCTCTAAGGACTCGACGAGCATCATATCTTCCTTCTAGGCTTTTCGTGAAGAATACTGGTCATCGAGTCGGTGGTATTCCTGCTGTGCGTTTAACATCCTGAGGAATCCAGTCACTAACGGCTCTTGTCCATCGATTGTCATTCATACGCATTATCTGTCCGGCTCACCTTATCTTCAACTGTTTGGCGTACAGAACGGCATCTTTGATTTTCGATCGTTGACGCAGGTCGGAGCTTTGGATCCCTTCTCTTACTTGTGTGAAACGGGATACTCCTAACATCGTGCTTTCGACTGCGCGTTCCACAACTTTGAGTGATCTTTCATTCTGCTTACGCAGCGACCAGGTTTCTGACACACGTTAGGGCAGGAAGTACCGTTGAGTCGAAAAGGTGGGCACGGAGTCGGGTGTTCTTTGTTCTCCTCACTACATCCTCGATGCTCGTAAAAACTCCCCAGTTTTTTTCAATCTCCAGAAAGCCGCCGGTTTCCTTCTGCTCACCTCTGGAGCTAAGTCGTTCAACATGTTGATTTCCGGACCTATGTAGACATAACTGGAGCATTCGGTGATGTTCTCTCCGTTGTGCGTGAATGGCACGTGCGAAACTAATCCGGTCCTTATGAACATCGTTTTTGTGAGATTTAGTCGAAGACCAATCTTTCCACAGGCTTTATCAAAGTCGGCATGCATACGTTCCGCTTGGCAAATATTTGGTGTTATAAGGACGATGTCATCAGCAAAGCGAAGATGGTGTAACTGCTGACCATCGATTTTCACTTCCATATTATCCCATTCCAATGTTCGCATGACGTTCTGGAGGGTGGCGGTAAATAATTTTGGCGGGATGGTATCGCCTTGCCTAACCCCCTTTTGACGTCGATGTTAATATCGCTGTAGAATGGTGATACCTTGGTTGTGAAGATTTGTACAGCTCACGAAGAATCTTTATGTACTGAATAGGGACTCCTTGACTATCCAGGGCTTCCAAAACTGCTTCTATCTCGACTAAATCAAAGGCCTTTTGTAAATCGATGAAGGTGAGACAGAGCGGTCTTTTGTACTCTCGCGATACTTCAATGAGCCTTGTTACCGTGTTAATGTGGTCCATCGTACTAAATTCTTTTTCGAAACCTTGCTTGCTAGCATGTCTGTTCTTCTCCAGTGTTCTGTCAATCCTGTTTAGGACGACTCGAGTGAAAAGTTTGTTGACGACAAACAGCAAGCAGATTGGGCGATAGTTGCCGATATCGTGTAGGTCACCCTTCTTGAAGAATAGCACGGTCTTGTTGGTCTTCCACTGAGGAGGGACCTTGCATTCAGGCAGGAAACGTGTGAAGAACCGAGCGAGTGTGTTTATGAAGAATGGCGGATGGTTCTTCAAGTGTTCGGATCTTATTCCATCCATTCCAGGTGTTCGATTCTCCACCGACGAAATAGCACGTCGGATTTTGGAAGTGAGAAGAGTAGGTACAATATATCTATTCTCCTTTACTTCATATTATCGCAGGAGGACATGGCTGTTGAAGAGACTTGAGTAGTAATTGTGAATGGTTTTCTCCATTGCTTTCCACGAAACTGCAGCTGCTATGTCTAGATGTCAGAATTCAATCATCTCGGTCTTCTAGTTTCGGTTGGCTTTGCAAACGCTTCTCCAAGTCCTTTCAGCTTCGACTATAACTGCGGCTCTTTCCTTAAGATCTTCTTCCATAGCCTGCCTGCATTGTTTTGCAACTTCGGACATCAGTGGGCGATTGCCTGTGAACTGTAACACGTTGGATTATCAGCTCAAGTGTTTCTGTAAAGACGTCCCTTGCTGACTTTGGAACTCTCAGCTTTGATAGCGGTAACGTGAAAGTGTTGAATATGCTGGTCGCATACCTCATCGTTATTATCAGGAATGGCATTTTCCCAAGAGCACACTGATGAACTGTATAAATCCCAATTTAAGCTGGTTTTGGGACTTCGTTTTTTTAAAATTTAGCTGCTTTTTTCTCTTTTCAGCGAGAAATGAAATCTTCTGCGAAGGAGGCATGGTCTGGTCCTGTGTAGAATTTTGGGATAGTAACGACATCGGCTAGGCAAAGCCTTCGATTTACTACGATAGCCTATTTGGCAATAGTACTCCTAATTGGGAGCCTCTTACGTCGAGCGTTGAGAATGCGGGTTCTGGAATTGCAAGTTACCAGGAAAGGTCTTGATCTTCATGGATTCAATAAACCCGGACAGCCTTCCACTCTGCTCGTTCCATTCTCACCCATGGGTTCCAATGTGACGTTATTCAGACGTTCTTCCGGGTCCATTAAAGAATGTATGGCTTCCTCCGCAGTATTTCTTCAATCCCATTTAGAACGTTTCGACTTTGCCTTCAGCATAGCTTGATGGCAGTGTGTAAATGGCGAAGATTGTCAAACCCGAGACTGATCTACATTTCCTCAACCGTAAACGTCCGACTCGGTTTTGTTAATTGTTCGAACAGAACGATGACACCACCGACTCCTCCACAGTTCTTTTCCGTTGTCATAGACGGCATTGAATAGGCGGCATTTTCTCGTTTCAGCCATTGCGATGATGTCGTACCTCATCCTTCTTGCATGCATGATTAAGTCCTCTAACGAGGACTCTACTGCAAGTCTGTGTGTATTGTAGGTACAGATCTTCATCTTAAACCTTCAAGATCTAAGCACTACAGAATGGTCCTGAGACTCCAGGAGCCTCTCCGTACTTGTCCTACCCAACGCTGTCGTATCGGCGGGGCTTTCTGGGTCAGAAGAATGAGGCCTGTTTATTTAACTGTGTTCAGCACTTGATCCTCCCAACGGTTTACCGCCTCATCGTGGGTGGGAGGTGTTCTTGGGTGTCGGACTGCAATGTACAGCGGGGGATTCATCCCATGGCAGGAGAGTCTCCCAAGCTAAGAAAGAGTCCGACGTCTCCGTTAGGAAGCCTAGGTAAGAGTAGGCCAACACCAGGATTCACCACCGTTCTGGTATCAAAGTTGTATGGTGGCACATCTTCCTCTGATCCACAAGAGTTGCGACGGCCTGTGGTGGTGAAGACCTGGGGGTAGATTTTGGTCAGGCTGACCTCGGGCCAGTAAATCTCCGAAAAATGGAAATTATGCTGGGGCCTGCACAACAGTGAGGACGAACCATTAAAGTATCAGACAAGTAAAGCAAGTTAGCACTTGATACCCACGTGCGGTTTGCCAGCTCTCAACGCTGGAACTAGGTATACACAAGGGTGGGTTGCCAGTATCTTTCAGAGTAGACGACGAGCTTATTTGTTACACCTGAATGCAGGTTTTTGGCCGAACTGACTCGTAGAATACAACCCGCACAAAAGATAATTCACACCCACGCACACATGCATGGATGTTTTCGTAACCACAGAAGGTACTGTCAAATCGACGCAGCAGAAACAAGGAGTCCAACACCTGGATCCTTTGGATCCTTTTGCGTCTCACTCAAGCATAACAGCGTTTTTGGTGCGCGTTCATCCCTTATCCTAACTGGGGGGCGCTCCGCGTTGCCTCGCGACTTACCGGAATGGTACCCTGCTATAAAGGAGATCCTAGGACAGTAATTTATGACCAGTTATTCGACACAAACATTCGCTAACATTTTTTCCATATCCGAACCCGGCACTTGAACCGTTTTAGGGTTCTCTTCTTCCATCTCTCGTCTTGCTATTGGAAAGGTTTCTTGCTTCTAAGAAATTAAGAATTCGAGCATACTATCGGTATGAGAGTAGAACCTGTAGTGACCAAATAGCATGGTGGGGGAGACACCTTCATGACGAGTAAAGCCCCGCTTATAGTACGGATTCAGACATTTCTCTTTTCTTCAGGATCGGGAAACTGGTCCAAACTTGCCTGAGAAGAGCTCCACAAAGGCTGGCAACTGCAACTGGTGGAAACCTGAATATGCCCTGCAACAGATCTCCCGAGATTCCGGGTAGATTCGATTTGACCAGCAATTATGAACATTCATAAGGACCAAGAACCAAAGGAAGCCGCACAAATAAAGAAGTAATCCCGAACATCGAGGATAACGGATACGAGGGGAACCACCCGGATGAGAAAAATGCTGAGATCAGTGCAGTATTTGATGGCCAGTTGTATTAAAATAAATCATTGTACATATATTTAATGTATATCACGTATAGGGGCGCATGTGGCGCAGTGGTCAAACCCTCCCTGTAATACACATGGGATCCATCCCACCGCCCCAAGCTAACCAGGCCCTTCGTCCCTGCAGGGTCGCGAAATTGGTATCAGACTTGTCTGGGAGGATAGCAGCACTGGCTCGATACATAGGGTAGGCCACCGCAAGTCATTGTCAAGGCAAGATATGCATTCAATCGCTCCAAACGATGCCTAATGAAGTCGAATGTTTGGCGCATTCTCAGAGATTGATCAACGCCGACAGCATTACCCTTTCTATCGTTTTAATAGCAAGTCTTTTTTTCTGTTGAGTCACAGCTAGAAAAGGGTATATCACTATCCCGAAAAAGAAGCATGTTGGTATTGTATAAACAGAAGAGACAACATTCTGCATTGTAGATGGCAAATTGTAAGCCGGCAAATGTTCAAACATTTGAAACTATGAAATTACATGTGGTCTCACAACATTTAACTTTTAATTGCTGCTTACTCTTCTTTCTTATTGGAGGGTGTTGCGTGAAGTACAACCACAAGGATACTGAAATATGAGTAGAACTCGGAACCTCAGTTGAGCTTAGAACTCATGATTAACCTTTTCGGGACCTCACGTGATATTCACCACACCAACCGAAGCTCTTATTTTGTCTTTCTCTTAGCAAGTTTTTTTTTAAACTCTGACGGCCCTATCAACACTCACCCATCAGCAGTGAAAAAAAGAGAATAGGTAATAAATAAATGTTAAAACATTATGATTTCAACTGCAGCTTCAAGTTAATTGACTTAAGTTCTGTCTTATGCACTTCCGATCATTTCCATTGACGAATGATTACTAATGTCACCACTAACATAAAAAAAAACTTGCTGAGAGAAAGGTAAATCAAGAACCTCGGTTGCTATGGTGCGTAGCACTTAAGGCCGGGTAAGGGCAATGGCGAATTCAAAGCCTAGCTGAGGTTCCGAGTTCTATTCATATCTCAGCATCCTTGTGGTTAGATGTGGTATGTTTCTAAACATTTATGCAAGATCAGTATTACGTTCTTGAACACAAATTTCTTAATTTTTGAGACATGAACCACTAGTTTGTTAGACATTGGTATCAACTTTTGTAAGGTTGTCCAAACTGTTACGAAATCCTTCAGACTATTAGTATAGTGAGAACAAAAAAAATCAAAATCCTATATAGGGGAGAAGCATTCAGACTAAACACAAACAATTCTCTACATTCTTGTTGAGAGGGGGGCGGATAGCAGAGTGGTGGTGATGTCCGTCATCACGAGCATGGTGCTAGTCCGATTCCACTCTTGATCAACCAAGCTTCTCATCCCTCTATGATGGAAAAATTGGTACCGGACATGTCTGGGAAAAAACCACTCTGCAATCCAATTGGGAACGTCCCATCCCGGCTATCTCAGGACTTTAAGGAGAATTGTTCGACCAGCATTCTACAACGTTCAAGATTAAAATGGAAATCCTCAAGCAGCAATTGGAACCACATGTAGAAGTAGGAAGATATTCCGTGATAATGGATGCGATGAAAGGAATCGAATGTGAGAAACGCTGGGATCCGCAAAGTAGACATGAAGACGGATCAAATAAAATGGAAAAAAAAACTTGAGCGAACATGAGGTGTTATTTTATTCTTTATTACGGTAGAGCTGACATTTCAGCGGATTTCACTTTCTTCAGAGAACCTCTGAGAAGCTCGGAAGAGAAGCTCTGAAGAAGGCGAAATCTGTCGAAGCGTCAGGTTTACCGTAACAAAGAATAAAGTAACACCTCGTGCTGATTCAACAAGAATATACAGAATTATATGATTAAGGCCGAGGGTTGATAGCGTCGTGCGAATTAAATACTCAAAATATTCATACCAATTCTGTAATCTTCTTCGAGATACTTATATCAGAAAGATACAGTCAAGAAACACAAAAGGAAAGTACATGAGTACTTGCAAAATACATTAAAAAACAAAGTAAATGGCCAATAACATTGTTTTTTTGATGCTCTATTCATGAATTATACCTACTTTCCAGTATAGTATGTTTAGCGCAATCGTTAGAAGAGGTATTCTGCGATGCACACGTGGTTTCTACTTCGATTCTATGCCCCACGCTCATCAATCTCGTCAAGGTCGGCAAACTGGTACCACACATGTCTGTATGAACAGCAGAGCATATTCAGTAGATGAATAGGCCATTTTAGCCACTCCTTACACCAGATATGTATTCTTACTTACTTACTTGGATACTTAGACGGTCCGTCTTCACAAGCTGTGCGGACCCCAGTACTTTTAACATTCGTTCCTTTCTCTCGCAATCGTAGTCCATGGTGGTGGTCTTGTTCGAGCATGGTAGCGCCTGCGAGTCTCATACCGTGATCTGTAAAATAACTGCAGCTGCGGGTACAGCTGATTAACTTTGTTTACGAAAAAGTCCACCCATCGTGTAGGTGGTCGTCCAAGGGGGCGTTTGCATTCTCTTGGAGTCCACTCTACTGTTCTTTACGTCCATCTGTCCTCTGTTCTTCCCATTATGTGAGCGACCCATCTATGTTTCGCTGTCGATGTATATTCTCCTGGATCTCGAAGATGTGACTGATTTCGAAGGTCAGAGCTTCGCATTCCGGCTAGATATTGAGAGTGCCGGTTATATTTCAGAAGACATCGGTCAAGCGCTCTGTGAGTAGTGAGAAGCATTCTTGACGTAACTGAAGTATCAACCCACGTCTCCGCAGCATAACAGAGCGCTGGGAGGACCGTAGAATCGAAGAAATGAGCGCGGATTTTCGGGTCTTTCAGTTGGTCGGTGGCTTCTTTGAGAGGCCCGAGTGCAGCATAAGCTGCTCTTTCTTCTATCTAGTTCGTCCTTCATGTTGTTTTCCATGTTCATTGATCGCCCAAGGTATACCTACAAGGTGGTCTCTGCAATGAGAGTGCCATCCAATTCAATTTTTTCACCTTCGCACCATGGATATTTCATGAACTGGGTCTTCTTTCGATTTATGCAAAGTCCAATGTTTTTCCCCGCTTCGTTGAGCTCGTTGATCATCATCTCTGCTTCGCTTGTACTTCTTGAGAAGATGACAATGTCGCCGGCAAAACGGAGGTTTGATAGCAATTTTCCATCAATACGTATGCCTTTCTCATCCCAGTCGAGTGACTTCATTATCCACTACAGTGCGGCACTGAACAGTTTTGGCGATATTGTGTCGCTCTGTCGAACCCCTTTTTCCATGGGTATGGTAAGATGTCGATGGAAAAGCTGTGTTTTCGCTATTGCGTTCGTTTCGACACTGTCAAACGCTTTTTTCATAGTCGACAAAGGTTAGGACTAGAGGCAGGGTGGTATTCCCGACGAACTTCCATGACCCTGGACACGGTTTGGATGTGATCCATACAGCAAAATCCTTCCCGAAATCCTGCTTGTTCGACTGGTTGTGCCTCATCCAATGTCCTTGATATGCGCAAGAGGATAATCTTCGTGAAGAGCTTGTAGAGTACACTCAACAAGCATATGGGACGATAGTTACGAAGATCCCTTCGGTCTCCTTTCTTGGGCACGATGACCGTACGCGACGTCCTCCACTGGTCTGGCATTTCTCCTTTTTGAAGGTAGGCTGTCATAGATTTGCGAGAAGTACATGTAAATTGTGGCCTCCAGCTGTAAGGAAATCGGTGGTGACATTGTCTGGTCCTGGAGCTGTGCCTCTTTTCATGCTTTCTACCGCAACTCGAACCTCCGACGGAAGATGGTTTTTCCCCAGCGGGGACATTAGGGTCCGGGATAGGGATTGTGGAACGGAAAAGATTGGTGTAGAACGTCTCCGCTATTAATTCCATATAATGGCGGGAACTTTTGACGATCCCATCTTCGTTCATCGGGGCTGAAAGCGGAACATTATAATCACACAAGTCTCGACGGAATTTTTTTCAGACTGCTTCTTTTCTCTGCTGCTTCCAGTAGTTTCTTCCCGCTTGTACCGTTGTAGATCTTCCTGAAAAGCTCTCCTGCGGCTGGCATTTATTATTAGCCATGTTAAACGTGTTGCAGTAAGATCAAGCTTCAGGTTCCTTCTCTTTTGGAGCAACTCCTTAGTAGTGATGGAGATGCGATCTGATCTTCTTGCTTGAGGAACTGAGGAGAATTCGGCACAGCTTTTCAGCCCTTCGACAAGCAGCTCGTACTCTTCGATCGGGTCTTCTTTAATCTGCCAGTCACATTTGGATAGGACTTGGTTCAGAATGTTCTCGTTGTATACAGCTAGACTTTTTCTTCGTGGTCGATGAAGAGAGTTCTTCTCCAGCTTGTGGCTGAATCGAATCTTCGGAAGGCGGTGATCGGAACCAGTACCGAATGATGGGACTACGGATGTGTCAAGTAGGCACCATCTTCTGTTTGTCAGAAAATGGTCGATCTCCGCATGAGTCATGCCGTTGGGAGACTCCCATGTCCAGTGGCGGCTTTCTTTCTTCTGGAAAAACGAGTTTCCATGGAAGAGACGTGCTGCTGACAGGAGTCCTGCGAGACGGTTTCCATCCTCATTTCTTTCTCCTAATGCAAAATTCCCGATCCTGTATTCGCTCTTGTTGGTCTTTCCTATTCTGGCGTTGAAGTCTCCGACAACAAATTTGTGATATGCTTTATCATTGCGGATGACTTCCTCCAACTGATAGTAGAACGCATTTAATTCGCACTCATCAGCTGCGTCGGTCGATGGGTAGCAGTTGATGATAGTGATCTTCTTATGATGCGACAGCTGAAGACGGAGGACGGCTATGCGAGGGGAAAGGATCTCGTAAGAGTCGACGAGATGGACAATGGACGGGTGGACGACAAAGCCTACGCCGCCGACATTTCGTGACGGGACCTTTTCTCCACGGATCACAAGGGTGCCGCTGTTTAGTTGGCTTATATCGGTCTTCTTGATTTTTGTTTCTTTTATTGCCATCACATGAAATTTAATGCGATCTACGGCTACAAGAAGGGCGTGAAAATCGGCGTCTGTGGAGAGTGTTCTGGCATTATACGTGACTAGTAAGAAACAATCTGCATGGCGTGTCGTGCGTGCGTGCGTCAGATCCGCTTCCATTGACGTCCTGCCTAACCCGAGATTTTCTGGCCTCTCACCGGTCGTCTCACCGCCTGACGTCATAGACGGGAGCATCCAGTGTGCGGGGTACTGAGGCCGGCCTATTGCTGGTCGTGCAACTTGGTCGTCCCTGGAGTACTGACGCAACCTTGCAAGGGCGTATCCAGTTCTTCACCACGATGTGGACCAGAAGGAGGTGTGTTTTCGGCGACGAATCCTTCGCTGTCTTCCTACTAGTTAATTCGTGGAGATGTTAAAACCGAAATCAGAAACGAAAGTAGGGATGAAAAAAGTAACCGACCGCTCAAGGACGATGTAGAACCCGAATATCGATATGTATCCAGCCCCTTCTAACCAGATTTGATGAAGTCGAATGCATGATGCATCCCTTTAAAATTGACCAACGTCGAAAACTATATCCTTCATCTGACTCTCACTTCCTCCATCACACTTGCATTGCTTTTTTATTACTGGTAACATACCAACGTACGTGTCAATATGGGCAACCCCTTGCTCACATGATTCGTAGAAGGAAGTAAGTCGCACCAAACTGACCAGATAAATCGGAAACTGTCCTGTTTATTGCTACCTACTTTATCATTGTGAAGACGAAAAAATACAATTTAATTGAGCGATTTCTACTACAGTTCGGAATATTCGATTGCTTTTTAATTTGCAAGATGACATGACAAAAAAACTTCACTGAGTGTAACCCCTAGCGGTCCACCTACTTAAATCCTTAGTTTGATCGCCAACAGGCAACTGAATGAAGACGTTAGTCGACTTTTACTACTGCGTCTATGGCGCTGTATAGCTATCTGGATTAAACAACCTAGGCAGTTATGGCCTCCATACAAAGGAAATCAGTTCTTACCTTACGTATACACCACCTAACTCCGGAGTATTCGTGACCCTCAGTCTCATCGTGCTACCGTACTACGTTCACCACTGGAAGCATCATACTCTTCATTCTGCAGAGACTGATCAACCAGTATATTCCCACCTACTGGTATCACCCATCCCGTCTAGCCCTGTTAATCATCGAACAACTCAATACGTACTAATAAACCATATCGTCCTTATGGTTACCAGTTCTTCAACGTTGCCGGTGAAAATAATGTCGTGTTTTCCGGCTTCGCTATGGTATGTCTCCAAACTCAGCAGAGCTCGGGTGTTGGAACGGTGAACTATCCCAGTTGGCCAACCTTGATGGTAACAATGAAGTGATCTGCTATGATGCGCTAGACCATTCACCTATGCTTCTTGCTACACCATATATGCCCAGTCTGTTTCCAACGATCCCAGATTAACCCTCGCTGCAGATAGCCACTAGTGATGTATTGTGTTGATGTACATGCAAGTTAAAGAAAGGAACCTATTACGATCGGGACTCACCTTACAAATAGCCACGGTTCCTTCACTGATCACACGATCAAACCGTTACTTGATATACACTCATCGGGCTACAAAAAGACTCATCTTCCATTCATTTTCGAATGACAACATTGGCTTAAACACAAAAAAAAAGATTCAAAGATATTATTCCGGAACAGAACGTGATCAATCCAACAACTTTACCCTTATGGAATTGGACAACAAAAAACCAAACAATCACATGAATTACTTCTTCTTGCCAACTCCTGCCTTCTGTGCTGCCTTTGTAACTTTTCCTGCAGCTCCCTCCGACTTGTCAACAGATTTAATGACACCGACGGCGACTGTTTGTCTCATATCACGTACAGCAAAGCGTCCAAGAGGGGCATAGTCCGTGAATGACTCCACGCATAGAGGCTTCGTCGGGTGGAGCTCAACAATTCCGGCATCGCCAGACTTGAGAAATTTCGGATTATCTTCAACTTTCTTACCAGTACGACGGTCAACCTTCTCCTTTAATTCCGCGAACTTGCAAGCAATATGGGCGGTGTGACAATCGAGAACAGGGGTGTAGCCAGCAGCAATTTGCCCAGGGTGATTCATTATGATAACCTGAGCGTTGAATGAACGAGCCTCCTTGGCAGGATCGTTCTTGGAGTCCGAGCAAACTGAACCACGACGGATATCTTTCACGGACACGTTTTTCACGTTGAAGCCAACATTGTCTCCAGGACCAGCCTCGGGCAGGGACTCGTGGTGCATTTCAACGGATTTCACTTCAGTAGTTACGTTTTGTGGAGCGAAAGTGACCACCATACCAGGTTTAAGGATCCCGGTCTCAACACGTCCCACGGGAACAGTACCGATACCTCCAATCTTGTATACATCCTGAAGGGGAAGACGTAGAGGTCTATCAGTTGGTCGTTGAGGAGGAACAATAGAGTCAAGAGCTTCTAAAAGTGTTTTCCCAGTAGCGTTACCCTCTTTTCGTTCAACTGTCCACCCTTTGAACCATGGCATATTTGGTGACGGCTCTAACATGTTGTCTCCGTTAAATCCGGAGATTGGTACGAAAGCCACAGCTTTGGGATTGTACCCGATCTTCTTAATGAAGTTAGAAACTTCAGTTGTAATTTCATTGAAGCGAGATTCCGAGAATGGCGGCTCCGTCGAGTCCATTTTGTTACAGGCCACGATAAGTTGTTTCACACCAAGAGTTTGGGCCAGCAAAGCGTGCTCACGGGTCTGCCCGTTCTTGGAGATACCAGCCTCGAACTCTCCTGTGCCACAAGCAACTACAAGCACGGCACAATCCGCCTGTGACGTTCCGGTAATCATGTTCTTAATAAAGTCACGATGACCAGGAGCGTCAATGATGGTGATGTAATACTTGGCTGTCTCAAATTTCCAAAGAGCAATATCGATGGTTATACCACGTTCACGTTCAGCTTTCAGCTTGTCGAGTACCCAAGCGTACTTGAACGATCCTTTACCCATCTGAATTGAAACATTATTTTGGAATTGCTAATCCTATTAAAACACTTTGTGAAGAAACACCTTATGGCAAAATGAACTAGAAAGCCCATCGTTGAGAAAACAAGGCATGAAGTAGATAAACTAGAACCACATATGCGAACGGCCCATCGCACTTAGAACGACTGCGTAATACAAAAACTTCCTCTCCTTCAGCGCTACTTTTGTTGTCCAGTAAAGACCACAAACATGCACAATATACGCGACATGGAAGGTTGACAAAAACGGATGACTAATCAATACAATCATCGCAGTGATTGCGAAACATCCCGAATACAGCGACAACTCGATCCCACACTTCCATGAAAGTGTATTTCTAACCCACAGCAATGATCTTCAATAAAGACATGTGACTATACCTCTTGGGCCTCTTTCTCGAATTTCTCGATAGTTCTCTTGTCGATGCCACCACATTTGTAGATTAGATGCCCTGTGGTTGTTGACTTTCCCGAATCGACATGGCCGATGACGACAATGTTGATGTGGACCTTTTCTTTTCCCATTGCAAGTTATTCTAAAAAGAAACAAAGATAGAAAAAGCGACCAACACCCAGTCCATATACGTGGATGCGATAGGAGTAATTATTCATAGATTCATTATGATGCTGAGATGTAGATATATCTCTATATTAATAGATCATCCCAACGTAAACATAACCCTACCTTAATTAAGACCCAGGGGAAGAACAGCAGGAGGAGAAGCGACCAGTACCCTTCGGCCAAGTGAGATGGTGATGCCCCCACACGCACCGTTTCTTTTCACTGCGTAGCAGCCCGCGCCTGCAGAGCACACAATGTATGACACATAAAGTTTGACCGGGTTGCCACGAAGCCAACAGGAGCGCGTCAGCTTGAATGGCGGAAAATTTTCATTTGAATCCACTGGGAATCGTTTGGGACATGATAAGACGCTATGCTATGTCGTATCGCTTGTCATGTCCATGTCTTCGTTGTTGTTTACATCGTATTAAAATAAGCAGAAACGTTTTGATAAGTATGTAGAGACTCCTTTTTTTATTGGTTTTCATTTGGTAGATAGTTTTTCAACAATCCTAACTGGTTGTGGGGACTCTAGCATAATCTCGGTTTTTTCGGAGTTCTGCTGTTTAGCCGTTGTGGTTCCCTAGAGTCCTGATGTCAACCAGGCCAAACTCTGCTCCATATCGTCATCACTCCAGGCAGTCGCAGCCGTTGAGGATAAGAGGGAGATTTGCCACTAAGCGACTAGTTTGGTACCAGGACGATGGTGGATCCTAGTACTACTCTAGTCTTAGTTGAGGCCTTCTCAGCTTGAAAGGACCTGCCAGGGGGACGAATTCCCCGCTATACATCGCAGCGCGACACCCAGGAACACCTCCAAGCCATGATGAGGCGGTTAACCGTTGGGAGAGAGGTGCATTTAAGCTCTGTTATGCGAAAACATCCCTGCTTTCCGGCTGCTTAAGAGGAAAGCGAAGCAAGGATCTTCTTTAATGGTGCAATGGGTAATACATGAGGTCTCGGAAAAGATAATCGCGGGTTCGAATCTGACGGCCTTAGGTTCAAGCTTTGCAAATATCTCAGGGTCTGATGGTTGTCTTCTGTTATTTCGATGCACTGATGCCCAGTGAATCAGGAACTCTTGAGGAAACATTGAATACGCACGAAATCTTGTCGTTTTAGATTTTGCAACTTTTGTGTGCGAGTAATTTTGTTTCTTCTAATCAAAAACCGTATTTGTTTAAATTTTGGATTAGAAACTTGTTTTCTGTAATTTTCAACTTTGTGATGGTTTGAGTTTAGTTTACATTTCCAGGTTGTAACTATAGTTCGTACGGGCTTCAGTAAAAAAAAGTGACGATGAAAACATTGTCGGCTCAGATCGGCTCACTTCTCGAATGGATTCCCGAACTGCCATTGTTGCCGAAGAAGACGTCTCCTGAAATCGCTTCTGCTGTTCAGCATCATCCTCCTTCTTCTTGTGCCGCCATGTCTCCTATCATTCGCATTGCTGGAGTCTCTGGTGCGGTAGCCGTTGCGCTTGCAGCCTATGGATCACATAGTTAGTAAATCTATGTGTTATGCTTAAGTCTTCGCATTCTCTGCCTTTAGTTTTTCTTTTTTTTTTCCTTTTCTTTGCAGGATCTTCCCTTGTAGACTGTTTTCTAAAGGCTTCATCGAGCAGCACAAGAAAGTTTTCGAACATATTGTTCGTGTATGTGCCTGCTGCGATAGTGTTGAAAATTCGAACTACTCTAGTGATGGAGAAAATGTCATCAGTTGTCGAAGAAATAGTACAGTTGCGAACTCGTTAATCCTTTGGTTCGTGCCCTGATGTTTCGCTACTCCTTCATGAATCATGCAGTACAATCTCCCTTCCACTGTTTTCTTTACTCTGCACAGGTGGCATTATTCTTGTATCAACAAACATTAGCTAAAGGGAACGAATGCTTGCCGACTTTGATAACGTCTGTGGAAACATTATTCTTCGACTAAATCTCGCAAAAACGATGTTCGTAAGGAATGGATTGGTGACGTATACCTTATTCACGGTCAACGGATTGATGATCTCCGAGTGTTCTAGTTACGTCTTTCTAGGTCAGGAAATCATATTATGAACGACTTAGTTGAGCACGAGGAAACGAGTGGCTTAGCGTCCAAGAGCATTGGCGATGTAATGAAGAGCTGATCGCTGAGTGGGCAGAATAGAAGACCACTCAGGTCATAGAACGCGCAGTAGAAAGGACGATGTAATGAGTATCTCGTGTCACACAAGTGAAGGAAGGGGAGCCGAAGCTTCGACCTACGTCAACGACCAAAAATCAAACATGCGGTTCTGTACGCCGAAGGTAAGGTAGGCCGAACACGTGATATGTGTGAACGACAACCGATTGATAAGAGCCGTTGGTGGCCTGATTCCTCGGGATGTCAAACGTTCTGCAGGAAGACCACCGACCCGATGGTCAGAGTTCTTCACGAAAACCATAGAACAGAGGCATGAGGTTCGACAAATTTCTAGAGTGAGCAGAACCCACTGGGCTACTCTTGCACGCGACAGGGAAAAATGGAAAGTATACTGGCGTCCACTGGAGTAATTCGACGATCAGTGGAACTACAGGTAAGACAGGTGGTACTCTCCACAGAAGTGATCTCCTAGTCTTTCTCCTGTTTGTTCAGTTATGAACAACCGTTAAAATAGTAAGCTATCATCTTCACAACTACATATTCGACCGCATTCCATCGTTTTTTCGTCTTGCGACTACTTGTGATGGAGACCTTACCTAGCGTGGCTATCACAGGATTCCAGAAACCGAAAAAATCAGTAAGAGTTTAACATGTCCGTAAAGAGAGCACACATTATATCTTCAGGCCGAAGCCGATCTCATACGCGAAGACGAGCACTCTATGGGTGATGGTTGTATAACGAAACGAACTGAAGAACTGGGCCCCCACGGCATGTGAAAACGGGTCATCTTTAGATCTGAGTAAGAGAAAGGCTGCATCATAGTGGTGCTCTGATGGACTAGTACATTCCCGAGCAGACTGCCGTAGTAGTACGACTTTTGCTTAGAAATTGTAAAAGACTGTTGGAAGAATGAATGTGCGGAATTGACAAATACCATCCTCAGTTTGTAGGAATGTTTGGTGTACTATATATGGTTCTTAACTCCGATCCCTTCTCTAGCGATGAGGCTCCTTCCTTTGAAGAAGTCCATGTGCAGGAAGATCTGGTGAGGAGATTGTGGAGGACAGTTTAGTCTTATTTCAACTGACAATTTTTTTTTCCTGAAAAGTGATCTTTACAGGAAACGCAGAATAATTGTTCCCCTTGTCCTTTGTATTTGTTTCTCCTTCGTGCTCGTTCTGATTGCTATCACCTATTCCTATGTTGAAGGGTTTTTCCCAATCAGATAGAGGTCTCCATCTTTTGTCAAGACGAAATTCTGATTTTCTGCCGTTTGTGGGACGTTTCATTTCAATTTTTTCCAAAGGTTTGTACCTTGTTCACGTTTGCAGTTGGACCGTCGCGATTTCATTCAGTATGGCATGATAGTGTTCCTCAATGTATTGTTTGTTTTTGGGCTGTTGCGCATGCCTGTTAACTTTAACGACCTGAACTTCAACTCTTGGAAATCTTTGAATTGAATCTTGAATATATTTGAACGTATCTGAATTTGAAGAAGTTTTCCATAGAAATCACATATAGGAAATTGTGCGATAAAGTCTCCTGCAACTGTGTGAAGCCCTCAATTCGTCAAGTTCTCTGGCAATTGAAAAATGATTGTCACTTGTCGAAAAACCAGCTTTTGGTGTTATGTTATATTCGTGCTTGTCGATCTTGCTTTTGGGACCTTGCAGTGTTGTCATACTGCACTTCAGTTTACCTGCCGTATAGAGAATAATCTGGAGGTCGTCACCCAACAGTCAGTTTTGTTGAGAAACGCAGCAGGTTACCACTAAACATTGTGGATCTTTGGTTCAGAGTTAAAACCAGTGGCATAATTAGAGGTCTGGTTCCGCCTCACTTTATAAAAAGCAAAGCATAAAGTCAAAAATTTTGTCTAGTATTGCTTATATGTGTACATATACATACAATGTGTCTTGAAAGCAATCTTTTTGCATTGTTATAATTATACAGTACTGTTGTGCACTTCAAGCACACAAATTTCTATGCGGAATCATGTGACTGGCATATAACTCTCCTAAAAGATCAGGATTAAAGTACTGTCACCACTTGGTAACTTTGAATTTCCCTACCATCTGGAATTGTAACCACTACAAACACTTTATAACTTACAATTTTCAGAGATTCTCGATGACATTACGATAGATCTACGGAGAAAAAAAGCTTTCAAAACAGGATCTCTGTTTCACATCGTGCACACCTTGGCGATCTTAGCTGCACCAGGAGCGCGATACCCATATCTAACAAGTGCAGTCTTCCTGAGTAAGTCCATATATTCCCCATGACCGGCTTTCTATTAACCCTGATCTTGATGAATAATTCGCTGTTTTCTTGATAAACACCCATGAAGTTGTTAGTATACTATTTATTAAGAGTAGTTGACGTTTTTTGGGGGAGTTCGCTTTCTTCAGAGCATGGAAAGGTCAAGTGCAATCTAATCAGCAAAATGCCTTCACAACCTCAACAGAAAAGCCACGAAACGCAAATTTCGGTCGTATTGCAAGCAAAGTAGCTTCTTTGTCCTTACTGTTTTCAGATGCTACTTTGTTTCCAATTTGAATTTGGTTATATTGATATCCAGATATAGGTTTCGTGTTTTTTCTGCTGTTATGAAGAAATTTGGGTGGCCAAATTGCAGTCTGCTTGACCTTTTCAGGCTCCTGAAGAAGGCGATTTCCTCGGGAATGTCCGCTTCTTTAAACAAATAGTATATTAAGTCCATTTATATCCATTTTGGGGGACCGTTATTACCCGACGACTTCCTCGTGGGCCATTAAAACTGCTAGTGAAAATAATTGTTACTAATACTAGTAACGAGAAAGTACCATATAATCAGTTTCAATCGTCTCTAACAGATGTCACGCTGTTTTTTTTCCTTGGTACTGTAGCTTTTAAACATGTGGTTTTAGGCAGCATCATCATGTTCTGTGGACCATGTTATCATTACAGCATTACTGGTCAAGAATCGACGCGGAAATTCACTCCTATAGGTGGTGTCATGTTTATTCTTGGTTGGATCACTTTCATACTTTAGTGTCAGTGCTCCAGGCTCAACAGCTTTTATTCCCATTATCTGGTCATCGTTGTTAGTTTGATAATTTCATACATAGATTCGAAGTTGGTTATTGCTATAGGTCTTGATCAGATCCAGACTCGTATTCGTTTTCACATTCCTCGTTCCTAGTGTCACGCTTCATTGCCTTATCGAGTATTCCTGCTATTTCAGCGTCCTAAAAGTCTGTAACAATTGCAAGGTTTGTAAAGCTTTTTAAAAAATAAAGTTCTGCAAATGTGAAAGAATTCAAGGGACATGAAATATGCTATTATTGAGTCGTGAATAATCCAAGCCTTTGCTGCTACACTATCGTTAGTTTTAATCATGAAAAATGACCAACTATATCATTTGAGTTACATGGCACCTGTATCACTTGCCCTAACTACTAATCATCCAGTGACTAGAGTGGACAGAAGAAGCAAAGGTTCCATTCATCCCTGTCGTGTTTCAGATTTGTCCTATGGGTTCTATTTTCTCGAGGGACAGAAGGTGTATGTCAGTCCGACACAAGAACATAAGCACAGCGCGCAGTCCATCGAATTCACCTTCATCCCAGGACAAGGTTAAGATCGCCGAATGGGCAACTCCATAAAGAACCTAATCATTAAATGGCTCCACCGGGAACTAGTGGTTCTCCATTCACCGTACTAAGAGCCGGAGAAGCCGAGTAGTCTGCACTGTCGCAGCAAGAAAAATAAAGGCACCAGACTTTTTGTGTAAGGTTGTATTCCCTAGTTCTACTGAGACCGTACCTATAGGCAGCTTACAGAGCTGTTCAATGTGATTTTGCTACAGTCAAAGGTAGGTTGGCAATCTGTTTCGGAGCGGACTTGAAGTTTACTTCT
This sequence comes from Angiostrongylus vasorum, assembly GCA_018806985.1. NCBI lineage: Eukaryota > Metazoa > Nematoda > Chromadorea > Rhabditida > Metastrongylidae > Angiostrongylus > Angiostrongylus vasorum. The sequence continues at coordinate 1,081,985 of JADANN010000420.1, forward strand.
TGCAGGCGACTCCACACCTGCCTATTGCTTCACCTCACACCTCCCTATTGCCTTATTGACCATCACAGAAACCCTCACACGAAGAAAATGTGTGGATGAGGGACACAAAGAAGGATAAAGGACAAAGCTCTCGGCGTTGATCAATCCTTGAGGGATGCGTTATGCATTCGACTTTATTAAGCATCGTTTGGAGGTGATTGAATGCATATCTGGCCTTTACAGTGACTCAAGGTGGCTTACCGATGTATCGAGCCAGTGCTGCTATCCTCTCAGACAAGTCTGGTACCAATTTCACGACCCCGAAGAGATGGAAAGCTTGGCGGGCCATGGGCGCGGGGGATTGATTCCATGTGTACTGCAGGGTGCCTCCAACCACTGCACTACACGCGCCCTTCTTTGAGGGACATACTCTGTGGTATTGAATGCATTGTCAATAGCAGCTGACGTGTATTTTTTGGCTCCGTCACTATATTCTTATCCGAGTTTAGGTGAGATCTAAGACAAAGCACAGAAAATGGAAATGTTGGTGTAAATTCGCACGAACCAACAGGTGATATTTTCCAGATGGATCTTGGACTCTGATCACTTAAGTCTTCCATGCCCACTTACAGTGTCTATATGATTGGGTGCTTTGAATTATACTGCTGCCATATTCCCCAGTAACATGTGATGTACGGCGTTAAAAGGCTGCTTCCTTAAGATAGTCTAATAGGCTTGACTCGGTGTGAGTAACAGTGTAAATATTGCTAAGGGTTACCCCTAAGTAGGCGTATGGACAGCTTTAGAGTGGGGAGAAAATGTTTATGATATGAAAACCAGATAAAATGTGCAGCTGTTCACAGAGGTGGAGAGTGATAAGCTGTGTTGAAGATTGTTCTTGATGAGTGATTATTACCTTAGCGATATCAATTGGCAGCTTCTGATCCCGGTTTCGAACCCAGCAGTTGACTCCGCTGTCGAGCAACAACTGCACGCAATCCTTATGTCCTCGCCATGATGCCGCATGTAGGGGCGTGTCACCCAGCTTATTCTAACGATTCTAACATAAACTAGAACGACTTCATATACAAAGTGGCTTTTATTTTTATTCAGTAGGAATACAAATAATCACAAAAGGAAAAATCCAGAGCCCTAGCTGCGTTTTGTAGCATTAGGCTGTTCAGGACGAAATGTCCCACTCTGGATGGGAAGTTTAAGTGTACGACGTTATTAAAATATAATTTTATTAACGAAATTAGGAAACATTATAGTCCAAAGATTTTTGCCGACGTGTTACAACACTAGACACTCAACACATGTAGAAACTTAAAAAGTAAAGGATAAAGCTCTCGGCGTTGGTCAACCCATGAGGGATGCGCCATGCATTCGACATCATTAAGTATCGTTTGGAGGTGATTGAATGCATATCTGGCCTTTACAATGACTCGCGCTGCCCTACCGATGTATCGAACCAGTGCCGAACCAGTGCTACTATCCTCTCAGATAAGCCTGGTATCAATTTGCCGACCCCGAAGGGATGGAAGGCTTGGTGGGCCATGGGCACGGAGATCGATTCCACGTGTGTGTTGTCACACGCGCCCTTCGTAGAAGTTTGCATCTTTGATTCCGATGAAGTCATCGAAGGAATCTGTGAGTGCGTCTTGATCTGCGAACTTATTTTCATGGAAGAAGTTGTTGAAATTTATGAGGAAGTCGTAAATTGTTGGTGACAAATCTGACGACTAGAAAAGGGGAAAAAGATTGGCGTATAAGAACTCGTTTTTGCCGTATATGAACTAAGGACCATAATCTATGAAAAATGAATGCCGGCGTTGTAGTGGAACATAATAAGACCTACAGTAACCAGTGCATTTATTGAATACCATGAGGACATTTTTCAAACCGATCGTTATTTAATCTCGGTAGTAATCACCAATATCTTCTTGGAATAATGAGCTAACACGAGGTTGGCAAAGAGATTTATTCAGCTAACGTTTCGTTTCGACGTCTTCGTCTTCGTCAGGGTCGATGGTTCGAGTCGATACTTCACAATCGTTCGTCTTCTCGACGTGGTGTCTTCCTCATCGTATCGAGTCGGACATTCTTCAATGCAGCACCGCTCGAATAAGGTAACCTCACCCGGCAGCGCTCTTTTATACGAGATGATTGTTATTGATTATGACTATTTGTTAATAATCACATGTTTTCCATGTTTTCCATCCTACAGCAGCCAGTATTATGTTAATTAGCACATAGCGTACAGCAAAACAATATTTTCTAAACCAACAGTCATTTAACCTCGGTATGACCTGTACCACCTGCAGCCCTGTTGATCGTCGAGTGAATCGAGCAAGCGCCAGTAAATCTTCCATTTCTTTTGCGTGCAAGTGTAGCCCAGTGGGTTCTGCTCGTTCTAGGGACTCATTGATCTGACCATCGGGTCCATGGTCTTCTTGCAGTACATTTGCTATCTCGAGGAATCCTCTAACGGCTCTTGTCCATCGGCTGTCACTGATACGCATTACGTGTCCGGTCCACCTAATCATGGACAGTTTGGCGTATAGAACGGCGTATGTGATTTTTGATCCCTGAATAGGGCAGGGCTTCGGATCCCATCTCTTATTTGTGTGAAACGGAATACTCCTAGCATCGTTCTTTCGACTGCGAGTTCAATAACGCAGAGTAGTCTTTCATCCTGCTTACGCCGTGATCAGGTTTCTGAGGATTACGGCAGGAAGTACCGTTGAGTCGAAAAGGTGGGCACGGAGCCAGGTGTTCCTTGTCCTCTTCACTACATCCTCGATGCTCTTGAAAGCTCCCCAAGCCGCTCGTTTCCTTCTGCTCAAGTCTGGAGCTGTGTCGTCCAACATGTTAATTTCCCGACCTAGACAGATGTAACTGGAGCATTCGGAGATATTCATTCCGTTGAGCTTGAATGGGGCATGCGTTACCAATCCTTTCCCCATGAGCATCGTTTCTGTGAGATTGAGTCGAAGACCAACGAATTATTATCAACGGATAGTGACTATCAACAACAACCATCCTGTATAGAAGAGCACTGGTTAAGGTCCTTTCATTCTGAAAATGACCCGCTTCGATACGACGGCGAAGACACCATATCGACTATAAAGGACTGTTGACTATCGACTCTGATCAATCTGGCTCTGAAGAAGACGAAAAGTTCGAAACGTTAGCCGAATAAGCACTTTCACCAATTTCTTCAGGATACTTTTTGGTGTAACAACTTCATAAAGATTCAAAAATGTCATAGTCATCTAGCAACTTCATCTAGCAAACATGAAGAAGTCATCGTGGCCATCTTTTAATGCAGACTTGGCTTCTGAAGTTGTTTCCTTGTTTCATCTTTATCCAAAATTGCGGAAGACACCGTCCTTTGTGGTACATAATCTATTTGTAGTCACATTCAAACTGCTACCAAATAATGGATTGTATTAATTACGCAAAAGAATCATAAGACAAACATAAAACGACGACTGCTCTGCTTTTCGTCTTTCGACTAACTTATGCACACCTTGGATTAATGGATTAAAATGACCATCAACAATGACAATGGGCCTTTCGCCTCTTCTCATCTTCAGGCCTATCTCTATCAGAATTTAAGGACAACTTTAACGATGTCTAAATTCGTACCAAGAGAATGCTCAAGACTGTTTTCTGGTGCTTCCTCCACTAATATCACAAATTATATAGAAGCCAGTATATAACGAAAACATTAATAAAAAGAATCTCGAGTCTCCGGAGAATCTAGTTTACATTATAACGCAAAACCAGAGAACTCAGGAACGAAGATTTTGAAAAATTAGTTTAAAAAATGAGACCTTCGTTTAGTGAAATGGACATTTCATAGTGAACGGCCAAACACACAAGTAGTACCACTTTAACAGAACTCCATGAAGTGAAATAAATGTGCTAAACAGTAATACCTGTGACGAGGTGGTGATTCCTGGCAGTTCAAGAAGATACTTCACTACACTGGCATGGCCACCATGACATGCCCAATATAGAGCTGTCGAGCCAGATTTGTCCAGGCTATTCACCGAAACCTAACATAACTTTTACATTCGTAATAATGGCATCGATATTATGCCCTAAACTGACACAAAAACCTTGTGTTTAAGCGAATCAAAGTACAAAAATTGAACTGAAGATTCTAAAAGCGTTGAGTACAGCCCACATGAAAATTTGAAATGGACAAACCTGGTTATTAATGCATTCTATGAGAAATAACAAATTCCCTCGTCGTGCTGCTTCATGTAGTGGATTCAACAGCTCCTCCACATTCTCACTTACAACTAAACCAAAAATATACACGTAACAGCACTAATTTCAGGTTTAATTTCTCATGGTATAAATCTGGAATCAATGCTGTGTCGCTCTATGCCATCCACTTAATGTACCGATCAGACGATGAAACATTTCATAGGTTTTACGTTAGCCTATCCCCACATCACATTCTAATAAATGGATAAACGGTAAAGCTGTCGGAAAGGAACCAATCCCAGAGGAATGCATCACATATTTGACTTCACTAAGCACCATTATAGTTACGCACCCTGCAACACACGTGGAATCGATCCCCGCGCCCATGGCCCACCAAGTCTTCCATCCCTCCGAGGCCAAATTGGTATCACACTTGTCTGGGAGGATAGCAGCACTACCTCGATACAGCAGTAAGCTCCGCGAGTGTTGAAGGCCAGATATGCATTCAATCACCTCCAAACGATGCTAAATGAAGGCGAATGCATGGCGCATCCTTCAGGGATTGATCAACGCTGAGAGCTTTATCCTTTTTTTAAAGTTAATTGAATTAATATCTGAACTACACACTGATTTGTAATGGGTTGTATCCTGTTAGTGCTGCTATGCTCCCAGACAGATCTGGCATCAATTTACGGTCCCCGGAGAGATGGAATGCTTGGTGATCAAGGCGCTAAGTCGAATCAACGACGACTTGTGTTCTACAGCGCACCTCTAACCACTACACGCGCCCAGGATCGTCATTTAATACTGAGTTCTTCAATACTACATACCGTTTAGAAACGAGAACGCCCTAAAGTAAGTTAATTACTAGAAAACTATGTCGGAGTCAGCTGCTCACCGTAGTTCGTTGGCACTAGTCCTTTCTTGCCGCCGCATGTTGCCGGCAACCAATCATCGTTAGGTCCACGATCACTCACATAAAGTATATCTCCTTCTGCGAATGACATCTCTTGATCCTAGAATTTAAGCTTCATTTACAATTATATCATCCTTTACTTTACCGTTTGTATTCTGTCATAATCGCCATCGATTTCTTACCAATTACTTACCGTTCTCGCTTCATAACTGTAAAGAGCTCTATAAACCCTCACTCGTCCAGGCTTAGGTGCCGGTCTCGGTGGTGCTGTCGCCATCGTTGTGCGCGTAAGCGCCAAGTGGCCTTACGCCGTCCGCATAAATCAATCGATGCAACACCATGTCCTAAGCAAATATTATTTTCTTTCCTCTTAGGTGATCTCACATTTCTTTTGATAGCTATCTGTTTATTAGTTCACGAACTAATGATTAGAAGATTCATGTATTGACCTGTTTAAAGTAACACCTGAAATGGTAATCTTTTGTTAAATCTATGGAAGAAAGTGGCCTGTTTCTGTATAGTCAAAGTAATTCCCACCATTGTAATCGCTTAAAATGCTTACTATCAGTTCTTTAATCATGGACGAAGACGAGGAACCCGATGAGGATGGACAGTTCCTGCACTCGGCAATGGAAATCGTCGAAGAATATTACAAAGGCGGAGAGGTACGAGTTCTAATGACCTTTGGATTTTACGTGATTCTCTTGCTCATGAAGGTTTTAAAATCGTAATCTGCTAGGTACTCCTACCTTACGTTATTTCGGATTTGACTTCATATTGTCATTATGTTCTAGTCCTCTCGACGGTTTACCGCCTCATCGTGGCTGAGAGGTGCTCCCATGTGTCGTGCTGCAATGCACAGCGAGGGATTCATCCCCCAGGCAGGGACTCCCAAGCTGAGGAGTCCGGCATTTCTATCAGGAAGCCTAGCTAAGAGTAAACCAGTACCAGGATCCACCACCATCCTGATATCAAACTAGGGGCGCAGTGGCAAATCCTCCTTTGATCCACAAGGGCGGCGACTGCCTGTGGTGGTGAGCACCTGGTGCAGACCTTGGCTTGGCTGACTTCGGGACTCGAAGGGATCACAATGGCTAAACCAGCGAGACTCTAAAAAGTGGAAGTTTTGCTGGAGCCCGCACAATTAGTGAGGACTGGCCATCCAAGTATCCAAGTAAGTATTATGTTCTAGTACTTTCCAGTTGTTCAAATGTGAATTTCAGATTTCTCCCCTTATGGAACATTTGAAAATACCAACACATTCATTTGATTCTGAAGCAACAAACTGTATCTACAACGTCTTGAAGGTACATAGGGATATATACAACTCTATCACAAGGCTGATACCCATTAATTCCTTCGTGTAATCCAGTAGATCTATCTATTTCTAATCTCATAATAGTTACCCCACTTCTTGGTTTAGCTCTTATGATTCGTAACTTTTCCGACTATTAAACTTACGAACACATATTCACATATTCTTCCCAGTTTTTTCTATCCAAGCACTAAACTTGTACGACCAACAATATTCCAAAATGCGGTATTTGTTGGAGGTGATTGAACATGGTCCGCAGAGCGACTCCTTGAAATCCTTTCCGATACCTCGTTCGTCTACACCCATTTTCTACAATTGCCAAACTGGTGAATATTCAAATCTCTGCCATAGCAATCCTCAACTACGCTAGTTTAGCGCGGCTTCTATAAGTTTATGACTATTGGAGTTTTCAGACCAGTCCTTGTGTTACAGCTCTGCTAAGCAGATCAGTTCCAACAACACGGAACACGTAGAAGAGGTTAGTAAAGCATTACCTGTTGTTTTTTCCATATTTGACTAAGATGACAGGTCGTTCTATTGTATTCATACAGGTGAAAGGAATCGCAGTGCAAGATGTGCCTAGGTTTTCCATGGATTCGCTACCATCACTATCTATCTATCGCTCTCCTATGTCCGCTGATAGCTCGCGGCATTCAATTCGGGAACGATTTCCACAGTCTTGTAAGAAATGCCACTCACAGACCGGTGTACTTAAAATTTCTGATTTTTTATATTTAATGGTTTTTGGATTAGGAGCATCTCTAATGTTTTACTATTTCTACTTCCCTCCTCTTCATAGCGGTCCAGTTTTCTGATGTCGTTTTCGATTTCCTACTGTTCACTTTTTAGAAATACCTATGTATTTATCTTCCATTCTTTCATTAACCTTTTTCAACATAAGGATTTCGGATATTGCTAAATGTTAGCGGAGGTAATCTTAACTTGACTAGTACATCTAGGGAAGTCGAAGTTGCCTTTAAAAGCATGTTTTCAACTCTTAACTTCCTTTGAAGAAAAGACATGTTTTTTCCGATTGAACACGAAGATTTATTGCACGCTTTTCTTTCTCCCTGAAGGAATTTTATGTATAATAATGTTTTGCTCATAACAATTGATCGTCTAAGAATGCATGATAAGAGTACGTAAGATAAAATCTGGAACATCTGTAGTTTGATCCTCGACCACTACAATATCGAAGCCGTCCAAGTAAGACCCGAGGAGTTCATCCACCTATAAAATCGTTGAATATGATCAACAAGTGCTTTGATTCAATGTGGTGGTTCTGATAGGAAGTTATAGCAATATCGCGCTTTTTACGTCATGTACTGCACTTCATATCTTAAACGTAAGGTTTCTGGCGACTTCAAAGAGACTGCTGTCCACTCACTGCTTTCCTATTTACTCACAAAACTCCGTCATAACACTGTAATGAATAGGTTACTTCTAGTTAGAGTAGAATATATGGGGAATATGATTTCGATTAGAGTACAGGTCTTGTTCCAAATTGTGAATACGGCTCTACCGCTTGTCGCTTATGTGTTTTAGACAGTGAGTTGTCACTCGTTATTGTTTTCCACTGTACTTGTGCTCTAATGATAAATAAATAATGCTTACTTTGTTGTTGAGAAAGCCGATCTTGAGCACAGTGCCAGAATGAGCGATACCGATATCCATATGTAAGTCACCGAGACTGTCACCGAGCAGCAAAACGTTCTTACGATGGGCTACGTTGTCAAAGAACTGAGCATCTTTGGGTATCACTGAGGAGTCTTTACAGAATACGTGGATCAACGGTTCTGAACATGAACTAGCTATACCCTTCTCATTGAACAACAACATATTTGATATAATATGCACGTTGTTTGGTATTGATCCTAGTTGATGACGAAGAAAAACATCAATCACATTACCAACTCCCGCGGAAAATAATAATAATGGAATAGAAGCATTGGCGAGAAGCTGCAGCAGAGCGCTGGCTCCATGTCTATAAACAGTTCTATCAAAATTTCGGAACTAGAATTCTGCTAAGTAATTTCCAAGGGAGCTTACGAGCTTAAATTACCTTAACTCGATCTTGGCATCCATGACAAAGCGGTCGATATCGTCGCGATGAATACCTGATACTATGTAATTTTCATGCGCTGCACTCCACCTGGAAGAAATATTGTATATGCCAATGGCCTAATACGAGAGCAGAAGTGCAGGTGTTCCTTGATGCCGAAGTGTTATGTAAGTCAAGCTTAGAAAGACATCAGTCCAGATGCCCAGCTAAGAGTGAACCAGTGCCCTGAACCACTGCCGTTGTGGCAACAAAACAGTCACAACACGGCAAGTGGTGACAACCTTGAAAAGCTCTAGCATGGCTTTTGGTGGGAAGACTTTCCTCAACTATTAAATTACCAACCATTGGGAAATTATGTTCGGACCGGCACAATTCTTCGAGGTGGGTGGACGATGGGTACTAGGCGTAGGAAATACTATGATTTTGCTTTGTACTCGCGTTTGCCACGCACATTCCTTACCTATGTAAGTTGCGGCTGGTCTTCAACAATAACTAGAGGACATATAAAGAATAAAACGTTGCTTAGAAGAAGGTTTACTATGCGAATAAAAGTTCAACTACCATGTTTTATCTACGGAGGTTATGAACGTGCCTGACTGAGTAGGTGGCGTGGCAACTTGGCCTTTCCAGGCACTGAAGATGGCTAAATCACCGAAACGTCAGCTCTTGTGAACGCATAAGTAGCGTAAAAACAACTTCATATCTGATCATCAAGAAAACAGTGAATTATTGAGCAGTGGTTGGAAATGTGTCGGATGGTCGCTAATTGGACTCCGCACCAAGTCAAACAAATCCTGTCTCAGTTTGACACTAGACTTGCGTAAGGAATGTTTTTTCTGATTCAAAAAAGGCTGATTGTATTGAAGAAAAGAGGACGGCGTGGCAAAACTATTCCAACATTTCTGAAAGGACCAATTTCACCAGCGCTCAACCAAAGTCGAGAAGGCAAAATACGCCACAGCCAAATCTCGAACACTTTTGTGCATGAAGAGGGTAAGAAAACGAATTAAGTAGAAGTGGTGTAATTCGCACAGTATTTGGAGGTGATGTTCACGTAAAATAATAAAAAACACTTAGAAAGATTATATAATTCGCCGCTTTCTTGGTAAGAGCGTACGAGGCTATTACTACTTATTTACATCAGCCAACGTCTCCGCGGATTCCGCTTTCTTCAGAGCCTGGAAGAGTCAATATCACTCTAAGATATCGTGTGAGATCACGCGTGATAACGAGGCATCCATCCTTAATGTTCATTTTTCGATTCATGGAATTGATTGAAAATGCCTCAAGAGTTCTTCCTGCTGAGGTTTTAGATTCCTGTGCGAGGTGCGAGAATGGTAACCTCCACCTCGAAATTTTTGTTATGTCCTTGTGCAGTACTCGTGTCCACCGGAGTAATTTGTTTAAGTTTATGCCTACCGTCTAGGTGTTCTTCTATGCGGAAACATAGTGATCCACGCTTCTCGGCAATATACTTGCCCTCGCACACTTTACAAGAGATTAGATACACAGTTATACGAAGACCAGTGTATGGCCGTATAAAAAGAATACTTAGACGCTAAGAATAAGGTCAAACAAAATAATCACTAGGTGCGCATAAGGAACATATAAATGACGGAGATTTCGAAGCGAAAGTCACTATCCTCATAGAAGAATCTAAAACTTTAGCGCTTAAAACCCTCGAGGCATTTTGTATCGATTCCATCAATCCAAAAATCAACAATAAGCAAGGATGCGTCGTCAATACGCGTGATCTCACACAATATCTCAGAGTGGTATTTTAACGTGGGAGGGGCGGCTGCACTACCCACTCATATGAACTCTGTACGGTTGGTCTCCACGTAGAATGCTCAGTGGAAGACTTCAACAAAACGGTGTGTGTGTTAAGAAGCTGTTTTTTTTTTCACGATTGAAATCTAGATATCGTGGTTCTCCTGTTGAAGTTATGGAAGTGTTGGGTTGACTGGGTTGCAGTTAACTTGACCTTTCTAAGCTGTGAAGAATGCGAAATCTGCTGGAATGTCAGCTACTCTTAAGAAGTAGTATAATAACGACCTGGTTGGTGCTCATCAAAAAAGGAGCAAGTTATTGAACATTCCCAAGGTTAACAGCTTTTATCGTCGCAATAAAAATCAGATGCTAGTCTCACCACTCTATCATGTATGGAACCTTTTCTTCTTTTGTCAGCACTGGATCATACTCTATTGCCATGTATTTAGCGTTTCTTCTTCGGATCTAAACGGCAATACACTCATGACGGAACCAAACAACTCCATCTAACATATCCGTGAGAATTTGCGGTGGCGACCGTGTAGAACGATGCCCAATTCCTCGTTGCCTATATGGTAAGTAGGAAATCGCAGCTTCTTTTTTTGGATCACGTCTGATATACCTGCTCTGAGAAGGCCGCAGATCTAATATAGAAAGTTTCGCAGCAAAATCTTATGTAACGGAAGAAAAAACTGAGGAGAAACGTTATAACAGTTATGTTATACTATCCGAAAAACTGTTGTCAAATAATTAAGCAAAGTAGCATTTACGACACCTCTTCTTCCATTTCTGGATGCATGGCGAAGAGCAGGTGATCTAGGACCGCATGACTACTCAAACACCTCTCCTTATTCTCGTCGAAGAATCGCGTAAGAGTGAAATCGAAATCGGATATAACCACTAATTGGTTGCTTCCATCCTTAACCAGATCATTCAACTTCTTTATGACCATTTCGCGATTCCGAATACGCACCATTGGGTGACTTAGAATGGCTTCGACATTCATTCTATATCTTACTATTGACGATCAACAAACACTATCCCACAACTTCTTCAAGAGTTTCAGAGTAATAGTACCATTCGAATGCAGGACCCACAGTGTAAAAAATGTATCCTGCATATCAATTGTACTCGTCAACCTCAGCTTAAGTCTCAGCAACTATCTGCAGGATGCAAATTATATGTAGGTTTTCTGGTACTTTACAGTGATAATAATATCAAACACTACCGTGCAAAAGAATTTACTATGCACAAGTAACACAACGCACATAAGATATGTGCCAAATGATCCAGCAAGAAGAAGACTGTCCAGAATACGTCAGTATATTCTTCAAGATTATGGTATCGATCCATACAGACTGTAAAGAAGAAGATGAAACATGGACTACGCCAAATGTAGGGCGTTCAAAGTAGAAAATATGAGAAAAAAAGTCGTTAGGTAATTTACAATCGATTGAAAGGACGTTTCCCTAAAAAACGTGGAAAAAGTGGAACAAACATTTGTTCAAGAATCAGCGCTTAGGAAATCTTCATAGATCAGAACACGGTTTCCTTAAGAAGAAAAAATAACAAAAATAATCGAACTGAAAGTACCCTTTAAACAACACGCCTGCTAAATATTGTATAAGCACCCGCAAACATAAACATAACGTTTACATAACGGTATACTATTGATAACGACGTCGATAAGAATTTTACTCAATATGCAACAGTAGACCGAACTAGCAAAAATCATAGGAGGCCCGCAACTCTCGGAATTTCTTAATACTCGAGAGAGGGGCGTTGTCCGCAGCCTTCCTAAAAAGTGGAAGAGTAGAGAGCATACACAACAAGAAATCCCAAAAGTGTGTAGAGAAGCTAGTGAATCAGCAACTACCTGAAGAAAATCATCGCAATTTTTATGTCTTCTGGTTTGCTTATACCGATGATTTGCTGTTCAAATAACGAAAGAGGCGGTTCAACAGGTTTACGTTTCCGTTCGACAACTTTCTGAAATCTTCCACAATTTACGATTTAAATAAGGATGATTTTACAGGCGTAGAAAAAAAAGATCCAGGAGACTTTTACAAACAATAAATTGCCATCCGACAAAAAATAACATTAGTCATAACCTCAGAATTAGTCACTGTTCGATCAACCCGTGGAAGAACTGAGAAAAGTTGGGCCTCTACTCTATCTTCAGCCTCATCAGTTTCATTCGGTTCCACCAATTCGTCATCTGTATCAATTACCTAAAAATGTCAAGCTACATAACGTGTCAATATTTCACTAACAAAAAGCGTTCATGTGCAAACTTAATGGCATAAAATTCCCTAGATACGCTCGCTGACTTCTGAATATTCTGAAACTACAAATGTATTTTAATTGATTCTGTGTTAATAATGAAGTTTTCGTTATATAACAAGGACTTACAACTTTAGTTCTTCAGTCAACCTCAACGCATATATGGGCGCGCCTAATTTGTCCTTAGCCTCGTGAGAATATACCTAATTTTCCTACCGTGTGTTACATGTATCGCGACTAATGCACTTAGTCCATGTTGGTTCTTAAGAAGGAGACTAAGAGAGTACACTTGTCAACAACAACGGTTGACTTTGCTGAGTTGATACAAAAGGTAAGTGGCTGTCATAGGACCTACGCGTTTGCACTTACAAGTAGAGAAATCCTAGGGCTCTCAGCAGGAAAACCTTATTACGGCCCTATTAATAACCATCTCTATGGCGAGAAGAATTAAGTCTTTGCTGCTATTTGTAAACTACTCAGAAAAGAATACAGTTTTCTAGACCAGCACAACATGTCTGGTTACGAAGCTATAGAATGATATATAAATGCAACAAAACAAAAGCCTACGCAACCAAAGAGATAGTCAGAGTGAAAATGCGTTGAAATCCACGCTTACACTCCAGCCCATCTCTCTTATATCAGTACGGTCGTGAATGGGCTAATGCAAAACTTCGCATAAAGAGAAAGTTACTAATTGTTTTTCATTTCAAAATGTAGGTGAAACATAAATGCCTTCATACTTCAAAGTTATTCCTGCAGAAATAAAAATGCTGAGCCATTCGATTGCCATTCCTTGTGCTCACGCCACAGCTGCAACGAAACCGCGTTCCACGTTGACTACATTGTAAGGCGTCAATGCCGTATCGAGGTGCCGTATCAGTTGCCAAGCGTCGTTTTCCTTTAAAAAAAAACATACGTTAACACTAAACATAACTGCCATGAATAATCATGGATCGCAGTCGTTCTTATGAACTAATCTTGTTGAGCTGACGCGAGGTTGGTATAGCTGTCGTTGCAGTTATTGTTGTTGGTCGATGGATGACGTTTCGGCAATTTCGCCTTTCTCAGAGCCGTGCTGTTACGAGTGGGACTCATAGAGTTACTCATAACGATTCAGTCTCACTCGAAACAGCACGGCTCACATAACAGCAACAACAACAAGCAACAACAACAACAACAACAACAACAACAACAACAACAACAACAACAACAACAACAACAACAACAACAACAACAACAACAACAACAACAACAACAACAACAACAACAACAACAGCAACAACAACTGTACAAACCACGCATCAGCTCAACAGGATTACTTCATAAGAACGTCTAAATAAATACACCGATTATTTATGGCGAGGTTTATAGAAGGTTGATCTTTTGACCATGAATAATCATGCTTGGTAGTTTGAAAACTTGTTACAAAGCGCAAGAAAACATTACACGACAGATAAATTATTAAAACATGTTGATTAAATGGCTCACCATAGACACTTTCGTTAAACGCAAGTGTTACACAACTAATGCACTTTTTAAAAGTAGAACCATTTTCAGAAGTGCCCACACATTTGCTGCACTGGTATACAGACTTCTGCTCGAGACGTATGAGTTTACTGCGAGGTCGTGTGCGGGTTTCTGGATTCTAAAAGTAAAAAAAAGATTCTAAAAGTAAAAAAAAGAAATCATAGACATTAAGAGCCGTTAGGAAGTGCATATGTAGTAAATGAAATGTTTTCACAAAGTCCTTAATCCATCTTTTTTTTTGGTCAGAATAGTGTTTGCATCCAGTACCAATCAAAAATAATTGGATACTTGGATGGCCCGTCTTCACTGGTTGTGCGGAACCCAGCATAATCTCCATTTTTTTCAGAGTTTTGCTGGTTTAGCCATTGTGGTTTTCTGGAGTCCTGGAGTCAGCCAGGCCAAAGTATGCCCCAGGTCTTCACCAGCACAGGCAGTCGCCAGCCTTCGTGGATCACAGGGAGATTTGCGACCATACGACTAGTTTGGTACTAGGACGGTGACAGATCCTCATATTGGTTTATTCTTAGCTGGGCTTCCTGATGGAAACGCCGGACACCTTCTCAGCCTGGGAGAACCTGCCAGGTGGACGAATGCCCCCAGTGTACACCGCTGCCCGACACCCAGAAACACCTCGCAGACATGATGAGGCGGTAAACCGTTGGGAGGAGTATCAAAGATATGATATCAAAATTGGTAACGATAAAAAGTAGTCCGAACAACTCGCACGAAAAAATCACCCTGTAAGTGAGAGTCCATTTAGGATTTATCGCAGAATGTTCACGTCGATGCCTCTGTCTATCAATAGCGGTTGGAAACGATAAAGCACAGTTGTCACAACCCAAACGATATTCTAAATTCCTGCACTGTTTGAGCATAATAACGTTAGTTTTGCTTATAACCAGAGTTTGGTAGTCAAAACAAACTGGAAAATACATCAACAAATGACAGAAATGTAGTACCGGATTCGTGAGTTGTCATGTGATGGACGAACTCCGTCACCCGAATAACAGGCCGTTTTCTCTGGTATGAAGGCACGACAATGGTGAACGTACAAAATGGGCACATAAGAGTGCTGAAAACCATTTACATAACCAAAAAAGGATAATATTTAAGTGGATAAAGGAAAGCTGACACGGATCGCAGGGTCTGTTTTAATCCACTGACTTCCTAAAATGGATCCCTAATATTAATAGATGTATTTCAGAGATGAAACCTTAATAACAGTAGACTCGAGGATAGCTGGATCAACGAATTCAAACCTTCCTTTTAAAAACCGTGTAGAGAGGAATGCAAAAGCGATACGACTTCTACAATATAAACTTGTGAAAAAATTAGTGTCGAAAGACATTGGGATTTGTTAGAAATAACCTATTTCTCACGTCCGATTTTCTATTAACCTCGGCATTGAATGAATAATTCTCTCTGCTTCTGTTCAGCAAACATGAGGTGTTATTTTATTTCTTTATTTACGTACAAGCTGACGTTTCGGCGGATTTCGCCTTCCTCAGAGCCTGGAAAGAAAAACCTAGCCTATTTCCATTGCGTACATAGGGCAGTTTAACTGTTTAGGAAAACTGCAATCTAAAACCTTAGATAAAATGACCATTATTCGTTTTATAATTCAAAATCCTTGATAGATATCGATCAAAGGGCGTATCAAGATTGGAACTGCACAAACAGCTCCAACTCCACAAAGCAAATAAAAGAATTGAGAAAGCAGGACCTCCTTAAAAAGGTATGCAGAGTATACACAATAGTTTAACTCGACCAACACAATACCTGGTACTCTTGTGCTCCCTAACGAAGTGGTCGAACAAGTGCAGCCTCACCGTACATCGATAACGACAACGTTTACAATGGTAAGGTGCATCATTGGATTCGTGAGATAGGAGGTGGGTGCGTAATGCATTCGACGTTCCAATCTGCAAAAAAAGAAAGTTTAAAAAAGTAAAATGACATGTTCTAGAACATTCTGTGTCAACAAATGTGTTCTAATAGCCGCACAAAACTGAACACCGTAGAAACAATTTCTATACATCAAACACTCTTACCTTACAGATGTCACTACTCTTACTACAAATGCATTCGAAAAGTACAAAGCTTAGAAATTTTATTTTTTTCATTTTATTTTATACGACCCGTCTTGACATCGACTGTGTGGACCACAGCACTTCTAACATTCGATTCAACCACAGCACTTCTAACATTCGACTCATTTCCTCGCATCCATTTTCCAGGAAGGTCTTCCAACTTTTACGTATGGCTTCGGCTGCTGCTTGGTGATTTTCGTTTCAGTGTTATAGAATGCTGGTCAGGTCGATTCTCACTGGAGTACTGAGATAGCCAGGCTAGCCGTTCCCAAATGGATTTGCAGAGAGTTCGTTTTCCCCGGACAAGTGCGGTACCAATTTCCTCACCATGGAGGGGTGAGAGGATTGGTGAGTCCGCGCGGAATCGAAACAGCACCGTGACCGGCATCACTAACAGCGTGCCATACGCCCCCTTGGGCTTTGAAATAGTCACCATCAATATCTTCATATCTAAACCTCTCCTTCCAATATCTGTACATATCATTCGGCTAGAACTTCAGCTAATAAGTAAACAACTCCACTACGTCGTATTCATTTCAAAGAAGGATATTACAAACAGTACTAAATAAGTAACCCATAAAAGGAAAAAATGACGTCGTACATAACAACGTACATCTCTTTCACAAATAGCACAGGTAGAACGGTTGACGGCTTGTGGCTGCCGAGAATGGCATCGTGTGTAGTGGACCTTAAAAATCAAGCTTTAAACAAGCCGAACTTGACGAAAATGATGTTTGAAGGGCTAAGTAGTAGCAATGCGGTCTTAACTAAGCATTTACAGAAAAATTAGCGAAAATTGGATCCAGTGGAAAACATCCAGATACCTAAGTATCCGCTAAGTATTACTTCCATGACTCTACATGAAAAGAAAAAAACCAAGGCAAATAACGACTACCGTCTGGCAGCTAAAGTTATAGCGAAAATTACCTTTGCATATACAAATGAAATTAATGTGAAAAAAGAACGCATACCTGCATCAAGTATGGAGTGTGAAATCGTGCAGTACAACTTGGACAAGTGGAAAGCGTTTCCACATCGTCTCTTCTACCCGGTGGCGGGCTTGTTGCGCCATCGATGATTTGCATGGTGAATGCAGATTTCGGATCATACTCCTTCCAAGTAGCAATATGAGCCCATAAATGGCACACGAACGAGACATTACCGCTTACAATACGACGACAATTCGGATACTGGCACTGCAACAAAAAAAATGAGATTCACTTTTAATTTCACCATCTATTCCCTTCAGTATCTGCCAATCAAATTGACTGAACTTACAATAGGTGAGTATGGTAATGGACCAATCAGTTACATAAGTTAACCAAAGGAGCTAAAGTCGCTCCCAGTTTTTCAACTGTACTTACAGAAAGCCGTATTCCTGACCATACCCCTTATTTTGTAATTTCAGATTTTAACCTTGATAAACTTTAAGGCAAAAACATTATTAACCAGTTTATCTAAGTTGTTCTAAGGAGAATTTCTTCATCTTAACAACTGAAGACTGAACGGGTGTCGTAGCTGTAATTCAGACTCATAATATGTTCCAGCGAGACTTTTCTCCACCTAAATGATGTGGGACCACCTAGTAAAACGTATTCAAAGCATTAGTATTATGGCTCACTTCCTTCGTTTAACTCTAAACCTTAAGCCTCTGGTAGGAATTCATGAATATTTTACTTCTGGAGTGTTGCGAATTAAGTCACCTATCAATACAAGTACATCACAAAAAAAACTAGTAACAGCAGTCGTGATGTTTGTCTCTAATGATCCAGTATAAAAAAGAGATGGCAACACTTAATTTGAATTTGAGCGATGGACATAGCTGACGATCTGATTCGCTGGATTTCTCGCCGCTAACTTCAAAGTTGTAGTTGTGAACACGCGACTCCGGTAGTTGTTGAGGCTGAAAAAGGTAAACACATACTTCCACTGGAACTAGTTCGTACTAAACGAAAAAAAGCCAACTAACAGTAACAGTATTTGAAGACATTGATGTTGTGTTTTGAGACCAAAAATTCCTAAAAAATAAAGTTTACAAGGCATTTTATGGAACAAGGTCACAAATTGAACGACTCGAAGCTACATCACCCTAGTCGAACACTATACCCAAAAAAAAATAGAATTGTAAAAACTTGCATTTGACCAGGGAAAAGACGTGAGTGTTCCGAGCGATGAGTGATAGGAGTGCTACCAAGGAGCGATGCCGCATCGATGCCATACTCTTCTCGAAATTGGGGTTCTGAGCGAACTTTTTCCGAGGACGATCTCACATTTGGACGCTGACTATCCTGTGGAACAGTACCCTGAACACAAGTACCTAAAGGTCAAAGATCAACTCCATATATAAGAAGCCTAAAAGACAAAAAAAAATTGCTAACAACACCATATAAAGGAAAAGAAACCGTCTGTGCATTAGGTGTAGAGATGTTCGGCTTGATTATAAGCGACATCACGCCTTGAGATCTGGTCTCTGCAGGACGTGTAGCATGATATCGTTGGCTTTGACTGTTATTCAGGACACCGTCCTCGACATTTAAGGAGCCGATTCCTGATGGAAACATTAAGAGGTATACACATTGCTCAAAAAGTTCCATAAGAATCTGAGTTCTCACAGTCGAGAAAAACTTCAAAGAGAGAAAAACAGTCGAAACTCGTTCTTCATAGATTCCGAGTTTTACAAAGATAACCAACCCTAATGCACCCAAGTCAAGTGGCTTCGAATTCACTATAGCGATAGAGGCCAGAGCAGAACCATTCGCTTGTGGTGCGCTATTGGGAAGATCCTCATCATCAGAATCCAGGATGATCACCTCTGTTTCCATCTGAAAGAATCGGCGTACTTTTTCATTGTGCTATATGCATTCGGGTCAATCGTCACGTAATCATACATAACCGCCTACCGACTACGACCTACTGAGCCTCTGGAAATTTGTGGATATCAGAGTCACCGCAAGAAAATCGAACAAACACCTACACAGTAGAACGTATAAAGATGCACTGAAAACGAAGCGTAGCCACTTTCGCAGTATCGATCGGTTGGAGAATGGGAATGTGGGGGCGGCACCCAGCATGCCTCCTACGTACACAAATCATAGCTATTGATTGAATGGAAGCGTGCCATCGGGGCGCCGGCAATCCATTGTGGTACTTTGGATTCGATTTGTTAGAGGAGAACGTCATCGTTAACAAAGACATGAAGTATGTTTGTTCTTCGATCCATTATCAATGCTCATTAAGGAGTTGTCCTTACGCTCCTTTATTTCCATGAGATGTGATTTGTAGTTTTAACACCTAATTGGAAAATGGTGTACTTTGATGTTCACTAAAGAACGTTGTCTTCTTCAGGATATCCCCAATGGTTCCTCGTCTGGTCGTCGCCGAGGACACTTCTGGATGCCGAAATATGGAGTGCATGATGAAACCAGAGCTTCACCATCGCAGTATGGTCTCTTGTTTGAGTTGAAAAGAAATTCAACACCTGTATCCGAAAATCCAGTAACGAGTAAATTTATTTCAGGGCACAACTGGGTGAGATAGGTACTAGTGGCTATGTTTCTGCGAACACAGTTTTAAAAAAAGACATACTAGCAGGACTGTTGTGGCGCTCTTCGTCCTCCCTGGGACGTGGTCCACTCAGCAGCACTGGTGCGCGATGATCCCCAATGTTGCTTAGTCCTACCTATTCGAGTTAATCAATGACGGCAGTACGTCTGATACAGACAATACTTCACAGCACAAACCTAGTAGATAAACATTTCTTGGATTATTGAACTGACACGGTGTTTGTTCAAAAATATTAATACGGGTAACGCTTAGACGTCCTCATCTTTTTCAATAGATAAAGATACTTCGCATGTGCTGAAAAAAAGCTCTACAATGCGATATCACAGCGATGTGGTGTCCATACAGCCTGTTTTAGTAGTACATCAATCTGCCGGTAGTAGGACCTCGTATAGGGACGCACCTGGCGTAGTGATCGGAGGCGCCCGGCAATACAATGGGATCGGTCGATCCCCGCGCTCATGGGTCACCAAGCCTTCCATCACTCCCGGGTAGGCAAATTTGTGCCACACTTGTCTGGGAGGATAATGGCACAGGTTCGATACATCGGTAGGCCATCACGAGTCATTGTAAAGGTCAGATGTGCACCCAATCACCTCCAAGGACCATGTATGTTCGAGCATAGCTCGTCTTCTTCACAACTATAGCAATACTGCAAGATTCTGTAGCATGTGATATGGACAGCAAGTACTAGAAAAAACAGTATTACATAATAAGAAAGTGTTGTAGTAACTTTAGCTTGCTTCGGAGGAAATCCAAACACGAAGGAACTCCGTCTGCTCAGTACACTTTCACTGTGATGATAATACAATATCAACAATACGACAAATCGCTGATTATTCTTAAAAAGGGTAAAGGAGAAAGCTTCCCGCGTCTATCAATCCATGAGGGATGCGCCATATATTCGACTTCATTAAGCATCGTTGGAAGTAACTGAATGCATATCTGGCTCTAGACTGTGACTCGTGGACAACCGATGTAACGAGCCAGTGCCGCTATCCTCCTAGACAAGTCTGGTACCAATTTGTCGACTCCGGAGAGAAGACTTGGTGAGCCAACGGCGCGGGGATCGCTGCGCTACACACGCCCCAGCTGACTTCATAGGGAGGGAAAACTGCTCTCTTTGATGAATTATGACCGCTGAACTGCTCCAATTTAAGTGTAACCGTAGTTTAGCCTTAATTTGAATTCTTAAAACACCAGTCCACCACATGTTATAAAATCACCCGTGTAATCTAGGCTCGAAGAAAATTTCGTTAGCACTGGTGTACAGCCTTTGTTCGAAACGCAAAACTGCGAACGCTACGTGAAACAAGTCCCGTGTGAAGTAGGAAATCGATGACAAAAATTAAGCGGTGATCAGGAACGAAGAGAGGAGGAAGAGGGGTACATTAGAAAAGGAGTGAGAGGAGGAAAGAGATGGACGGAAAGAGAGAGATGGAGAGATGGACGGACAAAGTAAGAAAGATAGGGAGAGAGAGAGAGAGAGAGAGAGAGAGAGAGAGAGAGAGAAATAATGTCACTGTTTTCTTTTGTGAGCAAACGCGAGGTTGTTATTGCAGCACTTATTAATACAGAATAGTCGACGTTTCGGCGGTTTCGCCTTCTTGAGAGCCTGGAAAGGTGAAATTGACATTAAGTCTGAGCCAAACACTTTCATAACCTCAGCAGACAAAACTTAACACATATTTCAAAAACCGAGTTTTCTTTAACCTTGGTATGAGAAGTCAACATGTATTCCTTCATTGATAGGAACGTTGTCTGAAAGCTCTAATTAAAATTAACCTATCCGAAAACGGCCACATCACCAAGTGGTACCGAAAGCCAAGTAACAAAAATATACTGATTCATTATGCTTCCTCTCACCCCTCACACATAATAAAAAAGGACGCTTGTGAGAGACACGTTTCGAACAGCCACCAGCGTGTGAACAGGAGGAGAGCAGAAGGAAGGATCGCTGAACTTGGCGCGTAAAGCAGTCACTTCTAACGCCTACAAAAAGGTAGCTCCTCGAGATTGGGTCACGGGAAAAACCACATCCGCAAATGAAATGTCTACAGAGGGTATGATCCTGTTTATCGTGCCTTTCATCTCTAACGTAATAAGCTTAGTTATAAAACATTGCTTAAAAAGGGCTTTTTTAGAGAATTCGATAGCAGTCATTCTGCGGAACGACTGACTGACAGTCATGGATTCCGGCTTCTACATCGTCCTTGAGCGGTCGGTCATTTTTTTTTCATTTTTATTTTCGTTCCTGACTTCGGTTTTAACATCGGCTGCGATCAACTAGTAGGAAGACTGAGCGAAGGAATCATTGTTCAAAAGATACCTCCCTCAGATCCAGATTGTGGTGAAAACCTGGATATACCCTTGCGAGGTGAGGTCAGGACTCCAAGGAGGATCAAATTGCCTAGCCAGCAATAGGCCAGCCTCAGTACCCCACACAGCCGGTGGGAAGCCACAAACTCTTGGGTTAGGGCAGGACGTCACTGGAACCCGATTTAAACAACATATGCACGACATGTCATGGATATTGTTTCGTACTCTGCATGTTTAATGTCAGAACACTCTCGTCAGCGCCTATCTTCACGACCTCCTTGAAGCCGCAGATCCCATCAGATTCCATGAAATCGTCCTGCGAGAAACGAAAAGGTCCCAAAGCGAAATGTCGGTGGCGTAGGTTTTGTCGTCCATCGTCCATCTCGTCGACTAGTGCAAGATCCTTTCTCCTCGCATGTCCGTCCTCCGTCCTCAACCAGCGCATCGCAAGAAGATCGCTGTCATCAGTAGCTACTCACCTACCGATGCACGTGATGAATACGAATTCTATGTGTTATACTACCATCTGGAGGAATTTATCGGCATTGATAAAACGTGCTATAAATTTGTTGTCGGAGCCTTCAATGCCAGAATAGCAGAGCCCAGCAAAAGCGAATATAGGATTGGAAATTTTGGATTACGAGAAAGCAGAGGAATGGAAACCGTCTTGCCAGACTTCTGTCTGTAGCACGTTTCTTCCATTGAAACTTGTTTTTTCAGGAGAAAGAAAGCCGATGTTGG
This sequence comes from Angiostrongylus vasorum, assembly GCA_018806985.1. NCBI lineage: Eukaryota > Metazoa > Nematoda > Chromadorea > Rhabditida > Metastrongylidae > Angiostrongylus > Angiostrongylus vasorum. The sequence goes on from JADANN010000420.1 coordinate 1,104,769, forward strand.
ACATGGGAGTCTCCTAACAGCAAGACTCATGCGAAGATCGATCATATTCTGACAGATAGCAGATGGTGCCTACTTAACACATCGGTAGTCTTGTCATTCTGTACTGGTTCCGACCACCGCCTTATTCGCGCTAAAATTCGCTTCAGCCGTAAGCTGGAAAAGAATTCGTGTCATCGAACATGAAGAAAAAAGTCTAGCTGTATATGATGAGAACATTCTGAACCGACCGAGGACTACGAGCTGTTTGTCAAAGGAATGAAAAGTTGTACCGAATTCACCTCAGTTACTCAAGCAAGAAAATCGGATCACATCTCATTACAACTAAGGAGTTGCTCGAAAAGAGAAGGTAACTGAAGCTTGGTCATACTGCAACACGTTTAACACGACTAGTAATAAATGCCAGCTGCAGAAGAGCTTTGCAGGCAGACCTACATCGGTGTAGACAGAAGAAACTACTCGAAGCAATAGAGAAAAGACGTAGTCTGAAAAAATGTCGTAAGGACTTTTGCGTTTAAAAGGTTCCGCTGTCACCCCTGATGAACGAAGATGGGATTGTCAAAACTTCCCGCCATGACATGGAATTAATAGCGGGAACGTTCTACTCCAACCTTTTCCGTTCCACAATCCCTGTCCCGGGCCTTAATATCCCCGCTGGAGAAAAACCACCTGGAATTCTTCCTTCGGAGGATCGAGTTGCGATAGAAAGCATGAAAAGAGGCACGGCTCTAGGATCCGATAATATCACCGCCCATTTCCGTAGAGCTCGAAGCCACAATTTACATGCACTTTTCCCAAACCCTATGACAGCCTACCTCTGAAAGGAAAAAAAGTCTCAGGCCAGTGGAAGACGTCGTGCACGGTCATTCTATCCAGGAAAGGCGGCCTAAGGGATCTAGAAGCTCTTTAGCAAGGCTATCTTGTTGCAGATGCCAAGGACATTTGATGTGGCAAAACCAGTGGAACAAGCAGGATTTCGATAAGGATTTTTGCTGCATAGACCACATTCAAGCTGTGCCCAAGGTCATCGAAGTTTGTCGGCAATACCACCTGCCACTAGTGCTAACTTTTGTCGACTTTCAAAAAGCCTTTTGACAGTATCGAAACGAATGGAATCGTATGAGCGCTCGTCGACCAAAGAGTGGAGTCGTCCTACGTAAGAACTCTATCTGACTGTTATCAGAATTGCACTACGAAAACACAACTTTTCCACCGACCTCTTACCCATTGAAAAAGTAGCTTGACAATGCGACACATTATCTTCAAAGCTATTTAGTGCCGCATTGCAGTGGATAATGAAGTGATTCGATTGCGATGAGAAAGGCATACGTATTGGTGAAAAAATTCCTATCAAACCTTCGTCTCGCCGACGACATCGTCATCTTCTCAGGAAGTACCAGAGAACCAGAGACGGTGATCAATGAGTTCAGTGAAGCAGGGAAAAAAGACCGAAGAGGGCATAAATCGGAAGGAGATCTAGTTCATGAAAAATGTGGGAAGGCGAACAAATCGAAATGGATGGTTCTTTGATTACAGAGTCCACCTCGAACGCATACCTTGGGCGATCAATGGACATGGAAAACAATGTGAAGGATGAATTAGGTAGAAGGAGGAGAGCAGCTTAGACCGCTTTCGGGCCGCTCAAAGAAGCTCTATCGATCAAATTAAAGACCGAAAATTCTCACCTTCACGACTCATCGGTCCGTCCGGTGCTCTGCTATGCTGCCTAGACGTGAGCTGATCCCTCGACCACGTCAGGAATGCTGCGCATTACTCGAAGAGCGCTTGAATGATCTCTTCTGAAATATAACCGGCACACCCAGTACCTAGTCGGAATGCGAAGCTCTGACCTTCAAAAGTTAGCCCATCTTCAGGATCCAGAAGAATATACATCGATAACGAAACAGTGATAAACCATTCACATAGTGAGAAAAAATAGACGACAGATGAACGAAAAGAACAGTAGAGCGCACTCCAAGAGAATGCAAACGTCCCCCCAGGACGACCACCTACACGTTGGGCGGACGTGTTCGTAAACATAGCTACTCAGCTGTACTCGCTGTTGCAGGCACTTCACAAATCACAGTATGGGAATCACAACCGCCACCATGCTCCAGTAAAAATCACCACCATGAGCGACGATTGCGGAGGAAAAAAACGAATGACAAATGTGCTGGATTCTGCACAGGTCGTGAAGACGGACTATCCAAGTGTCCAAGTAATTAAGATAGCAGTAATTAAAATGGCACAAGACACTCTCAGACTCCGGCTAGTTCGTACCCGCCAGTATGAACGTCTATGCAAAGCGAAAAATTGAATAATGCGCCCGAACGGTGCAGGGGTTGATTGCATAATTTCGGTTATTATTTGATTTTTCCCTTGCAAACGAAGTGTCTAGAGGCGAAGATATTGACGAAATGGGTAGACACTGTGCGTCCGTATAAAAGAACACCTAATCAGCAATTTTGAAGTTTAAGCTAGATACTCCACTAGGCACGCATAGGACACAGAAACATAACGGGGAAGATTTTGAAGTAAAGACCACCATCCTCGCACAGGAATCCAAAACACCAGCGCGCAAAATTTACGAGACGTTCCTGATAAATTCCAAAAGCCTAAAAATGAACCGCACGGAGAAGTGTCTTATGATCGCGGATGACCTTGCGCCATAACCTAGGCTGCTTTGTCGACGTGAGCTATTCACATTCCTCACCGATGTGGTACCCTCTGAGGCTGGCTTGCTTCCGCCGAATAACTGGAAGACTTACAAAGAACAAAACAGTGAGTATAACTACAACGATGGTGAGTTATTTGCAAAACTCCGGACCGCAGGTGTCTGCGATAGGGATCGAACATGCTACGACTGTTTCTAGGAGCTGACGCGTTCACCACCACACCATGCAGGTCCTTCGTTTGAAATGGTGGGTGTTTAAACGAAGCTGTTTGTTATGTAAATGAAAAATCTATCTATTAAGTTGTGTTTATGAAATTTAATAGATAGATTTTTCATTTACATAACATGTTTGGCTGAGTAGTGTGCATGTCAATTTGACCTTTCCAGGGACTGAAAAAGGCGAAACTGCCGAGACGTCAACTGTTATGTATTAATAAATGCTGTAATAACAATCCCATGCTTCCTAACCAAGAAAACAACAAATTATTGGCCATTGTCGAGGTTGAAAGAAAGTTGGCTTTGGGATTCGCTCCACGTCATTAAAAGGGCGAGTAGAGACGTTTAAATGTCTGTGTCCATGTTTTCTCTCGCAAATTTGGAGATGAACTAGCCTGACCTGCTAGCTTTGCTGAAAGTTTTGTTTCCGTTTTTTACGTCATTTACCCAACTTTCGGTGTTCCACAAGTTCAAATTCGTGTATGCAACGATTAGTGCTGTTATCCAGATCATAATTTATTTCAAAAAGCTTTATCAACATCCTATAAGACAATAACATTCCGCATTTAATGTAACACGAATGCAAGTTAGGACATTCGTAACTGTGAGGTTAGCTGTCGAAGATGTTTTTAGTAGGTTGATGGTGTTTAAGCTGTACAAAACTCTTTTTTCCTTTCGTCGTCTGACAACGAGCAGAGTGACGGACGTGGAAACTAAACAAAAAACGGATTTTAGTGCAATTTTCAGTTGTACGTAGTAATTTTTTTGATGGTTGTATGTCAATGCTAGCATCTAAGAGCATTTAATTACTAATAGTGCCCGAAATCCTTTACAGTACAGTAAGATGGTGTTACAGATATATGGTGAAGCTATTTTTTAGCTAGTGCAGAAACAAGGGACGCTCGTTGCGCAGTGCCTGGAGGTGCCCTGTGGTACACACGTGGCCGTCGGTTCGATCATATGCCCACGAGCAAACCAAACCCTCCATCCTACTGGGGTCAACGAAATGGGACCAGACTTGTCTGCATGAATAAAGACACTGAATTAACAGAATGGCAATGAAGCTACTGCAGGTGTGGGGTAATAAAAAAAATAAAGGAAAAAAGCTCTCGGCGTTGATTCATCCCTGAAGGATACGCCATGCATTCGACATCATTAGGTATCGTTGGAGGTGACTGAATGTATATTTGGCCTTTATGACTCGCGGTGGCCTACCTAGCAATGTATCGAGCCAGTGATGCTATACTCCCAGACAGGTCTGGTACCAATTCGCCGACCCCGGAGGGTTGGAAGGCCTGGGTGAGCCACGAGCGCGCGGATCGATCCCACATGTGTGTTGCAGAGCGCCTCCGACCATTTCGCCACACGCGCACCAGGTATGGGGTATAGGTCAGATACCCATCCAGTCACAGCTACAGTACTATGAGGGGAGTCGAATGGATGGCACTTTCCCAAGGAGTAGGACCGGCGCCTGGAGCGTTACTTTTCATGTTTTAGCCATTATTAATGCAAATGATATAATCGATTTGTAACGCAAAAATCGAAACTATATTGCCTCAGTTAGTAAAGGTTTTTTTAGTTTCGTTTTTTTTTCTGGTTTAATCGAAAATGAACCGGCAGCAACAGTGACTAGGATGAGCGGAATCAATGGCAGTGTGATCTTCGGTAGACAGAGTGGGTCGCCGTCCAGTTGACGTCGTTCGTCTTTGTCCAGCACTAACATCTCGCCCGTCGTGACGTCGACCTCCGGATCGTTCGACCTCATCGTGGCGCGACGTGGTCTCTTCGGTCGATTCAAATCACATTGTGGAGGCTGGAATGACATGAATATTGTCGATTTTGGTCCAGTACAAAAAAAACTATATGTAATCGTATGTAGGACAAGTCCACTTAATTAGGGCTTTTTTCATATCACGGAGAACGAGGATGTTGAATGTAATAGTGTTAATGTATTCATTTTTTTTGACGTCCTTATAACTCTAATTTGGTAAGTGATCGACATGTTTTTTTCTAGTTTATGTATGATTTGAGCTTTAAATGAGTGTCGCATTGACAATCTAGAAGTGGGCTTAGTTCGCCTCTGAAATGCCAACAATCCGTTTTAGAACTTTTTGTTCTTATATGATCAGCTAAGCCTTTCTACTGACTTCATGCAGCCAACTGAAGCGATTCAGAATCATTTCGTTGGGCGAATCGACAACTACATGAACGTCAGTTGAACTTTTAATGATGGGGCTTACCGTCACGTCTTGGCACATTCCCATATGTCGCTGACATAACCGTATTTGGCAAGTAAAGTACAACTGGTTTGAATCGGCATACTTGAATACCTGAAAATTCCTCATTTACGTCCATTCGGCCAGAAGACATAAACCAAATAGAAGTGATGTAGTCGCGAAAATTGAATCCCCCAGTATTGATCTGTTCTGCCCTATCTATAAGTCTCTACACTGCTGTCTTCAGGACTGACTAGATACTGACAGAATTTCAGCAGATAATAGGTTAAGGTAATGAGTAGTGGTATCATAGTACTCGTTTTCTCGTGTTTCCTACTAAATATTTATTAGCTGAAATTTCAAAGAAGGCGCACATTGTGCGTTCCACTTGGTGTAGAATAGTATGAATTACAAATCTGTTCTTTCAAACTGAGTCTCATCATGGTTGCGAGGTTTTACTGCCTGATGATCTGTATTGTACAACAGGGATTCATCATTCCAGTCTAGTTGGTGTAATCCAAACTGGAAAAGAGTCCAACGTTTCCATTCAGAAGCTTACCCAAGGGTAAACCAGTGCCAAAAATCACTACCATCATACACGGCAATGCGGTCACTAAAGGGCAAGTGGCACCGATCTGGGAAAGCTCTAGCGTGACTTCCAACTTCAGGAAAGGAGAATCCTTTTCAATTAACAAATTACCAATCAAGTGAGAATTGCGATTGGGCTGGCAAATTTCGCCGTGATGCGTAGAAAGGATCACTCAAGTGTGAAATATGAGTATATTCTAAAATCCTTACCTCTTAGCACTGACCAACACTTTCGCCATGGCACACACTGCATGCAACATGAGTCACTATGGCTAACACTAGCCGAGTTCCCTTCTCCACATATAGGTTATATACGACTCAAATCTGGGTGCTAACATTTTTTAATCAACACAGGACTTCAGAACGACCAACCTGGCTGACTGCGTGTGCTCTCATTAAGTTCTGGTCATAAATCAGTTCGTTGAGGAGAAAATTGTCTGTTGAGCACCTGAAACATGGCGTTATAACAGGGAATTTTATTATTCAAAGCAATGGGAAGTACCCGTCGTAATCGATTACTGCATGGTTCTCTCCATCGCCATCAGTGACAAAACACTTTTTTCACCAGCATTCCCATGTCGTGTGGACTACATTCCCATACATGGTACACCTAAAACACTGGATTGAGTGAAGCGACATGAAGAAGGAAATACGTTTAGCCACAAATTGGAAAGAGTTTTCAGAGATTTTAAAAGCATAATGGATATAGAGCCCGGTGTTGATCAATCTCTGATGGATGCACAATGCACTCCGTTAAGCATCGTTCAGAGGTGGTTGAATGCATATCTGGCCTACACCATTATTTGCGGTGGTTTAACGATGAATCAAACCAGTGTTGCTATCCTACCAAACAGGTTTGGTACCGAAGTATCGACCACGAGGTGATGGAAAGCTCGGTTGGCATGGAGCGCAGGACTGAACCAACGACCGGGCCAGCATGTATTGCAGGGTAACTTCAGCCATTGCGCTGCACGCTCCTCTTTGTTGACTAGAAATAAGTAAAAAACTGATTCCTCTGAAATCTAAATATCATTTTCCCAATTTAATAGGACAGCTTGTCCTACTGTATTTGTAAAAGTTATCAGCCTGATAATCACTGATGGTTCAAGACGATATCCAAGATTAGAGTCAAAATTTCCGCCACAAGTTAGAGCTGCTTAATATACTCCGCTTTAAGCATAGAGAGAGCATAACACGTCTTATATGAGGCCCGCTACTTTTGATGTTTTTGGTGAGATAGCACCCAAGTGTAAGTTGTCAGTTTGTTCTCGGATCTGAATACGCCCACGAGTACCTTGTCGAGTTCTTCCATAAAAAGATATGCTGCTTAATTGTTGGAGGCTACTTGTATCCGACTACCGTATAAACTAATTAGTTGACTCGAAATCCACCACCTAAGAGTGATCGATGATTGGTACAGATCATTTGCTTATTTATTTCCGCATTTACTTATGTGACCCACTTTCACATATTTGTGGATTGCAGCATTTCCTTCACTCGGATCGTCGCTTTGTAGCTGTCATCCGCTGTGTTCATATTTATGTGTGGGTTCAACTGCAGTATAGTAACTATTCCTTAAATAGTTCCTATTTTCTATAATATCATATGTTTCCTATGCTAACTATTTACTTATAACCACCTTAAATCTATCCATTCATAATGTATAAGTCTTTATACCGTTTCGACATGCACTTTCGGTAAAAGCCTTTGTACAAGTTATTCCATCTCTTTCTCATGACCTTTTTGATAAGCCTTTGCGTCGCCTTCCATATAACCTTTCTGCACGAGCCATTCCTTCGCTATATGATTAAGTTCTATGTTGACGAGCTTCTGGCATACCATCTTATTTGCTGTGCTTCTCGCATGTACCATGTCATACCTTGAATCAGCACTGTCTCTGACTCCCTCTGTAAAACCCCACCCACCAATTACAGACAGAATATAAGGAGCACTAGTAGTCATAAAAACCAGTGTCTGTCTTCCAATCTAGCAGTGCTTGGGTTCCAACCCCCAGTGTTTGTCTTCCAATCTTCCAGTGCTTATCTTCCAGTCCCTCAGTGCTCCAACTACAGTGTCCGCCTAGCTTCCTTCAAGTGTATCACTAGCTCTCATTTCAATCTCGCTCGTATCCACCCAGCTAACCATATATCGTGACATGTCACATATTATTATTGCACCGTTGTTATTGCTATAAACTGTTATAACCCAAACTCGAGGTTGTTCACGGCAGCTACGGAAAAAAAGTCCAGCGTGGCGAATTCATGCAAAGTCGAGCATTTCACGCACAGTTGGCGGACAAAAGACAAATCCGACCAACTCCTTGATCCAATGGCCAACTAGCACATGCAGCTTAAGCATTTTATCTTCACAAATATCGTGGAATACTAGTTAAACTGATCCTCTACAAAATCCTCGGGTTGTTCTACAGGACCTTTCTCAGGTTCTTCGTGACCATTCGTGTATTCCATGGGATCTCTAGCTATTTGCACGCGTCGCTGGTTAATACACACAGAGTGGATACGAGTTTTTTCGAAAGAAAGAAATTAAGAGAACAAATTTCCATTAAATAAAGAAATGGGGACAATTTCTAAAAAATCGGCTTCCCTTCAATCTAAGGGTGAGTAACTAATAGCTGTTTTTTTTCTCACTGACACATGCTAAGACGAGGTTGCTTAAAAAAAACTTTATTTGGTTAACCATTCGACACCTCATCCTTTCGTAATCCCACGAGAACAAAACACGGGTGGTTCCACACATTACGAAACAGTGAATAGACACAATTCTAACTTATTATTTACTGCCTGCTCTTTTTAACGGCAGGGTATATATTGCGAAGTATAGCTTCAACGAAGCTGAGATATTTGCAAAACTATGGACCGCAGGTGCCAATGGTGGGGAACGAACGCGCTATTGTCCTTTCCGGGGAGTAGCGCGCTCACCACCACACCATGCGGGTCCTTCGTTTGGCCTTTCTCTCAGCTAGTTCTATTGATCTTTTTGCCATCAGCAATCACCCGTCAGCGGGATTGATCTGGGGATCGCAAATCGGCAACGAACCCAGTTAACCCAGTCAACGGACAGTGAATAGTTTTTAAGCAAAATGTCCATTTATATAATAGATCTTTATTATGCTATACGCATTTCACCGAATTCTATGAATAGCAATTTTGACTTATTATTTACTGCCTACTCTTTTTAGCGGCAGGTTATGCGTTGCGAAATATAACTTTAGTGATAGGCACCTGCGTTCTATGAATAGCTTTAATGATGCTGAGATATTTGCAAAACTCCGGACCGCAGGTGTCTACGGTGGGGAACGAACGCGCTATTGTCCTTTCCGGAGAGTAGCGCGCTCACCACCACACCATGCGGGTTCTTCGTTTCGCCTGTCTCTCAGCTAGTTCTATTGATCTTTTGCCACCAGCAATCACCCGTCAGCGGGATTGATCTGGGGGGCCCAAATCGGCAACGAACCCAGTTAAGCTGAGGCTGCAGTTATAATCACAATTTTTGACTTATTATTTACTGCCTACTCTTTTTTAGCGGCAGGATATGTATTGCGAAATATAACTTTAATGATGCTGAGATATTTGCAAAACTTATGGTGGCAAAAGATCAATAGAACTAGCTGAGAGACAGGCGAAACGAAGGACCCGCATGGTGTGGTGGTGAGCGTGCTACTCCCCGGAAAGGACAATAGCGCGTTCGTTCCCCACCGTAGACACCTGCGGTCCGGAGTTTTGCAAATATCTCAGCATCATTAAAGTTATATTTCGCAATACATATCCTGCCGCCAAAAAGAGTAGGCAGTAAATAATAAGTCAAAAAATCTATGAATAGCCTTACATAAAACACGTCCACTTTTTGAGAACAACAACGACTGATACCATCCTCGCATCAGCCCACCAGGGCGATTCGTAGGAATTACATCTATTAACCACTGATGCCCAGGTTTGTAGAAATTCAGTCGTCCGTGTTAAGGGAAAGTCGGTTTTTAACACTCTTGCGACGACTCATAATCTCAAGTTTGTTGCGGAGTGGACGGCGCATAACTGTCAGCCCTTATGGAATTGCTGTTTTTTTTGAAAATAAACCATAACTTTTCTAATGCTAGAGGGCCTAGTGGGTTATGCATATTACGGGAAAAAGATTTCCCTATATCGTTCTATGGATATGGATGATATTTATGGTGCTGTTTACTATATCGTACTGTGGTCCATCATACAAACACATAACTGGTAGCACTTAGAAGTGTTTTGCGACTTAAGGGTCTCTATTTCAGCGTTTTTAATAGTTCCCACATTTTACATGATAATGATAACTATCGCTCATGTAGCAACTAGAATTGAAATGATGATACTAAGTCGGTTAGTACCAAAATTTCTGCTTAGTGAACCCCCTTCGGGAAACGGTTTCCGTACAATTCTAAGTGCAGAAAGTTTAAGTGTAAGTGCTTTTTCACGACCAATGCGCAATACAGTATCTGTGTTCTACAAGCTAACAAGTGATAAAAAAAGTATGGGAAAATAGTTCTTCATGCTAAAATTAACCAATGGAAAGAAAATGAAACCAATGCGTGTAATGGTGGAGACTGCCGCAAAACCATTATGACAAATATAGGTATCACTAGTCACGAGAATGTTAAAATACTATTGCGCTCTGTGCTAGCTGCCAATGACTCCAACTGCTTCTGGATGGATTTTCCAGAGAAAAGCAAGCGATCACCAACAGACAGTATCAACGACCTTCCTGTATAAAAAAGTATTGTCGAGTGAGATTATTTCATTCGGGCTGTGCTCGACCTGGATTCGATTCTATACTGTCACGAAGACCCACATCGGAAGAAGCAACAACTGTTGATAATCTATTCCTATCAATCCGGCTCTGGAGAAGGCGAAGGTGCGGAAACCTTAACCGTATAGTATGTTTCATCAACATCATGTTAGCTCAACAATGAGGAAACATAGAATGAGGATAAGGTCATTCACTTGATAGATTTCAAAGATGCATCATTTCACTTGGGTAAGAAGGTGTCCATGGATACAGTGTATAATGTATAAAGTGGTGGTTCACCTTCCAAAAAGGTTAGTTCATCTGAGAAGTTCCGATATTTTCATTCGTAAAAACAGCTAAGAGTAAACATACGCGACAACAGAGTCCAGAGTGTTCTTTCGCGATCCTATGGCATAATTATCTATTATCTAGTGACATAACTCCCTGATACATTTTTATACTAAACACAACTGTGCTATTGATAGCACGGTGTTAGTGATGCCGATAATCACGAGCCCTGTGCTGGTTCGATCTCGCTCGGGTTTACCAAGCCTATCATCCCTCCGGTTGGGAAAGATCGTTCTCTGCGATAAAGTGAGAACACTCTTGTCCTGCTATCCCAGGACTCCAGGAAGAATCGACTCAATCAACATTCTATGAGACTCAAGATGAAATGAAAACTCTCAAGCAGCAGCCGAAGCCACACGTAAAAGTTGGAAGACCATAGCGGATAATGGATGTGACGAAAAGAATCGAATGCTAAAAGTGCTGGGATCCGTACAGTAGATGTGAAAGATGAGCTATATAAAATAAAATAAATTTTTTAAAAAAACACTGCTAACATTCATAGCTGAGGACTGACCGTGTCTCCTACGTTGGCAAACGTCAGAGTGGGACCGTTGGGTGAGTCACGACGAACTGAATACTCGCATTTCGGCATGGACATGGAATCCGTTAGTTCGGTGGTAGGAAGACTGCTAAAGCAGCGTATCCTGTTGCGATTATTATTGGAAATAAATAAAGGGTAGAGGACAGAGCGTTCAGCTCTGATCTACAAATGACTGTAATAAGCGAAGCGTGATTAAATGCATGATCAGCCTATGCAATAACCTATGTGGACCTACCGATATACCAAATCACGTTTCATCATCACCAGTAAATTTGTTTCAAACGCCAGAGAGGTGGAGGGCTTGGTTAGTCCAAGGCGCAGTGTCGAACTAACGACTGTGTGTATATGGCCAAAACTCTAACCACTACACTATTATAAATAATAAGTGATAAAGCTCTGCGATAGCAGCCTTTTGTTTCTTGAAATTCGCTGGAACATTTCGCCTGTGCAATGGAAGATTTCGGTAGTAGAGAGAAAGGATTGAAATAATGAGCATCTGAGTACAACTAGCGCTTCATTGCCTTGCACTACAAGTCTTCAAATTTTGAGACAGCGTGCTGTATTGATTAGAATAGCAAAAAGATTCTAGTAGTAAGAAAGAACCGATAGGAGCGTTTCGTTTCTTGAAATTCGCTGGAACATTTCGCCTGTGCAATGAAAGATTTCGCCGGTAGAGAGAAAGGATTGAACTAATGAGCATCTGAGTACAACTAGCGCTTCATTGCTTTGCACTACAAGCCTCCAATTTTGAGACAGCGTGCTGTATTGACTAGAATAGCAAAAAGATTTAAGTAGTAAAAAAGAATAATCATGATGAAGAAGATAAACGAAAGGTGATCAACTTTTTGCAGTCATACAGTATTAGATTTCAGGCATTAGTGTTGTGAGCGAGTAGTTCATTCGTTTATGGAACCATTAAAAAGGCGATTTCAACTTCACTTCATTTCGGAGACGCATGAGAGAAAAGGATTACTTGGCGGTTTAGCGCACATAAGACGTTTTTCGTGAATTTTCGCTCAGAAAGAGGAAAAAGAAAGGAGAAAAAAAGAAGATTCCGAAGCTACGAGCTTCATATTTGCTTATATTGTTGAGCTTATACAAGGTTAATAGAGATGTTTATTCGGCCAACGTCTCAACGTTTTCGTCTTCATCAGAGCCGACGATCCTTGTCCAATCAAGCTCGTGTGAGTTTAACAATATGAACAAATGTTGATTATTGTAGTACCGAGGTGAAATGACGGTCGGGTTCCAAATTACAGGCTTCATACTGGCCAGAACTTCTGATAGTTAGATCAAGAGAGGGTTGAATAAAATACTCCGCCAATGGATGAAAATGTGTTTCCACGCTATGTAGAGTATCTCGCGGAAGACGGGTATACATTTTCAACACGCCATGGTGCGAATCGCTTCTTTACTAAACTGTTTCTGCTTTGGCTACAATTAGAAGAGAAATTACCTCACGTCAATCGACTGTGTTACAATTGAGTCCGGTTCCATATAAAAGCATTTCACAAGAAATGCTCGATCGTTTTTGGTAATGAATCCAGCCGGATGAAACGATACGAGCACTGTCACGACAAAGTTCACCCCTCTAGGATTAGCCTGCGAAAATAAAATGACTGAAATGTCGACAAGAATGAAGAGCGTTGAGTACAAAGAGGATATACACAGAGGAAAAGCAAAGGAAATGGATACGTACCGATCGTAGTCGTTGCATCCCACATTTACCCAACGGAAGAGAGTACGTGTTAGTACCGTTATTAGCATACGACTGGCGGCAGGACTTGTCTTTTGCTCGTCCCTAATGAATGGATGGCTAGGAATCTTTCTATATCAACAATTTAGGAAAACATCAAAAAATAGCAGGTAAGAAAACGATTTTTTTCATCGTATTGTAAAGATTACGATAAGAAAGATGAAGATTTTTTTGGGAATTACGGATTCTACTATTATTTGTAAGCTTATCAGTGTAGTACATTTGCTGTAGAAACTAAGGCGTGATAAGACAAGAAACCTTAGATGTGACTTTTCCGAATAGCACGAGTAGCAGGGATTTAGTGGTGTTGAAGTATTATAAAACTCCAAAATACTGAATTGATAACGGCAATTTTATTCCTTATCGTGACAATATTATTGAAGCCAACATAACGAACTACCTAGCATAATAGTTGAATAAGAGGAATCTAGGGACCTTCTAAGAGCATCGGCGATGTAGTGAAAAGAACAAGAAACACCCGATTCCAAGTTCACCCTTTTTCGACTTCACGATTTTTCCTGCCTTAACGGTCAGAAACCATTGATGGCGTTCCACACGCCAAATTGTCGAAGATAAAGTGAGCTAAACACGTAATGCTTATGAACGACAACCGGCGAAGAAGAGTCGTTATCAAATGGATCCCTCAGGATGTCAAACGCTCAACAGAAGACCAGCAACCTGATGGTCAGAGTTCCTTACGAAAACTTTAGAAGAAAAGTATGGTGGTAGGGTACCTACAGCGAGAAGAAAGCATTGGACTACCCAGATACTTGAGAAAAACCGTCAGAGGGTCTCCTTTTAAAGGTCTAACTACACAGTTCGCTGGTCTTCCACTGCGCGTATAACGTTCTGTGGAAGCCGTTCGGCAACGGTCCTTGTGTTGTACACTTCCCTTCGTTGACATTGTTGAAACTTCGAATTCCCTTTCTCATTTGCATGATTGGGGTGCTCTTAGTATCTTCTCGATAGTCTCATTTACAACACTGACTGCTCTCTGATATTCTTTACTTTCCAAGATGTAGAAATTTCTTTCTACTTCCTTCAGCCTGTCTTCGATGTTCTTGCATGCTTTTGTGTTCGATTGTACAGCAATTTTCTTAAGTCTTTCTCAAATGCAAATTGTTCTGAGTCCCTTATTTTTCAGCTATTTTTGCTATCTTTCAGTCCGTAAGGAAAAAAATTGAAAACTCCGCCCCACCGCAATAGCAGAATGTAGTGCAAGCCACTCGCTGCATTCAGTCACCTCTGCGATTCATTGGAAGGTTTAATGCATGATGCATCCTTCAGGGATTAAACGATACCAAACGATTTATTCTTCATCCTTTAAGCCAATTTTTTCTGAAGCAATTTCATATGGGGGGTGCAGGTAGCGCAGTGGTAGTGATGGCGTTAGCAAGGCGTTGGTTCGGCTCTGATTCGTGCCAGCTATGCCTCTCATTGCTCGTGCTAAGGAAAGTGGTATCAGATTCGTCTGGGTTCGGCTAGAATTGATCTGACGAGCATCCTACTAAACTCATCAAAAAAGACAATTCACAGGTAGCAAGAGAGCCCACACGCAAACTTCTAAGACCTTCGTGGATAACGGTTTCAAATGTTCGAAGAGGTGCTGGGATCCGAACAACGTGTCTTGTCAAGACATATGAAGATTTCGTATGCTAAAATTCTCTATGTTGCACCTAACATTTTAATGCTGTTTGTAAAAAAGACAGTTCTATAAAGTACCTGTGTAGAAAAAAAATAATTACAGCGAAAAAATACACGCGGTTCCTTCATTCGTCAATAACCCCGATATCTACTGTGTGCAAAAATGTCGGAATTTACGAATGGAGGTGACTAAATGAAGATTGCAAGAAGTTTCAGCTATTCCGAGACGACTACAGTGACGATGACGACGAGAACGATGATGATGACCATGACGATGATGTCCAGATAGATGGCGGCGTCATATGTCATCGACGTCATTGAGGAGTTTGCATCAAGAAAAGTGCGCAGCCAATCCAGTTGTTGGTCTCAGAAACACATGACTTTGGCCGTCTGACTTAGTCATAAGCGACCACTGTAATAGATCACCATTAATCGCCTATCTTTCTGTTGGTGGTAGAGAGCCTCCAGATGGCGCCAATGAACCTTCCATTTCTCCCTGTCGCGTAAAAGAGCAGCCTAGTGGGTTCTCCACGGTGTAGGAACTCGTTGAGCGTCATAACTTTCTTCGAGGGCCTCTATGAACAACTCTGACCATCGAGTCGGTTGCTCTTCTGCAGTACTTTTGACATCTTAAAAAAATCCAATCACTAACTGCTCCTATCCATTAGTCATCATTCAGACACATTGCAAGCGCGGGCCACCTTATCTTCGACTGTTTGGCGTATAGAACGGCATCTTTGATCTCTGATTGTTGATGTAGATCGGAGCCTCGGATCTCTTGCCTTACTTGCATGATACGTTGTACTCCTACATCGTCATTTGGACAACGAATTCTGTAATGCTAAGTGATCTTTCATCCTGCTTACGCAGCGACAGGTTCCTCAAAAAATACGTCAAGGAAGGAGGAATCGTCGAGTCGAAAAGGTGGGCACGGAATGGTGTTTTCTTCGTTCTCCTCTCTATATCTTGATACTCTTGAATGCTCTCCAAGCCGGTCGCTTCCTCCTGCCCAACATTGCAGCTGAGTCGTAATCATTTTGATTTCCCGAAGTGTATGTAGCTGGAGAATTTCGAGGTGTTCATACCGTTGAGCGTGGGTGGGGTATGGGAAAATAATCCTTTCCTCATGAACATCGTCTTTTGTGGGATTTAATCAAAGATCAATCTTTCCACAGGTGTTCCGTTGAGCTAAAGTTTGGTGTTATAAGAATGATGTCATCAGCAAAGCGAACATGGTGCAATTGCTAACCATCAATTTCCACTCCCATATTGTCCCACTGCAGTGTTTGCATGAAATCCTCGAGGGTGCCGGTAAATAAATTTGGCGAGATTATATTGCTTCGTCTAACCAGACTTTTAACTGCGATGTTAAATCGCTGTAGAATGGTAATATTTTGGGAACACAAGGTTTTATATGGCTTACAAAGAATCGTTATATACTGAGTAAGGACGGTCTCGTTGTCTAGGGCTTCCAATTCCAACCCGCGTCAAATGTTTTTCTTAAATCGATGAAAGTGAGATAGAGCGGTCTTCTGTACTCTCGCGATAGTTCGTGAGTCTCATTATTATGTGGATGTATCCCATCGTACTGAATTCTTTTCGAAAATGTCTCCTCACATGGCTGTCCTTTGTCCAGTGTTCTGTCAGTCCTGTTTAGGACGCTTCCAGAAGAAGGTTTGTAGAAGGCAGACAGTAAGCAGATTGGCCGTAGTTGCTGATATCGTGGAGATCGCCTTGCTCGAACAACAGCATAGTCTTGCTGCTGTTCCACTAAGTAGGAAGCTTCCATTCGAGCAGGTAACGTATAAAGAGCCAAGCTGGAGTGTTCATAATGACTGGCGGAAGGTTCTTCAGATGTTAAGACCTTGTTCTGTCCGGACCTGGTGTTTTCGATTCTCCATCGAAGAAACAGTATGTCAGATTACGGAAAGGAAAATCGGTGGGACGACATATTCACTCTTCTTTATTTCATATGATGACAGGAGTACTTGAGAGATCCGAGTAGTAATCGTGAATGACTTTCTCCATTGCCTTTCTGCAAGATGCAACTGTTTTGTCCGGGAGTTGAAGTGCAATCATCTTAGTTTTGTAATTGGCGAAGATTCGATGGGCTTTGTAAATGTTTTTTTCCAGCCTCTGCAGTTTCGACCATAACTACTGCTCTTCTTCC
This sequence comes from Angiostrongylus vasorum, assembly GCA_018806985.1. Classification (NCBI taxonomy): domain Eukaryota; kingdom Metazoa; phylum Nematoda; class Chromadorea; order Rhabditida; family Metastrongylidae; genus Angiostrongylus; species Angiostrongylus vasorum. Next base: position 1,121,692 of record JADANN010000420.1, read on the forward strand.
TCTAAGATTTTCTTCTATCGCCTGTCTGCATTGCTTTGCAAGTTCGGACGTTAGTTGATGGTTTCCTGCAGCTAGTGCGATTCCACGCTAGAGAATTTCTGGAGACAGGTATTTCTTGGTGACTTTTGCAATCTCAGCTATCATAGCACTAATGTGAAGATGTTGAATGAACCGATCGTTTTCCTCGTCGATGTCACTAATAACGGCATTTTCCCAAGGCTGACTAATACTGAATAATTCTCAATTTATGATAGTTTTTGAATGTCGTTCTTTGAACTTGGCGGCTTTCTGTCCTTACCGTTACAACCGAATCTTCAGCGAAGTAGACGATAGTCTGGTTCTGTGTAGAATTTCGGGACAACAATAGCATCAGTTAAACAAAGTGCCTTCTATTTACTATGATGTGGTCTATTTCGTTATGGTACTCTCCACTGGGAACTCCTAGGTCCATCGTTGAGATTGGGGCTTCTGGAATTGCGAGTTACGATGTCAATGTCTCGGTCCTTATGATAAACTCAGACAGCCGCTCACCCAGCTCGTTCCATTCTAATCCGGGAATCCCAATGCGACATTTTTCGAGCGTTCTCCTGGATCCAATCCTAGCTTTAAAATCTCCTGTTGTGACCTTAAAGAATGTATGAAGTTCACTGTAGAATTTCTCCAAGTTCATAAATAACGCTTCGACTTCGTCTTCGTCATGGCTTGATGTCGGTACGTAAACCACGAGGTTCTCAAAGCCGGTATTGCTCCACATCTCTTTAATCGTAAACGCCCGATTTGGGTTGTTAGTTGTTCGAATGGTTCGATGTTCACAGGCAAACTCGTGTTGACGAGAACGCCGACACCGCCGACTCCTTTACTGTCACATATTCAGAGGAACAGTCCTTCTCCGGTGTCATAGATGACGTTAAATGGGTGACGTCTTCTCGTCTCAGCCAGCCCGTTTGCGTCGAACCTTATGCTTTTTGGCTGCACGACGAAACCCTCTTTGGCGCACTCAGCTGTGAGTGAATGTGCATTGTAGGTACATATGGCCACCTTAGTCCTTTGCGATTTAGGCAGCCTAGAATTGTCCTGAGATTCTAGCAGCTTCTCTGTACTCGTCCTACCCACGCGGCCTTTTCAGGGGGCACTTTCAGGGTCAGAGGAATGTGGCCCAATTATTTTATAGTGTTTAGCGTTTGATAGCTACGTGTAGCTCGCTGAGATCTGAATGTGAAGGCTGCCTATACTCATAGGTATCTTGCCAGTCTCTCGGAATAGACGAGAAGCTTATTTTTTGGAGGCGATCGCTAACAGCTTCCCGTAATATGGTTCGTGGTCGTTGACTACAGACTTTTGGCAGATTTGACTCGTAGAATAGAATCCGCATAAACGAGAACAGAACTAAGCACGCATGCATGAAAACGCTCTCTTAAATTCAGAAGGTACATACCAAATCATCACATCATTCTCGGCCAGCACTGAACGACGTTCGTGACACCTGAACCCGCACCGAAAAAAAACCGTAGTGCATGGTGGATGCGAGAAAACGAACCGAATGCGAGAAATTCTGTGATCCACATAGTAAATATGAAAGACGAGTTTTGTAAGAGAAAAAAAACAGAGTGAGGCGTTCTAGGAAAAGCTGCATATGTAGTAAAAAGTTTAAGAAGAGAAGCACATTTGTGAAATGATGCTTAGGAAACAGATCGCATGGTAGTAACGGCAGTGTACCGAGGTATTGAATACTATAAAGAACCAAGCACTAAGCAGGCAGAAATTTTATAATCAAGTAAAAGAATTGGAACGAATTCCATTGAAAACTAAAGGACATGCATCCGTCGTTGTGTGTACTGTAGTACAAATCATCTGCGACCGAGTATAATCGGGAGGTAGAGTTTTGTTGTAGAGAAAAAGACAGATAATCTGTTTTGAAATTGAACTAACCGTTTTCGCGGTAAGTACAGTACTTAGTTTAAATGTAAAAACAACGCCCAAGTTAAAGGTGGCTAGTTTAATTCGAAAGGTCCGATAAAGGAACGTAGTATACAAAAAATAAGTGCTCCAATCTGATCTCGCTGAGTTTCATTAGATTTTCATGAACGAAATTTCTTTATAACCACAGCAATGCGAGGTATTTGCAAAACTCCAGACCACAGGTGTCTGCGGTTGGGATCGAACCCGCTATTACTCTTTCGGGGGGCTAAGGTGTTCACCACCATATCACGCGGATCCTCCGCTACGACTTTCTATCAGCCTCTTCTCAAAAATTGTTATTTCGTCAGTTTTTTTGAATTTCGGATAGTCGTAGTCTGGCGATTTAATTCAGATATTTGATTTGTTAACGACTATATCTAAACACTCAACGTTTAACGTAAATACCTTCACGAATACATTGCCCTGAAATGGTTTCGATGTGACGATGTCAAGGGCAAGGTCGTTTTCTTCACAGATTACCTTCGGAGTACCTGAAACATTATTTTGAAATCCAGAAACAAAAACATTGAAGTGATATTTTTTGCAGGTTTCTTCTACCTGTCAGTGTTTTTTTCCGATTCAACACTTCGTCAGTCCCCCTCTTTATATTTCCGGACCGTGCGTTCATTAACCAAACCCATACTGCATCCAACATTTAGTTCGTGGTTCTTATCGATTTTAGCTCAAATAATTTCTCAAAAAATAACACAAAAATCGATCGTAAAAAGGATTTAACACGTTGGTTACAACGCCTAATTTCATATTTGTTGTGGAGTTGGTGATTTCTTGACAACTGACGATGATTTTTCGATAACGAGAGAACTTGAGGAGCTGAGAACATGAAGAAAATGTGGAAAAGGATTTTTTCTATCATTCTAGAGGTGCAGATGGTAGGTGTGTGAGTATTTATCACTAGTCAGTACGGTCCATAATTCAAGCACATTGATGTTGGCAGTTGTTATTTGCGCCTCTGGAAAAGCGAGTTACCATTGATGGTCTTGGTCGTCATGATAAACTCAGACAGCCGCACACCCTGTTCGTTCCATTCTAATCCGTGGGTCCCAATGTGACGTTCTTCAGACGTTCTTCTTGGTCCAATCTTGGCGTTGAAATCTCCAATGATGACCTTGAAGAATATATGGTCTACTCTGTAGAACTTTTTCAAGTCCATGTAGAACGCTTCGACTTCTTCTTCGTCACACTGTGATGTCGGCGCGTAAACGACGAAGGATGTCAAAGCAGGTATTGATCCACATCTTTTTAATTGTAAACGTCCGATCCGTGTTGTAAGTTGTTCGAATGAATCGATGTTCATGAACGAACTCGGGTTGACGAGAACGCCGACGCCGCCGACTCCTCTACTGTCGCATGTTCCGAGGAACAGTTCTTCTCCGGTATCATAGACGACGTTGGATGGGTGGCGTCGCCTCTTCTAGACCAGAACAATGACGTCATACCTTACCTTCAACAACGGTAAGTGATCTTTCATCCTGCTTACGCAGCGACCAGGTCTCTGACACACACGTTAGGGCAGGAAGTACTGCTGAGTCAAAGATGTAGGCACGCAGTCGGGTGTTCTTTGTTCACTTCACTACATCCTCGATGCTCTTGAAAGCTCCCCAAGGCGCTCGTTTCCTCCTGCTCGACTCGGGAGCTAAGTCGTTCATCATTTTGATTTCACGATCTAGATAAACATGACTGAAGCACTCGGAGATATTCGTTCCGTTGAGGGTCAATGGGGCATACGAAACCAATCCGTTCCTCATTAACATCGTTTTTGTGAGATTCACTCGAAGGCCAATCTTTCCACAGGCTCTATCAAAGTCGGCAAGCATTTCTTCCGCTTGTCTAATGTTTGGTATTATAAGGACGATGCCATCAGCAAAGCGAACATGGTGTAATTGCCGAGCATCGATTTTTCACTCCCATGTTGTCCCATTCCAGTGTTCGCATGACGTTCTGGAGGGTGGCAGTGAATAATTTAGCGAGATAGTATCACCTCGTCTAAGTCGTCTTTTTGACGTCGATGTTCATACCGCTGTAGAATGGTGACATCTTGGTTGCGAAGTTTTGTGAAGCTCACGAAGAATCTTTATGTACCGAATAGGGACTCCTTGCCTAGCAAGGGTTTCCATGACTGCTTCTGTCTCAATTGAGTCAAAGGCCTTTTTTTAAATCACTGGAAGTGGGAAAGAGCGGTCTTTTGTACTCTCGCGATACTGCACTGAGTTTTCTCTGCTGTCTCATGTTCCAAGGAAAAGTTCTTCACCGGTGTCATACACGGCGTTGAATAGGTGGCATCATCTCCTCTCAGCCAGGCCAGAGATCACTTACCGTTATTGAAGGTAAGGTACGACGTCATCGTTCTGGTCGAGAAGAGGCGACGCCACCCATCCAACGTCGTCTATGATACCGACAGCAGAAAGAGTCGGCGGCGTCGGCGTTCTCGTCAACACGAGTTTGTCCATGAACATCGATTCATTCGAACAATTTACAACTTACAACCCAAATGGGACGTTTAAGATTAAAAAGATGCTGATCAATACCAGCTTTGACAGCCTTCGTCGTTTACGCGCCGACATCACAGTGTGACGAAGAAGAAGTCGAAGCGTTCTACATGGACTTGAAAAAGTTCTACAGAGTAGACCATATATTCTTCAAGGTCATCATTGGAGATTTCAACGCCAAGAATGGACCAAGAATATCGTCTGAAGAACATCACATTGGGTTCTCACGGATTAGAATGGAACGAACAGAGATCAGCGGCTATCCGAGTTTATCATGACGACCAAGACCATCAATGGTAACTCGCATTTCCAGAGGCCTCACCTTCAACGCTGAACGTGGGAGTGTTCCAGTGGAGAGTACCATAACGAAATAGACCACATCATAGTAAATAGAAGGTCCTGCCTAACCGATGCCGCTCTTGTCCCAAAATTCTACAAGGGATCAGACCATTGCCTCCTTCGTGAAAGATTCTGTTTATTGCGAAAAGGAGAAAAAGCAGCTAAATTCAAAAAACCGAGGTCCCAGAACCACTACAAACTGGGACTTATTCGATTCACTAGGCGGCTGTTGGGAAGATGCCGTTGTCGACAACATCGACGAAGAATACGACCGGCTCATCCAACATCTTCACGTTAGCACTATGAAAGCTGAGAGTTCGAAAGTCACCAAGAGACGTCTGTCTCCAGAAACGCTCGAGCTGATATGCTAACGTGGAATCGCACGAGCTGCAGGCAAACGCGAACTAACGTTCGAACTTGCAAAACACGAACAGCACTAGACATCGGCTTGAGACGAGCTCATAGTTGCTGGACTCAAATTTTGAACAGCTTGAGAAAACCCCTCAAGTAAATGTCGAAGCCGCAGAGGCTGGGAAAAGCATTTGCAAAGCCCATCGAATCTTCGCCAATTTCAAGAGCAAGATCATTCCACTCCGACGCCCAGATGGAACAGTTACAATGTCCAGAAAGGCAATGGAGAAAAATCATTCACAAATACTACTCAGATCTCTTCGATAGCCACGTACTACTTCCGTCATATGAAATAAAGGAGGATGGATATGTTGTACCACCGGTTCTCCCTTCCGAAATCCGACATGTCATTTCGTCGGTGAAAAATCGAACAGCACCAAGTCCGGACAGGGTAACACTAGAGCACCTGAAGAACCTTAAGCCAGTCCTCGTAAACACAATGGCTCGGCTCTCCACACGTTACCTGTCTGAATGCAAGGACCCTACTCAGTGGAAGACCAGCAAAACCATGTTATTGTTAAAGAAGGGTGACCTACACTATATAGGCAACTATCGCCCAATCTGCATGCTGCCTGTCGTCAACAAACTTTTCACTCGAGTCGTCCTAAACAGGATTGACAGAACACTGGAGAAGAACAGACATGCCAGCAAGCAAGGTTTCGAAAAGAATTTAGTACGATGGACCACATTAACACGGTAACAAGACTCATTGAAGTATAGCGAGTGTGCAAAAGACCGCTCTGTCTCACTTTTATCGATTTAAAGGAGACCTTTGACTCAATTGAGATAGAAGCAGTCATGGAAGCCCTTGATAGTCAAGGAGTCCCTACTCCGTACATAAAGATTCTTCGTGAGCTGTATTAAAATTTCACAACCAATAGATAACCATTCTACAACGATATTAACATCGACGTCAAAAGAGGAGTTAGGCAAGGCGATACCATCCCGCCAAAATTATTTACCGCCACCCTCCAGAACGTCATGCGAACATTGGAATGGGATAATATGGGAGTGAAAATCGATGGTCGGCAGTTACACCATCTTCGCTTTTCTGATGACATGGTCCTTATAACACCAAATATTAGCCAAGCGGAACGCATGCATGCCGACTTTGATAAAGCCTGTGGAAAGATTGGTCTTCGACTAAATCTCACAAAAAACGATGTTCATAAGGACCGGATTAGTTTCGCACGTTCCATTCACGCACAACGGAGAGAACATCACCGAATGCTCCAGTTATGTCTACATAGGTCCGGAAATCAACATGATGAACGACTTAGCTCCAGAGGTGAGCAGAAGGAAACCGGCGGCTTTCTGGAGATTGAAAAAAAAACTGGGGAGTTTTTACGAGCATCGAGGATGTAGTGAGGAGAACAAAGAACACCCGACTCCGTGCCTACCTTTTCGACTCAACGGTACTTCCTGCCCTAACGTGTGTCAGAAACCTGGTCGCTGCGTAAGCAGAATGAAGGATCACTCAAAGTTGTGGAACGCGCAGTCGAAAGCACGATGCTAGGAGTATCCCGTTTCACACAAGTAAGAGAAGGGATCCAAAGCTCCGACCTGCGTCAACGATCGAAAATCAAAGATGCCGTTCTGTACGCCAAACAGTGAAGATAAGGTGAGCCGGACAGGTAATGCGTATGAATGACAATCGATGGACAAGAGCCGTTAGTGACTGGATTCCTCAGGATGTTAAACGCACAGCAGGAATACCACCGACTCGATGACCAGTATTCTTCACGAAAAGCCTAGAAGGAAGATATGATGCTCGTCGAGTCCTTAGAGCGAGCACAACCCAATGGGCTGCTCTTGCACGCGATAAGGCGAAATGGAAGATTTACTGGCGCCCGCTCGAATCTCTCGACGGTCAGCGGGACTACAGGTGGTGCAGAACTCGCCCAGTGTTAAAGCAAATCCCAGCTCATCTCACGAATACCCATGTGTTCCTGGACCGTCTAAGTAACGGGATTCCTAACAGTGCGTATTTGATGGAGTCTTTCGACGTTACCGCCCCCCTATAACCATGTTCTAGCATTCTATTCCCTTTCCGTCGCATCCACCGTCCACAATTCTCTTCGAAAAATCGGTATTCGAGAAATTACTTCTGTTGCTTCTGCTTTGTCTTCTTTATGAATGTCGTAGAATAATGGTCAAGTCGATTCTCCTTCCACTGTTGGAGACAGCAGAGCTAACGCGCTCCCACGTCGATTTGAAGAGAGGGTGGGGTTGGTGAGGATCTAACTAGCGCGTTTGTTTCCTGATCAGCGGCATCATTAATCGCTGTGCCATCCGCTCCGCTAAAGGGCGCTGCTAACCAAGATATTTCGAACGGCTGCCAGTGTGTGGACAGGAAAAGAGCAGAAGGAAGACTCCTTGAAATTGACGGCAAATAGCCATTTCCACTGATTACGAAACTCTTAGCTCCTCGAGACAGGAGCAGAGAAAAAATCAACGCCCCCCACCCAAACGATAAGCCTAGAGAACACGAATTAGCGTTTTATCCTCCCCTTCATTTCTAATAAAAACAAGCACAGCTGTAAAACAGTGTTCAAAAGGGGCCTATCAAGAGAAATCGATAGTATTAACTGACGTACTACCAGACACTTTAAGACGACAGCGAAATCGTAACAGCCTGTATGACCGTCTGTGTAAAACGCAAAAATTGCATAATATGCTCTAACAGTGAGAAAGTGATTGCATGAGTCCGGATACGGTTTATCCGATCTGTTGTAATATGTTCGAGGGCGAAGACATTAGTGAAACGGGTAAACCATTTTCCGCCCGTATAAAAAGAACATCTAGCTAGTAAACCTAAAGTTAAACTAAATACTCCACTAAGTCCGCATAAAACACAGACATAAAACAGAAGACTTTAAAATATAACTTCAATAATGCTCGAGATATTTGCAAAACTCCGGACCGCAGGTGTCTGCGGTGGGGAACAAACGCGCTATTACCCTTTCCGGGGGCTAACGCGTTCACTACCACACCATGCGAGTCCTTCATTTCGTCTGTCTCTCAACTAGTTCTATCCATCATCAGCAATCACCCGTCAACGGGATTGATGTGGGGAGCCCAAATTGGCAATGAACCCAGCTAAGCTGACGCTCTAGTTATAATCACAATCTTTACCTTTTTTATTTACTGCCTATGCTTTTTAACGGCAGGGGTATGTTGCAAAAATATAACTGCTATAATGCTGAGACATTTGTGAAACTCCGGACCGCAGGTGTCCGCAATCCGGAGCTCTGCAAATACGCTAGCTAAGCACTTTGATGTAGAAGTTACCTTGCTCACACAGGGAATCGAAAACTTCAGCGTGTAAAACTCTAGGAGCATTCTGGATAAATTCCAAGAATCTAAATATGGAGTGCAAGGAGAAGCACCTCGTTATCACACATCATCCCGTACATTGTTGAAGATGAATATTTTAAGGTGAAAGAGGACGTTACCCAATCGTTTGGATTCTGTACGGTTGTTTTCCACGTGGAATACTCAGTGAAAGACTCACAGGCCACGATGAGTGATTGGTGAAACCGTTTTATTCTCAATGCGATTAAAATATTGGCTGCGCGAGTTTACGGTTTTGGTTATGGAGGTATTTTGTCGACGAGATTGCAGTCATCCTAGGCTTTCTAGGCTCTGAAGAAGGCGAACTCCGCCGAAAGGTCAGCTTTTTTTGTGAACATAGAGTAGGATAACGATCTCGTGCTTGTTCATCAAGGAAACAGCGAATTATTTTATCAACGCCAAGGAGGTCGGTCTTGGGAAAAATTGATTGCGTTAAGCCCTAAATTTGAGACAATAAGAAATAGAGATGAGAAGGGCAGAAATTCACAGGATTCCTACTCAATCGAAGATGGTACGCGATCGATTCAACAATAAGCACGTGAATGCTTTAAATAATTTAACGTAGTTTACTAAGAACTTAAATAAGAAATTCTACCACACTGAGTTATATAACATACCTTCATCTACGATAGATCTCTTAATTCATCTAATATCTATGACATCTGACATCTGGATAAAAAGGCATCTGACACCTTGGTAACAGAAAACTTTTTTTGCTTGGGCTTCCAAAAATCAAATTCAACACAGAGAAATTTCTACACATTTCACTTGAATGAAGAAATAGAATTATGCTGATTTACTACAAGTCTCACTTACATGAAGGATTTCAGAACCTACTACCAGCAAGGTCACGTGGCACGCCAACTAGGCGACGAATAAGGCCGGGGTTAAATACGGACCGAATGTCGACAAGCTACTAACCAGCTCTGAGACGGAAGGATTCAGATGATGGGCTGCATCCATAGTTCTGTTGTGTCAGGTTTGCTTCTATCTACACATACAATTATTTTTATGCATACAAGCGCAGATTTGCTTAGGTGTGTGTGAGTTGTGCACTACAAAACGCCTACGACAAATAAAGAAGCCCAACATTTCCTGCGGGAGAACTCCACACGCTACCTCTAGATATATGCTCTGAAACGCTATTTATTTTTTACTTTATTTGAGACCACTAGATTTCTTCGATAAAAAAACTGGGAAAACCACATGTGACTTAGAGGTTGGTGTTGCCCTAATGACAAGAGGTGCTTTGCAACACACGTATGGTAGTTAGTTCGATTCCGTTGAGTGAACTAAATCCTCTGTCCGTCTTGTATAGCTAAATTCGTACCAGACTGGTGGGAGTATAGAACCACTGATTGGATACATTCGTAAACCCCGGAAATAATTGCACGAACCAAGTATGCGTCCAATCATCTCTATGAGGCAACGAATGTAGTCGAATGCAGAGCGCATCTTTAAGTGATTAATCAATGCTGATAAAAAAGTGCAAAACCCAGTAAGTAAAACATGCCGACCACCTAACTAGCAAGAGGTTAAACTCTTCAAAAAAAAGTAGCCTTTCTTGGCCCATATAGTTTTTCGTTCCGTGTGGGCGAGGACTTTTTGTCTTGACCGGTCAAAAGATTGTTTGGTAACTCACCAATAATGCTGTTTTCAATGAAAGCGATGACGATTGACGGCAGGACGATGACGACTACGAGCATGATGTGGACGCGAAGGATGTGAATACCGTTGAGCAGCATTGTCAAACTGCTGCTGAAGGGCGTGGCCTTCCATAAACGATTTTACCATGGGCTCCGCCCCTTTTTATGGGATTTGGTCGTGTGTCCTTCGTTGGTTGGAATTTTTTTGTTTGGTTCATTAAACAGCTGGATTTTAATAAAGTCAGATGTGTACCAGAGTATTTTTACAATAATCCCCTCGCTTCACTCACTAACCACACAAAGTATGCTGCAAAAATCTTTAACGCTTTCTGAAATTTTTTATTCATGTTTGGAATAAAACCAGTGCACCACTCCCTGGGATGAGAGTGACTCAAAAAATCAGATGGGGACATGTATCGTTGTAGAGAGTCATGGAATGCAAGCTTTCAAAAAAGTGGTATAGGTGTCCTCAATTGGGTTTAGCACTCACTGTACACCAACAATTGATACGAAGCCAAATCAAAACAAGAGTGATAAAATGCAAGCGACGTGATCTTTGCCAACTCTGTGGTCTCATGCTGCTACGAGAGGTAGTATCCCAAGATGAAATTGGTCAATTTCAATGAAACTTGTTTGTATTTATGGATCCCCACTTAGTTGGATACTTGGACTGTTCGTCTTCAAGAGCTGCACGGACCCCAGCACATATGCCATTCGTTCCTTTCTCTCGCAATCGTAGTCCATGGTGGTGGTCTTGTTCGAGCATGGTAGCGCTTGCGAGTCTCATACCGTGGTGATCTGTAAAACAACTGCAGCTGCGGGTACAGCTGATTAACTTTGTTTACGAAAACGTCCGCCCATCGTGTAGGGTGGTCGACCAAGGGGACGCTTGCATCAAGCGCTCTGTGAGTAGTGCGAAGCATTCTTGACGTAGTTGAAGTATCAACCCATGTTTCCGCAGCATAACAGAGAGCTGGGGAGGACCGTAGAATCGAAGAGATGAGCGCGGATTTTCGGGTCCTGATTTTTCCGCCCAAGCTGCTCTCCTTTTTTCTATCTAGTTCTCCTTTCATGTTCTTTTTCCATGTTCATTGATCGCGCAAGATATACGTACGAGGTGGTCTCTGCAATGAGAGAGTCATCCAATTCAATTTTTTTGCCTTCGCACCATAGGTTTTTCATGAACTTGGTCTTCTTTCGATTTATACGAAGTCCGATCTTTTTCCTCGCTTCATTGAGCTCGTTAATCATCACCTGCCAGTACTTCTTGAGAAGATTGAGATGTCATCCGCAAGACGAAAGTTTGACAAGAATATTCCATCAACACGTAGGCCTTTCTCATTCCAATCAAGTGACTTCATTATCCACTGCAGTGCGGCAATGAACAGCTTTGGCGATATTGTGTCGTCCTGTCGAACCCCTTTCCTATGAGTATGGTAAGAGGTGGATGAAAAGCTGTATTTTCGTAGTGCAGTTTCGATAACAGTCGGACAGCGTCCTTATGTAGGGCGGGTCCATTCCTTGGTCGACGAGCGCTGACAAGATTGCACTCTTTTCGACACTGTCAAACGCTTTTTCATAGTTGACAAAGGCTAGGGACTAGAGGCAAGTGGTATTTCCGACAAACTTCGATGACCCTGGACACGGTTTGGATGCGGTCCATGCAGCAAAAATTTTTTTCGAAATCCTGCTTGCTCGACTGGTTGCGCTTCATCCAATGTCTTTGGTATGCGCGAGAGGATAATCTTCGTGAAGAGCTTGTAGAGTACACAACAACCATATGGAACGATAGTCACGAAGATCCATTCGGTCCCCCTTCTTGGGCAGGATGACAGTGCGCGACGTGCTCCACTGGTCTGGGATTTTTCCTTGTGAAGGTAGGCTGTCATATGATTTGCGAGAAGTACATATAAATTGAGGCTTCCAGCTCTAAAGAAGTCGGCGGTAATATTATCGTGTCCTGGAGCTTTGCCTCTTTTCATGCTTTCTATCGCAACTCGAACCTCCGACCGAAGAATTCCAAACTCAAGGGTTTTTTCTCCAGAGGGATATGAGGGGTCGGGGGCGGGGATTGTGGAACGGAAAAGGTTGGTGTAGGACGTTTCCGCTATTAATTCCATATCATGGCGTGAAGTTTTGACGATTTCCTCTTCAAGATTGCTGAGATATTTGCAAAACTCCGGACCGCAGGTGTGTGCGGTGGGGAACGAACGCGCTATTGTCCTTCCCGGGAGTAATGCGTTCACCACCACACCATGCATGTTCTTCGTTTCGGCTGTCTCTCAGATGGTCCTATCGATCAGTGCCGTCAGCAATCACCCGTCAACAGGATTGATCTGGGGGAGCCCACATAGCCATTGAACCCAGTTAAGCTGAGGCTGTAGTTGATTTCACAATGTTTTACTTTTTTATTTTCTGTCTTCTAGAATTTTTGTAGCAGGGTAATAAGTGAAATACAACCACAAGATTGCTGAGATATTTGCAAAATTCCGGACCGATCAGAACTAGCTGAGAGACAGGCGAAATGAAGGACCCGCATGGTGTGGTGATGAACGCGTTACTCCCCGGAAAGGGCAATAGCGCGTTCGCTCCGCACCGCAGACGCTGCGGTCGGAGTTTTGCGAATATCTCAGCAATCATGTGGTTGTTATTCGTTTGATCCCATCTTCATTCATAAGGGCTGACAGCGGAGCAGTATAATCACACAAGTCCCAACGACATTTTTTTTCAGACTGCTTCTTTTCTCTGCTGCTTCCAGTAGTTTCTTCTGCTTGTACAAATGTAGATCTTCCTGCAAAGCTCTTCTGCAGCTGGCATTTATTACTAGTCGTGTAAACGTGTTGTAGTAGGACCAAGCTTCAGTTTTCTTCTCTTTTTGAGCAAGTCCTTAGTAGTGGTGGAGATGCGATCCGATCTTCTTGTTTGAGGAGCTGAGGCGAATTCGGCACAGCTTTTTCAGTCCTTTGACAAGCAACTCATAGTCTTCGGTCGGGTCTTCTTTAATCTGCCAGACACGTATGGATAGGACTTCGTTATGTCATCGTCGTACACAGCTAGACTTTTTCCTCGTAGTCAATGAAGAGAGTTCTTTTTTCCAGCTTGAGGCTGAATCGAATCTTCGCGCGAAGAAGGCGGTGATCGAAACAGCACAGAATGACGGGACTACCGATGTGTCAAGTAGGCACCATCTTCTGTTTTTCAGAATGTGGTCGATCTCCGCATGAGCCATGCCGTTAAGAGAATCCCATATCCAGCGGCGGCTTTCTTTCTTCTGGAAAAACGATTTCCATGGAAGAGACGTGCTGCTGACAGAAGTCCTGCGAGACGGCTCCCATTCTCATTTCTTTCTCCTAATCCAAAATATCCGATCCTGTATTCGCTTTCGTTGGCCTTTCCTATTCTAGCGTTGAAGGCTCCGACAACAAATTTATGATACGCTTTATCATTGCGGATGACTTCCTCCAACTGATAGTAGAACGCATTTAATTCATACTCATCAGCTGCGTCAGTCGGTGAGAAGCAGTTGATGATAGTGGTCTTCCTATGATGCGATAGTTGAAGACGGAAGACGGCTATGTAGGAGCAAAGGATCTCGTATGAGTCAACGAGATGTACAATGGACGGGTGGACGACAAAGCGTACGCCGCCGACATTTCGTGACGGGACCTTTTCTCCACGGATCACAAGGGTCCTGTGGTTTAGTTGGCGTATGTCGGCCTTCTTGATTTTTGTTTCTTGTAATGCGATCACGTGAAATTTAATGCGATTTGCGACTACAAGAAGGGCGTGAAGATCGGCGTCTGTGGAGAGTGTTCTGGCATTATACGTGCATAGTAAGAAACAATCTCCATGGAGTGTCGTGCGTTTGTTCGTCAGATCCGGTTCCATTGACGTCCTGCGTATCCCGAGATTTTGTGGCCTCTATCGTCTTACCGCCTGACCTCATAGACAGGGAGCACCCAGTGGGCGGGGGTACTGAGACTGGCCTGTTGCTAGTTGGGCAATTTGATCTTCCCTGGAGTCCCGACTTAACTTTGCAACGGCGTTCTCAGGTCTTCACGACGATGTGGATCTGAGGGAGGTGTGTTTTCGGCGACGAACCCTTCGCTCGGTCTTCCTACTACTTGAAACGGAGAGATGTTAAAAGCGAAATCAGAAACGAAAGTAGGAATGAAGAAGTAACCGACCGCTCAAGGACGATGTAGAAGCCGCATTTCGGATCCCCACTGTCAGCGTAAATTTAGAACTTGCTATTTTTCACTAACTAGGGCAGACTTTGGACAGGCTGTCCTCGCGCCTCCAAGGAAGCACAATGGTTAAACCAGCAAATCTCCGAAAAATGGAGATTATGCTGAGGCCCACACAACGAGTGAAGAGGCGGGCTATCCAGGTGTCCAACTGAATAAGTATTCTCACTAAATATTTAGGATCTGACATATTAAATAGTCCTCGTGGTGAGCTAATCCCAGAATTCCTACCGTTTTAAAGAAGCCCTAAAAGAATCCTATTTTCAAGGTAGCAAACACTCTCCCGAGATAACCTGGCATGGGAATGTCGACAATCTATGAGAAACTTCGCTCAACCAGAATTCAGCATGCCAATGAGAAGAGGAGGCGAGCGATAGGTATATCTAACAAAACGAATGGAATAGTTGCTGCGATGTTTACATCCTACAGGTCATAATCGAATTGCCTAAGAAGATACTGTAAGTTTGAGTCCTCTGTTTCGATTAAGCAACCACAAATTTCGTTTCACAGAGGTTATTCGTTGCTGACTTCATTATCCTCACCATTTTACTCATAATTTTGTCGCAACATATATGCCATTTCAAGTGATGGAATTTTAGGACAATAAAAGCTACCTAAAAACAGTGAAAAAATTCAAAAAATATGAGGTTCCACCACATTCAGTGAATCTTCGCATTTGGTTCGGAAGAGCAGCGTGTAATGGTGCGTTGTCGCGGGTACAAAAGTACTTACTACCTACAAGAAATCATACAGCGAGCGAATTTTTGAGGCATTATATCGGAATTAGGTCGATATTATGACATAGCTATTAAACTTGGGCAGTGCAACTCAATCTTCCATTTTAATATCTTTTCCAAACCCCCTTATCGAAAAAATTGTTCAGAACAAGCTGAAGAAATGGCTCGAGGGTGTAGACGCTAGAACCAACTTCGTAGTTACTTCTTCCTTCGTTTTTTATTTCAGCACTGATTAACAAGTTTATGTTGCCTTGAACTCTTTTTTTACTTTTTCCCTTTCTTCTGTTCTCGTTTATGCATATCAAGAAAATATGGAATCACTCTAAAGATTGATAAGTAGATGTGGAGTTATTTTCAAAATTCCAGTGTCATTCTCAATAAGGATACACAAAGCATATTTTATGACGCTAGTATTACTGAGAGCGCATATGGCGCAGTGGTTGGAGGCCCTCTGCAACACACACATGTGATCGATCCCGCGCCCATGGCTCACCTAGCCTTTCATACTTCCGGGGTCGGCAAATTGACACCGGACTTGTCTGGAAGGATAGAAGCACTGGCTCGATACATCGCTAGGCCACCGCTAGTCATTGTAAAGGCCAGATATGCAGTCAGTCAGCTCCAACAATGCTTGGTGAAGTCGAATGCATACCACATCCCTCAGGGATTGATCAACGCCGAGAACTTTATCCTTTTATTCTTATTTAGTATTACCAAATATGTAAGAGTTTAAGAAAAAATTTCTTATCTAAATAACAACCACACACTTCTCCCTAGATATGCGAAAACCACCAACAACACCGTCGAAACACTTTACAGCAAATCCAAACTTTGTGAGCGACAATGGGTGATACACACACACTATTTCTACGGAATATGAAACGGGATTTTCGTTCTTATAGGACAAATAAATTAAAACAAGTCCAAAGCTTTTTTGCTTAAATACGTGAAAGTTCTTCAATTCTCGTATCATAGAAGATCGAATACATACGAACGCGAGTTCCAAACAACTTTTCAGTGATGTACACTCACGACGATTTCTTGCTTCGGTCATGGTCTTCATAAAAAGTGCCTATAGTAGTAGCTAACTATTACATAGATGATCTTCTTGTTCTGGCTTTGACAGTCTCTTCGGATCCAGTTGTTGACGATGGCAGACTTAACGGTGAGAGATAAAAAACATCAACTGGTCCCTTATTTGGCACCTTCCTTCCACTGAAATAGTGTTCATCGGGTTCAGCGACTTTCCTGGCAATTAGGCCTCGACTGTTCTCTAGAAAGTTGGTCAACGTCCTGAATTTTATCCTGGTTAGCACCAAAATCAAGATTATCACTACTACAAAGCCAATCTTATGATATAATGCCAACATTCTCGAAGTTCTGATAAGATTTTACGCTATTGCTATCTATTTAAGAGTGCTTTAATTTAAATGATTGATAGGGGATGATAACATTTCCTTGGATGTCTCTATGAGAACTCAGTGAACTCTTTCAGAAGTTGTTGGTAGTCGAACACTGTTGTTAGTTCAGTTAGTTTTTTCTTCTACTCTCATCATCTCTCTGCCTATTCATGGCTATTCCTTTGTTTGTTGTCCCACTTACGTATAGTTTGTGTGGCCGGCCTATTTTCGATCAATTCATAGTTTTCAATAGCAAACACAACCTCATAACCGAGCTCATTACGTTCTGATCACAACGTTTTTCGATTCCCATAGATGGCCTTCTGTACCAACAGTGAGCAAATTGGCCGAAAGCCTACGATTACAACAATGAAGTTGTTGCCATAATATTTAACTTTTATCTACTGCTTACTCTTTCTTCATGGAAGGGCATCGTGTGAAGTGCAACTACAAGGGCGTGTATATAGAGCAAAACTCGAAACGTCAGCTGGGTTTCGAACCCTCGATTACTTCCCTGTAGGCGGCTCACGGCCTATAAACCACACCAACCGAGATGTTTTCCCTGCCTTTCTCTCATCCAGTTGTTAGTTCCCTTGGTACATAAAATAATCTGACAACTTCTTCCAGAAATACGAAATATCCAGAATTATTTCAATAAAACCGTTAATGGTTTTGTATCAACAGTATTCACTGGTTTCAAGCTTTTAGATAGAGAAATGCTAAGAAGTGTTTACCAGAACTGGAGGAACTTTATCATTTTTACTTGAATTCTAGTTGAAAGAGCAAAATAAAGTTCAGATTGTGAAACTAAGGAGAAGACAATGCGCACGATCGTTTAGGAAGACGAAAAAATGAATAAAAAATGTTTTCTTCCACTTACTGTTTTCGGCGAAGAACTAGCCAAGGGTAACTCGTCCGAATCAGTTGGGGCATAGATTTAGTCATAATTGCGCTTCAAGGTGGTAATATTGGACATCAGCCTGATTGATGTTCCCCACAGGTAGATGCCCATCGCACTTCTATTAGGTTGTTCAAAAAAAAGTGAGCGTTATTTGATGTGCTTTAACCAACAAAATATCCTTTATACCTTGCAATATTATATATCACTAAAAAAGCCAATTTTATGCTTTTTTAACGGTCTTGTCAAGAATTAAACTTTCTAAAAAATTTTGAGCTTTGCAATTTTAGATGTCAAAAACGAATTTCCCTCAAAAATTCTTCTTTGAGTTCAAACTCAGTCGTTGTGCAGCACAGACGGCTCGAAACATTTTTGAGGTTTGAGGTGAAAGGTAGGGGTTGGTGAATCAACAGTGCGAACATGGTTCCGGAAATTCCGATCTGACGATTTCGACCTCGAAGACAAGGAAGGCCACGGACTTCTCAATGAACTTGACGACGACGAAATGAAGGCACCAGTGAAAACAAACACGCGAACAACTGTTCGAGAACCTGCGGAACAGCTCGACGTAGATAGAGGAACAATTTCCACTCACTTTAATTACATAGGAAAGGCAAAGGAACTCGACAAGTGGGTGGTGCACGAATAAACGATAATCAAAAAAAATCGCTGTTTTGAAGTATCGTTTTAATCTCAGTCCAGCGCAACAAAAAGCGACCCTTGATCGAACTGTGACGTGCGACGAGAATTGCATTCTGCACGACAGTTAGCAACGTTCAGCTCAATGGTTGGATTGCGACAAGACTCTACAGCACTTCCTTAACCTAAAATTGCACCAAAAAAACGTTGTGGTGACTGCTTGGTGCTTTTCAGTTGGGCTGATTGATGACAGCTTTCTTAATCCAGGCGAAACGATTACGGGAGAGAATTATTGCCAACAAATCGACGAAATGCACGGTAAACTCCAACAACAACGACCAGCATTAGTCAAAAGGAAAGACCAATCCTTCTCCACGGCAGCGCCAGGCCTGATGTTGCGGAACCACTGCTGCAGAAGTTGAACGAGTTGGGCTGCGAAACTTTGCCTCATCTTCCAT
The DNA here is from genome assembly GCA_018806985.1 of Angiostrongylus vasorum. Classification (NCBI taxonomy): domain Eukaryota; kingdom Metazoa; phylum Nematoda; class Chromadorea; order Rhabditida; family Metastrongylidae; genus Angiostrongylus; species Angiostrongylus vasorum. Next base: position 1,140,287 of record JADANN010000420.1, read on the forward strand.
ATTAATCAGATTTTTTGCCTGCCTACTAACACTTCTTCAAGCAGCTTCACAACTTGCTGCGTGAGAAATGCTTCACCAATCACGATAACCTGAAAAGTCCCTTCGACGTATTCATCGCTTCCAGAACTCCAGAATTTTATGCAACCGGAATGAATAAATTTGTTTCTTGTTGACAATGTGCAAATTCAAAAAAATTTTTACTTTAATTAATAAAGTTTTGTTTGAAGCAGGTTGTGAGATTTTAAATGATATAATTAAAAACGCTCATTTATTCCTGAACGACTTGTCGCAACGGGCAGTTACTGTCTTTTGTGAAACGGATTTGATCTAACACTTAGATTTCCTTGTGAACAAAGACGATTTTTGGTCATGGTTCACTCTTTATTAGGTGGAAGAAATTCCGGACTTTTTTCTTAACTTGAGACACCCTGTTAAGGAGATGAGTCGCAGGTATACACTGTAGCTTCACACTCAGGAATATCACTAGCGGATGGAGCCGTTACCCATTGCAGTAGAATGATTTAGGTAACAAATAGATAGTTAATGGTGAACAAAATACTGAATACTAATGTAAGAAAGCGCAATATTACTAGTAACAAGAAAATGGAATTAATAAAAAATCAAATGTAAAAGTAAAATGTTAGACAAATGAGTATTGAATAATACAACTATGTAGGTAATGGGTGATTGACGTGTGATTGCTGATTGCACTGATCGGTAGAGAAACTAGCTGAGGGACAGGCGAAACGAAGGAGCCGCATGGTGTGATCGTGAAAACGTTAGCCTTCAGAAAGGTTAGTAGTGCGTTCGTTCTCCATCGCACACACCTGTGGTGTGGAGTTTTGCAAATATCTCAGCACCGTTATGTAGATGATGTCATGGAAAGGAAAATTCCACCTTGCAACTTATTACTAGATGGCAGAGTTAAGTCTTAAAATCAATAATGTTTTCTTGGGTGGTTAGCTGACACAAAGTTTATTAAAAAACGTTGGCCAAACACAATAAATAATTAAGCAATTGTAAAAATCTTAAAATTTCAAAAAACTACAAAGTAACTTTTAGCAGTGATTACATAGTGGTTTTCCAAACAATTTACTTTTTTTATTGTCAGAGTCTTGCATCCTCCAACCACCTCTTCATGGCAACCTTCAGAAACCCGTTCGCAAGCTTTTTACATGAACTACGGAAGGTTTCTATTTCACGGGTGAAGAAAGCTGACAAAATGTGGCTCATCTTTTCTCAACGAAAAAAGTTGCAATTTTTCAATGCTCTAACTTTTATTTTATGTATTCCTTTTTTTCATATTTTTTTAATGTCAGGACGTGAGGTTGGGGTTTGTCAGGAATACAACCATAAGGTTCAGCTATAAGGAAAACTCGGAACCGTTGCCAGGCTTCAAACCAGCGACCACCCTTACCGGGTGTTCATGTGTTCTCCACCACACCAAACGAGGCCCTCGCTTTTCTTTTCTCCCAACTACAGGTTTTTATTTTTTCTTTGTTCCTTTTTTTTCTCGGGTGGTCGTTGCCAACACACGAAATGTTCGGGAAGACCTTTGTTGGACAATGCATGCAGGGAAAAGGGATCGAGGGCAAGAAATGCTGGGACTCGCATACTTGATGTGATGACAAGTCAGCTAAAATGAAAACAAAAAATGATGTTGTGATTAAAGGGTTGTCTTAACAGGTACTTTTTACTGGAACAACATATTGTGATAATATTATGCGCACTAATTACTTTGTGTGTTTCATAGAACGATAAAGGCTCTTGGCGTTGATCAATTCCTGAGGGATGCGCTATGCACTCGATTTCATTAAGCATCGTTTGGAGGTGATTCAATGCTCATCTGGCCTTTACAATAACTCGCGGTGGGCTACCGATGTATCGAGCCAGTGCCGCTGTCCTCTGAAAGGATGGAAGGTTAGGGTGGGCCATAGACGCGAGAATCAATCCCATGTGTGTGTCGCAGGGCGCTTCCGACCACTGCGCCACACGCACCCCCTTACGTTTCATAAAGAGACATAATTGATACAATCACGATAATTTGGCTCGTCTCACGACGGCATTGACAATGTGGTATTCTTTGTTTTGTGAGAGTGAGCGTAGAGGCTAGAGATAAGGTACAATATACGTATTGTTGCTAGTTTGGCCACGCTCTGTTCCAATAAGACATCCCGTCTCTTCGGGATCGCCAAATTGGTATCAGACTTGATTCGAAAAACTTTCTTATAACAATGTAATTGTTTACAGTAAAGATTAAAAAAGTTCTATTAGCATTATCTTAGGATTTCAAGAAGACGAAAGCACGTCTAAAACAAGCATTCGAACATTTTCACACGTGATCTTCAAGTGGCACACCAATCCATGTGCAAATCCGAAGGCTTTCATATGTCAGACATGTAATACAACGAACCGAATGAAAGAAAGAATGTTTAAAAAAGCGAGGAATATTCCCTTAAAACATTAGATTACCTTCGGAAATGTTTCAGTAGTAAGAAGAAGTGGGGAATATGATACCTATATGCAGAGAGGTTTACTAGGAATTACTGACAAAAATCACGAAAAATTCATAAGGTGTGTTATGTATGGGGAGTGTAGTGCAGTGGCTGGAGGCTGCAACACACATGTGGTCGTTGCTTCGATCGCGCACCCGGCCTCACTCATCAAGACCTCCGTCCGTCCGTTGCCAGAAAATTGGTACCAGAGTTTTCTGCGTGGATAATCAGCAGTGATTTGTTACATCGATAGCTGAGCACAAGTTACTGGGCACGCCAGATGTACATCAAATCACTTCTACGATTCTACGAGTGGAATTGAAAGCAGGGTGCATCAGCGGTGAGTGCAGGTTGATCAACACTGAACGTTTCATCCCTTTGCGCTGTGTGTCATGTGTTGGAATAGGATTAAACCGCTCTAGCAATGATGATCTGGTGACTCCCTGAACCGAAAGCCACATTACACAGAATGAGAATAAAACTGTTAGCTTTGAAAAATAAACGAATAGCGGACACCAACTGAAATCCTGGAATAAGTGGTAGTTAATGTAAAGTTCGCTATTTTTCTTAATGAAAAGACAAAAGGTTGTTATTGCGCTATTTTTTCAGAATAGCCGACGCTTCTGCGCTTTTTGCACTTTTCAAAGCCTGGAAAGGTTAAATGCACACGCTATTTGCTAGACCAAACACTTTCATAACCTAAGCAGAAAAACTTGATACACAAATTTTAATCCCATAATAGGCGGCTTCTTTGAACACTCACGGTTTTTTGTGAAGTATAAATGCAACACCCGACTACGTGCCCACCTTTTCGACTCAACGGTACTTCGTGCTCTAACGTATGCATCAGAAACCTGGCCGCTGCTTAAGCAGGATGAAAGATCACTCACCGCGCTGTCGAAAGGACGATGCTAGGACAATCTCGTTTCATACAAGTAAGGGAAGGGATGCGAGGCCTCGACCTGCGTCAACGATCAAAAATTAAAGATGCCGTTCTGTACGCCAACCAGTCGAAGATAAGGTGGGCCGGACACGTAAGGCGTATGAACGACAACTGATGGGCAAGAGCCGTTAGTGACTGCATTCTTCAGGATGTCAAACGCACTGCAGGAATACCACCGACTCGATGGTCAGAGTTCTTCACGAAAAGCCTAGAAGAAAGATATGATGCTCGACGAGGCCCTAGAGCGAGCAGAACCCACTGGGCTACTCTTGCACGCGAGAGGGAAAAAATGGAAGATTTACTGTTGCCCGCTCGAATCACTCGACGACCAACGGCACTACAGGTGATACGGGTGACAGGTGAAAAATGCAACGGTGCTGTGATATTTGCAAAACTCTGAACTGCAGGTGTCTACGATTGGGAGTGAGCCACCTTATTACCATTTCCGGCAGATTAACGTGTTCACCACCACACCGTATGGGTCTTTCGTTTCGCTTTTCTCTTGTCTGTCTTTTACAGGTGCTATCAGCAATCACCCACCAATGGGATTGATCCGAGGAGCACAAATAGGCACTGAAACCAGTTAAGCGAAACGAAGGGGTACGCATGGTGTGGTGGTGAACACAATAGCTCTCGGAAAGGGTAATAGCGAGGTTCCGTCGCCACCGCAAACAGCTGCCCTCCGGAGTTTTGCAAATATACCCAGCATCATCACAGTTTATATTTCACAACATATCCTGCCACGAAAAAATAATAACCAATACATGGAAAGTGACTACATTATGTACTCAATCGCCGATGTAACTGATGGAGTCGAATTCATAGCGCATGTATAAGAGAGTGATCACGTTGGACGCTTTATCTGTACGATTAGTCATTCAGCTTAGTGTATTTTGTTAACTACGACTAACCACTAGTTCACAATTGAAAGACTGTATGCTCCCATTCAGTGTTATTTATGGTTGTGTTGGTGTTCAACATTTCTACCGTTTATCATTCGTTACTGTTGCATTATAATTTTACTGCTGAATACCACCCAGATAGGGTTTTTGGATTGAGAACAACTCCAATGAATAAAGTTCCAGCTAGTTTTCATTCATGATGTTATCTCGGTCCAAACCATTACGAGAACCTACTCTCAAACCCGTTGCCTCAAGAGTTTTAAGAAAGAGTCTAGCAGCTACAGTTAAAATTTTTGTCCTAACAATTTTAGAAGAGGAGATGGACTTTCTCATGTTAAAAACATGCGGAAAAAATCAAACATTTCTTTACAATTTTCTGTCATTGCTGGTAAGTCCAACTAGACATTGAACTGTTGAATAATGGCTGGATGTTCAGTGGAAACGGACAACGAGGAATTAGAGAGAGGAAGGGGAGCCGCTTGGGACGTAGTCGGGTCTCTCAAAGATGCTGCCGACCAATAACGGACCTAAAACTCCGCGCTCACCTTTTCGATTCAAAAAGTTCTCCCAGCGCTCTGTTATGCAGCAGAAACGTGGGCTGATACTTCAACCACGTCAAGAAATCTGCACGCCATCTACAGAGCACTTGAACAATGTCTTCTGAAGTTTAACCGGAAATCATAACGTCTAACCGGAATGCACAGCTCAGGTCTTCAAAACCTACTTTATCTTCCGGATCCAGTAGAATACTGATCGATAGCGAAACACAAATGGGCCGGACACATAATATGAAGAATGGATGGCAAAGGGATGAGAAGAACAGTGGAGTGGAGCTCAAGAGAATTCAATCATCCTCTTGGAAGACAGCCCATCCAAACGATGTGCGGAAGTGTTCGTCGCTAACGTCAATCATCTGCACACACAAATGGTAGGGATTCCAGGATTACGGAATGCACTTCGCGGACGTCATTATATTCGAAGGACGCCACCACCACGACGACGCTTGCACGAGAGAGAAACGAATGGAAATTGTGCTGGGGTGGGGCCCACACTACCAGTGAAGATTACCATCCAAGTATCGGAGTAAATAAGTACCTAAGTACTTGTGAGTCCAAATGTTGTCCTTCCATACTTTTCAGCGTTAGCGTTCACTATGAATGTGCCATTATTATATGCTTTTTGACGATATGACAGATCAACTCAGCCCATGTTAGCTACAAAAAATACTTTTTCCTTCACATCAGGCTCACTAATTTAAGTGGAATGTAGTAGTCTTCATCCCACGATATTTTAATATTTATTTTAACTATGACACTCTATGTGCTGTTTAGCAAATTTAAAAGGCTACTCAAAAAATCGGGAGGTTCCACAATTTCTATAGACGATAATGGTCTCCACACCAACTAAGCTGAACGCATTACAGACAAAGCTGGTTTTTAGGCCACTGACGATGATTTCTTTATCAATAAAGCATTTCAGAAGCGTTTACACAGTTTCGTTTCAAATATAAACATTTTTGGAACTGAAGCTTTGGAAAACCTGAAAAGGTGGTGTAGAATTTTGAGATTTTTTAATCCAGTGGTGGGCACCTGAAAAGCGAAAACATGTTGTCCTATTGGACGAAACCCCCGCTTGTTCATCTGCTGTCCTGTCCAAAAGGTGTTTTAAAACAAAAAAGTGGAAGAAATACGTTACGGCTTTAGAATGGTTTCACTTTGATACAATAAAACAGTACATCATGTAGGTAGCGAGGGGGGTGGGAGTATAGGATTTTATTGCATCTATCAAAATTCATTTCGAACTGAGGTGCTTTGATTCAAAGTTGAAGTGTCGGCAGACTATACAGAAGATTTATTTCCACATCGTTTGACTCTTATAAAGGTCACGTCGTCGCTTATAACGTGACACCGTATGGTTAGGTAGGCGCCATCATTCTAGCCGTGATGACGTCGTTCGTCATCCGAGAAAAGAGGAAGGTCATCGTGGCGGCGAGTTGTCACCAAGTGCTCTCTTAATTACCGTAGAATCTGCGATCAAGTGGGAGAGGCCCAGCTAGGGTCATAAAACGTAGCTCAGCACAGCCAGTTTACCGCCATGTCACATTATTCGGATTCGTATTTCTCAATAAATCAGTCCATCCGTCATCAGCTTTACACTACTTTTTAATACGGATGAAGAGGACGCCTCAGATCGGCCAACTACACTTACCTTTATTGAATTGCTGATGAAAATGATAAAAGATAAGGCTCTCAGCCTTGATCAGTACTTGAACGGCACGTCATGCACTAGATTCCATTGGTGCCACACTACAAGTAGTTGGATGCATATGTGTCCTGCACAATGATTTGTCTCGGTCTTTTGATGAATCAAGTCAGTGATTTTATACTTCCAGAAAAAGTCTAGTAAAACTTGACAACCCCATTGGGATTGAACGCTTAGTGACGCCAAGGTACAGTATCGGATCAATGGCGCGATGCATTTGAATCTCAAGTTATGGCTAACATCATTTAGAAGAACAACTGCATGGAATAGTTTTATGTTCTGCACATTTAGTAGTACATAAACTGACTAAGTTTCCTAGAAGTTGCCGACCACATCACATTTCAAGTAATGAAAAAAAAAACGATTTAAAACGAAACCTAAGCGAGAAAACTCCAATTATCCACTAACAGAAAGTCCTGCGAGGAAACATCGTTGGTGTATGAAGTATCTACCTGCTTTTAATCACGCCGACTCATAATAGGAGACGAAATTCTGCACACCGATTCCCTGCCTGTAACGTCATCCTCAGAAGAAAGTCAGGGTAAACTGAAATTGTCACCATCTGCACTACTCATTAGACTGAAGTATATGGAAGGCCACTGAAGGTAAGCAGAGTGTAAAAAGTGGGTTGGAAAGTTTAGAGTACAGAATTGAAGCAGAAGTGAATTCATTCTATTGACTTCAATTCCACTCACAGTCACCTTCGTAGAACTTAATCATTCTGGATGAAAAGAAGTTGTCACCGTTAAAAGCGATGAGATAGCTCCATGGTTTACAAACATGTGTGCAAATGCACACAGGAATGAGTTAGGTGGAGCACAAAAGGGAACAAAGAGCCCACGCCGAATATAAACCTAAGGTTACCAGTATCGTTGATGAGAACAGTCCACATTTCCTTTACCAACTCTGAGTTATTTGTGAAAAGAATATTTAAAGGTCCTGAAGCGGCCTTTAATTGACCCGTGCTTCACATTAACTCGAGAAGAATGATTTCGCAACTACGTCGAAACAGTCTCTCGAAAAACGTCTGATATGCTAAACCTCGAAATAAGTGTTTTCCTAGCGAAACACTCGAATGACGGCTAACTTGCGTTAAGCCTCGAAATAAGCGTTTTCCGAGAGAAACTCTCCAAAAACGCATAATGCGTGCTAAACAGTGAATTAAGCGTTTTCCGAGCGAAACTCTCGAATAACGTCTAGCGTGCGCTGGACCTGCACCTGTACCTGTAGTCCATTTGATCGTCGAGTTACTCGAGCGGGCACCAGTAAATCTTCCACTTTTCCCCTCTCGCGTGCAAGAGTAGCCCAGTGGGTTCTGCTCGCTCTAGGGACTCTTCGAGCATCATATCTTTCTTCAAGGCTCTTCGTGAAGAACTCTGACCATCGGGTCGGTGGTCTTCCTGCAGTACGCTTAAAATCCCGAGGAATCCAGTCAACAACGGCTATTGTCCATCAGTTGTCATTCATACGCATTACGTGTCCGGCTCACCTTATCTTCGACTGTTTGGCGTACAGAACGGCATCTTTGATTTTTGATCGTTGACGCAGGTCGAAGCTTTGGATCCCATCACTTACTATTGTGAAACGGGATACTCCTAGCATCGTCCGTTCGACTGCGCGTTCGATAACGCTGAATAGTCTTCCATCTTGCTCACGCAGCGACCAGGTTTCTGACGCACATGTTAGCGCAGGAAGTACCGTTGAGTCGAAAAGGTGGGCACGGTGTTGGGTGATCCTTGTCCCCTTCACTACATCTCCGATGTTCTTGAAAGCTGTCTAAGCCGTTCGTTTCATTCTGCTCAACTCTGGAGCTAAGTCGCTCGTCATGTTGTTTTTCCGACCTAGATAGACAATACTGGAGCATTCGGAAATATTCGTTCCGTTGAGCGTGAATGGGGCCTACGAAACCAATCCGTTCCTAATGAATATCGTTTTTGTGAGATTTAGTCGAAGACCAATCCTTCCAAAGGCTTTATCAAAGTCGGCAAGCATTTCTTCTGCTTAGGTAGTGCTTGGAGTAATAAGGACGATGTCATCAGCAAAGCGAACGTGGTGTAATTGCCGACCGTCGATTTTCACTCGCATATTATCCCATTCCAATATTCGCATGACGTTCTGGAGGGTGGTGGTAAATAATTTTGGCGAGATGGTATCGCCTAGCCTAACCCCTCTTTTGACGTCAATGTTAATATCATTGTAGAATGGTTCTCTCTTGGTTGTGAAGTTTCGTATAGCTCAAGAAGAATCTTTATGTACCGAGTAATGACTCCTTGAATATCAAGGACTTCCATGACTTCTTCTATCTCAGTTAAGTCAAAGACGTTCTTTAAATAGATAAAAGTGAGACAGAGCGATCTTTTGTACTTTCGCGATACTTAAAATGAGTCTTGTTATCGTGTGGAGGTGGTCCATCGTACTAAACCCTTTTCGAAACCATGCTTGCTCACATGGTTGTCCTTCGCCCAGTGTTCTGTCAATCCTGTTTAGGATGACTCGAGTGAAAAGTTTGTAGACGATAGACAGCAAGCAGATTGGGCGATAGTTGCCGATATCGTGTACGTCACCCTTCTTCAACAAGAACACGGTCTTGCTGGTCTTCCACTGAGTAGGGACCTTGCATTCACACAGGTAACGTTTGAAGAGCCGAGTTAGTGTGTTTACGAGGACTGGGGGAAGGTTCTTCAGGTGTTTTGATCTTATCCTGTCCGGACGTGGTGCTGTTCGATTTTTCACCGACGAAATGGCATGTCGGATTTCGGAAGGGAAAACTGGTGGTACAACATAACCATCCTTCTTTATTTTAAATGACTGAAAATGGACGTGGCTATCGAAGAGACCTGAATAGTATTCGTGAATGATTTTCTCCATTGCCTTTCTGGACGCTGTAACTGTTCCGTCTGTGCGTCGGAGTGCAATCAATCATCTTGGTCTTGTAACTGGCGAAGCTTCGTTGGGCTCTGCGAATGCTTTTCCCAGCCTCTGCAGCTTCCACCATTACTGCTGCTCTTCTCTCTTTAAGATTTTCTTTCATCGCCTGCCAACATTGTTCCAAGTTTGGACGTTAGTTCGCGGTTGCCTAAAGCTCGTGTGATTCCATGCTGGCATATCACCTCGAGTGTTTCTGGAGACAGATGTCTCTTGGTCACCTTCAAGCTTTCAGCTTTTATAGCGCTAACGTGAAGATGTTGAGTGAGCCGGTCGTATTCTTCGTCGATGTTGTCGACAAGGGCATCTTCCCAACAATCGACTAATGAATTTGATAAGTCCCAGTTTGCGGTGGTTCTGGGACTTCGGTTTTTGAATCTAGCGGCTTTTTTCTCCTTTCCGAGAGAAATAGAACCTTGCACGAAGGAGACGGTGGTCTGATTCCGTGTAGAATTATGGGACAACAGCGACATCGGTTAGGCAAAACCTTCTATTTACTATTATGTGGTCTATTGCGTTATGGTACTCTCCAATGGGAGACTCCCACGACCAGTGTTGAAGCTGGGGCTTCTGGAATTGCGAGTTACCATGGATGGTCTTGGTCGTAATGACAAACTCGGCCAGCCGCTCTCCTGTTTGTTCCATTTTAATCCGTGGGTCCCAATGTGACGTTCTTTAGACTTTCTTCTTGGTCCAACCTCCACAGCTGAAATCTCCAATAATGACCTTGAAGAATGTATAGTCTTCTCTGTAGAACTTCTCCAAGTCCGTATATAACGCTTCAACTTCTTCTTCGTCATAGTTTGTTGTCGGCGCGCAAGCGACGAAAATTGTCGAAGCCGGTATTGGTCCACATCTTTTTGGTCGTAAACGTCCGATTTGGGTTGTAAGTTGTAAATTGTTCGAATGAAACGATGTTCATGGACCAACTCATGTTGACGAGAACGCCGACGCCGCCGACTCCTCTACTGTCGCATGTTCCGAGGAACACTTCTTCTCCGGTGTCATTGACGGCGTTGAATGGGTGGCGTCGTCTCGTCTCTGCCAGACCAATGAAGTCTACCTTATCCTTCCTGCTTGCATGAGTAAGTCTTCTATCGAGGACTCGGACGCAAGTGTATAGGTACAGATTGTCACCTTAGTTCGTTCCGATTTAGGCAGCTTAGAATGGCTCTGAGGTTTCTGCAGCCTCTCCGTACTCGTCCTACCCAACGCTGCAAAAATGGGACTCTTTTGGGGTCAAGGGAATGAGGACCGTTTTTTACTGTGTTTAATATTTTGATATCCCTTGTAGATTGTTGGCTCTGAACATGGGGGGCTGGGTACACTACCGGGAAGCCTGCCAGGCTCTCCCAGAGTGGTGGACATGTAGCTTATTTGTTGGAGGCGACTGCTAACCGCCTGACATATACTTTCCTGTCACTCCATTGCAGGATTTTGGCCGAATCGAGTCGTAGAACACAATCCGCACGAGCGAGAACGCACCCACACACGCGTGCGTGAATACGCCTCGTAAATACAGGAAATATGTACAAAATCGGCGCAGCAGAAACATTGAGTCAATCCCTTGGATCCACTTGCGTCTCAGGGAAGCAAAGGTCACTTTTTGGTTCGCGATTAACTCCTTATCCGCCACTTGGGGACGTGCCACGTAGCCTCGTGACTAAACGAACCGGCTCCAGATCCTTCATATGAGGGAGATCCGTGGAACGTGTGCAAGGCATCGAAATAAGCATTTTCCGAGCGAAACTCTCGAATAACGTCTAACACACCCTAAACCTTGAAATATGTGCTTTCCGAGGGAAACTCTCGAACAACATCTAACGCGCCTTAAACCTTGAAATATGTTTTTTCCGAGCGAAACTCTCGAATAACCTCTAATGTGCCCTAAATCTAGAAATAAGCATTCTCTAAGCGAAACTCTGGAAAGACGTTTAACGCGCGCATAGCCGTGAAGTAAGCGTTTTCCGAGGGAAACTCTCCTATAACATCTAACGTGCCCTTAAGCCCGAAATATGCGTTATCCGCGCGAAACTCTCGAATAACGTCTAACGTGCCATTAACCCTGAAATATGCCTTTTCCGGGAGAAACTCTAAGGAAACACCTACCGCTCGCTAACCGCGAAGTAAGCGTTTTCCCAGCGAAAATCCCAAATAACGTCTGCTAACGTGCCCTAAACCTCGAAATATGCGTTATCCGCGTGAAACCCTCGAATAACGTCTAACGTGCCTTAAGCCTAGAAACATGCGTTTTCCGGGCGGAACTCTAAAAACAGCCTAAAGCGCGCTAAGCCGTAAAATAAGCGCTTTCAAGGCGAAACTCTGGAAAAAAAATAACGCGCGCTAGGCAGCGAAATAAGCTCTTCCGAGAGAAACTCTCGAATAAGGTCTAACGTGCCCTAAACATTGAAATAAGCGTTTTCAAGGCGAAACTCCGGAAGAACGTCTAACGTGCTCTTAACCTCGAAATATGCGTTATCCGGGCAGAACTCTAAAGAAAAGCCTAAGGCGCGCTAAGTCGTGAAATAAGCGTTTTCCGAGAGAAACTCTCGAATAATATCTGACGCGTCCTAAAGCTTGAAACATGCCTTTTCCCAGCGAAACTCTAGAAAAACTTTTAACGCATGCTTAGCTGTGAAGCAAGCGTTTCCCGAGCGAAAATCAAGAATAACCTCTAACGTGCCCCTAAACCTTGAAATAAGCGTTTTTCAATGCGAAACTCTGGAAAAAAAATAACGCGCGCTAAGTTGTGAAATAAGCTTTTTCCAAGAGAAACTCTCGAATAACGACCAACGTGCCATAAACCACGAAATATGACTTATCCGGGCGGAACTATAGAGAAAACCCTAAAGAGCGCCAAGTCGTGAAATAAGCGTTTTCCGAAAGAAACTCTCGAATAAAGTCTAACGAGCCCTAAACGTTTAAATAAGCGTTTTCAAAAAGACACTCCGGAAAAACCACTAACATGCCCTTAATCTCGAAATGTGCGCTATCCGGGCGAAACTCTGGAAAAAAGTCTAACGCGCGCCTAGCCGTGAAGTAAGCGTTTTCCGAGCGAAAATCCCGAATAACCCTCTAACCTGCACTAAACCTTGAAATATTTCTTTTTCCGGGCGAAATTCTAAAGAAATGCCTAAGGTGTGCTAAACCCTGAAATATGCCTTTCCCGGCGAAATTCTAGGAAAACGTTTAATGCGCGCTAAGCCTTTAAATAAGCGTTTTCCGAGCGAAAGTCCCGAATAATCTCTAACGTGCCCTAAACCTAGAAGTACGCGTTTTCCGAGCGAAACTCTGGAAAACGTTTAAGGCCCTGCTAAACCGTGAAGTAAGCGTTTTCCGAAGGAAACTCTTGAAGAACATCTGACGTGCACTAAACGTTGAAATATTCGTTTTCCGGGTGAAATTCTAAAGAAACGCTTAACGCGCGCTAAACCTTGAAATATTCGTTTTCAGGGCGGAACTCTGAAAAACGTCTAACGTGCCATAAACCTTGAAATATGCGTTATCCGGGCTGAACACCTCAGTAACCTCTAACGCGCGCTAAACCGTGAAACTAGAGTTTTTCCTTTCAAACGTTCTTCTTGGTCCAGTCTTGGCGTTGAAATCTCCAATGATGACCTTGAAGAATGTATGGTCTTCTTTATAGAACTTCTACATGTCCATATAGAACGCTTCAACTTCTTCGTGATAGTTTGAAGTCGGCGCGTAAACGACGACGATTGTCAAAGCCGGTATTGATGAAAATCCTTTTAATCGTATGCGTCCAATTCGGGTTGTAAGCTGTTCAAATGAATCGATGTTCACGGACGAACTCGTGTTGACGAGAACGGCGACGCTGCCGTCTCCTCGACTGTCGCATGTTCCGAGGAACAGTTCTTCTCCGGTGTCATAGACGGCGTTGAATGGGTGGCGTCGTCTCATCTCGTCCAAGCCGATGACGTCGTGTCTTGTCCTTCTTGCTTGCACGATCAACTCTTCTATCGAGTACTCGGATGCAAATCTGCGTGCATTGTCAGTACAGATCGTCACCATAGTTGTTTGCAAACCAGGCAGCTTCCATTGGCCCCTGAGATTTTAGCACCCTCTCCGTAATCGTCCTACTCAACGCTGCGAAATTGGGAGCTCTTTCGAGGTCAGGGGAATGAGGCCCGTTTCTTTTACTGTGTTTGGCAATTTGATACCCACGAATAGGTTGCTGGGCTCTGAACGTGAAGCTGGGTATACCCACGGGTAGCTTGCCAGACTTCCCCCCGAGTAGACACGGAGCTTGTTTCGTTGGAGACGACTCCTAACTGCCTCCCCATACACTTCCTGTCACTTGATTGCAGGCTTTTGGCCGAATTGACTCGTAGAATAAAATTCGCATAAGCGAGAATGCACCCACACACGCAAGCATTAATACGCCTAGCAAATACAGAAAGTATGTGCCAAATCGGAGCAGCAGCAACAGGGGAGTCCATTCCCTGGATCCACCTGCAGAGAAGCAAAGGTCGCTTTTGGTCGGCGAATAACCCCCCTGTCCTCCACCTGGGCACGCAACACGTAGCCTCACGACTAACCGGCTCGAGATCCCTCATATGAGGAGGATCCGTGGATCAGCCATAACCATTCAAAATCTCAGCAGTGAGGTGCATTTTCCACATCCATTTGTAATCATTAGCAAGTTATACCTTCCAGCTTTGTTGTGCTTCCCTCTTCAGTTAAATTTTGCGCGGCAATAGCTTTCACATATGGGAATAGAGAAGCCTTCTTGCGTCACTATGTGCTTCCGAAAAGAAGCCGACTAAACGGGGTGGAATGGAAACTTGATGAGCATGAGCTAGGCTACGGAATTCCTTGAACTACATGTTTAGTTATGTAGTCGATTGTCAGATAGAAATACCTTGCTCAATCAATTGACTTATCTAGTTCGAGCTCAAACAAAAGCTATTCCTGTTTACAGCTCTAAGAAACACTTTCCACGGATCTCTTTCATATGAGAGATCTCGAGCCCGTTAGTCGCTTTTCAAAAGGGAGGTATACAAATATTTTGAAATGTTTTATTCCAGAGAATTAGTCCTGAAGATGAGGAACGTCGTTGGGTCCCATTAGCAGTTTATTAAGCCCTTCTGTTTCGATAGTTGAAGCCGACGCTTTTGGGAGCTATTCAACGGACTATGAAAGAGCTCAGCGCTTTCTACTCAACAACTGTGTTTTGTTTGAAAGGCGCTGGGAACTTGGGAAACCTTGGTAGATACCGGCTGAGTAGAAGAAAGGGCAAAGAAATTGCCGTCACGAAATTCATTGGAATCATGCTTTGCGAGCTACAAAACTTGGTACCAGACTTGTCTGGGAGGATAGCAGCACTGGCTCGATACATGAATATGCCACCACGAGTTATTGTAGAAGCCAAATATGCATTCAGTCATCTCCAACGATGTGTAATGAAGTCGAATGAATGGCGCATCGCTCAGGGAATGATCAACGCCGAGAGCTTCATCTTTTTTTATTTATTAATGTTTAAACTACATAAAACATTAAATCGACGTCGAAGAACCTCCTTTTATAACCAAGTTCTGTTAATGCGAATGTTACAAAGTAAGTGTTAGCGAAAAATCAAACAGCAGAAAATTTCCCGTTGTGGCGACGAATATTAAACGAAGCGGATGCGGATCGGATGATCACGTAGGTTTTCCGTCTATACGGTCCTTCTCAACAATGACTGGCAATCGTCAAGTGTTTAAGTCACAATAAGGTTCGATGATTTAATGATTTTCATTGTTCTCTATATTCTTCGGAGTAGACGCGAAGTGCTGCTTCATTCTCCATTAAGGAGAAGCTGGCGTTGCGCCATTTTCTTTTCTTTTTATTCCCTTCAATTCCTGTGATCAGTCGGTGTGTATATTTAATAACAACAGCAAGTCGCAATTCGTGCCTGCAGTTGAGATCAACGGAGATTATACAAAGTTCATTCACAGGTACCCGAAAGCAGCCACGATCGTCACACTTTACCTTCGATCTTCATCAACAGTCACCAGTCTTCATATAAAGCCTGCAGTTCTTGTCTACAATAAATATTCTCCACAAAGAAGGTTGCAGTGATCACGCACACAGTACATTTCAAAATTACATGCAAGCGTTATCTAAACCGGACAAGGAGTAAACCTGTGGAGTGGCAGTACTTGATGAGCCACTAGTAGTCTCTTTTGCGTCAAAAACGGCATAAAAAAAGACGGCCAGGTCAGTTCGTCGGTTTTTCGATCGCAATCGACACCACAATTGATATGTACAAACATACACACAGTAAGACTACAAAGTGAATCAGCATTATCAACCATAATATTGTACACACCTCCTTAAGACGTTCGCTGCCTTATCTCCATATGTCATATGGAGACCAGCTTCTCCTTCTATCCGTCCTTCAAACACGGTAGCTGTCGCTCAACTAGTCGATAAAGAGTGGTGCATCTGACACAAGAATGGCAATGGGAAAACTAAAATAATTATAATGAACAATCAGAGTTTATTAAGTTTACGCGAGAGAAACCGAGAGAAAACTGGCTTCTATTTCTGAATATCCAAACTAACCTATCATAAAAACGGCTGCATTACGAAGTGGTACCGAAAACCCAGTAGTAAAAACATACTGGTTCATTATCTTTCCTCTCACCCCTCACACACAAAAAGGCGCTTATGAGAAACATGTTTCGAACAGCAACCAGCGTGTGCACAAGAAGAGAGCAGAGAGAGCAGTCTAGGAACTTGGCACGGCAAATAGCCATTTCTAATGGCTACGAAACTGTAGCTCGTGATAGGTGTAGGGGAAATCCTAGGCCCCTTAACGACAACTCTAGCGATAGACAGGTTCCGTTTATCCTACCCTTCATCTCAAATGATGTAAGTGCAGCTATAAAACGCTGCTTTAAAAGGGTGGATCTTGAGGATTCGGTAAACGTAGCTGAAATACCACCGAGTAATCTTAGGCGCCAGCTAGTTCGTAACCGCCTATATGACCGTCTATGTGCAACGCAAAAATTGCATAGTTTGCCCTAAAGGTAGAGATGGCAATTCCATGAATTCGGGTACAGTTTATCTGATTTCATGTAAAGCGTGCGGAGACGAATAGTTGGCGAAAGGGTACACCACTCCCGCATCCGCATAAAAAGAACACCTAGTGGGTAAACTTAGACCAGATACTCCACTTGCCAGTATTGGATGCAGAAACATCACCTATATCACATGTATTCCCGTTAATCGTCGACTGACTCGAGCGGATGCCAGTAAAGTTTCCATTTTTTCCCTGTTGCGTGCAAGAGTAACCCAGTGGGTTCTGCTAGGAACTCATTAAGAATCATAGCTTTCTGCTAGGCTTTTCACGAAGACCTCTGACCATCGACTCGGTGGTCTTCCTGCAGTACGTTCGACATCCTGAGAAATCCAGTCACTAACGGCTCCCGTTCATCAGTTGTCATTCATGCGCATTACGTATACGGCCCACCTTATCTCCGACTGTTTGACGCACAGAACGATATCTTTGATTTTTGATCGTTGATGCAGGGTCGGAGCTTCGGATCCGATCACTGACTTGTGTGAAACGGGTTACTCCTAGCATCGTCCTTTCGACTGCGTGTTCGCTAACGCTGTGTGATCTTTCATGCTGCTTACGCAGCGACAAAGTTTCTGACGCATACATTAGAGCAGGAAGTACCGTTGAGTCGAAAAAAATGGGCCCGGAGTGAGGTGTTCTTTGTTCTGTTCTCTACGTCCTCGATGATCTTGAAAGCTCCCCAAGGCGCTCGCTTCCTTCTGCTCAACTCTGGAGCTAAGTCGTTCAACATGTTGAATATTCGTTCCGTTGAGCGTGAATGGGGCATACGAAACCAATCCGTTCCCTCATGAACATCGTTTTTGTGAGATTCAGTCGAAGAGCAATCTTTCCACAGACTCTATCAAAGTCGGTAAGCATTCGTTCCGCTTGGCTAATGTTTGGTGTTGTAAGGACGATGTCATCGGCAAAGCGAACATTGTGTAACTGCCGACCATCGATTTTCACTCCCATATTATCCCATTCCAATGTTCGCATGACGTTCTGGAGGATGGCTGTAAATAATTTTGGCGAGATGGTATCGCCTTGCCTAACCCCCTCTTCTGACGTCGATGTTAATATCGTTTTAGAATGGTGATATCCTGGTTGTGAAATTTTTGTACAGCTCACGAAGAATATTTATGTACCAAATAGGGACTCCCTGCCCATCAAGGGTTTCCATGACTGCTTCTCTCTCAGTCGCGTTAAAGGCCTTCTTTAAATCGATGAAAGTGAGAGAGAGCGGTCTTTTGTACACTCGTCATACTTCAATGAGTCTTGTTACCATGTGGATTTGGTCCATCGTACTAAACCCTTTTCGAAATCCCTACATGATGACATGGCTGTCCTTCGTCCAGTGTTCTGTCAATTCTGTTTAGGATGACTCGAGTGAAAATTTAGTAGACGAGTGACAGCAGGCAGATTGAGCGATAGTCGCTTATATTGTGGAGCTCACCGTCCCTGAACAATTGCACCGTCGTGCTGGTCTTCCATTGAGTAGGGACCTTGCATTCAGACAGGTAACGTGTAAAGAGCCAAGCCAGTGTGTTTACGAGGACTAGCGGAAGGTTCTTCAGGTGTCCTGGATCTTATCCTGTCCGGACCTGGCACTGTTCGATTTTTCACCGACGAAATTGCATGTCGGATTTCGGAAGGGAGAACCGGTGGTACAACATATCCATCCTCCTTTATTTCATATGACGGAAGTAGTACGTGGCTATCGAAGAGATCTGAGTAGTATTCGTGAATGATTTTTTCCATTGCCTTTATGAACGGTGTAGCTGTTCCGTCTGGGCTTCGGAGTGCAATCATCTTGGTCTTCTAACTGACGAAGCTTCGGTGGGCTTTGCGAATTCTTTCCCCAGCCTTTGCAGCTTTGACCATTACTGCTGCTCTTCTCCCTTTAAGATCTTCTTTTGTCTCCTGTGTGCATTGTTTTGCAAGTTCGAACGTTTGTTCGCGGTTACATGCAGCTCGTGCGATTCCACGCTGGCGTATCGTCTCTTGGTAACTTTCGAACTCTCAGCTTTCATCGTGCTAACGTGAGGATGTTGGATGAGCCGATCGTATTCTTCGTCGATGTTATCAACAGCGGCATCTTCCCAACAGCCGACTAATGAATTCAAGAAGTCCCAGTTTACGGTGGTTCTGGGACTTCGGTTTTTGAATTTAGCGGCTTTTTTCTCCTTTCCGCGAGAAATAGGATCTTGCACGAAGGAGACGGTGGTCTGATCCCGTGTAGAATTTTGGGACAACAGCGACATCGGTTAGGCAAAAACCTTCTATTATGTGGTCTATTGCGTTATGGTACTCTCCATTGGGAGACTCCCACGTCCAGTGTTGAGGGTGGGGCTTCTGGAATTGCGAGTTACCATGGATGGTCTTGGTCGTCATGACAAACACGGCCAGCCGCTCACCCTGTTTGTTCCATTTTAATCCGTGGGTCCCAATGTGACGTTCTTCAGACGTTCTTCTTGGTCCAATCTTGGCGTTGAAATCTCCAATGATGACCTTGAAGAATATATGGTCTACTCTGGAGGACTTTCTCAAGTCCATGTAGAACGCTTCGACTTCTTCTTCGTCACACTGTGATGTCGGCGCGTAAACGGCGAAGGCTGTCAAAGCCGGTATTGATCAAAATCCTTTTAATCGTATACGTCCGATTCGGGTTGTAAGTTGTTCGAATGAATCGATGTTCATGGACGAACTCGCGTTGACGAGAACGCCGACGCCGCCGACTCCTCTACCGTCGCATGTTCCGAGAAACAGTTCTTCTCCGGTGTCATTGACGACGTTGAATGGGTGGCGTCGTCTCGTTACGGCCAGGCCGATAACGTCGTGCCTTACCTTCAATAACGGTAAGTGATCTTTCATCCTGCTTACGCAGCGACCAGGTTTCTGACACACACGTTAGGGGCAGGAAGTACTGCTGAGTCAAAAATGTAGGCACGCAGTCGGGTGTTCTTTGTTCACTTCACTACATCCTCGATGCTCTTGAAAGCTCCCCAAGGCGCTCGTTTCCTCCTGCTCGACTCTGGAGCTAGCTCGTTCATCATTTTGATTTCTCGATCTAGATAAACATAACTGAAGCACTCGGAGATATTCGTTCCGTTGAGGGTCAATGGGGCATACGAAACCAATCCTTTCCTCATTAACATCGTTTTTGTGAGATTCACTCGAAGACCAATCTTTCCACAGGCTCTATCAAAGTCGGCAAGCATACGTTCCGCTTGTCTAATGTTTGGTGTTATAAGGACGATGCCATCAGCAAAGCGAACATGGTGTAATTGCCGAGCATCGATTTTCACTCCCATGTTGTCCCATTCCAGTGTTCGCATGACGTTCTGGCGGGTGGCAGTGAATAATTTGGCGAGATAGTATCATCTCGTCTAAGTCGTCTTTTGACGTCGATGTTCATACCGCTGTAAAATGGTGACATCTTGGTTGCGAAGTTTTTTGTGAAGCTCACGAAGAACCTTTATGTACCGAATAGGGACTCCTTGCCTAGCAAGGGTTTCCATGACTGTTTCCATCTCAATTGAGTCAAAGGCCTTTTTTAAATCAGTGAAAGTGGGAAAGAGCGGTCTTTTGTACTCTCGCGATACTGCACTGAGTCTTCTCTGCTGTCTCATGTTCCGAGGGAAAAAGTTCTTCATCGGTGTCATACACGGCATTGAATAGGTGGCACCATCTCCTCTCAGCCAGGCCAATGACCTCGTACCTTATCCTTCTTGCTTGCACGATCAACTCTTCTATCGAGTACTCGGATGCAAATGTGCGTGCATTGTCGGCACAGATCGTCACCATAGTTGTTTGCAATCCAGGCAGCTTCCATTGGCCCTGAGATTTTAGCGGTCTCTCCGTAATCGTCCTACTCAACGCTGCGAAATTGGGAGCTCTTTCGAGGTCAGGGGGAATGAGGCCCGTTTCTTTTACTGTGTTTAGCAATTTGATACGCACGAATAGGTTGCTGGGCTCCGAACTTGAGGCTGGGTATACCCACGGGTAGCTTGCCAGGGTCTCCCCGAGTAAACACAGAGCTTGTTTGTTGGAAGCGACTCCTAACCGCCTCCCATACACTCCCTGTCACTTGACTGCAGGCTTTTGGCCGAATTGACTCGTAGAATAAAATTCGCATAAGCGAGAATGCACCCACACACGCCAGCATTAATACGCCTAGCAAATACAGAAAGTATGTGCCAAATCGGCGCAGCAGCAACAGGGAGTCCATTCCCTGCATCCATCTGCGTCTCGAGGGAGTAATGGTTGCTTTTGGTCCGGGATTAACCCCCCTATCCGCCACCTGAGGACGCTCCAAGTAGCCTCGCGACTAATGGGCTCGAGATACCTCATATGAGGAGGATCCCGTGAGCACAGATATAACGGAGAAAATTTTGAAGTAGGGTTTACGATCCTCGCGCAGGAATCGAGAACACAATCGCACAGAACTCTCGAAGCTTTCTGGTTCAGTTGCAAGAATCCGAATATGAACCGAAGGGGGGGAATGCCTTCTAATCACGCGTGATATTGGACAGTATTGGAACCTGCTATTGTGATCGGAGGGGCACAATACGCTTCCATGTGAAGTCTATATGGTTGGTCTCCACGTGACCTATTCAGTGGAAGACTCATAGAAAGCTGCGAGTGTGCAAAGAAGCCATTCTGTGTTCACTGTGACTGAAATCTTGACTTTGGCATTTTCTCTGTTTGATTATGGAAGCGTTTGGTTGGTTTGCTCAACTTGACCTTTTCCTGCCTCTGAGGAAGGCGATATCCGCCGAAACGTCAGCTTGTGCGTAAATAAAGAAGTAAAATAATACCTCGAGTTTCCCAAACAAGAACATAAAATAATTAAATCCACGATCCACTTGCCATTAAAGCCGGCAATAATCAAGTAATTTCCTACATTCCTATTCACCAAACGACATCTTACAGTATTCTTCATTAAGGCGAAGATGATGCTTCGGCGGGTCTCGCCTTTTTGGGAGCAATGAGAAAAATCAGCTTTTTCAAGTAACATGGGCACTCTTGCAATGTGACCAGAACGACTTTCTCGAGGTTTTGCTCTGGTGTGCGACAAAGATAATATCCTCTACGATTTCCGACGAAGGTCAGCTCAGTGGTTGAATGATGATGAAGGTTTGCAGCATTTCTAGGAATTTAAATTGCATCAAAAAGAAAACCACGCTGACTTCTTAGGGATTTACGGATGGTTTCCTACATTACAGCTTTTTTAGCTGCTGGTGAAAGAATTGTAGCGAAAAAGTACTGCAAGCAAGCAGACGAAATACACCACAAACTTCAACGGCTCTGCGCATTTCCTGAGCCTCTCTGTTGGCTACAGTGCTTGTTTTGTCTACTCTCCACAAGAAGCAGTGGTTTATCACCGCAAAATGAACACGTCCAAGGAAAGATCTTTTGAAAAATTTTTAAGTGTAGAGAACTGTTTCTCACCACTACCCATTGCCTCCACAGATCTTCCTCATATGAGGGATCCCGATAGCCGGTTAGTCGCGAGGCAACGTGGCGCGTCCCTAGGCGACGGATAGGGGATTAATCGCTGACCAAAAGTGAACTTTGCTTCCCTGAGACGCAGGCGGATCCAGGGAATGGACTCCCCTGTTGCTGCTGCGCCGATTTGGCACATACTTTCTGTATTTGCTAGGCGTATTCATGCTTGCGTGTGTGGGTGCATTCTCGCTTATGCGGATTGTATTCTACGAGTCAACTCGGCCAAAAAGCCTGCAGTCAAGTGACAGGGAGTGTATGGGAGGCGGTTAGGAGTCGCTTCCAACAAACAAGCTCCATGTCTACTCGGGGAGAGTCTCGCAAGCTACCCGTGGGTATACCCAGCCTCAAGTTCAGAGCCCAGCAAGCTATATCGTGGGTATCAAATTGCTAAACACAGTAAAAGAAACGGGCCTCATTCCCCCTGATCCCGAAAGAGCTCCCCAACTTCGCAGCGTTGAGTAGAACGAATATTGGAGAGGGCTGCTAAAATCTTAGCGCCAATGGAAGCTGCCTGGATTACAAAGAACTATGGTGACGATCTGTACCTACAATGCACGTACACTTGCATCCGAGTACTCGATAGAAGACTTGCTCATGGGGGCCTGGCCGAGACGAGACGACGCCACCCATTCAACGCCGTCTATGACACCGTAGATGAACTGTCCCTCGGAACACGCGACAGTAGAGGAGTCGGCTGCGTCGGCGTTCTCGTCAACACGAGTTCGTCAATGAACATCGATTCATTCGAACAACTTAGAACCCTAATCGGACGTATACGATTAAAAGGGATTTTGATCAGTACCGGCTTTGACAGCCTTCGCCATTTACGCGCCGACATCACAGTGTGACGAAGAAGAAGTCGAAGCGTGCTATGTGGACTCGAAAAAGTTCTACAGGGTAGACCATATATTCTTCAAGGTCATCATTGAAGATTTCAACACAGAAACTGGACCAAGAATATCGTCTGAAGAACATCACATTGGTTCTCACGGATTAGAATGGAACGAACAGGATCAGCGGCTATCCGAGTTTATCATGATGACCAGGACCATCTATGGGTAACTCGCATTTCCAGAGGCCTCACCCTAAACGCTGGACGTGGGAGTTTCCCAGTGGAGAGTAGCATCTCAATAGACCACATAATAGTAAATAGAAGTTACAATTTTAAGTTATTATTTACTGCCTACTCTTTTTGATGGCGGGCTATATACTGCGAAATATAATTTCAGTGCTGCTGAGATATTTGCAAAACTCCGAAACGCAGGTGTCTACGGTGGGGGAACGAACGCGTTATTGTCCTTTCCGGGAGTAACGCGTTCACCACCACACCATGCGTGTCCTTCGTTTCTCTTGCCTCTCAGCTAGTTCTATCGATCTCTGCCATCAGCATTCACCCGTTTGCGGGATTGATCTGGGGAGCCCAAATCGGCAACGAACCCAGTTAAGCTGAGGCTGTAGTTATAATAACGATTTTAATTCATTACTTACTGCCTACTCTTTCTACACCTATGGTTCAGAGTTTTGCAAATATCTCAGCATCATTGAAGTTATATTTCGCAATATACCCTGCCGTTAAAAAGAGTAGGCAGTAAATAATAAGTTAAAATTGTAGCTATAGCTACAGCCTCAGCTTAACTGGGGGTGCGTTGCTGATTTGGGCTCCCCTGGTCAATCCTGCTAACGGGTGAATGCTGATGGCAGAGATCCATAGAATTAGCTGAGTGACAGGCGAAACGAAGGACCCGCATGGTGTGGTGGTGAACTCGTCACTCCCCGAAAGGACAACAGCGCGTTCGTTCCCCACCGCAGACATCTGCGGTCCGGAGTTTTGCAAATATCTCAGCATCATTGAAGTAAATAGCAGGTTTTGCCTAAACGAAGTCGCCGTTGTCCCAAAAATTCTAACGGGATCCGACGATCGCCTCCTTCGTGCAAGATTCTGTTTCCAGCGGAAAGAAGAAAAAGCCGCTAAATTGAAAAACCAAAGTCCCAGAACCACCATAAACTGGGAATTATTCTATTCATTAGTCGGCCGCTGGGAAAATGCCGTTGTCGCTAACATCGACGAAGAATACGATCGGCTCATCCAACATCTTCACGTTAGCGCTATCTCCAGAAACACTCGAGCTGATACGCCAGTGTGGAATCGAACGAGCGGCATTCAATCGCGAACTAACCTCCGAACTTACAAAACAATACATACAGGCGATAAAAGAAGATCTTAAAGACAGAAGAGCAGCAGTAATCGTCAAATCTGCAGAGGCTGGGAAAAGCATTCTCAAAGCCCACCGAAGCTTCGTCAGTTACAAGACCAAGATGATTGCACTCCGAAGCCCAGACGGAACAGCTACACCGTCCATAAAGGCAATGGAGAAAATCATTCACGAATACTACTCAGATCTCTTCGATAGCCACGTACTACTTCCGTCATATGAAATAAAGGAGGATGGATATGTTGCACCACCAGTTCTCCCTTCCGAAATCCGACATGCCATTTCGTCGGTGAAAAAGTCGAACAGCACCAGGTCCGGACAGGGTAACACCAGAGCACCTGAAGAACCTTAAGTCACTCCTCGTAAACACACTGGCTCGGCTCTCCACACGTGACCTGTCTGAATGCAAGGTCCCTACTCAGTGGAAGACCAGCAAGACCGTGCTATTGTTCAAGAACGGTGAGCTCCACGATATTGGCGAGTATCGCTCAATCTGCTTGCTATCTGTCGTCTACAAACTTTTAACTCGAGTCATCCTAAACAGGATTGACAAAACACTGGACGAAGGACAGCCATGTCATCAAGCAGGGTTTTCGAAAAGAGTTTAGTACGATGGGACCAAATCCACATGGTAACAAGACTGATTGAAGTATCGACGAGCTGTACAAAAGACCGCTCTCTCTCACTTTCATCGATTTAAAGAAGGCCTTTGACGCAACTGAGATAGAAGCAGTCATGGAAACCCTTGATGGGCAGGGAGTCCCTATTCGGTACATAAATATTCTTCGTGAGCTTCACAAAAATTTCGCAACCAAGATGTCACCATTCTACAGCGGTACCAACATCGACGTCAAAAGACGAGTTAGACGAGGTGATACTATCGCGCCAAATTATTCACTGCCACCCTCCAGAACGTCATGCGAACATTGGAATGGGATAATATGGGAGTGAAAATCGATGGTCGGCAGTTACACCATCTTCGCTTTTCTGATGACATCGTCCTTATAACACCAAACATTAAACAAGCGGATCGTATGTTTGCCGACTTTGATAGAGCCTGTGGAAAGATTGGTCATCGACTGAAGTCTCACAAAAACGATGTTAATGAGGAAAGGATTGGTTTCGTATGCCCCATTGACCCTCAACGGAACGAATATCTCCGAATGCGCCAGTTATGTCTATCTAGGTCGGGAAATCGACATGTTGAACGACTTAGCTAAAGGTATATTTACTTATATAATCTTATAAACTGATCTTCTTTAGCTGATGTGAGGTTGGTATAGGTCTTCGTTGTCGTTGTCGTTGTTGTTGGTGTTGTTGGTCGATGTCTGACGTTTCGGCGATTTCGCCTTCCTCAGAGCCTGGACGTATTTTATATTAGAATACTTTAATTATTCGGTGGAAAAGGCTAAAGTATTAATGAGGATCAAAGTTTTAAATAGATGGTGGGTTAGGATGCTACGGTCAAACTGAAAGGCTACTCACCGTCATGTTATGAGTGAAACTGGCCCACGCGTTGTTCACGTGGGGTCGCGATCACGACACACCCCGGGGTCAAAATATCATTTTGAAATAGGGCGCCAGGTGACGTGTGATAGTGAGGCATTCGTCTTTCCGGTTCATCTTTGGATTTTTGAAGTCTATCCAGAACGCTTCAAGAGTTTTGCGCGTTGATATTTTCGACTCCTGCGCTAGGATCCGTAGAGTCACTTCAAAATCATCGCCGTTGTGCTTTTGTGCCGTATTGGCACCTAGAGGAGTGTTTTGATGAATTTTAACTTTCCAATCTAGATGTTCTTTTATGCGGACACAAAGTGGTCTACCCGTTTCTCCAATATATTCCCCACCGCATGCGTTACATGAGATCAAGCATATTATACCTGAACTCATGCAATCGCTGTCTCTCCCGTTAGGACAGATCATACAGTTTTCTGAGCTGCACAACGATCACAGAAACGGTTGCGAACTAACTGACGGCGTAGGGTATTGGGTGGGATGTCAATAATCGTTATATAATTTTCAAGACCACTTTTTTCTTAAGCATCTCTTAATGGCGTAACTTATTTCATTTGATATGAAGGGTAGCTTAAAAGGGATCTTACTTACATCCGAAACATTATTTTGGGGAACTACCCTACGTTTTTGTCTAACCCGAGTGGCTTCTACGTCGTATCCATTGGAAATGGGAATTTTTCGTGCCAGGTTATGCGATTCCTTCCTTTCCTCTTCTCCTGTGCACATATTTTTTAGCCGTACGGTACATGTTTTTGATGAGTGCTTTGTTCATGTGTGAGGGATGAGGTAGTGAACTAGTATGTTCTTACTACTTGGCTTACGATACCATTTTTGTCATATAGCCACTTACTGAGAGCTTCATGTGTTTAAGAATGGAAGCCAGTTTTCGGTT
The DNA here is from genome assembly GCA_018806985.1 of Angiostrongylus vasorum. Taxonomy (NCBI): domain Eukaryota; kingdom Metazoa; phylum Nematoda; class Chromadorea; order Rhabditida; family Metastrongylidae; genus Angiostrongylus; species Angiostrongylus vasorum. The sequence continues at coordinate 1,167,008 of JADANN010000420.1, forward strand.
GGTTTTTCTCGTGTAAATTTTATATACTCTGATTGTCGGTTTAACAATTCAAAGCGCTCATCCATCTGTTTTTTGTGTGGAACAGACGATGAAGTAGTCGTCTATGTATCGACAGTAGAGTAAGGGTCGGTGGTCGTGCCTAGTCAAACCATTTCTAAATCAATCCTGCGCAGGATTACGTGTAGTCTGCATGAGCTTCAAAATCAGCTAAGTTACAGGGTTAGGCTAGAAAGGTTAGGTGAAGTAGTACCAAGGGGGGAACTACCTCCAATACCTTTTGCCCGAACTTTCTCTTAACAAGAGCTAGCAAATAGCGATATTGACCCTTACATTTCGTTTATTTTCCGACGAAATTCTCCGCATACCTAATCATTACCAAAACAGAAAAATAAGCTCCTACCTCACACACCAACAAAAAATGTGGTATGCGCCAGATTAGAGAGCTCTTGAATTCAAAATCTGTTAGACTTTCTATTAGTGATAAAGGTAGAGAATTTGTAGTTATTCCTAGTCAGTTGGATATTAAGTAACAAGGAACATCTCAGTGATGTTTGTCTCTATCGAGCATCCTCTGAAAAGCAATGTAGAAATCAATACCAGAAATTAAATCAAGAATGGGTCAACACGGCAAAGGCTGCAGGTTTAGAGCCTTCAGTTATTTCTCGACTTAAAAACGAACATCCAATTTGCCTTGTCCTTTACTTGTTTATTAAAACACACAAGCTTACTTCAACTGATGATAATACATCAACGAAACCATCACCATTTAAAGTTAGACCTATCATCAACTGTATAGGCGGGCCAACGGATAGAATAACGTGGTTCCTAAATCTTAGCCTGACCCAGTTGCTGAAATTCATTCCAACCCATCTACCTAACACCAAAAATATTTCTAGACCACCTACGGTGCGCGCAACCAAACTGCACGCATCTAATGGAGTCATTCGATGTTACTCCACTTTATACCAACGTGTCGAATGGCTCCCGCAATGCAAGCCATTCTCCAGTTGCTTTTAGAACACGAAAAGAAAATAAAAAATGTACAGCTTGTCGATTGCGCAACTAACGACTCTCTTAAAACAGTGTCTTAGTTGTTCAATCTTCAGGTGGTCTGGAAAATATTTTTCACAAATTAGAGGGTTGGCCATGGGACAGCGCAGCGTTTAGCACCAAGCCTTGCCATCGCTTTCATGTCTAAGGTGGAAGCTCCAGTTCTCGATCACCGACCCTTACTCTACTAGTCGATACATAGACGACTGCTTTACCATCTGTTCCACACAAGAACAGATGGAGGAGTGCTTTGAACTGTTAAACCGACAGTGAAAGTATATAAAATTTACACGACAAAAACCAACCGAAAACTGGCTTCCATTCTTAAACATCCAAATAAAGCTCTCAGAAAGTGGCTATATAACAAAAATGGTATCGTAAGCCAAGTAGTAAGAACATACTAGTTCACTACTTCTCCTCTCATCCTTCACGCATGGAAAAATCACTCCTCGAAAACATGTACCGTACAGCTAAAAATATGTGCACAGGAGAAGTGGAAAGGAAGGAGTCGCAAAACCTGGCACGAAAAATTGCCATTTCCAATGGCTACGACGTAGAAGCCACTCAGGTTAGACAAAAAACGTAGGGTAGTTCCCCTAAAATAATGTTTCGGACGTAAGTAAGATTCATTTTAAGCTACCATTCATATCAAATGAAGCAAGTTACGCCATTAAAAGATGCTTAAGAAAAAAGTGGTCTTGAAAATTACATAATGATTATTGACATCCCACCCAATACCCTACGCCGTCAGTTAGTTCGCAACCGTCTCTATGATCGTTTGTGCAGCTTAGAAAACTGTATGATCTGTTTTTACTTATTATTTACTGCCTATTCTTTATAACGGCAGTGTATGTATTGCGAAATATAACTTTGCTGCCTTAGCGTATGCGTCAGAAACCTGGTCGCTGCGTGAGCAAGATGGGGAAGACTATTCAGCATTATCGAACGCGCAGTCGAACGGACGATGCTAGGAGTATCCCGTTTCACACAACTAAGTGATGGGATCCAAAGCTCCGACCTACGTCAACGATCAAAAAATCAAAGATGCCGTTCTGTACGCCAAACAGTCGAAGATAAGGTGAGCTGGACACGTAATGCGTATGAACGACAACCGATGGACAATAGCCGTTGTTGACTGGATTCCTCGGGATTTTTAAACGCACTGCAGGAAGACCACCGAGTCGATGGTCAGAGGTTTTCACGAAAAGCCTAGAAGAAAGATATTGTGCTCAATGAGTCCCTAGAGTGAGCAGAACCCACTGGGCTACTCTTGCACGCGACAGGGAAGATTGGGAGCATTACTGGCGCCCGCTCGAGTCACTCGACTATCAACGCTACTACAGGTGATACAGGTGATACCCATTGTCTCTTTCATTTAGTGCAAATTCCACCTTCAAGCGTCGAGAAATGGGCTGATTTCTTAGCTCGCAAGAGGTTTCAGTAGATTTTGCGACGGCAATCTCATTGCCCTTTGTCGACTCATCCGGCATCTCCCAAGTTTCTCACGTTCCCAGTGCCCTTCAAATGAAACGCAGTTCTTGATGTAACAAGCGATGAGTTCTTTCATAATCTGTTGAGTAACTCCAAGGCGTCAGCTTCTACTCTCGAAACAAAAAGCCTTCGCCAACAGCTGATAGGAGCTAACGACGTTCCTCGTCTTCACGACTCATATCTTCGGACTAAAACATTTCAAAATATCTGCAAGCCGCCGTTTTGAAGCGCTTTTGTGCTTCATGTTTCGACGACATCTCTAAGTGCTTTCGCGAACGCACAACCAAATTCACTCGACGATGCCACATGACGTGAATTTCGTGGTTAGGTGTACAAAATTTCGAGCAGCTCGACGCCACTACAGATAGTCGTACCGCATCACATCTTTGTTCCAGCGTTTCCGTGAAGAATACTTATGGACATTCCACTTTTTGTACAACATCATTATATTATGAGCAATTGTAACACAGTGGTCGGAGGCGCTCTGCCTTACACATGGGATCGATCCTCGCGCCCCAGGCTTACCAAGTCTACCATAACTCTGGTATAGGCACATTGGTGACTTATCTGGGAAGATAACAACACTGGCTCGATATATGGATAGGCTACCGCGAGTTATTGTAAAAGTCACATATGCATTCAGTCACCTCCAAATGATACTTAGTAAAGTCGAATGCATGGCGCATTCCTCAGGAATTGATCAATATGGAGAGCTCTATCCTTTTTTTCACCATTATATTGACGAATGGATTCAAGAGAGGGTCATATTTTATGTGGATCCTAGCATTTTTTCATTTGGTTTATTTCTTCGAATGCTGCGCGATGTTTGAATCCAAGAAAAAAGAAATCTCAATCATGGAACCGAATCTAGCGGATTATACATTTACTCATGACGATCCAATAACTGGTGGTGTTATATGCCATTACTATACATCACACAATAAATTAGCAATGATATGTATAGTAGAGTCCCAGCACAACAGCCCCAATGTCTGAACGTCGCAACAACGGAAAACGTCACTCTGGTGGTAATGACAGTAACGTTACTTCATGGCCTTCACGAACCCCCTTGGAGCAGCTTTTTATTCCAGTCAGAGATTCGGTTCTCTCCATTGTTCACTGTTTTTTTTAACCTAACATCATGTTTTACGTACTTAATGCTTTCTCCTAACGTCCAGCTTGCGCTAGAAATACGTAGATACGGATTGATTTTGCTAAACTTAGCATGGAATCTTGCTCCCTCCCTAGTGTCTGCCTTCAGTAATAAATTTTCTAGAGCTACATAGAATGTCCGAATGTTTTATTACGTGAAAAACATTAATTAATTGCTTGTTTATCTTTGCAGTAACAAAACAAATGTTCATTATTCAAGAATCTATCGATTTCTTAGTCTTTTTCTGTACTCTCCCCAGTTCGTGGAGACGATAACGATACCGATGTAGTTTGCATATCATCGACACCACTAAAACCATACGTCTTAGTAGATTCTCATTACGTTTACATGGCAAATATTACACAATACAATATGACCTGGTGTTCTGTAAATAGTTCTCGACAGTTTTCATGCAAAGATGAAGGATTAACCTTCAAGAAAACAACAGTGAGATAGCAGCTTTTTCTTATAGAGCTTACGATGTTGAGTACGTCACATCATGAAAACCCTTATGACTAATAGATGTGATGGGATGGACGTGATGGGGTTTTGGATATGGGTTTTCATCCTAGAAAAAAGTACTTATCGGGCATTCTTGATATTTTATTTTCTTCAAGAAGGACGTCTAGCAATTCCAGCTCGGCTGTGGCGATCTCTGTTGTTTTGCTCTCAAGAGTCACTATTTTCTAAGATGTTCTCCAAGGTTTCTTTAAGGAAAAGAGGAAGTATAATAAGGTAGATACAAAGAATATAGAGGTACGTTCTAGGCAATACCGTTGTGAAGGAATAATTTATTCTAGTCGACTGTAAATATTTAGCGCTTATACCCACAACGATGCTGAGATGTTTGTAAAACTCAGACCCCTATCCAGACTCGAACTTTCGAATTTCGAACTCGAACCCACGATTACCCTTTCTGGGGGCTAACGTGTTATTACAAATATCTCAACATCATTGTGGTTGTATGTCACACGATATCCTGCCATGGAAAAGAACAATAATAGGCACTAAGTAAACGTTATATATTTAGTACCTATTCAGCAAAAAAGCAACAATTCAAAGTTTAAATTTTAAAACAAAGAATGTAAAAGCAACATACACTTCAACTAGCTCCTCATCTTCGCTGGCGGTATTCTCCTGCAATTAAAAGAAAATAGATACTTCTACAACCCAATGATGATCAACAACTTACTAAGGTTGAACTAGTAATAACAAGCACTTAAAGCTCACCAATGAGTAGTGAGAGTCTGGATTTGTGCGACATACTCCTTCCAGTTTGTTCAATGCAAATTTTTCGGCAGGTGGTGGCTTATAGACATTGGAAACTTTCCCTAGTGCAAGGTACAAATCCTTCATTGTAGGTCGAGCTTGAGGATCTAGTACCCTAAATTTTTTAAAGCAATTTTTCGAATATTTTTGAGTTTCTTATCTAGATTCTAACCGTTACCAAACTTGTGCAGCAATATCGCTAATTTCCTTTGGTACTTTCTCTGGAAATTTTGGCATTTGGCAACGACGAATCTGAGTTGCGATCTTTTTTGCTGGGGCGCCTTTCCACGGTCGTTCACCTTCATTGAAAATCTAAAACGATTCTCGGTTTCAGATCTCTTCATCTATGAAAAATGATTACTACCCTTTGACCAAAGCAGTACAGGCTGAGAAGAGAATCTTCAACTTCGGCTGTAACCTTGTCAAACACAACAACGAAAGTGATTGCTACCGACGGTGAAAGACTTATTTACCCGAGGCACTTAAACGAACCAACGACGTATGTACTACAGAGCACCAGAAGAAATGGAATTGTAACTGGACGTAGGAAAATAATAGATAAGGCAACTCTCTTATAATTGGTCCGCTATCTGACATCTAGAACTGCTTTATTTGAGTCATCCTCAACAGGGTTAATAAAAGGTTGGTAGCAGGAAGGACAAACCGTACACGGAAGCGGATTTTTTGAAAGCGCAACAGAATGGAACATTTTCGCATTGTAGGATAACTAAATGAAGTACGCGAAAGTTCAAGAATCCTTATTCCTTAAAAAGACTCCTTAAAACTAAGACCGATGGCGGTGCCGCCATACACAAGTATGAGCTGCTCATTATGGAGTGTACAACAATTCCACTAGAGGAATGCCATCATTCCACAATGTTGCCGCCAACACAAGCAGAGAAATTTGACAAGGAGTCACCATCATGCCAAAATTACTTTAAGCCACACTCAAAACGATAGGCGAAACAATATGATGGTGAAGTTTCATAGCAAGTACATATACGATCTTTTTCTTCTTTAATAATATCGTTCTAGTAACTTCTGTACTACCCACGCGGAATGAATTCTGGCTGGCTTCTTCAGTGCTTGTGGAAAACCAGTCTTTGGCTAAACCTCCAGTAATGGAAGTTAGTGAGAAGCGGATCCATTCATTTTATTAATTTCATTCCCAGATAAGCATCTGTGCTTGAATGTAACGAGGAGCTTAGTTAGCTTACAAGAGCATTGAGGATGTAGCGAAGAGAAAAAGAAGCAAGGGCGTGACCATCATTTAGACTCTTCGATTCTTTCTGTCTTTACACACGCATCGGAAAAAATTGACTTCAATAGAGAATTGAATAACCAAAGAATGAGAAACACTGCCGCGAACCATAAGATGTAGGAAAATTGGTAATGCAGACACCCTATTCTCAAGTACAGTGGTATAGGGTAACCATCAACGACTACATTACACGGGATGTGAAGAACACGAAAAGAAAGCTACCAGTCAAATATGCTTCGGACTTCTTCGCGTAAATCTTAGTCAAACAATATGACGCTCTTCTTCTACTCGTGCTCTAAAAAATGAGCAGAATTCGCTGGGCTTGGATAACACTGGGTGGGACAAATGGTGAACTAGCTGCGGAATTAGTCACTTTACGATTAACAGAATAGTGGGTGATATAAATCATAGTTTAAGCGAAACATCGCAGTTATTTCAAATGTGAAAGTGCTTTAGCATTTCTAGAAACGAGAGGTTACTATTCTACTTACAAGTAGTGACAAGTTTTTCAGCACTATTAGTCTCCGATACACCACTTCCATGTATGCTCCAATCCCCTGGGGTCATCGGCAGAAAGATGACCTTCCTATTGCTTTTGTGACCTGGCCCAACGAAAAACAAAGGTGTAATATCACGTAGAGAGCTCTGCAGTGAAACGGATAAGGTTGGAGGATGAAAATATGCCTCATTACATCTTTACACTATGTTCTTCCAGTAATCTCCTGTCTTTTCAATAACGAAAGTTCACACCTCGTATAGCATAACAGCGAACGACCAAACATCGGACTTGGTGCTGAACTTCATCGGCCGACGTAATGACTCTGGTGCCATCCAGCTTAACAACAATCTGTTTGATTTCCATTTCTTTTTCGTAAAACAGGAGATAAAATGCTGGATGGTATGACAAACTCACGGCACAGGAACCTGTGATGACGTTTCATCATCAACAACTCCGTTCATTTTCGCAAGTTCCGTTCCTTGCTTCGACAGACCGAAGTCGGAAATTTTTATGAGACCTAACAATTAGCAACGGCTATTGTCAGAAATAACGTATAAGCATTATTCACAACGTTAACCTTACAACTACTGAAAAAAAAACTAAACATGTGACGAAACACCTTTGGCTGAAATTAGGCAATTCCTTGAAGCCAAGTCACGATGGATGCAATTTTTTCGATGTAAAAACTGCATACCTCGCGAAGCCTGGAAAAAGTGACGAATTGCTGCATTAGAATAATAATAATAACGTCAGTAATGTCGTGACAACAATGTCCAATATAAGCACTGATCTCCCCTCATAGAGGGACCTCAAATCGATTAGTAGCGAAGCAACGTGGAGCGTCCCCCAAGTGCTGGATAGGGGGTTAATAGAAGGCCAAAGGCGACCTTTGCTTCCCTGAGACACAGGTGGATCCAGGGGATGGAATCCCTGTTGCTGCTGCGCCGATTTGGCACATACTTTCCGTATTTACGAGGCGTATTCATGCATGCGTACATGGGTGTGTTGTGGCTTATGCGGATTGTATTCTACGAGTCAATTCAGCCAAAAGCCTGCAATTAAGTCGGACTGCTCGAGACGAGAACATGCCGCCCATTCAACATCGTTTGTGAAACAGGAGAAGAACTGTTCCCCAGAACATGCGACAGCAGAGGAGCCAGTGGCGTTCACGTTCTCATCAGCACGAGTGTGGCCGTGAACACCGGTACACCGATTCATTCGAACATCTAACAACCCGAATCGGGCGTCTATGATTGGAGAGATGTGGATCAACACCAGATTTAACAATCTTCATGGTCTACGCCCCAACGTCAAGTTATGACGAAGACGAAGTCGAAGCGTTCTATGCAGGGCTTGGAGAAGTTCAACAGAGAAAATACACATTCTTTAAAGTTATTGTTAGAGATTTATCGCTAAGATGGTATGCCGAAGGACGTCTGAAGAACGTCATACTGGGACCCACGGATTAGTATGGAACGAACAGAAAGAGCTGCTATCTGGATTTATCATGACGACCAAGACCATTCCTGGCAACTCGCAATTCCCGAAGCGCCCCCTACCCCCTCCCCTCAACGCTGCACATGGGAGTGTCTTAGTGGAAAGTACAACAACGAAATAGACTACGTCACAATCGACGGTTTTGCATAACTGATGTCGCTTCTGTCCCGAAATTATGTGAGGAATCAAGCATTACAAAGTGGAGAAAGCCACTAAGTTCAAAAATGAAGTTCCAAAGCCACCATATACTAGGATTTATTCAGTTCGTTAGTCAGCTGCTGGGAAGATGTCGTCCCTGATAACATCAACGAGATATATGATCGGCTCGTGCAAAGTCCTCACATTGTCGCTATAAAAGCTGCGAATTCAAAAGTTATAAATAGCCATCTGTCTCCAGAAACACTCTAACTGATACAACGGCTTGGAATCGTGCGAGCTACAGGCAAACTCCAACCCATATGCGAATTTCCAAAACAGCGCAGATCGGCGGTCAATGAACATCTTAAAAGAAGAAAAGCAGCAGTTACGGTTGAAGTTGCAGATAGTGGGAAAAGCAGCCGCAAAAGCCCACTGAAGCTTCGCCAATTACAAAACCAAGATGACTGTAATCCGACGCCCAGATGGGACAGTTTCATCTTTCGGAAAGGAAATGGAGAAAATCATTTATGATTACTCCTCGAATATCTTCAATAGCTACGTTCCCTTCGCATTGAAATAAAGGAGGATGGAAATGTCGTACCATCAGTTCTCCGTTCCAAAATTTGACATGCTATTTCGTCGCTTATGAATCGAGCAACACCAGATCTGGACAGGATAAGATTTGACCAGGTCTGGAGAGCACAGGATCTGAACACTTCAATAGCCTTCCGCCAGTCCTCATGAACACAATGGCACGGCTCTTCAGACGCTATTCCAATGTCACCTTTCTGAATGCAAGGTCCCTATTAAGTGGAAGACCAGCAAGACCCTGCTATTGTTCAAGAACATTGATCTCTATGGTATCGGAAAATATCGCCCAATCACAATATCCCCTCTTACGAATACCCAGATGTTTCTGGATCGTCTATGTACTGCGCAGCCCAGCAGCGCGTACGTGATGGAGTCGTTCGGCGTTAGCGCCCTTTATACAAACGTGTCGAATGACTCCGCAATGCAAGCCATATTCGAACTCTGATGCAACACGAAGGAGAAATAAACATGTATGGCTTCAAGATAGAGCAGTTGATGGCACTCTTAAAAGAATGCTTGAGCTGCTCAACCTTCAGATGGTCCGGAAATTACTACGCTCAAATAAGAGGGTTGACAATGGGACAGCGACTGGCACCAAGCCTTGTCATTGCGTTTATGTCTAAGGTGGAAGCACCGGTGACCGATCTCGGGCCGCTACTCTACTATAGATATATAGATGACTGTTTTGTCCTTTGCTCAACAAAAGAGGAAATGGACAAATGTTTCGACTTGTTGAATGAACAGTCAGAATATATCAAGTTCACCTGAGAGAAACCGAAAGAAAACTGGCTTCCATTCCTGGACGTCCAAATTAGCCTGTCAGAAAATGGCTACATTACCAAGTGGTACCGAAAGCCAAGTAATAAAAACATCTTGGTTCATTACCTCTTCTCTCACCCCCTCTCACACGAAAAGGGCGCTTGTAAGAAACATGTTTCGAACAGCGACCAGTGTGCACGGGAAGAGAGCAGAGAGAGCAGTCCCGGAACTTGGCACGGCAAATAGCCATTTCTAATGGCTACGAAACTGTAGCTCGGGACAGGTATAGAGGAAATCCTAGGCCTCCAAACGACAACTCTAGCGATAAAATGGTCCCGTTTATCCTACCCTTCATCTCAAATGATGTAAGTGCAGCTATAAAACGCTGCTTAAGAAGGGCGGGTCTAGAGAATTCGGTAAACGTAGTTGAAATGCCACCGAGTAATCTTAGGCGCCAACTAGTTCGTAACCGCCTATATGACCGTCTATGTGCAGCGCAAAATTGCATAGTTTGCCCTAATGGTAGAGACGGTGATTGCATGAGGTCGGGTACAGTTTATCTGATCTCCTGTAAGGGGTGCGGAGACGAATACATTGGCGAAACGGGCAGACCCCTCTGTGTCCGCATAAAAGAACACCTAGTCGGCAAAACGTAAACCAAATACCCCACTAGGTACGCATAGGACCCAGAGACATAACGCGGAGGACTTTGAAGTACAGGTCACGGTCCTCGCGCAGGAATCGAGAACACAAGGGCGCAAAACTCTCGAGGCGTTCTGGATTAATTCCAGGAATCCGAAAATGAACCGCAGGGAAGAATGCCTCATTATCACGCGTGATATTGGGCAGTATATAAGGCTGTTATTTTGATGGGAGGGGGCATATTACGCTTCCATGTGAACTCTGTGTGGTTGGTTTCCACGCGACATACTCAGTGGAAGCCTCATAGAAAGCAGTGAGTGTGCAAAGCTGTGTTCAATGTGATTGAAATCTTGGTTCAGCGTTTTCTCTGTTTGGTTATGGAGGTGTTTGGCCGAATAGATTGCTGTCAACTTGACCTTTCCAGGCTCTGAGGAAGGCGAAATACGCCGACACGTCAGCTTGTTCATGAATAAAGAATAAAAAATAACACCTCGTGTTTGCTCAACAAGAATACGAAGAATCGCCCAATCAGTTTACTCTCTATCGTCTACCAACTTCTCACTGTTTTCGTCCTAAACAGGACTGACAGAACACTGGACGAAGGGCAGCCATATGAGTAGGCAGGGTTTCCAAAAAGGATTCAGCACGGTGAGCACATTCACACAAGACGCAGTAAAGTGTTGCGAGAGTAAAAAGAGAACTCCCTGTCCCACTTTCATCAATTTGAGGAGCGGTTTTGACTCCGTTGATGTAGTAGCAGCCGTGGAAGACTGGACATCCAGGGCGTCACTATTCGGTATTTAAAGAATCTTTGTCAGCCATATAAAAAATTTTGCGACCAAAATATCACCATTCTATTACGGTGTATATACATAGAATTCAGAAGAGGGGTTAGAGGAGGCGGAACCATATCGCCAAAATTGTCTACCACCAGACTCGAGTACCTTATCAGAACATTGGATTGCAACAACGTGGGAGTAAAAATTGGTGGTCAGCAATTACAATACCTTGACTTTGCTTAGGGCACCGTTTTTATAACAAACATTAGCTAGGCGGAACGAATGTCGGCCGACCTTGATGGCGCCTGTGGAAAGATTGGCCTTTGACTAAATCTCACAAAAACGATGTTCATGAGGCACGGGTTGATTTCGCGTGCCCCATTGACACCAAACGGAACGAATATCTCAGAATGCTCCAGTTACGTCTATCTAGGTCCAGAATTCAGCAAGATTAACAACGTAGCTGTAGAGTTGAGCACGAGGAAGCGAGTAGCTTGGGAGCTCTCAAAAATATCGAGGATGTAGTGAGGCAAACAAGGAACACTCGACTCCGTGCCACCTTTTCGACTCCACGATTCTTTCTGACTAGACATGTGCATCAGAAACTTGGTGGAAAGATCACTTTGCGTTAATGGATGCACAGTCGTAAGGACGGTGCTAGGAGTAACCCGCATCACGGAAATAAAATAGGAGATCCGAGGCTGCGATTACGTCAATGATTAAAAATCATAGGTGCCGTTCTAAACGCCATTTTGTCGAATATAATGTAGGCTTGACACTTAATGCGTATGAACTCGTGGGCAAGAGCCATTAATGACTAGATTCCTCGGGATGTTAAACGTACTGCAGGAAGACCACCGACCCGATGATAAGAGTTCTTCATGGAATCTTTGGTGCAAAGATATGATGACTAACGAGTCCGTGGAGTGACTGGGATCCACAGGGCTACTCTAGCACGCGACAGGCAGAAGTGGAAAGTGTACTGGCGCCTGTTAGAGTCCTCCGACGATCAATGAGAGAGGTGATACAGGTGCAGCAGCACGTACAACGTCAAGCCTTACTAAAATTGATACATTGTTTTGATAAAGTAAAATAAAGTATTCAATTCCACCACGGATCTCCCTCATATGAGGGATCTCGAGCCGGTTAGTCGTGAGGCTACGTGGCCCGTCCCCCAGGTGGAGGACAGGGGGGTTAATCGCCGACCAAAAGCGACCTTTGCTTCTCTGCAGGTGGATCCAGGGAATGGACTCCCTGTTGCTGCTGCGCCGATTTGGCACATACTTTCTGTATTTGCTAGGCGTATTCATGCTTGCGTGTGTGGGTGCATTCTCGCTTATGCGGATTGTATTCTACGAGTCAACTCGGCCAAAAGCCTGCAGTCAAGTGACAGGGAGTGTATGGGAGGCGGTTAGGAGTCGCTTCCAACAAACAAGCTCTGTGTTTACTCGGGGAGACCCTGGCAAGCTACCCGTGGGTATACCCAGCCTCAAGTTCGGAGCCCAGCAAGCTATACGTGAGTATCAAAATTGCTAAACACAGTAAAAGAAACCGGCCTCATTCCCCTGACTCCGAAAGAGTCCCCAATTTCGCAGCGTTGAGTAGGACGATTACGGAGAGGGTGCTAAAATCTCAGGGCAATGGAAGCTGCCTGGATTACAAAGAACTATGGTGACGATCTGTACCTACAATGCACGTACACTTGCATCCGAGTACTCGACAGAAGACTTGCTCATGCGGCCTGGCCGAGACGAGACGACGCCACCCATTCAACGCCGTCTATGACACCGTAGATGAACTGTCCCTCGGAACATGCGACAGTAGAGGAGTCGGCTGCGTCGGCGTTCTCGTCAACACGAGTTCGTCAATGAACATCGATTCATTCGAACAACTTAGAACCCTTATCGGACGTATACGATTAAAAGGATTTTGATCAGTACCGGCTTTGACAGCCTTCGCCATTTACGCGCCGACATCACAGTGTGACGAAGAAGAAGTCGAAGCGTGCTACGTGGACTCGAAAAAGTTCTACAGGGTAGACCATATATTCTTCAAGGTCATCATTGGAGATTTCAACGCCAAGATTGGACCAAGAAGGACGTCTGAAGAACGTCACATTGAGACCCACGGATTAAAATGGAACAAACAGGGTGAGCGGCCGGCCGAGTTTGCCATGACGACCAAGACCATCCATGGTAACTCGCAATTCCAGAAGCCCTACCCTCAACACTGGACGTGGGAGTCTCCCAGTGGAAAGTACCATAACGAAATAGACCACATCATAGTAAACAAAAGGTTTTGCCTAACGCTGTTGCCCCAAAATTCTACACAGAATCAGACCACCATCTCTTTCCTGCTAGATTCTGTTCCTCGTGGAAAGGAGAAGAAACCGCTAAATTCAAAAACCGAAGTCCCAGAACCACCACAAACTGGGGCTTACTCAATTCATTAGTCGGCTGTTGGGAAGATGCCGTTGTCGATAACATCGACGAAGAATACGATCGGCTTATTCAACATCTTCACGCTGGCGCTATGAAAGCTGAGAGTTCGAAAGTCACCAAGAGACGTGTGTCTCCAGAAACACACGACCTGATACGCCAGCGTGGAATCGCTCGAGCTGCAGGTAACCGCGAACTAACGTCCGAACTTGCAAAACAATGCAGACAGACGACAAAAGAAGATCTTAAAGGGAGAAGAGCAGCGGTAATGGTCAAAGCTGCAAAGGCTGGGGAAAGCATTCTCAAAGCCCACCGAAGCTTCGTCAGTTACAAGACCAAGATGATTGCACTCCGAAGCCCAGACGGAACAGCTACAGCGTCCAGAAAGGCAATAGAGAAAATCATTCACGAATACTACTCAGATCTCTTCGATAGCCACGTACTACTTCCGTCATATGAAATAAAGGAGGATGGTAATGCTGTACCACCGGTTCTCCCTTCTGAAATCCGACATGCAGTTTCGTCGGTGAAAAATCGAACAGCACGAGGTCCGGACAGGATGAGTCCGGGACACCTGAAGAATCTTCCGCCAGTCCTCGTAAACAAACTGGCTTGGCTCTTCACACGTTACCTGTCTGAATGCAAGGCCCCTACTCAATGGGACCAGCAAGACGGTGCTATTGTTCAAGGACGGTGAGCTCCACGATATCACCAACTTTCGCTCAATCTGCTTGCTGTCTGTCGTCTACAAACTTTTCGCTCGAGTCATCCTAAACAGAATTGACAGAACACTGGACGAAGGGCAGCCATGTCACCAAGCAGGGTTTTGAAAAGGGTTTAGTACGATGGGCCAAATCCACACGATAATAAGACTCATTGAAGTATCGCAACTGTACAAAAAGACCGCTCTGTCTCACTTTCATCGATTTAAAGAAGGCCTTTGACGCAACTGAGATAGAAGCAGTCATGGAAACCCTTGATGGGCAGGGAGTCCCTATTCGGTACATAAAGATTCTTCGTGAGCTGTACAAAAATTTCACAACCAGGATATCACCATTCTAAAACGATATTAACATCGACGTCAGAAGAGGGGTTAGGCAAGGCGATACCATCTCGCCAAAATTATTTACCGCCATCCTCCAGAACGTCGTGCGAACATTGGAATTGGATAATATGGGAGTGAAAATCGATGGTCGGCAGTTACACCATCTTCGCTTTTCTGATGACATCGTCCTTACAACACCAAACATTAGCCAAGCGGAACGAATGCTTACCGACTTTGATAGAGTCTGTGGAAAGATTGCTCTTCGACTGAATCTCACAAAAACGATGTTCATGAGGAATAGATTGGTTTCGTATGCCCCACTCACGCTCAACGGAACGAATATTCAACATGTTGAACGACTTAGCTCCAGAGTTGAGCAGAAGGAAGCGAGCTCCTTGAAAGACATTCAAGAACATCGAGGATGTAGAGAACAGAACAAAGAACACCGCACTACGTGCCAACCTTTTCGACTCAACGGTACTTCCTGCCCTAACGTATGCATCAGAAACCTGGTCGCTGCGTAAGCAGGTTGAAAGATCACTCAGCGTTATCGAACGCGCAGTCGAAAGGACGATGCTAGGAGCAACCCGTTTCACACAAGTAAGTGATGGGATCCGACGCTCCGACCTGCGTCAACGATCAAAAATCAAAGATACCGTTCTGTGCGCCAAACAGGCGAAGATAAGGTGGGCCGTATACGTAATGCGCATGAATGACAACCGATGGACGGGAGCCGTTAGTGACTGGATTTCTCAGGATGTCGAACGTACTGCAGGAAGACCACCGACCCGATGGTCAGAGTTCTTCACAAAGAGCCTTGAAGAAAGATATGATGCTCGACGAGTCCCTAGAGCGATCAGAACCCACTGGGCTACTCTTGCACGCTACAGGGAAGAATGGAAGATTTACTGGCGCCCGCTCGAGTCACTCGTCTATCAATGGAGCTACAGGTGATTCAATTCCAGTCTTCCGTCTACTTTCTTGTTTTATATAAAAGATCATGCCAACAGTGATTCTAACACTGATTTACTGTGATACGTTCTTGAGGAGGAGATTAGAACTGTTTTTCAAATTGGCACACAATGTGTAGTCTGATATCCCTCTTCAGAGCACAGCTCGACAACATGCAAGAACACTCAACCACGGTGAAGTGGTAAATTCTTGAGGGTTATATATGTATAAGCAATGGGCCGTAACAGAGGTAGTCTTAGAATTAGGAATATGATTCTGAGCTATCGATGCAAAGAAATAAAATAAAACTCTTAAGGTTCTCCACTAACTTTGAAAAGTAAATTCATTCAAAGGTTCAAGATTCAAGACCAAGATTCAAAAAATCTTAAGTACGGTTCTAGGCAAGCTAAAGAATTGGTCCTTTTATTAACACACGTGAGTCGTCTCAGTTGTTATCCTATGTGGCTACTTATTCTGCGAATAATCTCACCCCACATATGAATAGAGCGAGACGAGCTTTCCACAACTTATGTAGTGGAACGGAAAATGAAGTGATAGGTGTTCGTAAATCATACTTAGTAGAAACCTTAGAAGTGACTGAAGAAAATGGAATACGTCGCCGAAAGACGTGACCATTTAGCCTTAAGGTGGGAAAAAATCCACTAAAAAGATCGCCCAAACTCAAGTAGACATAGTGTAGAATCATTGCGTCAAGCCATACAGACAGCACTACACAGCTTATGTTCATATTACATTCTCCACACTCATATACACACATAAATGCGTGATACATACATTCATATACCGTATAGATGCACATACACGCACACTTTTACACCATTTCACCACCTGTGCGTGAAAGAGTATTACCTCTAAAGCATATATAACTAGCTCGCCAACTTCTATACATCCCTTTTGTTTTTTGAGATGTGACTCCAAATTACCGCCTGGACAATATTCCATCACGATCAGCACAGGTGGACGATCGCAAGCCAAACCATAAAACTAAAAAAGTGGGAGTAGGACAAAAGAGATTTGAACTGGTTTCCAGATACAAAATTTCTTCTCACAACCTCGACAATATGTTCGTGCACATAGTAACTCATCATCTGAGCTTCTTCAACCATTTGATTGCGTGCATTTCTCGTCGTTTCATCGGTGTATTTGTCTGATTTCTCATTTCCACGACAAATCTTAAATGTTTCACGTTGGGAAATTAAGCTTACCTGTTATATATTGACCTGTTTAACGAAAGGAAAACGGTAGTAAAATAGATTCGAACCTTTATAGCCACCACCATTTTCTCGTCTGATGTTCGCTGATATGTTCCTTTATATACCTGACAAAAATTGCCAGAACCGAGAAAACCCTAGACGTAGCCTTATCATAGTCATAGCACTGGCGAGATATACGACTTTGTTCTTTGCTCACTTTTTTTCGATCGTAAGTCACATTTTCGTGCTTGATTAACCATGACGGACGAGCGATACCACGCCGCAATAAAGCATGTCCAGGTAGAAGATGTTTCTGGAATTGATAACGCCAAATGAAGGAAAAAAGGATAAAACTCTCGACTTCGATCAGTCCCGGAGGAATGAGCCGCACACTACACTTCGATCGTCGACTCTTTCAGGTGGTTGAATGAATATTCGGTCTATGCAGTGACTTGGGGTAGCAGTTTTAGCTTATTGTTACTGCCTACTCTTTTTTAATGGCAGGGTATATTGCGAAACATAACTTCATTGATGCTGAGATACTTGCAAAACTCCGGACCACAGGTGTCTGCGGTGGGAACGAACGCTCTATTGTTTTTTCCGGGGAGTAACGCGTTCACCACCACACCATGTGGGTCCTTGGTTTCGCTTGTCTCTCAGCTAGTTCTATCGATTTCTGCCATCAGCAATCACCCGTCAGCGGGATTGATCTGGGGAGCCCAAATCGGCAACGAACCCATTTAAGCTGAGACTGTAGTTATAATCACAATTTTAACTTATTATTTACTGCGTGCTCTTTTTTACACCTGCGGTTCGGAGTTTTGCAAATAGCTCAGCCTCATTGAAGTTATATTTCGTAATATACCCTGCCATTAAAAAGAGTAGGCAGTAATATAATAAGTTAAAATTGTGATTATAACTACAGCCTCAGCTTAACTGGGTTCGTTTCCGATTTGGGCTCCCCAGATCAATTCCGCTGACGGGTGATTGCTGATGGCAGAAATCGATAGAACTAGCTGAGAGACAAGCGAAACCAAGGACCCACATGGTGTGGTGGTGAACGCGTTACTCCCCGGAAAAAATGATAGAGCGTTCGTTCCCACCGCAGATACCTGTGGTGCGGAGTTTTGCAAATATCTCAGCATCATTGGACTTCTGGGAATCTTAGTCATTTTTTTTTCATTCTTCCAAAAACTTCGGTACAAATCTGCTTTCCCAGGAAGGATGGGGAGCTTGGTTAGCCCCCACGCGTGGGATCCAACTAAAGACTATTTTTTGCATCATCGGGCACCTCTATGCACTGCATTATATGAAGTGGATTGTTTAGATCGCTGCTTTATAAAGATGTCTTGCAGTAGTGGATGCTTTTCATTCAATAAGCCATTGTTGGATACTTTTCTTCCGAAAGCCAGCAAAAATAAAAGCTCTCATATCAGAATTGTGAAGTCCGTCGTGCGTCCAGCAAGAAAAGATCACTGGATAGCACTGAACTCATTTCGAATGGAGACGTTAGTGTTACTCTGTAAGGTTGTAGAATAACTGACGGAAATGTTGATGTTCAAGGTGATAGGTGCTGATCTAACAGTGTTGGAAGCTCTGCTTGCCGAGCTCGATGTCAACATACAGCGGTTTTCAGCTTAATCTACAGCAAGTTTGGCGCTGATGACTCGGAAGTGCTTATGTACGATAAGGAAACTAAAGAGAATTACTCTATAATAACGTATGAGTTGATGTATTTCTGTGAATTGTGGCATTGGTCGTCCGCTTTTTTCGAATCGCATGAAGTTGAAATTTTTTTGTTCACTCTTCTGAAAATTAGGTTTCAGTCCTACAAAATGGGATAAATAATTTGAAGGATATGCCAAGCAATAGACAAGTACTTGCCTTACCACTACGTTCACCAATTTACGGTTGCCATTGAGAACAGAAAGAACGACCTCTGGTCGATTACAAGAATCGCTGGCTCGAAATAGGAAATCACCAGGCTTCTTCAGTAGACGACTAAAATATTTCGGATAATTTACGCTACGGTAAAGAATAGGTGATGTGAGGAGTGTCAAAAAAATTCAATTAAAAGCTAGGGATGGATCGATCTACAGGGCACAGTTGTCTAAATTTAGAAACGCTTCGACATTCGCATCATCCGAAAACCAGCTACATCTGGCTACCTCTTCACCAAACCAATAATAAAGGACCAAGACACAAAGGCGTTCCTTAAGTGCGTTGAGTCGAATCCGGAGCTAGCGCTGAAACTCAACGGAGCAGGTACTCAGGGCTGATAGGGACTAATGGAGAGTTTTCTACTGAAGATTTCAATTTTTGAAAGTATTGATTGCTCATTAAATTAAGAGAACAGGAAATTTAAAACAAAATGGGTTAAAATTCGAGAAATGGGCGCTAGACAAAAGCACAACGTACACAACATCTTTTCGTGGTCGAAAACCATGGTAATACAACTCATCTTTCATCTGTTTTTTCTCCTGTAAGAAATAAGTAATGTCCTATGATTGGAATGCTGTCTTCTTTTTTTTTCAAACCTCGTCATAAATTTAGCTTTTAAGCATCACTTTTGGACCATATGAGTTCATTTGATACTAGTTGACCATTCCGGCGTTTCTACTTAAGCTTAGCCTGGAAGATCCTACGCTTCCACTAACATCCACGAAATGCTATCGATCATGATGAATGATAAGGTTTACTGCGCCGATCAGTCTTATTGATATCAACCATCACGCTAATGTTTCATTATTCGAAGAATACCTGGTAATGTAGATTTCGCTTATATAATAGCTAATAGGACTTCAAACCACTACTAGTCTACTGATATCAGGTGGTTGAAGTTTAATTGACTTGAAGATGGTGTTAAATAAGCCAAAGACCATCTTATACATTTGTTTCTTGGCTGATACGTTGTTATATACCAATTGAACCTTTCACTCATAACGCTTAACCACTACTTAAAAAAACTTCCTTCCATTGAGTTACCTAAGTTAGCTAGTTACCGAGTTAAGTCGAGTGACTTAGTTAGGAACAGGTAAAGTAAGTTGGGTACGTTGATCAAGGAAAACAGTTAAGTTTGAAAGGTAAGACAGGTAAGTTAGCTTATGAGGACGTATATACGAATTCTCCACATCATAATGTAATCTATGGGTGGATAATGACAACGTAAATGCGTCACCTTTGAGCGCTTCGATAAACGATTCTCTTTGTCCGATTTGGATGATCTAGATGATCTAGATACTTTAGATATGGATGTCTGAAATTCAAGCTAGCAATACTAGTGAATTTCAAACCGTCTACATGTATGAGATCATTGGCGCACCTTTTCGCGTGACTGCTGAAGTGTATCCATCAAACGCTTCATAGGTACCTTCTTGCATCCATCGTCATATGTTCTCGAACAACTGGCAGTACTCTCTTTAGAGTCAGATACCACATTCGTTTGTTTTGATCTCGATGATTCGCTGCTGTTTGTCCTTTTCGAGGCAAACTGTTCGGTCCTTGTATCCATGCTTTTTAGACGATTTAATATTTCTTTTCTTTTTCCGAAACGTTCCGATACAATTTCTTTGCACTGCTGAACAAATCTCCCAATCTTTGCTTTTTTTTGTGATGTTTCATTCTCTTTTTTTTTAATTCATTCATTTGCGAATTTTTCTTGCAATTCACTACGTGGCGTTTTAGAGGATTTTAGTTGGCTCGAATCGTCTACGTTCGTTGTTGTGGGTTGAGTCTTCTTCCCTATTGCCTTTATGAACCTTGACGGCGTTACACTCTGCAAAGTCTGCGAGAGGTTTATGATTAAAAAGAAAGTTTTGATTTCTTATATAAATTTCGATGAAAGAGATATCAAAAGACATGGTAAATTTCAATTTTCTCATGCCTGTTTTATGAGTAGTGGACAATGGATCCAGATGCAATCTGATTAAAATGGATTGCTGTGTAGCTCAGTGGCAGTGACGCCGTTCATGTCCATTTCTCGGGTCTAGCACGCCTCTCATCCCTTTGTAGTTGCAAAATTGTTACCCCACCTATCTGGATCCACCCAGTACCCCCAGACCACGTGGTAACGCTCCTTCTCAGCTATCCAAGTTTTCAAGGTAGAACTGACTCGACCAGCATCCAGTAAAGTTTATAAAGAAGAGGAAAATCCTTAAAAGCAGCAAAAGCTACATACTAAGAGCTCAAACACTCCGTAGATGGTATATGCGAGGAAACAACACAAATGCAAGAAGCACTGCAATCGGAGCAATATCTGTGACGTCGGACCACGCAAAAATCCTCTTGATCTAATCCTGTTTGGATTAATTGGGACATTCCTTTGCAAAGCACAGAAAACTCTCATATTACACTTTCTACGTATCACATCATCTTTTGTGGCAAGTGTCAATGAGCCCCTTAAAGCTGACAACTTGATGCCGGTTAAAATTCTACCCCCCCACCATAGTTCTCTTCAGAACGAACAACATTTCTGAATCTGAATTCCACTGAATCCTCAGATGCTTGAACCCGTTCATGAATATAATGATGTTGCACAAAAAGTGGAATGCTCACAATCGTAGCTAATTGGCCTAATTACTACTAACTCTGCGCAAGAGCGCTAATAATGCTCTTCATAGTCTAAACTCTAATCGTGCAAAAGAGATGTGCTGTCTCAAGAGAAATAAGTTTTTTTAGCAGAAAGATCTACTGATATTGGAAGAACACCATCGAGCTCAAGATGCTCATCAGAACAAGCAAATGCATTTTACCAGCAGCAGTTTGTTAGAGAGACATGGTTGCAACTTCATTGGTCGCCTCTGTTATCGTAATGGTTCATCGACAAACCTCATGGTTAAATTGGAAAAGGAAAGCCACCATGCCGGTCACGTGGTCAAACTAGAACAGGCTTTCAATTCTTAACAATGCCTGTTGTCGAAATGGGCAATCAGAAACTATTCCACTTGATTAGCTTCGACCGGGATAACATCCATCTCAATAATCTCATAATGACTTAGAAGTGAATATAACGTTGCTCGTCTTCCGTAGCAAAAAAATCCACCGAGCAACTCTTCCAAGCAGCAAACCGAGGAGTGAATGTTACTAGAGGTCATAACCTCACGATGATGGACTTGCTATGAAGTCGACATAACCCTAAATGGACAGTCTCGTACTTCGACCTCTTTACTCAAAAGAGTCACATTGGAATTCATTCAAGAATTCCTACAGAAAAACAATGAGTCCAAAACTGTTAGAACGACAACAAGAGCCATATTGAGAAAGAATTTGATGACTACGTTAAGAGTTCTAGAAACATGGTTTAAACATTTCAGTATTAAACGCAGACGGTAAGTGACTGAACTATTCGACTTTACTCACACGTTTTAATGTTGTTGCTGTTCGACTTTTCTTCATTCGATGATTTCTTTCCGAATCACCAGTTTTGTAATCATTCTTCGTTACGCTTTCTTTAACAGAATTATCCGATTGCGTCGCACCAACAGCGAGTTCCTTAGGCATTGTAAGTGCAAATGAACCACAATACCATGATCATCTCCTTATATACAAGCCTGTTTCTATCAGAAAGCCTATCAGCTATAGCAAACCCACTTAAAAAATAGTCATTCGGATAAGTGAGTAGCGCGTAGAAGGCGGTGTTGGACTACCTAACCCTTCATCTCCTTCCCCAGAACAGCCAAGGAAGCTGTGCCACCATTTTGTAAAAAAAGAAAACAATAGAAAATGGAACATCTCATCCAAAAAAATGTGATGAATGTCGAACAGTGCAGCCTCTCATTTTAATACGTTTGAGTTTTATGTGTGCACTGTAAGTAGTTACTTTTCACTACCAGCCATTTAGCTCTCAGAATCCGACATGAGTGGGTTTCCACCCAAATAAGATACGTGCAATTGGGTCTGCGTGATTTAACAGACCTTTTCCTTTGTGGCTGTCTATTTCCTACATAGATGATTTGCGTTGTACTTTTTGTATCCAGTCCGTAGTTTCTTTACTACACACCATGCTATTCATCGGACCTGAAATTCGGACCTCCATTTACGAAAGCCGATTTTCGGATGGGTTTATTTCATTGGCGAGAGATCATTGCTGATGTAGAGAGCAGCCAGTGGAGAGACCGTAATCGTCGGTGAGAATATTTAAGGGCCACTGGAAAGAACAAAAAACCTTTGATAGCAAAATGCAACCTTTATTATTCTATCGATGTGGAATTCCAACTCTGCAGAGCCCATAAAACGTAAGTTTTCCTTCAGAGATAGTATTTAAGAGCTTTCGTGATTGATCCCACTTCCGACTCTCTATTAACCTCGGCACTGATCAATTAATTCTTCGTATTCTTGTTGAGCAAACACGAGGTGTTATTTTTATTCTTTATTCACGAACAAGCTGACGCTTCGGCGGATTTCGCCTTCCTCAGAGCCTGGAAAGGTCAAGTTGACAGCAATCTCTTCGGCCAAACACCTCCATAACCAAACAGAGAAAACGTTAAAGCTGGATTTCAATCACATTGAACACAAAACAGCTTCTTTGCACACTCACTGCTTTCTATGAGTCTTCCATTGAAAATATATGTCGCGTGGAGACCAACCGCACAGGATTCACATGGAAGCGTAATGTGCCCCCTCTCATCAGAATAACAGGCTTATATATATTGCTCAATATCACGCGTAATAATGAGGCATTCTTCCCTGCAGTTCATTTTTGGATTTCTGGAATTAATCCAGAACGCCTCGAGAGTTTTGCGCGCTTGTGTTCTCGATTCCTGTGCGAGGATCGTGACACGTATTTCAAAGTCCTCGGCGTTATGTCTCTGGGTCCTACGCGTGCCTAGTGGGGTATTTGGTTTACGTTTACCTACTAGGTGTTCCTTTATGCGGACACAGAGTGGTCTACCCGTTTCGCCAATGTATTCGTCTCCGCACGCCTTACAGGAGATCAGATAGACTGTACCCCAGCTCATGCAATCACCGTCTCTACCATTAGGGCAAATTATGCAATTTTGCGTTGCACATAGACGGTCATATAGGCGGTTACGAACTAGCTAGCGCCTAAGAGTACTCGGTGGTATTTCAACTACGTTTACCGGATCCTCAAGACCCGCCCTTCTTAAGCAGCGTTTTATAGCTGCACTTACATCAACTGAGATGAAGGGTAAAATAAACAGCACCTTTCCATCACTCTAGAGTTGTCGTTAAGGGGCCTAGGATTTCCCCTACACCTATCCCGAGCTACAGTTTCGTAGCCATTAGAAATGGCTATTTGCCGTGCCAAGTTCCGGGACTGCTCTCTCTGCTCTCTTCCCGTGCACACGTTGGCTGCTGTTCCAAACATGTTTCTTACAAGCGCCCTTTTCGTTTGAGAGGGGTGAGAGGAGAGGTAATGAACCAAGATGTTCTTATTACTTGGCTTTCGGTACCACTTCGTAATGTAGCTATTTTTCTGACAGGCTAATTTGGACGTTCAGGAATGGAAGCCAGTTTTCTTTCGGTTTCTCTCAGGTGAACTTGATATGCTCTGACTGTTCATTCAACAAGTCGAAACATTTGTCCATTTCCTCTTGTGTTGAGCAAAGGACAAAACAGTCATCTATATATCTATAGTAGAGTAGCGGGCCGAGATCGGTCACCGGTGCTTCCACCATAGACATAAACGCAGGGGCTAGGCTTGGTGCCAGTCGCTGTCCCATTGTCAACCCTCTTATTTGAGCGTAGTAATTTCCGGACCATCTGAAGGTTGAGCAGCCCAAGCATTCTTTCAAGAGTGCCATCAGCTGCTTTACCTTGAAGCCATACATGTTTATTTCTCCTTCGTGTTTTATAAGGAGTTCGAATATGGCTTGCATTGAGGAGTCATTCGACACGTTTGTATAAAGGGCGGTCACGTCGAAAGACTCCATCATGTGCGCGTGTCGTGATTGAGTTAGCGATGGTTCGGTCAGCGGGATATTATGGTTTCCCGCAATGTGTAGTTAATGTTTGCTGCTTCTGCATTTGCTCCTAGTACTTTAGAATCACGACACCGTCTCAAGGTTTTTGAAAAATTTGAATTTGAAATAAAATCTAAGATGAATGCGAGACTTTGTGAGGGTTGTGCATACCTTCAGAGCGATAGCGTAAATCTATTCTTTACGAGTACTCAACTCCTCAAAGCACTTTGGTTAAAAAACAACCAGACGATTTTCGATCAGGAAAGTAGTAGCGTCCTCCATGTGTCGTAGGCATAAAAGAAGTATTTTGATCAATAATTGATCGTTATTTAATTCCTGTCACTACGATGGCAAGTGGTTTCTGTATGAAACTGGCGGAGACTTGTACATCTGGAAAGGGGGGATCCGGACTCGTTCTGCAGCCAGTTAGGGGGATGTAATTAGCAATCTTTCTATACAGTCGTTGTTGTAGACATAAAGACAAAGTAAGGAAGGGCAGCAAAACGAATAAAGGATAGGGAAATTTGAAACTCGAGATCGTAATGAGAATGGAAACCGTCTTTTAGAACTCTGTCCGCCATACGTGTCTTCCACGGGAACTCTTTATTCGAGAGGAGAGAAAATCGCTCCGATGGACGTAGGGGACTCTTAACAGAACAATTCATGCGGCTGTCAACCATGGTTCTCACGAGCAGAAGATAATGCTTGTTTGACGTCTCATTGGCAGTTGAATTCTACTTAATCCGCTCACTGCCTTTCCAGTGAGAAGATGTGACTCATCCACAAGCTGGAAAAGAGCTCCTGGCATTGCCCAAAAAAAAACAAGACACAAAACACGAAGACATTCCCAACAAAATCTTTTCCTCGCATGACTGGCCAATAAAGAAAGACGCTACAGAGAACTACAAGCTGCTTGTCGGAGAACGCAAAACTTATGCCGAACTAGCCTTAATTGATCAAACAAGAAGTTCAGATCGCATCTCTATTACCACCAATGAGTTGCTCGAAAAGAGAAGAGTACTAAAGCTTGATCCTACCGCAATACACCTACCAAGGACGAGCGTAAACGCCGGTTGTGAACGAACTTTGTGGAAGGAGCAGAAAAAGTTACTGGATGCAGATGAAAAACAATCTAGTCTGAAGAACTGTGCGCGACTACAATATTCCGCTACCCGCTCTGAGGAACGAAAAACACTATCACCACATCGTACCATAATATGGTATTGATAACGAAAAAAGTTCTACGCCAGTCTTCTCCTTTGCAAAGTCCTAGTATAAGGCTCCAGAATCCCTGCTGGAGAAAAACCGCCATGGATTTCACCTTCATACGTTCGAGTTACGATAGAAAGCACGAAAAGAGGAATAGTTGAAAGACCCAATAGTATCACTGTTGAGCTCCTTTGAGCTGGAGGCTAGAAATTACGTGTGCTTCTCTCAACTGATATGACATCTTACCTCAAGAAGGAGAAAATCGCAAAGCAGTGGATGATGTCATCGATGGTCATCCTGCCAGGAACTATGACCGAACGGGTCTTCTAACCATCACCTGACGTGCGTTTTGAGTGTGCGCTGCATGCTGTCCACAAAGATTATCCCTTTGCGAATATCGAAGATCTTCGATGGGCAAAACCAGTTGACCTAAACAGGATTGCGACACAGATTCTGCTTCATGGACCGCACAGGGATCGTATCGCCATCATAGAATTCTGTCGGAAGTACCATCTGCTTCTTGTTCCAACTTTTATCGACTACGAAGAAGCTTTTTCACAGCAGAAGAACACAATAATATTACCGCTCGTTGACCAAAGAGTGGGCCCCTCCTACACACGAACACAAACTGACTGTTATCGGAACTGCAGCAGAAAGCTGCAACTTTTCCGTCAACCTCTTACAAAAGAAATGAATTCGACGAGGCGAGGGGATATCACCGGGTATGTTTGGTTGGACATAATGAAAAAAATCTGTCACGATTTCTACTCAGATCTCTTCAGAATCCAACTACACCTGCCCTCATACGAAATTAAGGGGGATGGATAGATCGCCCTACTTGTTCTTCCTCCCGAAATCCGGCATGTTATTTCGTCAGTTAGGAATCGAACGACATCTGGTCCGGAAAGGATAAGATTTGAACACCTAAATTACCTTCGGCCAACTCTCATTTAAACACTGGCATGGCTGTTGACATTTTACCTTTCAGACTGCAAGTTTCCTATTCATTGGAAGTCCAGCTGGACTGTGTTATTGCTCAACAAAGGTGCGTTCCATGATATCGGCAATTATCGCACAATTTGCTTATTGTCTGTCTTCCACAAACTTTTCACCCGAGTCATCCTAGACAAGATTGACAGAACACTGGACGAAGGACAGCCAAGTGAGCAAGAAGGGTTTCGAAAAGGATTCAGTACGATGGGTCACAACCACATAAGATACAGTGAAGTGTTGCGAGAGTAAAAGTCTCGGTCTCAAAATTTAAGGAAGGCTTTTAACTCCGCTGAGATACAAGCAGTAGTGGAAGCCCTGGACAGGCAGGCCGTTCCTATTCAGCACTTAAAGATTCTTCGAGAGCTATATAAAAACTTCGTGACTAAAACATCGCCATTCTTTGACGAGATCAATATCGACGTCAGAAGAGCAGTTAGACAAGGCGATATCATTTCGCCAGAATTTTCTACCATCACACTCGAGAACATCATCCGAACACTGGATTGGAACAACATGGGAGCGAGAATCGATGGCCGGCAACTACTCCATGTTTATAGCAACTATTGCGAGAATAGCTACTCTTCCTTCACTTTCCGTATTCGAAATTCGCTGTCCCTCAGATCGTTTTGCAATCTTGCAGCATGGAAATGTTTTCATTTCATTCTGAGAAACTTTGCTTGTCACAAAGAGCCTTTGTTATGCAAACCTCTCTGTGCAGTCGGAACTGTTTGTTTGCTATTTTTTGATCGAAGCTTTCACGCGTACAAAACACGAAGGGCATGAAGTTCTTGCTGAAAACCGCCTTCCGTTATCTGATCTGGTCATGAGGTAGTTGGCAGCAGAGGTTGGCGAACGTAATTTAGACCTGTGCCAAAACAACGCCTTCTCCAGAGGACATTTGAATGGCCTCGTCCTGTTCTACTCATTAGGGCCCCTGTTCATTTTATTCTTTACGCCATGTATTAGTTGTTCAAAAATAAATGAGCACTTTTTAACTATGTTATTTAAAATGTCATAACCTGCTTCAAACAAAACTTTATTGATTAAAATAAGAATTACGTGAATGTACACATTTTTTACCAACGAGAAACGTGTTTATTTGTGCCGGTTGCTTAAAATTCTAGAGTTCTGGAAGCCGTGAACTCGTTGAAGGCATTTTTTGCGTCATCGTAGTTGGTGAAGCATTTCTCGCGTAGGAAACTGTCATGGTGCTTACAGAAGTGATAGCTGGTAGGCGAGAAGTCTAGCAAATATGGCGGATGAGGCAAAATTTCGTAACCGAACTCGTTCAACTTCTGCAGTGCTCGTTCCGCAACGTGAGCCCGGGCGTTGTCGTGGAGAATGACTGGCCCTTTTCTGTCGACTAATCCTGGTCGTTGCGGTTGCAGTTTATGGTGCCTTTTACCGATTTGTTTGAAAAGCTTTTCTGCCGAAATTGTTTCGACCGGATTCAAAAAGCTGTGATGAATCAGCCCGGCTGCAGACCACCAAACATTCACCATAACCTTTTTTTGGTGCAACTTCGGCTTTGGTAAGTGCTGTGGAGCCTGATCGCAATCCAACTATTGAGCCTGAACGTCGTCGGTTGTCGTACAGATTGCACTCCTCCTCGCACGTCACAATTCGACCAGGAAAAGGTTCGTTTTTGTTGCACAGAATAAGAGCAGACGACACTTCAAATTGCGATTTTTTTTAATGTCGCTTAATTTTTTGCGGCACCCACTTGTCGAGTTTCTTCGTCTTTCATATGCGATTCAAGTGAGTGGAAATTGTTCCTGTGCTTACGCCAAGCTGTTCTACAAGGTGTTGCACGGTTGTTCGCTTGTTTGCTTCCACGAGTTCCTTCATTTCGTCCTCATGAAGTTCACTGGGACGTCCGCGGACTTCCTTATCTTCGAGGTCGAAATCACCAGATCGGAATTTCCGGAACCACGATCGCATTGCTGATTCACCAGCTTTACCTTCACTCGAAACTACATTGATGTTTCGAACCGTCTCTGCTGCACTACGACTGAGTTTGAACTCATAAGAAAAAATTGACGAAAGTTCGTTTTTGACATCTAAAATTGCAAAGTTCACAATTAGTGAAAAAAAATTCAACTCTTGACAAAACGGTTAAAAAAGCATGAAATTGTTTTCTTAATTACATATAATATTGCAAGCTAAAAAGGAATGTTCTATTACTAAAAAATACTTTGAAAGAATAAATATTTTTAAAACGCCCATTTATTTCTGAACAATCCAATAAATTATCCAAGGTGCTAACTCGTACTGCACGTTGTCACCATTTCACATTAACCTTATTTCCCGTCATGTACCTTTAATCACATTAATCCCATTGTGCGTTCATTGTAAGTCAATGTTATCAGAAGCTTACAAATAGTCTTTGATATGTTAACCATATCAGAACGATATCATAAGCTTATATACAGTCTGGAACCCTGACGTGATGTTAGGTTTTGCGGCCTTACATGAATCCATTATAGTGCCTGCCTCTTGCACCACCACTAATGTATTCCATATGCACATAATATTGTTTCATTAGCCTATAGTAAAGCTACTAACCAGCCTTACCACCTCAATTATTGACAATGTTACCACATAGCATCCTGTATTGTACCGATGTTCACATATCGTCAATGATGCATTAATATTGTTATAAACGGTTTAATTATCCGGGTTTCAGGTATTGCTCTGTGACAACTACGAAAAAGTCCTGCGTAGCAACTTCCTATGAAGTCGAACATTCTGCTTAAAGCTAGTGACTATTTGGTGCCTAGAACCGACTCCAAGACCTAATTTTTTCATTAGAAACTGCTATAGTCTTCGCTTTGCTGATGGCATCGTTCCTATAACACTAAACATTAGCCAAACGGAACGAATGCTTGCCGACTTTGATAAAGTCTGTGGAAAAATTGGACTTCGACTAAATCTCACAAACGATGTTCATGAGGAACGGAGTGGTTTTGTGTGCCCCACTCACGCTCAACGGAATGAATATCTCCGAATGGTCAAGTTACGTCTATCTATGTCGGGAGATCAACATGATGAACGATTTAGCTCCAGAACTGAGCAGAAGGAAACAAGCGGCTTGGGGGAGCTTTCAAGAGCATCGAGAGTGTAGTGAAGAGAACAAAAAACACCTGACTCCGTGCCTATCTTTTCGACTCCAAGGTACTTCCTACCTTAACGTATGCATCAGAAACCTGGTCGCTACGTAAGCAGGATGGAAGATCACTAGCGTTAATGAACGCGCAGTCGTAAATAGTATGCTAGGAGTATCTCGTATCACGAAAGTGAGGAAAGGGATCCGAAACTCCGACATACGTCAACGATCAAAAATGAAACCGTTCTACATGACAGTGTTGAGAAGGTGGGCGAGATACATAATGCGTATGAACGACAACAGATGGACAATAGTGGTTAGCGACTCGATTCCTCGAGATGTCAAACTTACTGCAGGACGACCACTGACCCGATCATCAGTGTTATTCACGAAAACCCTACAAGAAAGACGATGTGAAATACACTTACAACGATGCTGAGATACCTGGAAAACTTGGAGCCCATGCAATATTCGAACCTGCGATTACCCTTCCCGGTGACTGATATGCTACCTACTGCACCAACAAGGCTCCGGCTTTGTCTTTTTTCCAGCCATTTTTGAGCCTCACAGTATCATCAGAATTCACCTGTTAACGGAAATGGTCTGGGATCAAAACTAAGCATTGGACGCAGTTAAGCTGGGATGTAGATGAAATCATAGTGTATAACTGCCTATCCACTGCTTATTATTTCTTCACAGCAGGGTACTATGTGAAATACAACCACACGTAAAAAAGTTTAAAATATGTGATGAACGAGTCCCTAGGTCGAGCAGAGCCCGCTGAGCTACTCTTGCACGTGGCACACGACAAGGAGGAATGTAAGATTTACTGGGGCCCGCTCGAGTCACTCGACGATCAACAGAACAGCAGGTGACACAGTTAATATCGTTCCCTAGCAATATCATAAAGGGAGCGCGTGTAACGCTGTGGTAACGGGTGCCATGAAGGAGACACTGGGTCACTGCTTCAATCCCTGGCCTTATGCAAGGCAAGCCTTCCACGCCTCCGAGGCCAGAAAATTGGTACTTCTTTGTCAAAAAAAAACCGGACTTCTTTGGCAGAATAAAAATAGTTGTTTGGTAAACCGACAAATCGCCACAAGTTGTTACACAGGCCAAATGTGAATTCTAATCACCTCTCTATTTAATGAGGTCGAATGCGTGGCAAATCTCTCAGAGATTGATCAACAATGAATGCTTCATCCTTTATCCTTCTTTTATCATTTATTAGAGAGAAAAAAAGCAATACCTACGAATCGACTACGATTCAGTTAAAAATATGCTCTTTGTTTACACATTTTGATACTTCTCTCCAGCGACACATTTAATAGTACTTCATCTTATTGATCCGCACCTGAAACTAAGCAATATGGGCGCAACATTCCGACCACAAATTTACATTAGAAAATCAGTTAATGCGTAGTTTCACGAAGAGATGTTCCAAAGTTGTAGCGAACAACACAACAGAATCTCGGATGAATTCACCGTAAATCCATCTCTTCCGACACCATACATACCATCTTACCTCGTTTCATCCATGGCTTAATAATTAAGGCGTCCATTTAAAAAATTTTGCAACCTGCCAAATTTTATGAAGACCTACTAGTACTATTTGGAACCTACTTAATTCTTATTGTCTAGAAAGACCAAGCCGTTAGATGACTCATATAAACAACCAAGTTTTTTGGATGCAGTAGTTAAATCGTTCTCAACATATAAAGAATACATGCTTTCGTAATAAATACCTTTTTTCAAGTTGCTTTATTATGTTCACTTTTCCGGCAAGCATGTTTTCCAGGCGATTGTGCAGTTCTGAAAATTTCCTATGATGAAAACTCTAATGCTAGGCAAACTACAGCTTTCTGGAAACATTTATCATTATAGGGTTCACGACACTTACAACATTTGTGGTTTTTTCGATCTGCTCGAACGAGTAACCATACCCTTGTCATGTTGACCAGCGCCTAAAGACGTATAGCAGATTGTACTCACAACTGCTACAGTATTTACTAAATTAGTAGAATAAAGCTTAGTCACACAAAACCGTAGTTTATAGAAAGTCATCGACAAACCAACCACTGTCATCATTACCACTAACAATTCTCGACTCCGATTCAGACATTTTAGAACCTTTGTGTAGTTGCTCGGTCCCCCCTGAAAAAACGACTGCTGGTACCTCAGAATTAATTCATTAAAAAAAAGAACGGAATAGTTAAAATCTTACTCACCTTCTTGACACGAATGAACTTCTCATTTTCGTATCTGATCCCAAAAACAGCTTCCGCTTTACGCGGGGTCGAATTAATAACGACGGCGGCACATCCATTGTTGGCTCTGGTAAAACACTAATTTTTTTACTTTGGACAATAAAGGAAGTTAGAAGTAACATATTCACTGATGAAGCATACTTACTTTGGGTAACGTCCGGTACAGCTGAAAGTGCAGGTCCTCCGCTCGTTGAGGTAACATCCTCGCTTTGGTCACACACAACGTTCTGATTGTCTGGAGCAGCTTTATCATGTAATGTAGGAACTTCTGTCTTCCGTAGGCTATGTTGATTTCTAAAACTGTATCAAGATGTCAAGGAAATAAAATTAAGCGACAAAGTGCTTAAGACCAAATATAGCTGACACCTTCAACGAAGCTGAGATATTTGCAAAACTCTGGACCGCAGGTGCCTATGGTGGGAACGAACGCGCTATTGTCCTTTCCGGGGAGTAACGCGTTCACCACCACACCATGCGGGTCCTTCGTTTCGCCGTTCTCTCAGCTAGTTCTATCGATCTTTTTGCCATCAGCAATCATCCGTCAACGGGATTGATCTGGGGAGAAGGACCCGCATGGTGTGGTGGTGAACGCGTTACTCCCCGGAAAGGACAATAGCGCGTTCGTTCCCCACCATAGGCACCTGCGGTCCAGAGTTTTGCAAATATCTCAGCTTCGTTGAAGTTATATTTCGCAATATACCCTGCCATCAAAAAGAGTA